>JAYKKI010000100.1:6502500-7197500 GCA_039881145.1 Druceiella hillmani
TAATGTAGTGAAAATGAATGACTATTTAGGTGTTATTATGTCAAGAGAAGTTTTGTTATGATTTATTACCTTAAATATCTATTAACATTAATTTAAATTTCATTCATTTTATTTTCGCCGTTTCCAGGAAAGACTATTTAAATGTCTAGCTCAGTTATTAAAAATAGTTTTAGTCAACATGTTATGAAAAAGTACACACAACTCGGGAAAATAAGTACAAGAAAATTCATTTCTCACTTTCCTAACATACTCTACAAATTTACACCGTTCAAAAGTGCATGTTACTTTTATATTATTTTATAATGGGTGTATTGTGTAAATTGCATAGTGACTTCGTTTCATCTATTTTGAGTGTCAAAAAAGTCCTTCACTTTTTCTACTGAATCATTTCCTGTGTTGAAAATATATTCGAGTAAATTCCCTATTTACATGGATACTTTCCCGAATACGCTTAGTGACTTTTAAATTTAATGTCAAATATAAAATTCGAGTTTTTCTTGATTTTAAATAAAGAAGCGAGTTTCACACGACATCGATATTTTCTTCAGAAATAATTTTTTTCACGAATGTAACAAGTGTGTTTACGAATTTATGTGAGTGTATGTATACTCGTAGGCAGTTCTTCATTACCAGTTAGCAAAAAGATTAATTTCCAAATGTTTGGACCAATTTTGCGAAATATAAATGTTCATTTATGTGGTCTGGAATTCGATAAGAAATTAAAGAGAACAAGGAGAAGGTTTGAAAAATTTGAAGTTTACTATTAAAAAAAGTTAATGATGAAAATGGAAAAATTAAATATGCTAAGACTTTTTTATATTTATTCAAAGTCATATTTTTTATAGGCGTTTATTGTATCGACAAAAGTAAAAAATCTTATAATCGACGCGAAGTTTTTGTGATTTACGTCAGTTATTCATGTTTATGGAATTCATCACAAAATTACGTAAAATTAAAAATTTCTTTTTTGATAAACCAGTGTTAGC
Source organism: Druceiella hillmani (assembly GCA_039881145.1). Classification (NCBI taxonomy): domain Eukaryota; kingdom Metazoa; phylum Arthropoda; class Insecta; order Lepidoptera; family Hepialidae; genus Druceiella; species Druceiella hillmani. The sequence goes on from JAYKKI010000100.1 coordinate 6,503,487, forward strand.
CCTTTTTAATTATTTGAACTCACGAAAGAAAATAAACTAACTTAATGAATCATCAAAAAGTTGGCCTGTAAATTTTAGCCTCTAGACGCAAAAAAATTATCAAGATGCTAAAAAAATATATTGTAATCTGAATAGAAATAACTCCAATACGATCTTAGGTTTCAAATGTGTGTTTAGTGTTTATGTAATAGTGTTCAAATGTGTGTAATGTTTCATAGTGCGCAATACGTGACCTGACAATATGCTGTAAACTGGGTATTATTTTTAATTTATTTTTATATGATTAACTACTTACGAAAAATTTGATTTCTCGAAAATTATCTTAAATGCGTATTTCTCTTTAAGCGTTAAGATTGCAATATAACCAGTATGTATTAAATCATTCTGAATACACTTAGTTAGATGTGAAAAGTCGCGCGTTAAATACGCGCGACTTAACTTTTATCGTAGTTTTTTCATAATATAAGTTGCCAATAATAAAGAATGAATAACATTTTAATTAGGGAGAAGAAGTCTTAAAGATCTTGGACAATAAAAAAGCAGAAAGAGCAATAATTGGTAATAATTTTTTTTATATGCAGTAACAAAAATTTTTAAAAAAATTAAAAGAATCATATCTCTAAAAGTATTAAGTCTAGGATAATAAAATTTATTATTTCGTATGTATAATAATACATGTATAGTAATATGCATAATAATACATGGCATTAAATGGTTAAACATTTTTTTGTACCTATGTGCATAAGGAAATCGTGCATCAAGTCGTTCACAACTGACTTAATTTAATTAATGTAAATGACCATTTAACTTCAGGAAAAAGAAAAACGCTTAGCGTATTCCATTGTCTAGGAGTAGAAAGGTCTTTAAAAAACAAGTTTACCACTACCATTTAACAATATTCATTTTCAGCTCCGTTTATAAAATACTAACCTTCAAAATGGTTTGCAATGTGTTCTCCGATTTCCAAATATGACAGTAACAAAATAAAATCAATAAAAATATCTAGCTTTATTTAACTAGACAACCCTTTAAAAAGGAAAGCATTGAATTCACGATATTATATTGGCCATAAAATCAACCTTCAAATACATGGCCTGAGAGAAAAAGTATTATTATATTAGATTTGTAATTCTTCTAGTTAGCTTTGGCATAATTCTGTGAAAAAGGAAATACTTATAAAAGTAAATATGTCTAGACATATATTCACTAACAAAAGATATGCAATTTATTTGTTGGACCGTACGTAGCAGACAATTTTCATTTCAAATAAATTTTGTGTAACTTATGATACTCATTTTTAAAATGTGTAATTTGTACTTTAAGTTGATAAATGGCTGGAATTATGTACGTTAATATTAAAGAGAGACTAAATGTGTATCATATTTTGGACCTTCACAACATATTCGCATGAATGCTCGTTCGTTAATTCAAAACGATGTAAAATATTTATTACGTGATTCCATCATTTACCATTCCTGTCTCTGTTTCATATATATTACAACAAGAAATATTTTTTTTAATATATGGGTATTTAAAATACATCACCTTAGATAAAATTTAATGTAAAGTAGTTTTTCCTGCCATACGTACACAAACGAAATATTTAATAATTATTAAAAAAAGCCAGAGATTTATTATTTATATAAATCAATTTAATCTATTTTATTTTGTTTTAATCATTGAGAATAATTTTCATGTAATAACTGAATGTATAAAATCGTGTTTTATCGAACTCTATAGTACTAGAACTTTTTAAATTTAAAGCCGATAATAAATTTTGTTAAATAAAACAAAACCATGCGAAGTGGTAGGTAAATAAAATGAATTGTTGAAATTAAATCTGAAAATGTTTAATAAGATAAATCGGACATGATATATGTCCCATTTATCTTATTATTATGGAAATTTCTCTTTCAAATTTCATGACCGTGTGAAACGCTTAGAACGCTTCATTACACTCATTAGCATTGTAGTAACGAGGATTAAATGCTTACAATATGAAAACCATTTTTTTCGTTTTCAATACAAGTTTATATAACCAAATATTTACTAACTTAATTATTTAATAATTTACCTAATTTATCTGTTCTCATTATTCTACCTGGTTTTTTACTATATTATTTTGTAAATAAATTAATTTACTCCGTAAATATATAAACTTTAGGGCATAGTAAGATGCAACATATAAAAAGCCTACCAAGCACGATTAGAACTCGCACTAGGTAAGTTAAGTACACACTTAGACATTTATAAACATCTAGTGGTACATAATATTTCTATCAAACTATTCAGACAATTTTTAAAATGTACGTAATATAAATGTACATAATATAATAATATTGTTTACTATATCTTTCAAAGGCGCATATTAAAAAAACATAATTCCACATGTAATTAGAAATCATTGATTTTTGGGTTTTTTCCTTTACTTTTTCGATAAGATCTCCCAAAATGCCGATTTTCAAGATCATGTATGATGTATTTTTTGTGTGAACCAAAGCACTTTAATTTTACAATGCAAGACCACAGGCCTCAGTATACGATATTAATTTTAAACTTGATATCACAAGCCATTCTGAGGAAAATATTTTTATAGACAGTTGGATGAACAGATAGAAAAAATAGTAATCTAAGTAAGTTAAATATTACAAGAATTGATCAAGGAAACAAAGAGAAAAAGTAGGTTTTCGGAAATTTATTAAATGTTTTTAAGCTGAAATTTTGTCCTTCAGTCCCGAGAGTTAAGGCAAACAGAATAAAAATATTATATCAAAGATGGTCAAAGGTCTTTTTACCACAAAAACTCAGGAATGCCTTTCACAAGATATGTGCAGACGGAAATGTAGTTGCGAATAAGAGAAAAAAACTAATTTAATTTCGTACCAGCCTAACAATAAAAATATAAGTATAATAGAGCATTGTAAAAATGCATGTACGTTCAAGCGTTTATTGCGCCGTTACTCCGAATATTGAACGAGAAGACAGTTTTGATGTTAGTTAAAAACTGATATATTAATATGTTGAAAGAAATTACTAATAAAATATCAAGGAAATTACTAATAAAATATCAAGGAAATTACTAATAAAATATCAGAAAAGTGAATGTGAATATTTTTAAGTAATACGAGAATTAATTATTTAGTTATATAAAGGCCATTAAGATTCAATATTAGAACCGATTTATTTTGCCTTTATATTTTATATCATGCCATGTTCATTATTTAGTTACATAAAAATTTAATTCTCCGGCAGTTTTGTCGAAGCGTTATCTGAAATATTCGGGCTGAAAATATTGGAGCCACCGGAGCCGGATCAAGATAATATATAAAACTCCTTACAGATCGTATTAAGTCTACGAAAACAATATCAGTAAATTCATGTCTCCTTTTAAACTTTTTTCTCCTTTATTAACTTACAAACCGATGGAAATGGGCTTACATTGCTTTAGTGGCAATATTTAAACTTATGTAATATGTAGAATATATTAAATAAATTAATTACGTTCACTTAGTGGAAAACTATTTTTGTACATATTATTATATATTTTGTACATATTATTAGTGTACAGTCTCGCTCTCATAAAAACAAAGACAGGATATGGCATTGAACTTTTGTAGTAAAATCTCGTCACCTCGTTAGAACTTGTTTTGTTGGACCGTCAACATTGAGGCTGTTCGGTTGCAATAAAATTAACATCGGTTTGGAACTTGTATTTATTAACGGAAAAGTTTATTTGTAATTTCGTAAATTTTATTCTACGTCTTAATGTTTGGATATTAAGATTTTCGGTAGTAAGATTGTATAATTTTTTTTCTCAATATATACATAGCTTTAACTTGCGTTCATTCAGTTGGAAATTTACATGTCAATTTCATAAACAAAAAGGGCTCTTTTTCAATGTACAATGAAGCAAGTATATGTGTTTACGATAAGTAAACGTCCATGAGCTGGTTTTTTTTCATAGCTTTTGAACCGCTAAATCGATTTTAATGAAAAAATGTCTACTGATTAAGATACTATATTTATTATTAATATGTTATATATAATTACTTGGTTTTTGAAATTTGTCAAACTTTACTAGTTAATGAGTGTGATCAAATATACGAATTAAGATATTTTTTCTTAAATTGGGTCTTTTTAAATGTTATTCGGTAGTGAAACAAATATAGTTTTAATTTCATTAAGCTGTTATTAATCAAATTTAAATTAAAGAGTACGGAAAATCGTGTTTGACTCTTGAGACTTAATTAAACTCATTTAATTAACGCGTATTGTAGATAAGGGCAATACATTTTTTCACGTCGTGATTAGATTCTTTGTAGCATTTCTTTTTGATATAACAACGTCTTACTCTGCCAAGTTACCGTGAGAAGTCACCGGATCAGGATCAGGATAGAAGAGTAGAAAGGTTTTTAAAAACAAGTTTACCACTACCATTTAATACTATTCGTTTTTAGCTCCGTGTATAAAATAGTAACCTTCAAAATGACTTGCAATGTGTTCTCCTATTTTCAAATATGACTGTAATAAAATCAATAAAAATATGTAGCTTTATTGAAGTAGGCAACCCTTAAAAAGCAAAGCATTGAATTCAGGATGTTTTCTTGGCAATAAAATCACCCTTCAAATATATGGCCTGAGAGAAGAAGTATTATTATATTAGATTTGCAATTCTTCTTTGGGATAATTTTGTGAAACGGAAAATATTCATAAAAGTAAATATGTCTAGACATATTCAGTAACAAAAGATATGCAATTTATTTGTTGGATCGTAAGTAGCATACAATTCTCATTTCGAGTAATTTTTGCGTAACGTGTGATACTCATTTTTAAAATGTGTAATATGTACTTTACTTTGATAAATAGCTGAAATTTTGTACGTTAATATTAAAAAGATAATAAATGTGTATGATACACATTTATACTCTTTTGTGGACCTTCACAACATATTCACATGAATGTTCGTTCGTTAATTCGAAACGATGTAAAACATTTATTACGTGATTCCATCATTTACGATTCCTGTCTCTTTTTCATATATATTACACAAGAAAGATTTTTTATATATATTGGCAGTTCAGATTCATTACCTTGGATAAAATTTAATGTTTTCATTAGTTTGTAGTTTTTCCACTCATACATACACAAGCAAAATGTCTAATAACTATTTAAAAAAGCCGGAGATTTATTATTTATATAAATCGGCATATCAATTTAACCTATTTAATTTTATTTAAATCATTGGGAATAATTTTCATGCAGTAACTTAATGTATAAAATGTTGTTAAACACTTTATCTGCATTAAAATTTTTTTTTATTATTGAGTGATTGAGACAACTATTTACGAAATGTATTCAACACAAACGTTTTAATTTTACTATCGTATAAGCTGCACGTATTTAGTTTAACAATTTTCTTAAAATTCCTGTAAAATATGGCGGAGTTGACCTGAAATTAAAAATAATGCATAGACATAAATTGTAATGCCTTCAAAATTTTGCAACGACTCCTGAAAATGCTTGCTGAAGACAGTTTTGAATAGAGAAACGATAGTATTGATCTCATTTGATTGGTCATACTATACTCGTCGAACAATCGTCCTTTGTCGAACTCTATAGTAATTCAATTAGATATACTATATAGTCTATTATATATCGTTAATATTCTACAGTTCTAGAACTATTTAAATTTCAAGCCGATAATAAATTTTATTAAATCAAACAAAACCATGGGAAGTAGAAGAGAAATAAAATGAATTGTTGAAGTATATCATATCCGGTTTATCATATTATTATGGAAATTTCTCTTTCAAATTTCACGACTGTGTGAAAAGCTTAGCACGCTTCATTTAATGCATTAGCATTGTAGTAAAGAGGATTAAATGCTTACAATATGAAAACCATTTTTTCGTTTTCAGTACAAATTTATTTAAACATATATTTACTAATTTAATTATTTCGTAATTTACCTAATTTATCTGTTCTCATTATTCTACCTGGTTTTTACTATATTATTTTGTAACTAAATGAATATACTCCCTAAATATTTAAACTTTAGGACGTAGTAAGATGCAATATATAAAAAAGTCTATCAAGCACGAGTAGATCTCGTACTAGGTTAGTTAAGTACACATTTAGACATTTATAAACATCTAGTAGTACATAATGTTTCTATCCAACTATTCAGACAATTTTAATTTTTCCAGGTTGTAGATCAACCAGAAGTTACCTATAGGATTTGATGACGGTATAAATAACAAAAAAATAAGTTACAAAAAACATATTTTTTGCGTGAACCAAAACACATTAATTTTACAACAATGCAAGACAATAGACCTCAGAATAAGATATTAATTTTAAACTTGATATCCGAAGCCATTCTAAGGAAAATATTTTTATGGACAGCCGGATGAAAAGATGGAAAAAATAGTGATCTAAATAAGATAAATATGGGAAGTAGAAGAACAATTGATCAAGGAATCAAAGAAAAAAGTAGGTTTCCGGAAATTTATTTTATTTTTTTAAGGTGAAATTTTGTCCTTCAGTGCCGAGAGTTAAACCAAATAAAATAAAAATATTATATTAAAGACATTTGGGTCAAAGGTCTTTTTACCACAAACATTTCTTCTTTTTACCACTTCATAAGAGATGCACGCGGAAATATAGTGGCGAATAAGAGAAAAAAATGAATTTAGTTTCATATCAGAATAAAAATGAAATATAGATACAATAGAGTATTATAAAAATCCATGTACTCTCAAGCGTTTATTGCATCTTTACTCGGAACATTGAATGAGAAGACAGTTTTGATGTTAGTTAAAAACTGATATATAAATATTTTTGAAAGAGATTACTAATAAAAAAATATCAGAGAATCTAAGCGAATGTGAACATTTTTAAATAATACGAAAATTAATTATTTAAATCTTCGAATATATTATTAGAGCCGATTTATTTTGCCTTTATATTTTATTTCATGCCATGGTCATTACAAAATTGTATCAATATTTAATTATCCGACAGTTTTGTCGAAGCGTTATCTAAAATATTCAGATAAATTTGCTTACTGATCGTATTAAGTCTATGAAAACAATATTGGTAATTTCATGTGTCCACTTAAACTTTTTTCCTCTTTATTAACTTTGTACTGCTTTAGTGTCAATATTTAAACATGTGGAACATGTAGTATGTAGTAAATTAAATAATTACGTTCACTTTGTGGAAAACCATTTTTCTATATATTATTATATATTTTGTACATATTGCTGCATTGTCTCGCTCTCATAAAAACAAAGATAGGATGTCGCATTGAACTTTTTGTAGTAAAATCTTATCCCTTCATTAGAACTTTTTTTCTTTGGACCACCAACATTTAGGTAGTTTGGCTGCAATGAAATTAGCATCGGTTTGGAACTTGTATTTATTAACATAAAGATTTATTTTTAATTTCATAAAGTTTATCTCGCGTCTGAATGATTGGATATTGAGATTTTCAGTAATGATATTTTATAATTTTTTTTCTCAATATATGCATAGCCTTAATTTGCGTTCTTTGAATTGGAAATTTATGATGAGTAAATTTCCATGAGCTGCTTTTTTTACTTCATAGCTATTGAACCGCTAAATCAATTTTGACTAAAAAATATATACTGATTAAGAAACTATATATTATTAATATAATATATAGAATTACTTTGTTTCTGAAATTTGTGAAACTTTATTAGTTAATGAGTTTGATCAAATATACAAATCAAGATATTTTTTCTTAAATTGAGTTTTTCGTATTGAGACCAATTTAAGAAAAAAATCGGTATTGAGACCAATATAGTTTTAATTTCATTATGTTGTTTTTAATCAAATGTAAATCATAGAGTATGGAAAATGGATGTTTGACTCTTGAGACTTGCTTAATTAAACTCATTTAATTAACGAGTATTGTAGATAAGGGCAATACATTTTTTCACATCATAATTACATTGTTTGTAGCATTACTTTTTGACACAACAACGTCCCATTTTGAAGTTACCGTAAAAGTTACTGCTATGAAAATTACCCTGTATACACTCGATAGTTTTATGCTAACAATAAATAGTATTTTCGGGATCCTGATATAACTTACTTACTCAAAGTCGCAGCTAAGTATCATAATTATTTATTTATATTTTGTAATGTATTATTTATATTTGCACAAAAAAATACAAAAAACGGTAATAAGACTCGAATATGTATCTATTTTTTCATATCATATACTAAGTCCTGCGTTTAATTAACCAATAAAACACATTGTTTTTACATCCAAAATACCCGCGCCTCTGTTAAGGTTAAAGCCTCCCGAGGTTTTTGCTTTCCCTGATTGATATTTAACCCCGTGTCATCTTATTTACTTATTCCCGTTTTGCACCGTATTTTAAATATCAGATTACTTATAAAACATCTCTTTATTTTTATTAATCAATTTCAAAAGTACAATCTGTTTCTTTTATTAAATCTCCAAATTTTGTTTTCCTTTATATATGCTACTCTTGTTCTCATGATATGACAGACAAAACTAGCTTTTATTTTATTTTAAGGAGTGGAAATTAATTCAATGTCTTAATTATTTAAAATAATTTTTGCTACATATTTAAGTTATGTAAAAGGCGCCCCCTAAAAGTTTTAGTATGTTTAAAATTTCATATCATTACCATTTTATATTCTTTTCCAAAACACACAATTTGGGAAAAGAAAATAAAAATTAATTGCAGAATATAGTCGAAAAAAATCAATTTAATATTAATCTTATCTCTTTGTTTCTACAAGTTTTATATTATTTGTAAAATTTATCGTATAGCCAAATACCTAGAAACAATTTTATGATCGAAACTTATTTCCTAAAATGATTCCCTAGCATAGATTATCCCCTTCCCATTTCCGAATAGTAGATAGTTCAGTGAAGATTGTACCATTTAGTTTTCTTAACATTACTTTCCAGTGAAAATACTAGTAAACTGTTCCTCCAGTTTCATTCTCTTCCCATAATTCTTGAGTCGATATATTCAAGAGATGGAATACGATACATAAATCCTTCCGCATAAAAGTTTTCTTCTTTAAGTATTCTTATTAAACTGCATCTTTAAATATTACTTACTAAACTTATTCAATCGCTTAAAAAAAATGATGACCACTCCATATTTACCACTTCAATTTTAAAACATAATTTATGGAAAATTACACATTTTTTAAAACTAGAAAATCAAATGATATGTTGGAGCATCAAATGTTTTGATGTATGTATTATTTTAATCATAAAATAGATGCGGTTTGTTCGTTTAAAACTTATAACGTAAATTAAATTTATTAATGGATAGTTTATTATTACAATTTGTTGGTGGTTTTAAATTGCAAGAATATTATAAATGGTTTTATACTTCGATTTTCTTTCTAACTTCCATTTCACCATTTAGAAATATATATCATTTTAATTATTCAAAAAAGGGAATGTTAGTATTGTAACAAAACTATCATACATCCCCGTGGAAACCATGTAGGCAGGAAGTATTTTATCCATTTAATATCTGTTGACCATGTATAAAATAACATATATGTAAATCTACACATAAATATTTACATCAATACCTTTGTAACCCCGTTTATAAGCGGTGTCAAGCATTACTATTAACAATTTAAATATTGCATTTCATCTTTACTCTAAAATTAAACTTAGCAGTCCTTCTACTGTGCTTTCAAAGAAAAAAATTACTGTCGTAATATTTATCGAAATGTCTTGAAGTTTCGAGAAATTTAACTAAAAGGAAAATTAAAAACATATATATACAAATAAAATAATTATTGAATTAAGTACAGTTGGTTCTTTTACAAAGTTCGCATGAACTCTTTGATGTAGAGTTATTCATAAAGTATTGAATGAAATACAATGAAAACTAATAAAACAACACCCAATAAAATAACAATTTTTATCGTAGTGAACCTTACAGTTTTTTTAAAACAATATATCATTTTCAGTACTAAGCTCCAATATTACCTTTCACATATTAAACAATTCATGAAAAACGTGAATATCCAATTCAAACTTTTCCAAAGACTTGACATTTTAAAAAATCTTCATATATTTATGTATTTTATGCGTATGTTTCTTATGGGATGTTAAAACTTTCAATATTAAAAATCTTCATGTTTGAAAAGTCTATGGATATACAGCGTATTTCTAAGTTCATGTACAGGCTGAGATTTATTCATAATATTTAAAAATCACTCGGAAAATGAGCAGTTTAAAAGTTAAAAAATAAATTAAATTAATTCAGAGGAGAGGAGATTTTTAAAAATTGAAAAACCATCTGCCATAAACACATGAATAATTCTCTATTTTATTTCAATTAGATATTTTATCTTAACCATAATTCAATTAGATATTGTATTTTTTGCTCTACATTTATCAAATGTTTAAAGAAAGTAGCGCGATAATCAGCTTTTACTACTTACGTATATATTTCATGCGTTCAGTTTCAGCTTAATGGATTTATAAATAAAGATTAACTTTTGAATTGCATTATAAATTAAAGGTACGGTCTCTGTACAAATATGGGTCATTTATATTAATAGGATTAGGTTTTACATAACAAGATGCATAATTATTTACCATGTCTACATAAAGGTGGCGATAATTTATCACATAACTTCACGTTTAAGAACATGAATGTAACGCATTTTTAAATATTAAATTTTTCAAGACTCTCTTCTTATTCGGTAAAATATTGGGTCTTTGGTTTATTATCTATTTCTTAATATATTCGACATAAATTATAATTTTAATGAGTTCTTGGTTTCTAAGGTTCCTGACACTTTGCAGTCAAAACATAACTTTTCAATAACCTCAGTTTCTTTGCCCGTTTATTTTATAATTTTAATTTACACTTTAAATTGAATAGATTCTATAAATTTGTTATGAGTTGATATACATAAGCTTGGAAATAATATTGGCGTTAGAAGAAGTTAAAACAAAAAGAATAGCTATGCTAAAGGCCACAACGTAGAAATCCAAAACGTTGTCAACCAATATAATCTTATTCTATTTTTAGAAAATTTTGAATAAAAACAAAAATAGGTAAAAGTAATTAAATTGATAATATGGTAATAAAGATAATATATTAAAAGACACTGTAATAATGGGATTCGATCAAAGACGCTTAAGTATCCAATTTTTTCCATTAAATGCATGTACTTAAAACTTATAATTACTGAGGTAAAATTAAGCAAGTTTTTAACAAATATATGATAGGAAAATGTTTTTGATGTTAAGTCGGATTCGGAAATCAGACTGCCATTGCGTTCTTTAAGGAACTCAATGTTTTTTGCTGCGCTAACGATTGAGCAAAGTGGGGAAATAAAAATGTACGTTCTAACTCGCTCTCGTTTGGTCGTACTAGGCTTAGCGACGAGTATACTCAAAGCTGAACCGTTCGGCCAAACTCATGATGAATATATTACGGACATATTATGAAATGAACATATTATTTATTCCAATATAATTTTAAAATTAAATAGAACCAAGGAAAATCTAATCAAGAAGCAGACTCCTTAAAGAGAAATTCAATTCTAAATCCTTAAGGCATTTCTTGTGACGTTCTGAAAGTAGTGAAGCTAGTAAACGCAGAAGATATAATTTTTTTAAACATGCTATATTGGGTATGCATGATACAATCTTAATATACAATTCGTTAATTTTCATTGATGAAATATACTTGATCTTATTTTCAAGTAAGCCTTGTGCGGGTTTACTGTACCAATGTTCATCTCCGAATTAAATTAAGTTTATTCATGAGGTTTAATACATTTCAGCCTTCTCAGTTCGTGAGTAATATTCAAAAGTTGAATAGCTTCTACATTGGTATTTTTTCGTCTTTAATAGCATATTGTTGGATAACTTCGGTAATCCATTTTATGTCCAAATCGTTGTACATTTCTTGATCGGTTACGTAGCGATATGCATAGATAATTATACGGGAGAACTTGTTTTGGCTTCATTGCATTACGTTTCGATTTCACTGTTTGGTACATCCCCAAAAATTCGGTACCATACGTCAAAATCCGTTTTATGATAAAAAGGTAAATTAGTCGTTTATAGTAGAGATTAAGCGTGGAATGATGTTCAACCAACCACAACATTTGTCGGTATTTCAACCTGATTTGCTCAGCTTTTACTTCAAAGTGGTGTTTCCAAGTAAGCCTACTATCCAGATGGAGATGTTTTGGTGTATCTACTTGCAGGACTTGAATTCCTTTAAGACAAGTGCGTATATTGTTGCTTGTTCGTCGTAATACAAATGTGACATGAATGGATTTAGACTCGTTGAGTTTGATTTGCCAATCATCGGTCCATCTGTTGATTTTATCAAGCCCTACTTATAATTTTTGTTTGGTTAACTTTGCGCGTCTCCAGTTACCATTACTACTGTATCATCAGTAAATATGCCTACGAAAGTGTTTTATTAATGGGAATATCAGCGGTACACATGCCCGGGGCTACACCGAGCCCGATCTTTCTTGCCGTACACCTGCCCGGGCAGGATAGAAACGTGAATACGCTTCCTCATGCAACACTCTGAAGTTTCTATCAAATAAGCAGGAATTAAGTAATTGACAATAGTTTGCCGGTAGCAATTTGCTCATTTTATGAACGAGATCTTCATGCCGCACTATGTCAAAAGCCTGTGATACGTTCAGGAACATTGTAGGAAAATATTTTCTTTCCTCGAATGCCGTTTCGATTATGGTTATTACGCTATGGATTTCGTCGATGGTTGAATATTTATTTCTATATCTAAACTGGAAATTTGGGATATTCACGATTGGTTTAAGTCGTTTAACCAATATTTTTTTCAATGTACAATGTCATCCGTTCCGCTGGTTTATTAGGTTTTTCAACATGATTACTAGCACTGCTTTAATGTATTTCGGAACATCAATAAGCAGCACCAATACTTATATCAGCTTCGTTGTGTTGAACACTACTTATAATGGCTTGAATATGTGGATCTTTTATTTTTTCTTGCTGAAAATATTGTATATTTCATTTTATTAACAAGGCTGTTCCCCGACAGGGATATTTGCTATAATAAGAAGCCCAGTTGGTGCTATATCATTTCATTTTAATGTAGTTCTTTTATGAAAAGTGAGTTTCAGATATTAGTGCGACATCTATGTTTTCAGTATTCAAGAAAACTTCGAATTCTTGGGCTCGTTGGGTAAGTCCATTTGCGTTCCATGTTATAATTCGTAGGATAAATATGAAATATTAATAATATAAGAAAGTAATATAAAAAATGGCCAAAACACAAATCAAGACCTACAAGATGGAAAAACAAACGTGTTTTAGAAAAAAAATTTACTACAAAAAGAATAAAAGATGAAAAAATCAACGGAAACAGAAAGACGTAGCAATACTATGATAAAAAAATCTCCACATTACTTACTGCCACTTTGGGAAAACTCTAGATGACAAAATAACCCCATTCGAAACGAAACTTTACTCAATAATATAAGAAGTGAAATAAATGAAAGTGATAAGGAAGCAGTATGGACAACTATTGCACAGAAATGGATAAAAAAATATAATAAAACAGAACATACAGTAATCAAGTTTGCTCCAAAATACCTGTCGGAAGGCGAAGATGTGAATATTCTACCACTTGAATTAAAATCAGGATGTACAAAAGAAGACCTAAAAAGAGATAGAAAATTAGCTTTTAAACAGAAAATGAAATCTCACAATTATAATAAGAAAATTTATGACCTACGTGGGAAAGAATGTAAATTTGAAGTGGGAGACAGAATCTATGTGGAAAATGGAAATCGACTAAATAGGAAGAAACTGGATGAACTGAGAATTGGAAGCTACAAAATTTTGAAGAAAATTTTCGATTCAATCTATGAAGTTGATGCCTGACACAGGAAAGCGGAATAAAATTTCTATCACATTATCAAACTCTTTCCAATATCGATTAATAAAGGAACAATTATATACAATATCACTGGCAATTGTTTCTCTCCAAGGGAGAGATGTATAGAAAACCACTACATTCATATAAAAGTGTCGTTGATTTCTTAAACTTAAATTTGTCGCGTTATTGTCAGAGCCTGAAGATGACACGGCTGACATTTGTGATTCTTGTCAAAATATGAGATAGAGGTTATTATTATTGTAAGAAACTTTGTTTCTAAAATTACATCTGAAATAAAGGCTTTAAATGTGTTTCTTTTATTTTCACAGGTGAGTAAATCTTTACGCATTGTAAATTAAAATTTTGTTTTCACAGAGAAACACAATTACGTCTTTGTTTCAATATTTCCATCGATTATCAAGTAAAAAGTATCAATTACCATTACATGTTTTTAATTTTGTTGTATAAATTTGATCTTTTCTATTTGTCTTTTACTTGAAAATAATTATATGGTCAGCATTATTTTATTAAGGAATTTTCCATTTATATTTAATGACATTTACTTTTATATGTGTTACCTATTTTATACACAAACTCCAGTCGCACGTCGGAGCTAACACCCACAATTTTTTTTCCTAAATTCTCCGAAGTGGAAATTGTAGCCGGCATTTTCATCCGATTACAAATAAATAAAATAATAAATGACTAGTAACGATTCATACGAGCTATTCAACATTCACTAAAGGCAAGCCTGGTTCTGCCTCAAGGCTGTCGTTCATAATTTCAATTGAAACAACAAGTGTTACTTGCACACTTTCACCAATTTAAAGATAACGTAGAGCCTATTTGGAAATGTAAACGTTTTCATCAAGTGTGATTATGAAAATCGTTAAGAGGTGCAATATAATAAGAGTATAATGCAATATTACATTTGGGACTAACAGGAGAAATACTCGGTCTACGTTTCTTGTACACATTTTATGACAGTAGTTAATTTAAAAGTGATCTAAATAGAAAATTGTGTAAAAAATGCAACCCATCATTTTGTTATTACACCTACAAAAGTAATATTTTCGGGTAAAACTGGAATTTTAGTAATATGGAAGAAATAAAAACCAGATATGTAGAATCCACATTCAAAGTAAATTTTGACCGGTGATATGTTGATTGAGTTCAATTGCCGTAGCAAAGTTTCTTGACTATTTTAATTTTTTAAAAATATAA
Source organism: Druceiella hillmani (assembly GCA_039881145.1). Taxonomy (NCBI): domain Eukaryota; kingdom Metazoa; phylum Arthropoda; class Insecta; order Lepidoptera; family Hepialidae; genus Druceiella; species Druceiella hillmani. Next base: position 6,518,648 of record JAYKKI010000100.1, read on the forward strand.
TTGACTATTTTATTTTACAATATTTATTAAGACTTACATAATATTAGTCAAGAAACAGATAGCACAAAGTAAAAGTAAATATAGGGTAATACGGTTTATTAAGGGTAACTTGTATGTATAGATTAACAAGTTACTATAACATTTATCATGACAATAAAGGAAAATTCATTTTGCCTGACCACATCAAATGGAACTTGATTTAACTCTATAGAGCTATAAGCTCTACATATAAATGTTTTCTTTGTTTACATTTATATTTATTATGAAGTTAACATGTAGAGCTTGTAGCTCTACATGTAAACTTACATATAAATGTAAACAAAGAAAGGACATATATGATTTGCACCTTATCTATATAATAATATGCAAAGAGAAAAGTTTTTACCCTAATTTTATAATGGGAGGCTTCAACATTTAATTATATTATTAACAAAATGCAGCTTGGGATTAGCTTGTTTACATTCATTAAATTATATTTAAAATAAAGATGGAAAAAATATTATTAAAAATGGAATTATCGCTTAGTACCTCCTAATTATCGTACTTTATTATGTTTTCAGTCATCTTATGTTAAACAAAAATAAAGAATTTTATTACGCAGTTTTATAGGTATGAGATATAAAAAAATATATCCTTTCTTTGTTTTATTTGCTATTAAAATAATATATTAACATAATTAGTATTAATGCTTTCTAAATTTTGACACAAAAAATCTGTCTAAATAATAACGTATTATTAAAAATTCATCCGTTTATTTAATTAAGAATTAATTTTTGAAGTTAGTTAATGCAATGATATTTATCAGAGGATCACCATTTGAATTTCGTATATTGTGTACATTCCAATTAGTTTACCAATTCTTATGTGTTTTAGTTTTGCTTTACAAATTCATGGTTGTAATTTATTCCTTACGCATAATTTTTGTGGATATCAGAGGTTATTTTGTAAATTCATGTTTATGACTGCTACAATTATTGATGTGTTTCTCCATTTATTTTTTCACGTTTACACATTATAAGTGTTGTTAAGATTTCTTCTTTAGTTATACTTCAAATAACAGTGACTAGAATATTCAATCGTTATACATATTCGAACTTAAAATATTTCAAACCTACTCAAAAAGTTTTATAATTTTTGTGTAATATTATCGAACGTTTCACATAAACCTAATTAAAGAGTCTCACTTAAGTAATAGCGGTTTAACCTCTCCCAAATTGATGGGAAGTCTGGTAACAACGTTTCAGCTATTTTAATGATGGCTCAACACTACAAGCGATGAATAAAATTTAACTTATTATTATTGTTGTCCTTGATTTCAATATCCTATTTAAAATACATCTATAAAATATATTCACGTGTTCCTAATAAGCTAACAGTATATCAAATCTTTTCTTGGTGGAATAAACAGTAGTATACATACCATAATATGGTACGTCTTCTCGGATTTTTAAAAATTGTTATTGATATTCTAGTCTAAAACACAATTATTAATTCTAGGTAAATTATTTACAAGTTTATATTTTATTTATTTTGATTAAAATTCATATTTATTTTAATGTTCCTAATGTTAATAGGTTTAAAATATCAAGTAAGGACATACATAATATCAAATCAAAGGGCAATGAAATGGTAAATATCGAGCTACCTATATGGAAAATACCTAATTAGTAATACTAATTACCGTTCTAGCCATACCACTAGCACACAGTTTCACTCGCACCACCCACGGAATCACTGTATCAGTTTGGAGTCCCATGGTTTCTTTTCAGTTTCAGTATATATTTTGCAGTTTGTTGTGGGTTATCAAGAACTTATATTATTTAGAATTTTTTCCACAAATGGTCGCATTATTTAAAAATAATTGCCCATTGGCTGTAGCTAAGGTTTGAAAATGTATTTATTTGAATTGCAATTTTAGAAATATAATGAAACTAAATACATTATATTCATAAAGATTGTTAATACAATTTTACTGGAATATAGAGTCTCGTTTATTATATATATATATATATATATATATATATATATATATATATATATACATATAATAAATAAATTTTAATAAAATTGCATATTAAGAAATTCTTGTCATTCATTTAATATAAAAATTTTTAAATATGCAATACATTTGGCGTTAATTTTGTAGAAATTCATTATTCACAATTAAATGAAACTACGTGATGTAGTATTATTTCTACTTTCTTTAATTTCTTTACCACGACCTAGGTTTCGTTGTATTACACAACTTCATATGGGCTATTAGCAAAGATTCTCAATCTTTGCTAATATCCCAACTGAAGATGTTCTAATTTGCCTATAATTGCAAGGGCAATCTCATGATCATTGACCTTTTAAATGCCTTAATATTTATCCTAATATAAAATTGTAACATTCAAAATGAGTTATCATATATTTTATTTTGAATGATTAGTTATGTTGAATTTTACCCTATCTCCATTCGATCTATAATATAAATATACATATATATATATATATATATATGTATATATATATATGTAAATATATATATATATACATATATATATATATACACAAACACACACACACACACACACACATATATATATATATATATGTATATACATTTTATAAGTTATTTTTCAGGCCATAAATTTTTCGTTTTTGCTCATTTGAAATTTATTGAAATCATTTATTTTATTGCAAGCTCCACTTAAGACGAAATTTATTCTCTTACCAAGGGCGATGTGCGTATAATTATTTAAATATAACAAACATCGCCATGTAAATAATTGTCCTTATGTCGTATAAAGTCGGGATAGATTATAACTCCTTCCGCCCTTCGACTGCACGAAAATTCTCAAAGATGCGGGTATAACCAGGAAAACATTAATTCTTCTTAAAGTTCTGACATTATTTGGGTTTCTCAATAAATTACCAGGACTAACTGAGCAAGTTCATATTAAATAGGTATATAGATTTAAATATATATTTTAATTTTGAAAATATTTACCGTACACTCGTAGAACTTCATACAAATAAGAATACGATAAAAATAATAATCACATACACGTAACATTATAATAAATCATATTTAGAACTTCTGTGTCATAACAGAAAATTGGGAAAAGTTATATGAACCATTGAAATAATAAATTTGAGATGGTCCGAACCAGCTGTGGCTGCTGCTAAACCCGTACTCGCGTGCTGAAGAGGGTAAATACGCCGATAAAATTAAAAGTTTCCGGTTTTGATAAAGTAAATCCTCTTTCGGGTTTCGCTTCCTATAAAATATACACTTTGGATGGTTATAGGAAACTTAAACCGTTAATCCGTTCAAAATCTAATCGATAGACTGAAAAACTGAAGTAAGGATCGTAAATAAAAATTTAATAATAAACATTTTGATTGAAAGGATAAATTTGCAAATAACAATTTGATTGAAAGGATAAATTTGCAATTTAAGTAAATTAACCTGAAATTGTTTCCGGGATTATTTAAAGAGTTATTTTGAAATTTTAATATTGTCTTTGTTTAAAATAAGTTAAAATTTTCTTCAGCATTAAAAAATTAATGGTTGTAGATTTTTTTTTTATTTTTCTAATTAAAAGGACATGTGTGTGAACCTATAGGTTGAAGAAATAAAACTTTTTATAAGCACAAAATCACTAGCTTTGAAATTTATTTCATCTCTTCGTTTCAACATCGTGGTGAATGTTGGTTTCTTTTTGATTTCGGTCTTTACTTTTTACGAAAATTTTTCTATCGGAAAATATTGCTGCATATTTTAATATCATATTTTAACTTTTTTAGAAAAATTTTCGTTTTTTATGCCGAATTATAAAATTTTAATTTTTTTATGAATTAATTAATTAATAAAAATTAATATGCAGGCTACATTTTAATTCAAAAATAACATAAACTATTATTGCGCAATCTGTGTAGCTAATAGAAAAACTTTTTATTTTTATAAGATATTAGAGCTCATTTCAAGCATTGACTATTTTGTATTAAATTATATTGGTAAGCTGTTCTCTAATACAATTTTTCCGAGGGTAAAATTGAATCTATTGTGGATATATAAGAACAAATATTCGAAATTTGGATTTATGTTGGATTTTTCTAATGTGTTATGGATTCTTTCACAGCAATCTTGTTAGAGTGAAGCTGAAGCTAAATTGAAATCCGGTTTAACAATTTAAAATACAGTTTTATAAGTGAACTTGTTTAAAAGGAGCTCATGTGATATTTGCGTAGAGGGCGGTATTATTTAAACTTATGTTATTTACAAATCATCCGATTATTATTTCAAGTATTTTCTATCTGAACAAATTTATAAAATCCTTCCCTCACTTGTTACAGCCTCAGAGTTTCTACAGTTTAAGATCTATTTTTTACAGAAATAATAGAAGAAAGAATATTTATTTTAACCTAAGAAAAAGTGAAGCACGTTAGAAAAGTTATAGGTAGGTATGCATGTATAACAAACTTGTAGAATTGAATGTACTTAAAATAAACATTCTGGAGAACATAACTAAAGTAACCAAATGCGCTTTTTTCATTATGGCCTGATGTCTACTTTTCTATTTGTCCGTACAGTTTAGTATCATATAAAAACTACTGAGCCTATTCGAATAACATTATTATGATGAGGAATTAAAATTCTCAAAACATATTCTTTTTTTAGTTTAAGTATAACGCAAAACTACCAAACCGATTTAAATTGTACTATCCGGTATAATGCATATCAATGCTGCATGCAAGCATAAGGTATGATGCATAAGGCACATGATGAAATTTGAAATACTTTTTATGTCAACTGTTTTTTAGGATCAAGGATATTGAAATCAAATTATAAGCACTGAAGAAAATTCAGTACATTTTTCAAGGAACGTTTTAGATTGAATTACGTTATACAAAATTATATAAATGGTAAATAATATAAACTGATTCATGTAACGTAAACATACGCTTCACTTGGTGCACGGTAGTACACCACCGAATTCGAACCTTACTCCTGGACATCTTACTACCGTTTCGTAGCAATTTGATGCCACCATAACTCAGTGCATCTGACGGTATAGAGAGAAGAGTTCTTGATAATAACATTTGAATTTGTTTCTGTAATACTTTCAGAGATACTTAAAATTGAAGAAAAACCTATTGGTTACATCTAGAAGAGCTACCAAGCCGGGAAATTATGAAGAAATGATAGTGACTGTAATGTTCTTAGCATTTCCATCAAGTTTTTTAGACTTGTTGTAGTATTCCACAGCTGAGTGCAACATGTGGTTCTAAAAAATACATTAACTGTCGCTCTTAATAATAATAAATAAATTAATAAAAAATAAATATTATCATTGACCCAGTTAGTTCGTGACTCTATTTGACATGGATGGCTCTAACTTCTTTAATGGTAACGCTATGGTTTTGTTGTTGCTTGTTGCTTTATGCTTAATAAAAAATGCCTGCCGTTTTATTTATGAAGTAATTTCGTTTTTTAGATGATTGTGGGATTTGTCGCATCATCTGTGTTCAAATAGATTTAACCATTTGATAGATCATAGGTCTACTTAATTTAAAATCTTCATTAATGTTTTCAAACAAAAGTTTTTGTTTGATTTCCAACTAATAATTCTGCAATCAAATAACGAATCGCTATCTAACTCGATTATTCATTGTTATTAGCAGCGAATTGTATCCATATAGTATTAATAGAACAAAAAGGATGTTTGGATATTTTTTATTCATTCACGCCTAAATTATATATTGCTATAAAGATAGATTTTTAATCAAATCTGTGTCGGCTGTAAAAAATTCATGAATTGTGTTAGTTCATGTTTGAAATAATATGCAGGCTACATTTTAATTCGAAAATAACATGATTTATGAAAGGCGGAACACCTTTTTTTACTCAATATAAAAATTAATACTTCATCATTTTAATAGATGGTGCAAATATACATGCGTATTAAATTGGCAAACAGTTTACTATGATTTACGGAGAGAAAATCTTTCCAGGCGAGACCGTGGACTAAATTTAGCGTTTAAGGTTTTAAATATTTCAATACAAATTTCAAGCTAACCTATGTTTAAGTAATCATGCGAGTCTTTTATACATATTTCCGTGCAAAAATGAATATTTTTTTTAAGATAACATTGGTTAGTCTTATGAAGTATACAAATATTAGAGCTATAGTCAAATATTATGATCATTTACTTTCCAAAAACTTAAAAGTTTCAAATATTTTAATATAAAAAAACACAGAGTACCTAGTTAGGTAACATTCAGAATGTTAATAACACTATAAGGGTTTTTACTTTCTCGTTTAATAAAAACGTTTCCAAAAACTACTTTTCTTTACCGAGATACTCTCTTTTCACTAAGTAATAAATTTTATGTTTACAAATAAGCTATAACTCGTCTGAACGTATTAACTCTGCGATTATTCGAAAAAGAGCAATGTTAGCATTTAACAGAAAAAATTTTAAAATGGGAAATCTTTTAATTGGGAAATCTTTTAATTCTACCAATGTTCAAAAGAAACGGTAAGCTTCATTTGCTTTCAAATTCGTTTGCTAATATGATATCAACTGACTTTAACGGCATCCACACTCAGCTTTTTCGCTTCATAAACGAAATCTATCCGAATAGAATAGAAATAGGATGCCAAGACTTATTAAAAATAATTAGATAATTACAAATCGATAACCGATTCATATATTATAGGCCATAAACCCGTACTAACTCTATTTGGAATAAAAAAATTAATTCGGTAAATTAATATAGAAACCTAAAGCACTTTTAATATTAAACGACCATGATAAAAATAATTTTAAATAATTAAAATACTCCAGGCTTTTGTGTTGCTTAATCACATTATCGAAATAAGTGCAGATAAATTATATATATATATATATATATATATATATATATATATATATATATATATATATATATATATATATATATATATATATATACATATATATCCTTAGATGCTAAGCAATAAACAATATACATATGAAGTAAATTTAGTATGCTGTATACAACCTAAACCACGCATGTAAAATCCTATTGTAGAAAGGATTTACTTACATCCAACCCTCATCATTATTAAGACGTTCAATATTGATTATTCCATAGTTATATAAGAAAGAGCGTCTTGTATTTTATGAAGCTTTACCGAAATAGGATTCCAATATTGATCGATTTAATCGGTTTACCGACTTGCCTTATCTCGCAATACGTTAAAGGATAAGCCAGTTTCAGTTTGCAGAAATGTATTCGACATCCACCATCTTCGTTATATTTATCACCGCTGGGTAATACTGACCGATTACTTAGTTATTGTGAGCGTAATTGAAAACGATTTTAATAAATGAACCAATTTTATTTACATCAATGGATAAATTTGAAATAGGGTTATGGTTAACTTAATTCAAGTATATCTTCAGTATTTATAGAAACTGATATAACTTTATTAGAAAAGTATTTATCATCAATAAGTATTCCAATATATTGTTAATACTAAGATGATGATTATTGACAATTGGCCATTCTAACGACAATTCGTTCAAAGTCAAACGAATAACAAATAATTAGGTGATCTAATCGTGCATTCATGTGGAGGCATTCATTTTTAAAAATGGTGAATGTGATGTCGAAATCAAAAAGGGTTTGAAGATTACTAGCTCACTATTGACAAGCCGAGAAGATCATATAGAAACCACAACTTACCGAAACACGAAAGCTTTGCACGATAATCGACAAACAGATAAACAAATAAATTTAAAAGCAAAGAAACTGGAATATCATTTACAAAATATTCGACATGGTCAAAAGATAGATTACATATTAATCTGAATCCTAAGCGTTATCTGTTGACACGTTCCAATTGATCCTAAGATTTTGCATGCCGCTTCAACAAAAAGGCGGATAGATAGACAATAACTACAATACAGTTTTGGCTTCCATTATATTTGGGAAACGCCCAAGATAAAAAATTTATAAAAATTTCAGTGTGTGAATCATCCATATTCCACATATACAATTTTATATAATAACCGTCATCAAAAATGGCGTATATAATTCTTTATGCCATATATTATTTTCACATACTAAATCACTGTGTATACAATTGACTTATAAATATAAGATAATTCATATATATATATATATATATATATATATATATATATATATATATATATATATATATATATATATATATATATGCCTTCGTTCAGTTAATATTATTCTACGTCGTTTGAATTTTCTGAAACCCGATGTCAATAACGGATATATATATATATTCAAAAATTTATTTTCAAAATTCACTAGCAAGTCAAGCGAATCACATAAGAAAGTTTTACAATGAGGGAAAACAGCGAATGTAATTCTAGCGACTTTGCTGTGTCGAGTGAGGTCACTTAATCTTTACAAAGACGGCGCTGTGACAAGTGTCGTGCGTCAGACATGTCGCTCTCCCAGTCCCCCTTCTAAGGCTCACACATCATATAAGACGATTATAATGATGTGGGAATATGAATGAGACCATACGTTTGGAAAGAATATTTTGCGCAATTATTCTTTGCCGCATACATCTTATGATTAAGCATAGGACGTTATTATCTTATTGTATGTATATATATATATATATATATATATATATATATATATATATATATATATATATATATATATATACAATAAGATAATAACGTCCCGATCAAGTAAGAAATGTGGCTTGATATATATATATATCAAGCCACATTTCTTACTTGATCGGGATAAATTTGACCCAAAAATCAGTAAGGTATAAATATTAACTAATTGTTCCCCCAGTTTGACGGAACGATGAAAAAACATTTCTTTTTCCTATACTTGATTAAACAGATTTCTATGTATTGACGTAATTAATTTACATAATATAGTAAAATTTCATTATGATCGACTTTAACTTGGAGGATTATGATGCTGTAATATCAAGATAAGGACGGATAGATGGACGTGGCTATGCGAGTATTAAAAGAGTTCGGTTTAAGGCTCCCATTTGCATTTGAAACCCTAAAAAATAAATAGGATGTTAAATATATTCAACATCCTAAAAATTTGTATGCATTAATTTGAAATTAATTTTTACAAATAAATGAAACTACTTGATGTACTATTCGTTCTACTTTATTTAAATTCTTTACCAGGACCTAGTTTTCGTTGAATGTCAACATCTTCAAGTGGGCAACTGGTAAAGATTGAGGGTATCTTTCCAAATTACCACCTGAAGGCGTTATCATACCACTAGACCTAGGTCGTGTTAAAAAATTGAAATAAAGTAGAAATAATACTACATCACTTTGTTTTATTATAAAATTATACATACATACACACACACACATATATATATATATATATATATATATATATATATATATATATATATATATACATATATATATATATATATATATATATACATATATATATATATATATATATATACACATATATATATATATATATAAATATATATATACACAGACTTTCTTTTGGGCAAAGCGGGATTTTAAAAGATTTTAAGTAAGAAATCGGGATTCTTTGGTCAAAAACGGGACGTATTAAAAAACTTAAATAATAATTAGTTTTTTATTACTTATCCATAGAAATCGTTCTATATAACATAATAATAACAAAAACCGACGAATATAAATAAGTAATACATTACTTAAGTACGAGTTGTTTATTTATATTTCGCTGAAGAAATCTTCTTTCAAAGTTTCCTTTTTTCTTTAACATAGTGGACAACTCTGCATCATTCAACTCTGATCATTTTGAATTCATTTGGGAAAAACGCGTTCGAGAAAGCAGTTTGAATTCGGGACACTTGATATGAAGGAAGCAAATTTAAACATATTTTTGGTATAATTATTTGGGAACTGTTTAAAAGCTGGTGACATTTCTGTGCAGTGGTATCTTTAAAATTTCCCACTACTACGTCCAAGGATGATTTCAACAAAAATTTAAATTCTTCATATTGGTTATCTACTGATAAATCGCGGTTGAAGTTTAATAAAATTACAGAATTCTAAATGAATCAAATTTGGACGCTGTTAATTTGTCTTGACTTAGCAAGAAAGCAACAAAGTAAACAGGATAAGTATGTACAAGTAGATACGAAGACATATAGCATCCAAGATTAGGATCTTAGTTAAATTCGTGCATAGATAAAAAGTGTGTCGTGTCGTGTAGGTGAGTAAGTATATACAGTGGTATAGAGCAACTAGAATATAAGAAGGCAGGTAAGAACACAAATACAGATATATATGAAGGTATGAAGTAACTAATATTTTAAGAGGCAGATATGTAGTATGTTCCTATACATACAAGCTTGAAGCGCTGACTACAGTGAAGTTAAAAGAGTCATAGGACATTTTGGGTATAATACTAGCTTTTGCCCTTGGCTTCGTTCGCATGAAGATTTCAATGAGGCCTGTTATTAAGTTTCGTAACTTAATCAGCGGCCTGATTGAAATATCTACCTATTTCATTGAAAAGAAAGTTTAATTTGTTTGCATGTGCCATGCGGATGAGTTCGAGGGCGAAAGCTAGTAATATCAAAAGTGCGCAAATGAGTGTTTATAAGTAAGGTATTTTTTAAACACGATGATGGGTTTTAAACAATACAAACAGGGAGATACTGAATAAGAAACAAATATATAAATTGAAAACCTTAAATTTTTGAAAAAGGCTTCTGGTATATGGTAATGAATTCATTTTAATTTAAGCCAAAAACCCATTCAAATCCTTACGCTCTATAAGTAGGCGAGTGTGGGCGAGAGAGAGAGGGAAATAGACCGATAATTCTAAGCATTTTTGCGTATTATTCAATATATCTCTGGAGGTATGTGATATAAAATTATTAAAAAATGTGTTTCGAGACCGTTATGATTAAGATTTGTAAACGATATCACACAACATATACGTAATGACATTTTTTTTGAGTACTTATATGTGTAGTTTAATATACTTTACTACAGGGTCGGATTTCATATTTTTACTTCTACAGATTTTTGAGAGAAGCGGCTGTAACAAACGGACGAATTTTATAAAGGTTTCTTTTTTCCTTTTAGGGGTATTCGTTACATCATATTTTTATGTCCTTTTCCAAAATTATATTTAATGACTTTAAAAAGTGATACATTTGTAGAGATTTACATATTGTTTTCCAACAAATTCAACTACAACATTTCATTTCACAACTTTGAAATTTAAATACATTATCAATTATGATATCCTACATATTTACATTGAATGTCACTTGATGGTAATTGTTTTTAATTGCATAGGGGTTAATATAAACCCAAAAAAATTAAACAAATTTTATAAGGTACGCGTTAAATAACGATGGAAGTTATATATCGAGCGATCAGCTCTTATGTTCGTTTCGTAAAAATCTACTCTTATTCCAAAATTACAATTCTTGCTAGACTGTCAGGAAGGTAAAAAAATTATCCGTGGCTGAATAGAATTTAAAGGATATGATTAAGATATTGAAAGGGGAAATTAAGGACAATAAGAACTGGATATAGGTAGGTCCAGTGCTGAAGATAAGGGTAGCGATAATATTTTATGATCGGGAAGACCCAGGCATCGTAGATTGGGAATATATACATTATGGCAATGCCCAGGCGTCGTCTGCTTAAATAGACAAAAGTAAAATTTTCATTTTTTTAATACTGAGCAATCGTATATATAAAAGAGTTTACGGTAATTTGAAAAAATTTCATAATTTGTGAAGTATCAGTTTTTCATTATATGACAAAGAAAAAAATCTATACAGCAATAACAAATTTTGAACAAAATATTTTATATAATTTAATACGTACTAAACAAACAGCGTAGTTTATGCGGATATACATATAGAATTCATTGAATGCAAAAATGATAGCAGCTCAAGCAAAAGTATTTCAAATTGCAATTTTCTAAAATTAAACGATCCATCCACCTCAGTTTCTTAACTTTTTTGTTTGTTTTATTCCGTTTGTTATAAAAACATTTTATTTTCATGTATTAAATGTAAACCTCCACTATCAGTTGGGGAATCCTGTATAGGAAGGACTACCCTAATGGGGAATCCTGTATAGGAAGGATTGCCCTACTATCAGAGGGGGAATATACAAATTATTGTCATGAATATTTTAAGAACCATCCTCATAAATATATATAAATTGCTCCCATATTGACACAAAATAACTAAACATAAAATTGAACTTTTTTAGTAATGAAAACGAATAACTAATTACTTATTAAGCAAATAAATTATTTAAGAAGCCCAGATGACACTTAGACAAAAAATATTAATTTCTATGAAAAACCGAGATATTATTATACGGTATACACGATATATATATATTAAACGGTGTACACGAGGTAACAGATATTAAGAGCTGTCCATTTTTAGTAGAATATACCTGATTTAGTACAAACATTCATTACGTTATTTGAACGAAAATACGTCTCGACATTTCCATTAAGTTTTTGGAAACATTATTTTTCAAATCACTGATGGCTATTTCATAAATTATATGAAAACTATTTCTTTTTAATTTTACTAACTTCTTTAAAATACATACGCTTTGGTGTGAAGATTTCTTTCAGTGTCATATTTTTGTTAACGAAACAAAACATTTATTTTTGGTTGAAAACTAATATACTGATTTTTTAAGTCAGAATATTATCAAACACATGTTGTGGAAAACGACTATCAAACTCAGTTTTTTCATTTTCAATAACATAATTAAAAACATGTGTTACATAATAAATATGAAAGTAAAAAAGTTTTAATGTTTTAATAAAACCGAAATTTTGAATTTTAAATATTAATGGTCCCAAATCATGGGCCTAATATTCTCATCTATTGGCATACTTTGGTTTTGCTTTGAAAATAAATCTTCTTTAAAGTTAAGTGTTAAGGAAGATTCTGTAAAAAAGAAATCATTAATGTTATCTATTAGGTCCGCTAAGCAGTCCCTTGTATATGTTTTGATACATCTATTCTTTTTAAATTTAAGGCATTCATAGGTATTGCTTTGACAGTTATTAACTGCATTATACAAATTAATCAGAGGTTATACGCTAGTGAAGGCAGCAAATATGTCACACAAAAAAATTAAAAATCCTTCTCTGTGTATGACGACATATCCACCTAAACATTACTTTCGATATTTTTGAATATTTTATGTTCAGCAATTCATAAATTATGTGTGATTAAGGACACACAACATGACTATCAATATTTGGTCAAACGAAGTTTAAAAATAAAAGACATGTTCCAAGAATTGAATTACGTTTTGTCACAGATTCGAGAAATACAAAGTTTTGCTCCCTTTTCAAAATTTTCGAAACGTATGCATGTAGTATTAAGCTTATATGATCGGTATACACGTATACACTATGTTGGTATTTACTATGATCTTTTTTAATTACTTGAGTTATGTTTTAAAATAAAAGAGAAAAATAATTACAGACTTGTGAAATAAATACAAAAATAAATTTATGTAATAATGTTTGGGCGGATAAACTTTTGCTGATAAATTCTTTATGGCTAATAAAGTTTCACGCAAACTCTCAGAAAAGTAAAAAATTATTTACACTTTTCCTTCCATTAATAAATTTTGTATTCTCACTAACGTCCCTAAAAGTTAAAAATAAATTCAATCTTTCCCCATAACAATATAAATAAACTTACCTTTTCTAGGTACAAGATATTTATCGTTAATAAATCCTTTTATTTTCAGCTTATACTAGGTATTTCATTGTGACAAAGATAGATGGACTGCTTATTAATTAAAGTAACTCAAGTTTTATTTTAATAAATATTCGATGTAAGAAATTATATTAATAAACCATAATGATTGACAATAGTAACCTTTAAATTTATTGCTCTCTACCTCCTATTCAATTCAATATCACAGCCAAAATAAACGCAAATATTATTAAAATAGGAGGACGATTGATAATAAATACCAAGCAAGTGAGTAAAATTCTTATTAACTTTTTACTTTTTTTTGTTCTTTTCAATGCTTTTTATTCTGTTGCTGAATAGTCTTCTGATTTTATAAATACAATTTGGCAAACAGGAAACGAATACTAAAGAACGTTTGAGAAAACACAAAGGTCGTTTAGTCGTGAAATTTTCATTCAAATATAGGACGAAATTCCCAAATTTTTCAATCAAATATCTAATGGGATATACTTCAACTAAAACAAACTTTATTCAAGCGAAAAAAATACATGAAAGTGTGATTAACTTTCGGCGTTGTTAAATTTAAACGTTGTGTCAGGAATTTATTGAATTATGAATCTGATTTCTTTAAGTCGTCTCAGTAAAGGTGTTATTTGTTTTTGTAAAGTTATTTCACAAATAAAATATTTTGCAGAAAAAGGAATTTTGGGGCGTATTTTTGGCGATACGAATGTGTAGAAGACATATACATTCTTAAAATTTATAATTTTGTTCTCTTTTACTACAAATGTCTATAGTTTTGTTAGTTTTATTTAAGAATTGTGCTAGGTATGGTTGTGTAAAAATAGTTTAGTTTTATTTTACATCAATTCAGTAAGTTTTTCATTTTAATATTTAAATATTGCATATCTATATGTAGATAATGTAAAAATATTTATTGTACTTTTAAAAATTCACCCTTTTTTCACAAAAAATCACTTGAGAAATAACATTTCGTGAAATTGTGGCACGAATACCAATTTCTTCATGATTTTTAGAATTATTGTACACATACTTTAAATATAAAAAGATGGACATAAGTGCAAACCGATTTATGAGTTTTTTCAATAAAGAGAACATCCATATATAAGCTATAAATTCAGGGGCACAAAGGATTTTAAATATGAACGAAAATAGTTCATACCTTTCAAAAGTCTGCTTATTTTTTTATTTATTATACGATTTAATAGTTTAATGTTTTCCAAAAAGTGTAAAACTTAATAATTAAGTCCATTATCAAATCAGATCCAAGAATCTCTAGCAGTAGCAACATTTTGCAAGCTTACTTGTATTAGAAAAATGTGTTATGCCACGAAAGTTGCAACTAGGTATGTATTTTCATTATTTTTAAATAAATTTCGAAATATAAAGTTTTAAACTATCGGATTACGTTAGTAACGGAAGACACCAGATTTCGGAATGTAGAAAGGTTTATTAAAGAAATTATGTAAATTAGAACTAGTATATGGTATATAGAAGATGATATTGGTATGATAATGTAGCCTCAATTAAACTGGATTAGTAAAGATCTTGGTCGACTATGTCTAGTAGACTACATACAGTCAAGACAAAGTAAAATTTTATCATGTTATTAAAAATATTAAATTGTTTAACCCGAGTTGAATTTGTACAGAATAGTAAGTTTAATTGTTTTCCTTGCCCTTAATAAATTCATTAAAAATAATTAAAGAAAAATTAATTTCATGCTTAAATGGTTACTTAATGAAAGCTTTACTACAATAAAACTAACATCTCTTTCGTTAAGCATATTCCTTTGTATTTTTCTAAAAGTATTCTTTGTATCAAAATGAGAATATTCTTCCTATATCAATAAAAGAAGTTCATAAATATTCTTCGTGTATAAACTAAAAATAGGCGTTACTGTTTTAAAGGTACAATTTTTGTATATTGTGTCGATTTTTGCTAGGAACACCTATAATGAATACTAGATTTCTTTTGCAGCTAAACTTTTGCTAATGATGGTATCAAATTAGTTTTATTTAGTACTCATAACAAAACTTTTGTGGTTTCGCCAGGAAACCTATTTATATATAACACTTGCGAAATTTAGCGATGACTTATTTTTACTAATGTTTTTACTTAATGTTCCATTTCTATTAACGATAATGTTGTGTCGGTCAGTATGAAAACATCCCCGCCCGTGTCAACCTACAGCAATATTATTTATGCTAAGCTTTCAAAGTAAATAACGCATATGGAAATAAATATCAATAATTTTTTTTTCATCGTAAAGAAAATAAAACGTAATTGTGTAACACATCAGCATATTTTCCTAATGTTGTTTGGGATGTAAAATATTTTTTCTAAAAAGCTTAGACATTGATAATAAAGTTCAATATATAAGTTCTTTGTATCAAACTATCCAGTCATCTTTAAATCATAACTCAACATGGGCCAACCTATTCGCTCACAAAAGTTTAAACTTTGAAACTTTCAAGTCATCATCTTGCTCTAGTAATGGATTTACTGATAAAAAAGTTATTGAAAAGTTACTGCAGGGAACTTTGAGACAATTGATGAGGGGCAATATTTATAAGCTGCTTTTAATGTCACTTTACTTACATTAAGATAAAATTTATGTTTATCATCAATTACGTCATTATTTATTATAATCTATGCTGTCATCTTTATTGATTATATTTTAAATTTGTAATATAGCTACATTTGTAATATCGAGCTTATTAGTTTCTGATGAACTAAACCTAATTAAGGGGAAATTTATATCAGCTTTAATGTTTTGGATATTTGGGAAGCTAATATAAAATACAAAACATATTGTATATCATACAGCATATATGAGTTTATATGCATACGTACGTGCGCATACAACGTTTGTCGCGTGGTCCTGCGAATGTGCGTGTATTAAATTGAAGAACAAAAAATAACTGCATATTAAGGGGAAAAAATTTTAGTAGCTGTTACTCAAATGATTAAAATGAAATATTGGTCATTGTTGAAGAGTTTTATTCAACTTGTTTACAACATATTGAAAAATAGACGGAATGTTTTAATAGGTTAATGACATTTGATTGAGTACCAGTAAAAATAATTCCAGTATGGGGCAGAATGGGAAAAGTACTGCCACATTTGCATAGATTCAAAATTATTCTTTTGGCTGTCATAAATTAAACACAAGTTTTTAATTAGTTTTCTTTAGCCAAAAACTATTTAGCAAAAGTTAACAAGATCGAATAAAATTAAATACCATTTTTACTAAAAAATTAAATTATTTACCATTTTGAAGAAAATAATTTCAAAGTACCATTGCTTTTTTTCAATTTTAGTTACATTATTTGTTTATCAAGAATTAAAGCAGCGGTGGAAAAGATTTCTCAGAGTTTTATTAGTATTATAGAGTAAATAAAGTATGCAGATCTTAATAAAATTACTCTTAAAATAGACATTTAAAAAAATATACTGATTTGTAAGTTCAATATTTAAATAAAGGTATAAATTTCTTTTAAAAAATCGTCAGCATCGTTAAAAAAATTTGGTCGAATGACTTACATGGTTATAAAAAATAATTTCATTAAATAAAATAGGTAGCATTATTAATTTTCAATAAACCCGTTATTCAATGCTATTTAACAGTGTAGAACTGGAAAAAATATGGACATTACTCAGTATGTAGGTCTACCCCAAATACTTATCACAAAACAAGAACGAAGCAACGGGTCTTGCAGTCAATGAGTGATATATAAAAATATACTGAGCTGATAAAACCAACAAAATAACCTTTGCTTGATTCGTTCTAAATTAAGGAATATTTTTCGAATTCGTAAAAGATAATTTAATCTAAGTATATTAAATTTTACAAAACGTTTACATGAGTCATACTCTCATGTTTCACCTCTAGACCAAGAGATTGAAAGAAATAAAACATAAATATATTAAAAAATTAAAACTGAATGTGAAAATATCCACGTTATTACAAATTAAATGTTTTTCGTGTACTTTTACTGCGTAGACTTTCATCTGTAATTTTTAGAAACCGGAAAAATGTTTTCATATTTTTTTCCATATAATAATAATGCTGACAAAGGTTGTAAATTTATACTAAATTACATCTAAATAAAAGCAAGACAAATATCTTGTCTCTTGAGGACTACTTCTAAGCGCTAATGACGTCTTCTTAATATAACGTCGTTACTTGAATAATATTAAAACATTTTTTTTTTCTATTGGCTTTTAGTTCGTATATGTATATTTCAGGGCAGACAAAAATGTCGAAAATATTTCTATATGCACCTTTTAAACGAATTTCCACCAGGTGTCAAAATGATCCATGCAAACATTTCTTACGGGTACTGTCAACTTAATCGATTAAAACTTGGTTAAATGTTTTTTTTTTCTTTTATGAATATAGTTCCATGCCTTATTTTATTTAACAAAAGTATAACGATGTATCGCGATATTACGTCCTTGTGACCCTTTTCTCTCACCTCGTGGGAATATATAGCATTAAACTTCATTAAAATGTGCATTATCACTTTTATTTACTTTCTAATACCTTCCTGCTTTTCTTGAACTACTAATCCAAATTGTGGTGTTTTATTATTTTAATTTTTTCAATGTTTAAAATGTTATATATTGGAAGCGCTACGATAAATAGCTACGATATATATTTTTATAAGGATAAATACCTTGATATTAACTCATGCACCTTTATAATTTAAAAATAGTTACCGTCGCTTATCTATAAAAGAAAGATAAACGCTGTTCTGAAGTTTTACTTAAACTTTTTAACACCTACAGTCCCCCCTTACATATAATTAGTGTACATGAAATAGTTTTGGCAACTTTCGTACAAAATTGCACAGACCAGCAATTATTAAACATATGTTAAACATTATACACTATACTTACATATTATAGAGCTTATGGTAAACTGAAAATTACAAGTTATCTTATTGCTTCATTTGTAAATAAAATAAATAGTCTTTCTATTCGTCGACCAAGAAAAAATAAACTAATCTTTATTATGTTAGCATGATATTTACGTACATTCTAACAGATATTGTGTTGTAAAAATGTCACACATTAGTTCTCTATACATCGAAATGCAGACCTTATCCCAAACAAACTACTACAATAATTATTCAAGGAATGTTAAAGTACGGCCGAGCTTACATTTTACGTTTTAGTTTACGGCTTTCCCAACTTAAAGTAAACTGGTTGAAAACTTCGTACCTAAAGCGAATACGAGATAAGACGCGGAAGGCAAAATATAAGCTTAAACTGCACGATTTGAAGTGGACTCTACTTTACAGCTTTTAGTAAGTGCTTAGGCGTTACGGTATTGTTGGGAGGTTCGTTAGCAGAACGAGCTTCGGAAATTTGGAACTTTTGCCGGAAGTTCCTACTTCACACCTTTATTTATTTTTATTGAATGTTATGTAAATTTACGTGATCTTCAGTAATTGTTTGTACGTATAAATCTAAATTTAAATTTTCATGTGTTACATGGATATAGGTTCATTTTTTTACTTATGGATCACCCTTGCATATTTAGATGTAATTAAAACTTTTCCTTTTTCGCCATTCGCGAAATTAAACTTTGTCATTATTTCAAAAATATGGACAAATTTTAATACCCTACTTCCCTCGAATATATTTACTTATATACTGCATTTTTAAGGTCTCATACCTTAAAAGGAAAAGCGAAACCCTTATTAGATCACTCATGTGTCTTTCTGTCCGTCTGTCTAGGACAGCCCTTTTTCACAGAAACAGCTTGACGGAAAAACCAAAAATTTGACATAGTATAGTTCATATGTTATTTAATAATGCATGTTTTATTTAATTTGTTATGTCGGTAGACACAGCTCGAAAATATTTGTATGGATGTTTTTACTGCAGCAAATTAAGAACACGTACCTTTTTTTCAGTCTATAGAATGAGGTATTATTTCAAAGAGCTATATATAATAGTCTCAAAATATCCTTTTATGACAATTAAATTATTACATCCTCATAAATGCACTAAATATATGAATATTTTACCTCCTTCCCCCATATTTGTGAAAATACTCTAGCTAAAGTTATAAAAAAACATGGGTTTTTAGAAGCCCACGCGAAGGTTGTGGGAAAAGTGTCGCAATGATTACAGATGTCACAATTTCTTAAACATGCACCATGATTTTACGCGTATGAAAGATACAGTAGACAATATATTCATAACCCATTTTGGTAGAAATCATGGAAATTACAAATTTGAAATTTGGCATGATAATACATTCGTTAAACTAATGTTATCTTTTTAAAATGTGTATGTGAGAATTAAAGAAGAGATAAAGAAAGGTCTTAAATTTATTTGATTAAGTTTTTAATCTGTCATGGGATATCATTTGAGAGGAGAAGTACATTTTTTTCTTCTTAATTTCAATTGCATATTTATAAACAGTTCCAAAAAGTATGCAAAAATTCCCCCGCCCTTATTATCAAAAGCACAGAGCCAGAAATCATGAAAAATAGGCAAATCTAAGTAGAAAATTACAGAAAAACTATAGCCTTTATTGCAAATTATATATTTTTTTAAATATGCACTATGGTTCTTACCATATAAAAGGTAACATACTTACGTTGTGAAAAATTGATATTTATAAATATGTAGAATTAGGAGTATTATTTACATTAGTAAATAATATTCTTAATTGTTAAAAAGAACTTCAACATGTACGGAACTCTTGACGTGAAATTTCTACTCATGCTTGTTAGGTTTTTAACTAAATTGCATATATTTTGTATCGGAATAATCGCTAATTTTACAAGTTACCTTACTTTCGAAAATGTATTTAGCAAACGTATTTTTATTGGTTTTAGAATAGACGCTTAATCTTTTCTCTCCTATTTTTCTTCAAAATAATTTAAAATAACAATATGAAATTTCGTCATTTCATAATTGTAAATAGGAAGAAAAATAATTAGACAGAGCATTTTCATTCAAACTAATAATATTTGTAGACATTTTCCGTCAAAAAGTAGATGTTTTTCGTAAATAAGAAGGGCTCCCTATTTTATTGCACACTTAGTTGAGAAATTAGAAAAAGATATTTTGGCATATTACTGCTTATTTTATTAGTAAAAAAGTACGTGTTACCGTATATATTTAATTAAAATAACTTCCACTCGAATGCAATATCAATGAGATATGATTTTTTTTTATGATGAGTGAAGTTAAATTTGTTGAAATATGCTATCGTTAGATTTGTAACATCATTTAATTTATTAATGTTAGAATTTACATTAACAAGTCTTATCAACATTATTGAAAACTTTATGAGCATAATGATGATATTCCTACAACTGTGCAGATTTTAAATAAGATTAGAAAAAAAATCGGAGACAATTTTATCAAAAGAATTAACTCTCACTCGCGTGATTTTAGCTCAAGCGTTCGTTATATAAATATTCTCTTGAGGCAAGTGTCATATTTCAACTTAATTTAATTTAAAACTTAATAAATTGGGCACTTTACGTGTACCTTCCCAACATATTATATTTCCTCCAATCACCCACTTAATGTTTTGTAATTTGAAAATGTTTATAGTGGTCATTAATAAATAAGGCATGATCAACTTGTAAAATTTTACTAACATGGATTTTTAATTCATAAACCGTATTAGCATTCTCAAGGAAATATCTGTTCTGTTTTGATTCACTCCTTTATAAAAAAGTACTTCGTTTTTTATTACCGTGGTAACATGAGCAATGTTTTTTTCGATAATCTTTTATGTGTATGTTATCACTGTAACTAACAATAATATATATTGGTTTAAAGGAATCGATTCATTTCGGAATAGCAAATTTTCTTTCTGCGTTGTATGTTGGAAAAATCTTCCAAAAAGTACAAGACTAGAAATATATTTATCCGTGACACACCAATAACATAATTTCGTTATTAAGACACATAGTAGAATGTAATTAAATTAGTTTAAAATGGAAATAAAATTAATCGCTTAAATTGTGTGTTCTGTACCATTTCCGAAAATGTACTTTGCGCTGCGTTTCTTAGTCAATTTATCAAAAACCGTTGGTAAGAAACTGGCTATTAATTCTATTAAGTGTAAATATTGTTTAACACATTTGAGAAGGAAGGTGAAAATTAAGAACTTTTTTCCAAATTTTCGTTGCAGAATCAAATATTTTCCTTAACAGAATTTTTGCCATCACCCAGCAAATATATTTCTACCAAGTTTAAAAACGATTAGTTTTTAAAACATTTTTACAAAAAACTAAAACAAAAAGTTCCCTAACCTGATTTGTAAGTATTTACAAAAACAAATGCAAAAATGTCGTTTTGCAGCAAAAATGTGTAGTAAAGATCATTACAATAAAAATGGTTAACACGAGAACGGAAACAAATTTACTTGTAGAAAAGCCGATTTTATGTAAAACTTTAATAAATGAGATACAAACAAAAATTTTAAATTATTATGCAGTTTAAAATAGGAAGATCCGCAACAACCAGGCTTCCGCTATTGTGTTTGAAACATATAAATACTGTTGGTTGTTCCTAAGAGTTAATCTTTGCTAATATCCCACCTGAAGATGTTGTAATACAACGAAACCTAGGTCGTGGTAAAGAAATTAAAGAAAGTAGAAATAATACTACATCATGTAATTTCATTTAATTGTGAATAATGAATTTCTACAAAATTAACGCCAAATATATTCAATTTTAATTAGTTAATTTTTTCTGTTATTACCGATGTCAAATTATTTCTTTGCTTCTGCTAAAATTATTGAAATGCTTAACGTGATAAAATATAGTACAATTGAGTTTAAAGATGAACCTGAACAAAAAATAATACGGCTTAAGACAAAAGTCGAATACATAGTCCCAAGTTTTTGTTATACTGTATTAAAATACTGTACTGTATTAAAATTACAAATGAATTAACTCATAAAACTCTAAGTAATATCAAAATTTACTGTTATTGCTCACCCTACTCGATTGGATTTGCACTAATTGCATAATTTTCTGTTAATACTCTACAAGACATCCATAAAACATAGAGCACGTTCTATTTATAATTTGGTATTATATTTCTTGAAAAAATATCAAATTATTTGTGCAATTGAACAAAAAGTAGGTTGAAAGGTATATAGTTAAATATGAGATAAGGTTGCAATAACGTATGTATTTTCAGAAATAAGTCTCTTTATTTCACCTTGAACATCCTTCAACCTTTAACATTCTAAAATTCCACGAAGCAATTTACAATCAAAAATATTTATTATATATTTTATTCGAGTACAAATTTAAATTAGCAATTATTAATGAGCTAATTCCTACCTGCTTGACATGTCCCCAATAAATTTTACAATTAAATTCTGGACCTTTCCACTAAAAAGTCATTAGGCGAAAAGTGTTTGACCTCGCAAATAAGTCAAACAAGCGGCTTTAGCATTTCCAATAACTTTGTAACGATTTTTCGGCACATATTAATATGTTGTCTGAATTTAAATTCGGCTGTATGAACTTTTTTTATGAAAGTTATAACAAGTTTCCTTAGAAATAAGTAATAAAGATTTTAAATTTGCAAAGTGTTAAGGGTATTTTAATAAGCAGTTGATATTTCAAATAAATATACATTTTGATTTATTTATTTTTACTAATAAATTCACATCTTAACTCTAAGAGTTAACTCAAGTCCTAATCTCAAACCTGTATCTTGTTAGTATGATTTTTTATATTTACGTAATAAGATCTAAATATTATCGACTGTCTATTTTTAAATAATTATTAATTGGTAATTATGTTAGCTTTCGGTTAACAAATTATTAATTAATTTCATAAATAAATGACACAAAGTTACCTAAATTGTAATGAAATTAAACATTTTCCACGGAATAGAAGTGGGTGCAGTAATGGTTAGAAATGCTTATTAATGGGTACCTCAGAGTGATCAAATTCCTTACTATATATTAAAAATCAATCGGCGGAGCAATCAATGAGGAAAATACCAAACTAGTGGAAAAATAAATATTGGAATGTGAAAAATGCGAAAAAAATAATGGAATATGAAAAATAAATATGTTTAAAACATAAAAGGTTAAAAAAAGGTTTTGTAGAGTGACTTTTATTTGCTCTCCAAATTGAAATCCGAATTAAGAACAAAGAAATTTAACTCTTATGATGAGTTGAAGTCAGCAGTTTTAGCAGAGTATCAAGACAAAAGTTCAGACTACTTTTTTAATGGAAAATATACAGAGCAAAATAAAACAAGAAGTATTTTTGGCTGTAAATCTATGAATTCGTATAAGGTACGAATTGAGTCTCACAACAATTATTTTCCAACCCTACAACCCCATAATTTTTCCTCATTATACTGCAGCCAATTTGAAAAAGGTAATTATTGTAAAATATATAATATAATTGTATCTAACATATTGTTAGAAATTGCATTTTATTAAACATACCATAATAAGAATAATCACAGAGAACAGTTAGAGAAAATATATTTGATTATAAGATATTCTTAACCTATAAAGTTGGTCAATACAGTCGAGAGTGCTACTAAAAAAAAGATTTATTCCTGCCTGAAGTACGAAATGACAAATATTTCTGTAAGTGCCAAAAAATGTATTACGTAATAAACACGAATTTTTTTTTTCAGATTTCTCTCCTCCGCCTCTTGATAATAAAATGTTTTCACGCAATAAAGTAGAAATGAATAGCAATAGCAAATGTAAAGTTGAATAATTCATAAGAATAAAAATATGGGAAAGAACTAATGTTTAATATTTCAATAAAATAATTATTCTTTTTATATTCACTGTATTAATAAAAACTCTAAGAATTTCATTTACAAATTTTTCCTAACAAAATCTCTTGACAATTGAATTTACAACAAATATCCAATGAACAATTTTTCTTTGACAGTGATTTTCCTGATTCCGTTCACGTACGCTCCATTTTTTCTCGCATCTCACTTCATTTTATGTAAATCGTAATTGTTAGTCGACTACGGACGAAACTCTATATTATTAAGGGTAGATTTATCATAAATTTTCATGTCATTTCTTTTTATAACAACCCCTTTCCTTTGCGTGTAACCTAAAAGTAAAAAAAATTCTCACCTTACGAATTCAATATCCGAGTATTACTTCACAGTGAGTTCAAAGTATATCAATTTTAATCCAAAACATGTAATCGTTTCAAATTATAATTACAAGATTGCGAAGTAAAAAGTTTTCTTCTAATTTTAAGGGAATTTTAATACCTTTCGTTGTTTCACCACTTCCTTCTAAAGGTGTGAAACATAGCATAGAAATAGATTAAGATATTACTCACATGGTGAATTATTTTGTAATAAATTATTGTAATATTGGTTATTAGAATAGTTTTATTAAAATTTGCGTTAGTTTAACATCTATATTTTGCCAAAGTCAAAAACATGATTATAAAAAACATATTATTCAGTGAACGATAATGTGTGGTATGCTATTAAATAAATATTGTACAATTATTTTTATTATTTATATCAGTATTACCAATGGTATTACTAATGTGACACTCTTATTTATCATTATAATTTTATATAACATAATTAGTTTACAATTTTTAATTTACGTATAAATAAATGTTAAAGTGTTGTTGTAATTGTCATTATTTGTTCGATTCTGACAAGCGACGTTGTTCACGTTAGTCGGCGCTATTGCGGATATAATAAATTTACATGTTGACAATATTTAGATTGCATTAATGCTTACATAATTTAGTAAGTTCGTTTATGGTTTAATTTTAATAGAATTACCGTTAAAAATATATAATATGTGACCATTCTCTTAAGTCCATCTGGTTTGTTCTCATAATATGGATTTCCGATCTATTTTGCCTTCCAAATTGTTTGTGAAAAACTTTTAGAAACATTGCGGAAAATGTCTTTGAAAATATACAATAATTTACGATCTCTGCAACTACTAAATTCAGATTATGAAAAAAGACAGTAAAATGTTATACTTTGTTATGCAACGAAGTATAACATTTCACTTGGTAATGCAAAGAATTATAACATTTCACACATTTGGTAAATGTTTATGCAATATTGAAGCCTCCCTAAAAAAAGCTACTTGCTTTTTGTTACTTTTAAGCCATTGCCGGTTATTACTTATTTCCCTCTTTTTTTTAAATAGAAAATCGTTATTGGAAATGTATTATCCAATCTTAATGTACAATTAATTAATAATTATAATTAATAAAATGAACTTGATTTTAATTTCAAGTACAAGTAAGTCTTGTGCGGGTTTATTGTACCCATGTTCAGCTCCCAAATAAACTCAGTTTATTCATGAAATTAATTCATCAGGTTTAAAAGTTTTTAGCCCTCTTAATTCGTGGATAGTATCCAAAAGCCGAGTAGATTCTACCTTGGTATAGCTGAGGAATCGTTTTTCGTGTTCAATATTATATTCTTGGCTAATTTCGGTAATCCCTTTTTATATTAAGTGGTTTTTGAATTTCTTGATTGGTTATATAACGATACGCATCGGTAATGATACATCGGTAATTGGTTATATAACGATATGCATCGGTAATTGACTTGAAGATAGAAAGGTAAATTAATATGTTATAGTAAAAGTTTAGCTTGGAATGATGTCCAACCAATCACAACATTAGTCCTTGTTTCAATCTGATTAACTCAGCTTTTACTTTGACGTGGTATTTCCATTTAAGCATACTATCCAGACGGAGTCCAAGGTATTGTACTGAATCTGCTTGCGGGACTTGAATTTCATTGAGACCATTGCATCGATTGCTGTTTTTTCGTCGCAATGCAAATATAACATGAACAGATTCAGACTTGTTGAGTTTGATTTTATAATCAACGTTACAATATTTGATTTTGTCAAGTACTCCTTGTAAATTTTTTATGGCTTGATTTTGCATGTCTGTAGTTGCCATTACTACCACATCATCAAAAAAGCTGCCTATGAAGGTTTTTTTGTCATTGCATCACATTTTTTAAATATGATTATTTGTTTATCTCGAAAAATATGGTAATTGAAATAAGCAATTATTAAATTTTATTGTCAGGTATCCAGTAATCGTCACTATGCTAAGTTCCAAGGGAATAATTTGGATATTGCATTCTAGTTAGAATGAAAAAGGAATACTTTTTATTCTACAATATTCGTCTATTTAAAGTGTTGCTTTTATAAACAAAGGCCGTAATAACAGAAAGTTTTAAATTTTTTCAGCATAGTTAGGTGTTATTATCATACAGGTAAATTTAATTTCAACTGTATTTGAATGAATAAAAATGTTTGTCATTAAAATTACGTAAGATATATATATATATATATATATATATATGTAAATATATATATATCTATTTCTATATATATATATATATATATATAAATATATATATATATATCTATATCTATATATATATATATATATATATATATATATATATAGATATTCTTTTTTTTTTAAATGATATAAAATATTTTTTTGTATTTGAAGGGAACAAATAATAATGACCATAGTATTATCAATTTCATTGCAACTGAATAATAACGTGTTATAATTGAATAGACTAGAGGATCCCGTACAAAAGAATGAAAAGATTTTAGAATATATAATCTTTTCGTTATCTCATTTAAAGTTGATATGCGACAAGGTAACAACGACTATTTTATATACAACAGTTTAAGTACAAGGTTCTTAAAAAAGATTCAATTTAAGTACAAAGTTCTTAAAAAAGAGGCCCAGTTATTCAATGCTAAAGGCTCAACCGTTTTGATGATCTACGGGATATTTGTATTTTAATGTGAAAACAATTTAAAATTATATATTTAAACCCTTCTCAAAGAGTTTATTTCAAGGAAGTTCTACCCGTCGAGGCAGAAAAAACTTTTTTAAAATTTCCTTTTGCCGTTACAATATTTGTTATTGGAGTAAAGCACTAATATATAAGGCAATGATATGTAAATTTTTACATGCTAGAGGTTTATGACGGATACATGGACAACCGATACATGGATTCACCGTAACTGTAGAATTTAATTTAAACACTTTGGACATGAACACTATAAATAACAGTTATTTGATTCTAGTTGATCTTTATCGGATTAGAAAAGTACATGGTTTACACATTGCCAGATGCGGTTTTTAAGAATTAAGACGTTTTAATAATATTTCGCATCTTCATAAAACTTTCCCTACTGAAAAGAGCGGCAACGTTGTACTCATACCATGGAAATTGCGAAATTTATATAAATTAAATGGAAATTAAAATAGTAAAATTTAAATAGGGCGTGAATCACTTTTGGTACTCCATTATCAATCTGGTTTACAGTTTGTGTATAAATGGTGAGTAAGTATGTGAGTGGTAAGTAAATATATTGGAATGGTGAGTAAGTAAATATAAGTGGTGAGTAAATTAATCATAAGTATTAAAAAAAGAATGTAAAATTAGAAAATTTTAAAATAAATATTAGATTGGTGAGTATTGTGTTATATCTGCACATATAATATTAATGATTCCTGTCGCTAATTTATTATATTTATCATTAATAAAATTAAGTTAGTATAGATAAATACAATTAAATGTTTGTTTATGAATTTGGATTTTCAGCTTTTAAATACTCTTTCCGTTTCGTGCATTATATTACTGAAATGAATATAATGGTATTAAATTTGTCTACATCACTATCTTCATGGAGTTAGCAAAGTTAACAAAGTTGTTAATTAAGAGTTGTTTACTTTGCTAACTCCCTACACAATAATATCAAATTCACTTTAGAAGTAGAGTCCGATAATAAACTTAATTTTTTAGATATAACAATAGAACGCAAAAATAATAAACATAAATTTAGTATATTTAGAAAAGACACATTTACAGATTCCATAATTAAGGTTCAATCTCAACACCCTTGGTCCCATAAGTTAGCAGCCTTCCATTCCATGATTCACAGAGCTTTAACCATTCCTCTAGAAAAACCTAATCTACGTAAAGAAATAAAAACTATAAAACAAATCGCAACAAATAATAATTATGACCCATCAATTGTCACAAAACTGTACCATAATAAATTAAGAAAAATACTAATACAAGAAATATACCCGGTCGTACCAAATAATAATAATATTTACTATAAATCTATTCCATACATAGGCAATGTATCACTCAAATTAGGAAAACTCTTAACTAATAATAAAGATATAAATAATATACCATGTACGTATAGTACCTTAAATAACTTGGGTAAAACCCTTATTAATAATAAAGAAAAAATAGATAAACATAAAAAGAGTGGTATCTATAAACTTAAATGTAACAACTGTAATAGTGTATACATAGGTCAAACAGGAAGAGATTTTAATACAAGATATAAAGAACACATTGCCAGCTGGCGAAATAATAAACCAGACACATCTCACTTTGCTAAACATCTCATTGAAAATAACCATCACCCTCATACTGATAATGCCCTCTATATATTACAAATAAATACAAAAGGTAATAAACTTAATATCCTAGAAACATTAGAAATAAACAGACATAAAAAAGTTATCAAGGTCAATATATTAAATGAACGACTAAATATAATATCATCACCCATTCTTAATATCTTCTAGATATAATATAAATATACAACATTGATACTACAGTACCCTGGAAATTGTTTCAGCACTAATACCCATATAAATATAAGTATATATAATTAAAACAAAAAAAATTAAAAGAAATAAATATATAAATATATGAATACACAAAACCGGAGATATGTAGAATTAGAGTATTACCTTGTCCTTACTGTCAAATACCCTTCTTTTTGTATAAATATATTACCGATAATAAGATATGTAGAATTAATGTATTACCTTGTCCTTACTTTCAAATACCCTTGCTTTTGTATAAATATATTACCAATAATAACTTCCATTTAATTTTACTACATACACCGTAAAGTTTGCATTGTATAACCTCACATAATAACAACAATTGAATTTATTGTCCTCATTAAAATACTGGTATATTGTATAACTCTCGGTAATATAATAAAACCTACACTGCGCCCCTGCAATAAACTCACTAACATAAACAATGGAAAAATCCGCACAAACCAGGCTTCCGCTATTGTGTTTGAAACATATAAATACTGTTGGTTGTTCCTAAGAGTTAATCTTTGCTAATATCCCACCTGAAGATGTCGGGGTAAAGAAATTAAAGAAAGTAGAAATAATACTACATCACGTAGTTTCATTTAATTGTGTTTAAAGAAGTTGTCTAAAGAGTTGTCTAAATTTCACGCGGACGAAATCACGAGTACAGCTAGTTTGAAAACTAAAGATAATGCTTCCTAATATTTATCAAGTAATTCAATTATGACTTCGTGAAAAGCTATAAAGTACTAAAATATTTAAAAAAAACGAACTTTTTGTAAATTGACAATTTATGCACAATATAATTGATATTGCATAAATCAACAATTTTTTTGTCATTTGTGTTAAACAAATTGTTGGCAAAGATCCTTTGATATTTCTATCAATCTCCTTTTTTAATCAAAATAAGATGTTCAACGATTATGTTCAACCCTATGTTCAACGATTAAAAAACCGATTACATTTGTACGATGCTTCTGTCCACAAGACTTAAAAGTAAAAAATATATATGTTAAAAGTATATACATATATCAAAGGATATATTTAAAGCTTTATTTAAGCAAAGATCAGAGTTTCTCGAAGAATTACCATATTTTTTAATTTACAACTTTTGATATTTTTTATATCTTATGATATATTTTCATAGTAAGGGATACTTAAAATTTGTAAGTATTTAGTAAAGTACAATATGTTACGTTCAAGTAGAACTCCTACTAGGAGACGCTGTATGTACTGAAATACATACAAATAGCTATTTAAACATAACCAACGTTTTTACTTAATTATTTATAAATATTATTACTATCTTCCACCTCGTATACATGTTGCTTATCTGTAAATTTCTGAAAAATTGTGAAATTTGTAATCATCGCTTCTATTTAGTGTTCAAGTTAGGGGAAATTGAGAAAAACATAAAGCTGTCTTTTGCATAATTCGAATTTAATAGTCTCAGAGATCGTTAGTTGTCGCATATTTTAACGACATTTTCCGCAATAATTTTAGAATTTTGTTACATAAAATTAGGAACGCAATATAATTTTGCAATCCATTTGAATATTTCCACGAATATCCCATAGAATACATGAAATTTACTAGAACAATCGGGTACTTGGTTTTACTTTCAATAATTTCCATGTTAAATTTAATACTAATGTAATATATGAGTAGTATTTTTATGACCATGCTCATTGTCTACATAACACGATTTCTAAGAAAAACAGATGCGCAAATGACACAAATAGACAAATGAGTGTACACATGAATGGTATTAGAAAAAAATCCTTTTTATTTCTTTAAGGCATGAAATTGTGAAAATAGATCTTATTTATGAACAAATGTGTGCAACTGAAAAAATTATTGCTATTATTTATTTAATTGTGGAATTCTTAACTTTCATTTACTCTAAATATTACATTTTATTTAATTTGTTATTACCTTTTTAACATGTAATCATTCAAAGGGCAATTCGAGCAGAATGAATGTTCATTAAAAATACAATTTGTACTTACTTTTTTTATAATTTCATAATTTGCCTAATATTTTTAATTCGAACTAAAAAAGTAAGGGATGTTATTAGTTATAGGCAATATCGTTATTATATGCAGCAGTAAGCTAATATTATGAATCGTTTATAATGGACGAAACCAGAGATATTTCAGTACGGGGTAATTTAATGACAGATATATAAATAATGTTTACGTGATATTGGCACATAAAACAAACAACTAATTAATTTGTATATAATAAGTGAAAGACATATTAAAAGGGGCAAAAAATAGATCTAACGTTTGAACAATATAACATACAACATATATGTCAGACACACCACAGACTTATGTGCCAGGAAAAGCCAAATGAATTTAAGGTGAAAGTCACATATAACATATTGTTAACAGTAACCCTATTAAAACTAAAACCATAAATGTATTTGCAAAATTAGGCGAGCGTCATTATAACGTAAATATTATTGACATATACATTCGTGATACCACAAAAGCGCCGACAAATGTAAATAACGCTGTCAGTCAGAAACGTAGAAATGATAATAACTACAATGACATTTAAACATTTAGGTAGACATAAAATAATAATTGCAAACTAATTACATTAATTAAAATTATAATGACAAATAGAAATGTTACAGTAATAATACCAATAGTGATAGTGATATTAATAATAATTTAAAAATATTTATTTATCAGCTAACGTCTCGTTCAATCAATATTAAGTTTTTATAAACATATTTTCTACTGTAGCACAAATATATACGTTAAACTAACGCATATTTTACTAACACAATTAAAATAACTCGTATAATAATGGAGTTATCACAAAATAATTCACTGTATGAGTAATTTCATAATCTATTTCCATGCTGTCTTTCACGCCTTTTTAAGACAATGCGAAAACAATGAAACTTTTAAAATTCCCTTAAAATTAGAAGAAAATTTTTAATTCGCTGCCTTGTAATTATGATTTGAAACGATTACATCTATTGGATTGAAATCAATGTCTTTTGAAAAAACTTGGATATTGAATTTGAAAGATGAGAAGTTTTTCTACTTCAAGGCTCTACGCAAAGGCAAGGATATATTATGAAAAAGAAATTTTATGAAAGTTTATGTCTATATGTATAAGTCTAGTCGTTATAATGGAGAGTTTCGTCCGAGAATTGCGATTTACATAAAATGAAGTGAGATGTGAAGAAAAATGGAGCGCACGTGAGCGGAATCGTGAAAATCACAATCAAAGAAAAATTGTTCTTTGAATATTTTTGTATAAAAAAATTTTGTAAATGAATTCTCAAGAGATTTTATAGGGCTAAGAACACAGAGAATATAAAAATAAATAATTTTTTTATTGGAGTATTCAAAACAGGCTCTTGTTCATATTTCTGTTCGTGTGAATATTCCAACTTTACAAATGTTTTTGCTATTAATTTCAACTCTACTGTGTAATAATATTTTGTTAGCAAGAAGTGGAAGAGAGAAATTTAAAACAAAATTTCGCTCGTATTGCGTAATATATTTTTTCGCACTTACACAAATATTTTTTATTTCTTACTTCAGGCAAAATTAAACCCTTTTTTGTGACGCTCTTGATTACACTAACCAATTTCTATCTAACTTAAAAACTTCTTAAAATCAAATATTTTTTCTCTAACTTTTCTCTGTGTGGTCATGTTCTCGTGATTTTATGATATATGAACAAGTAAGGAGGACATAACTAAAATTGTAGTATATAAAATAACTACACGCTGAATACAACAAAACTTACAATAATTTGGTCTGCAATTTCGCGATGCGAATTGAATACATATTAACTACAGAATCTTCCTGATCTTGCGGTTCATTTGTATCAAAGTATTACGGATAAGGAAACCATTGTGTTAGAAATACAAGAGAATAGATAAAAGCAATGTCTATAAATTAAATAAGGTGTAACAAGTGTATTTTCCATAGATTTCATTGTGTACATCAACTGTGTGTATATATATATATATATATATATATATATATATATAATCACAGATTATTTTCGAGTCGATCTGACAAAGTTGTTGCAAGGAACAATCGTTATAGTTTTATTCACAATTATAATTTGAACCTTTTTTGCGACATCGTCTAAAATAAATGAATGTAACTGAAGGAATTGAAATATTAAACAACAATTCCATCAAATTAAAATAGCTTTTCTGTCGTTATAAATAAATCAGATGTAAAAAAACATGGTTAAATACACGAAATTTTACCAAAATTGTCAGCAAATGGTTAGCAAGTTTTAAATTTTAAAAAAAGTAGGAAAATATGCACTTTGTTATGGTGTATGCAAGGTAAAATAAGTTATATTTATATATTAGACCCATTCCTATCATTTATTTCATAATAAATACATTCCTAAAATTTGCAAGGATATGTACAAGATCTATTAATACTAGACATCCATAGATGAATGCAATACATTGAGAAAAATCGATGGGGTTGTTGGGTTGAAAAATAATCCTTGTGAGACTCGATTCGTACTTCAAACCAATTCATAGATTTATGGCTAAGAAATATTTCTTATATTATTTTGCTCTTATTTGTTTATCACTGTCATGTATTTCAAATGGGCAAAACTGTAACATTATTCAATACCTTAATATATCCTATGCCCTGAATATATAGTTATAGTTTCATGTTAATATAGACCCCTTTTATTTAAATTTATTTTTAAATACAATATTAACGCATCTCTTTCTTTGGAAAAAATTGTCTGAAATTTTGCCTTGAAATTTTGTCTGATTTTTTAACAAAAAATCGTACAAAAAAATATAGTTTCATATTCAGTAACAATGAAGTAGATAATTTTTTTCTATCTACTCTCACAAAGAAACAAATCCACGGGCATTACTTTGCACGTCGCCCTTTTTAAAGCCGAAAGGCGTTTTGGAACCCACTTTGCACTGATCTCGTTCTTAACACTTTTATTAATGAAAAACAAAACATTTCTTTTAAGCTTTTATATTGTTAAATTCCATTTTCTAATATTTATTTTCCACTAATTTTGTATTTTCCTCAATGCTTGATACGCCGAGAGATCTTTCACATATAGTAAACAATTTAATCACTGTGAGATACTCATTAATAAGATTTTCAAACTTTTATTTCGTAATATTTATTAAAATAATTAATGAATAATTTACTAACCGAATGCTAACATAATTACAGGTTAATCTTTATTTAAAAGTATACAGGTTGGTAATATTTGAATCTTATTATGTAGATATGAAAAATCGTACTAACAAGATATAGAGTTTGAGATTAGAACCTGTGTTAACTCTAAGAAATATGAAGTAAATTAATTAGTAAAAATAAATAAATTGAAATATTTATTTTATTGCCACGTCAAATTATTATTAAAATACGTTTAAAACCTTGCAAATTTAAAATTTTTAGCACTTGGCTCTAAAGATTCACAAAATGACTTTAATAACATTCACAAAATAATTCCTACAACCAAATCTAAATTGAGACAACGCATTAATAAGTGAAGAAAAATCGGTACAAAGTTATTTTAAACTCTAAAGCCGCTTGTTTGATATATTTGCGAGGTCAAACCCTTTTAGCCTAATGGATTTTTAATGGAGAGGTCCAATATTTAATTGTAACATTTACCGGGGGCATGCCGCGCAGGTAGGGGTTAGCCCATTAATAATCGTTGATTTAAATTTGTATTCGTATAAAATATATACGAAATATTTTTGTTTGTGAATTTCTTCATGGAATTTTAGAATATTAAAGGTTGAAGGATCATCTGAAAGGCAACATAAAGAGACATATTTCTGGAAGTGTATACGTTATTGTAAACTTACCTCATATTTATCTATAAACCTTTGAACCTACGTCTTGTTCAATTACAAAAATAAGTCGATGTTTTAGAAGAAATATAATACCAAATTTTGAATAGAATTTCCTCATGCTTCATATATATCTTGTATAACATAAACAGAAAATCATGCAATGAATGCAAATCTAATCCACTGGGGCGAGCAGTAAAAGAAAAAAATGATATTGCTTAGAGTTGTATGAACGCATTTTCATACTTTAATAAACAATAATACGACTCGAGACAAAAATCGAATACAGATTCAAAGTGTGTGTCATAGATTTTGTTAAAGTTGCTATTATCAATTTAGTTAACCAGTCGTAACACGAAATTTTTTTGGAAATATCAATATTTATTAATTTTGGAAGAAATATTGAAATTAAATTTGGCAAATTTAGTGGAAACAATATTTTTCGCTTATCAGTAATGATTGGGTAATCAGATATGATCTACAGATAAGCCGAAAAAAAATGTTTTATTTCCTGGTCCTAAATGTTCCAGAATAAACTGCGTGGTTTCATTAACTTACAGCAATATTTCAATAGAGCTATCATAAACATCAATCATAATTGAATTTACAGTCAAAATATATATATATATATATATATATACATATATATATATATATATATATATATATATATATATATATATATATATATATATTGTGAAATACTATGGTGTATCTTCAATTTCCAAGTTTATATTCTAACCAAATTAAATCACACTCAAGTTATACACTTCCAATAAAGAAATATAATCCAAATCGGTGGATAAATGCCTAAGATAAGAGGTAACACAATAACGCCAAAATTCGAATTAAAATTTATATTAAAGTTGGTTTAAAATATATTAATCGATTTTGTTTTCCATATATTTTAACGGCGCTATTTTTAATTTTATCAAGTGGTTTGTATGAAAAGAGAGCAGTGACTTATTTAATTCCTGAAATTAATGAAATTTAATTTGTACGCTTACAGGAGCATTTTATTGTCCATGGGCCAAAGTTCTATTTATCAGGGATCGCTACGAGTATTAAGATAATATTAGTATGAAATATTGAAATGTTTAGCTCCATAGTTCAATAGAAATTAGTAAAGCCACTAACTTAATAACAAAGACACGGATAAAATGAAGTCATCAAGATCTTCTATTTCTGCTTCACCTAAATATCAAGAAGCAGCTTCAGCGAGATAAATTTATCGATAAAATCAAAATTTGGATAATAAAACTCAAATGAACATTTAAGCGAGTACAGAATAGGAACTGAAAACATTATAGATATAACATTATATATATTGTAAATTTATGTTTCCACAATAGGTTTTTGATTGTGAGGTAACTTGTTTAATTTACGATTATTTCCGTACAAAATATATGCAATAGAAATAAAAATCAATCGAGCAGCAGTAGAACTTGCACTACAATAATTCGGAATATATTTAGGCTCTTTTAAAAATTAAGATTATTATTTACTCCTGTAAATAATATTCTTAAAGCTAGCTAATTATAAATATTAATTTTTACTCATGACGGAATGGAGGAGGTATTTACGTTTAGGGTGAGAGTATGTTTGTTTGTCTCCATTTATCTCCAAAATAATTTGACCAAATGAAATGCAGTTTTCTGCAAAATGTTTCTAATCTATTTGCAATAGTTCTTACATAGTAATAAATGTGATTACTTACATCAAGGCGCTGCAATCAACATTTTGTCGCAAAGAAATGGTCCTTTTTATGTGCCAAGCGGTTTGACCGATTTAGATTAAATTTTCTGCAAAATATTTGAGACTAATCGGCAATGGTTCTTAAATAGGTTTTACGGTTATTACTCATCAGACGGCACCGCAATTAACATTTCGTTGCAAACGAATATTCCCATCTATCTCCCAAACGATTTGGCCGATTAAATAGAGTTTTCTGCAAAATATTTGGGACTTATAGGAGATGGTTTTTGTGTGGTGTTAGCTTACCAAGTGGCGCTGCAAGGTTTTGTTGCAAACGAATATTCCCATTTATCTCCAAAATAGTTTGACCGATTTAGGTATAGTTTTCTGCAAAATATTTGGGATTAATCAGCGTTGGTTCTCAGACAGATGTTATGGTGTTAGCTCACTTGGGCGCGCTGCAACATTTTGTTACAAATGGATGTTCATATTTATCTCAGAACGGGTTTATGATATAACCATGCGCTGCCTAAATTTTGCAATTTTATCAGTTCGTGATTGAAATTCTCACAGATGCACAAATAGCTTTTCTGTTCTGCTCCAATGCAATCGATATAGGAAATGTAAATAGCAATGGCAGCCCCGACGGATTTTCTTGGGTTAGTAATTGTATTAATAGGTTCGTACTTTCTTTTAGTCGGGGAGTATTTAAAACCATTCAATCTTTTTTCTATTACAACGACTGCATCCCTCGTCGGCTATAGTTGTCACGTAACCTTCCAGTCAGGTTTGCCTATTTTCGTAATTTATGGCTCTATACTTTGGAAATTAGAGTGGGGAATTCGATACAACTGATATAATAAAACAAATTTGCATTGCTCCTTTCAAATGATATTCCCACCCCGTGACAGATAAAACTTAAAAACAAAAAATGAAAGTCTTTATTTACCCCTTCTTTTTTTCTTATATACATATCTTAGAAAAGTGAGAATTAATTTAATGAATGTATTGCTATGTTCAATTTAAAATTTTTAATTTCCACTGTTTCTGAGAAAATAGGCGATGATTATAAAAAAAGTTAATGTATTGTCTACTATATTTTTCATACGCGTAGATACACGATATATATTTAAAAAATTGTGACGTCTATAATGATCATTACAGTATTTTCATAACCTACGCGCAGGCTTCTAAAAGTTCATGTTTTTTGATAATTTTAAGTAGAATATTTTTGAAAATAAGGGGACGAAAAGATATTTTTAATATATTTCTCAGTGCATTTCTGAGAATAAAATATGATAAAAGAATATTTTTAGAATTTTATATCCAATTCCTTGAAATAATGCCCGACTCTATATACGGAAAAAAATTACAAGTATTTAATTTACTGCAGCGAAAACATCTTTAGGAATATTTTTAATTTTATGTTAAACCGATATAACATACTAGATATGACATATATTACTAGATAACATATAACTTATACTTTTCCACATTTCAGGTTTTTACGTCAAACGGTCTTTGAGAAAAACGGCTGTGGCAGACGGACGGCCGGATGGACACGTGAATAATCTTGTAAGGGTTTCTCTTTTTCTTTTGAGGTATGCAACCGTAAAAATGCATTATACAAATAAATATATTTAATGGAAATAGGTTGTTGAATATATTTGGCGTTAATTTTGTAGAAATTCATTATTCACAATTAAATGAAACTACGTAATGTAGTATTATTTCTACTTTCTTTAATTTCTTTACCACGACCTAGGTTTCGTTGTATTACAACATCTTCAAGTCGGATATTAGCAAAGATTCTAGGAGAATCTTTGCTAATACCCACCGGAAGTTGTTGTAATACAACGAAACCTAGGTCGTGGTAAAGAAATTAAATAAAGTAGAAATAATACTACATCACGTAGTGTCATTTAATTGGAAATAGGTTATTAAGATTTGTCCACATTTTTGAAACACTTGCAAAGTTTAAATTCGCGAGTGGCGAAAAAGAAAATGTTTTAATTTTATCTAAATATGCACGGATGTTTCACAAGCGAATAAGCCTTTGTCAATGTAATAATATATAAGGATCTAATTTTATAGTTAAACGTATAAACAATTACTAATGATCACGTAAATTCACATAACATTTAATAACAAACATATAGGTTTGAAGTAGGAACTTACTACATAAGTTCCAAATTTCCGAAGCTCGTTCTGCTAACGAAGCTCCCGATAATGCATATAGCCCAAGCACTTAATAAGGGCTCTGAAGTAGACCTCACTTCAAATCGTGCAGTTTAAGCTTATATTTTGCCTCGCGTATCTTATCACGTATTCGCATTAGGTACAAAGTTTTCTCAAAAGTTTAAGTTGGGGAAACAGTAAAGCAGGAATAATTTTATACTTTTTCACGTCCCATTAATGTCGTTTCCTATTTAAATCGTATAGACGTTCGAAACTAATTTAGAAAACAAATTTAAAATAAATGTATTTATATTTATTTGTGAATATATTTTATCAAATATGACATTTTTAGATTAATTGATTTGCCTCACAATTTTCACTTTGAAATGAAGTGGAATTTTAGAAAAAAAATTAAAATATGTTTGAAACTTTTCTTAGATAATACGAGTATTGCATATCACATCGTTTATGATAGACTTGGGTTAATACTAAACGTAAAAATTAAAAGTCTTTTGTTCAGGTTATTATGAGTGGAAAAATAAAGAAGTACGTAACAGTGTCATTACGTACTTCTTTATTTTCGACTAGTGGAATTGGGTTTTGAGCACTTGGAAGTTGCTACCTATTAAACAAATTCTGTTTACAATAATAACTAATTAAGAACTACGTAGTATCGCTTCAAAAACAGGTAATATATAGTTAACGTAAATACAGTGTAATAGGGTATACTCTGTTATCCTATATATACTTTTAATATTAACGTTCACCATAAACTCTACGAACCGTGTCAATTTCATGACGTAAAATCATGATTACGTAAAAGTAATTCATTTTAAATGGTACACGTATATCACCCAGTTGCTCCACTAGTGTATGGCGCCATAAAACGGATCTTGATTTAATGCTAAGAACTTTTACGACATTTCATCATTATGTACGTTGATCGATTAATTAAGCCAAGAACATAAACATCATGAGTTTATTCGAATATTTTGTGCTGTAAAATTTAATATTACGGGATTACGATCGATGTTTTCACTATAATCTCTCAAGACTTGTTTCGATATTACCCTAGAACTTTACGATAAAACTAGATAATCTCAGAAATATTATCAGTTTAGAATTAGAATTTTTATTAAGATATGTCTGAAAATAAAAGAAGATTCGCAATAGTAAAGGACGTTAAGACAGAATTGTTATTATATTGAATATATTTGGCGTTAATTTTGTAGAAATTCATTATTCGCAATTAAATGAAACTACGTGATGTAGTATTATTTCTACTATCTTTAATTTCTTTACTATACTTTTAGGTTTCGTTGTATTACAACATCTTCAGGTGGGATATTAGCAAAGATTAACTCTTAGGAACAACCAAGAGCATTTATATGTTTCAAACACAATAGCGGAAGACTACTTTGTGCGGATTTTTCCATTGTTTATGTTAGTGAGTTTATTGCAGGGACGCAGACTAGGTTTTATTATATTACAGAGAGTTATACAATATACCAGTATTCTAGTTGGGGTAATAAATTCAATTGTTGTTATTATGTGAAATTATACAATGCAAACTTTAAGGTGTATGTAATAAAATTAAATGGAAGTTATTGTCGGTAATATATTGCAAAGGCAAGGGTATTTGAAAGTAAGGCCAAGGTAATATACTAATTCTACATATCTTATTATCGGTAATATATTTATACAAAAGCAAGGGTATTTGAAAGTAAGGACAAGGTAATACACTAATTCTACATATCTCCAATTTTGTGTATTCATATATTTATTTATTTATTTCTTTTAATTTTTGTTTTTTGTTTCTATTATATATACGTATATTTATATGTGTATTAATGCTGAAACAATTTCCAGGGTACTGTAGTGTCAATATTTTATATTTATATTATATCTAGAAGATATTAAGAATGGGTGATGATATTATATTTAGTTGTTCATTTAATATATTGACCTTGATATCTTTTTTATGTCTGTTTATTTCTAATGTTTCTAGGATATTAAGTTTATTGCCTTTTGTATTTATTTGTAATATATAGGGGGCATTATCAGTATGGGGGTGATGGTTATTTTCAATGAGATGTTTAGCAAAGTGAAATGTGTCTGGTTTATTATTACGCCAGCTGGCGATGTGTTCTTTATATCTTGTATTAAAATCTCTTCCTGTTTGACCTATGTATACACTATTACAATAGTTACATTTAAGTTTATAGATACCACTCTTTTTAAGTTTATCTATTTTTTCTTTATTATTAATAAGGGTTTTACCCAAGTTATTTAAGGTACTATACGTACATGTTATATTATTTATATTTTTATTATTAGTTAAGAGTTTTCCTAATTTGAGTGATACATTACCTATGTATGGGATATATTTATAGTAAATATTATTCTTATTTGGTGCGACCGGGTATATTTCTTGTATTAGTATTTTTCTTAATTTATTATGGTACAGTTTTGTGACAATTGATGGGTCATAATTATTATTTGTTGCGATTAGTTTTATAGTTTTTATTTCTTTACGTAGGTTAGGTTTTTCAAGAGGGATGGTTAGAGCTCTGTGAATCATGGAATGAAATGCTGCTAACTTATGGGACCAAGGGTGTTGAGATTGACCATTAATTATGGAGTCTGTAAATGTGTCTTTTCTAAATATACTAAATTTATGTTCATTATTTTTGCGTAATACAAGATATAAAGAACACATCGCCAGCTGGCGTAATAATAAACCAGACACATCTCACTTTGCTAAACATCTCATTGAAAATAACCATCACCCCCATACTGATAATGCCCCCTATATATTACAAATAAATACAAAAGGCAATAAACTTAATATCCTAGAAACATTAGAAATAAACAGACATAAAAAAGATATCAAGGTCAATATATTAAATGAACAACTAAATATAATATCATCACCCATTTTTAATATCTTCTAGATATAATATAAATATAAAATATTGACACTACAATACCCTGGAAATTGTTTCAGCATTAATACACATATAAATATACGTATATATAATAAAAACAAAAAACAAAAATTAAAAGAAATAAATAAATAAATATATGAATACACAAAACCGGAGATATGTAGAATTAGTGTATTACCTTGTCCTTACTTTCAAATACCCTTGCTTTTGTATAAATATATTACCGATAATAAGATATGTAGAATTAGTATATTACCTTGGCCTTACTTTCAAATACCCTTGCCTTTGCAATATATTACCGACAATAACTTCCATTTAATTTTATTACATACACCTTAAAGTTTGCATTGTATAATTTCACATAATAACAACAATTGAATTTATTACCCCAACTAGAATACTGGTATATTGTATAACTCTCTGTAATATAATAAAACCTAGTCTGCGCCCCTACAATAAACTCACTAACATAAACAATGGAAAAATCCGCACTAAGTAGTCTTCCGCTATTGTGTTTGAAACATATAAATGCTCTTGGTTGTTCCTAAGAGTTAATCTTTGCTAATATCCCACCTGAAGATGTTGTAATACAACGAAACCTAGGTCGTGGTAAAGAAATTAAAGATAGTAGAAATAATACTACATCACGTAGTTTCATTTAATTGCGAATTGTTATTATATGAAATGTAGGAAAAATTATACAAAAAATATGATCAGTCTGAAGTAAAATTTTTCTTATCTTACGTATGGTTAATTTTATATTATGTTTTAATTATATTTTGTTCCCAACACTGATTGGTTTAAATGTAAGGTGAATGGTTTTGTAACGAGAATTAAATAATTAATCCATAACAATTAAATGTGCCATTTTAAATGATATCAATTTAGATAATTTTAAACATCATCTGTAATGTATTCAATATTAAAAAAAATAAGACTTCCTTGTAGTCCTTTTAAAATAAAA
This sequence comes from Druceiella hillmani, assembly GCA_039881145.1. Taxonomy (NCBI): domain Eukaryota; kingdom Metazoa; phylum Arthropoda; class Insecta; order Lepidoptera; family Hepialidae; genus Druceiella; species Druceiella hillmani. Next base: position 6,561,677 of record JAYKKI010000100.1, read on the forward strand.
TAAATTTTATTTTTAATATTCCGAACCTTATACATACATAACATATTACATAAGTAAAATTAAGCCCTGTTTGCTGGTTGCCTACTCGGAAATTTAATTTGTAGCCTTTGTACTACAAAGGCTACAGATTAAATTAATTTTAGGGTTTAATTTTACTTATGTATTCTTTAATTTTATTTATGTAATTTTACTTATGTATTGTAGCCTTTTTACTACAAAGGCTACAAATTAAATTAATTTTTGGGCTTAATTTTACTTATGTATTGTTTTTAGTTAAGATATGTAAACATAAAATTTATTTTCTACATATCACCTGTGTTCAGTTTATTAAAAACTTCGTTCTAATAAAATTTTATAGCAGAAATAAGATTAATTTTCTATACAATACCATTTTTACCCACGACGGAAAGGACGGGATACATGAGTTTAGGGTGAGAGGTTGTTTGTTTTTTTCTTTGTTTCTTTATGTGTGCAATCCAATGTTTCCGTTTATCTCCAAAAAGTTTGACCCGTTTAGATACTGTTTTCCGTCTTTGGCTTTCAAATCTTTGTGATTCATTGGCGATGATTCTTAGATATTTTTTACGGTGATTACTTACCAGGGTGCATCGCAATAAACATTTTGTTGCAAACAAATGTTTCCATTTCAAACGGTTTGACCCATTTAAACAAGGTTTCCTGAAAAATATCTGGCCCTAATCGGCGACGGTTCTTAGATAGATATTATGGTATTAACTGTAAGGGGCGCTGCAACATTTTGTTGCAAACGAATATTCCCTTTTATCTCCAAAATTGTTTAACCAACTTAGACACAGCTTTCTTCCAAATACCTGGGACTATACCGCAATGGTTCTCGGATGGGTGTTACGGCATTAGCTCACTAAGGAGCTCTGCAACATTTTGATTCAAACGAACGTTCCCATTTGTTTCCGAAATGGTTTATTGATTTAGGCATGATTTTCTGGAATATATTTGGAACTAATAGACGATGGTTCTCATATAGGTATTGTGGTATTAGCTCACCAGGGGCGCTGCAACATTTTGTTTCAAACAAATGTTCTCATTTATCTCCAAAATGGTTTGATCGATTTAGACAAAATTTTCTGCAAAATATTTCGGACTAATAGACGATGGTTCTTAGATAGGTACTTGTTACATCAGATAAGAGGCTTATTATTAAGACTTATAATTAAAAGCAAAATTAAAATTTTGATTAAGTTCATGACAGATGTAAACGTTTTAATTATAAAGTATGAAAAAAAGCAAAATTAAAAATTTTGAAAAAAAGTCACGTGTTTAGTCGTAACTGGAAAAGAATCAAATAATTTTTCTGAAACCCCCCCTACTAAAAGAAAATAAGAACCTGTTAATATAATTATCAACCCAAGAATTGCCGTCGAGGCTGCCATTCCCTGCCTATGCCTAAAATTTTGCAGTTTTATCAGTTCGTGACTAATTTAAATTTTCTTACGTGCGCAAATAGCTTTTCTATGTCGCTACAATGTAATTGATATTAGGAACGGAAATGACAATGGCAGCTATAACGAATTTTCTTGGGTTTGTAATTATATTAATAGTTGCTTACTTTCTTTTTATCAGGAGGGTTTTCAAAAAAAATATTTAATCGTTTTTCAATTACAGCGACTATATTTGTCGCGGGTTTTTTAAAAATGTTTAATTTTGCGTCTTATTAATTTCGATTTGACACTGATGATTTTATCAACTATTCTTAATTGTATTTACCTGTAATAGCATTGCAATATATATAAAGAAAAGTATTTAGGAACAAACGACATTTAAAATATTGTGTTAATTTTAACAAGCTACCCCAACATTTTGCCCCACTTTAATAATTATGAGTCACGGTGCAAATATATCTCACAAAAAGTATTGTAATTTACTTTGCGTAATTACATTAAAGCGAGTAAAATAAATGTGCTTTGTGTGCATAAACGAATTCGATATAATTGTACACAACTTACATGTTGGAACAAGATTCCAAGGAGAGAAAATATTTTAATAAATATCTATAAATGAAACATAAATATGTTATTAAATTTCAGCTTAAAGTATGAAGCTTGCTTCAATTTTATAATTCCAACTGGGACTCGTAATTTTTATAGTAACTGTTATGAATCACTATAGTAATTATATATAAAATACGATAATTTTAGGTCATATTAGTATAACTTCTATTTAATTCAGGCATAATGAAATGCGTACCAATAGTTATTTATTTCATTAGGATTTTTAACACACTAAGAATAATAAATATTTAAGTATGATTCGAGACAATTAAGGCGAGGAGTATATAAGCTGGGACTTACGCCAATCACGGTGTGGAGTTTACAGCGTGTTTAATTGTATGATGTTAATATTTTTGTCACAACTCACTGCATTTATATGATTACCCATAAAAATTTTTTTAAATATACTAAAATCAACAATGAACATTATGTGGTTCTGTTTTAAATATAAAAATTTCTTTCGTTAATTTCTAACCTCACCGTTGAAGCTATTTAATAGAAAGCTCTTGGAAATCTACTACCAACACCTGTATTTTGTCTCGTATTAAACAAATAGATCCATATTTCTAAAGAAATCGTTAACGACTTCTTGAACCTATAAAAAAGCCGATAAAAAACACAGACGCTACGAGCCTACAAAATCAAAAAATAATGTTGTAATTCTTAAATGAAAATTTTTGTTTTAACAAATTTGTTCCAAACTCAAAAATCGATGTCTTTTAAACTTATAAAAAGAACGACAAAGTTTTGAATTAAATCACAAAGACAGTGTACGTTTACAACACTAATAATTATTTATACTGTTGTGGAAGTAGTTTTCTATAAAATTGTATTTCATTGTGTTATTATAAATGTATTTTATCTGATTTATCTACAATTAAATGAAACTACGTGATGTAGTATTATTACAACATCTTCAGGTGGGCTATTAGCAAAGTACTTTGCTAATATACCATCTGAAAATGTTGTAATACAACGAAACCTAGGTCGTGGTAAAGAAATTAAAGAAAGTAGAAATAATACTACATCACGTAGTTTCATTTAATTGTGAATAATGAATTTCTACAAAATTAACGCAAAATATATTCAATATATTCAATATCTGATTTATTTATTTATGTATATCGCCACTCAACGTTTTTTTTATTTTTTTCATTTCTGTCTTACTTATCTTCAATACACATGGCTGTATAATTGCTTAATTACTGATACCATAGTAATTACAATTAAAATATATTAAAAAACGATAATCAAAAACGTAATAATTGGAAATTTGATATTATTTTTACAGGATTCATTAATACCATTGAAGCATTCCGTTCGCAAAATAATGGAGTAGTAAATTAATATAAATGATCTTGTAAATATAGCTATATATATATATATATATATATATATGTGTGTGTGTATATATATATATATATATATATATATATATTTATATATTTTTTTTACAAGATAGATTCTATAATCAACGCTAATAAATGGATAAATATGTTAAATAAAAATTTTCAGAAAAAATGTGAAATCTAAAAATCTGAAATCTAAAATATCAAAAGCGTAGGTGAAATAAAATGCATTAGAGATGCAGTTGCCAATGCAGCCATCACAAATACAGTTACCAATTCAGCCAGAGTCACGTCACATTCTGTGCAAATTGCAAATTTGATATGTAAACTGTGCGATCTATCTGATTTGATTGTACTTCGACAGCGAGGATTTCGCAGCTGAAGCAATTTCAAATCAAGATATGTATTTTACAAATCAGAACTGAAGTTTGCGTCGAAATAAATTCATATCTTGAAATTAAAATGTAATAATACCGGCATACATTTTTAAACTAATGGGACCGCTTACATCAACTCATTCAAACATAACTATATGTTCATTTTTAATGATGTTAAAAATGCTTAACTTAATCTGTAGTTTGGGGAAGAAAAACTTTTGCGCTAGTGTCTATAATGAATATAACAATGTCAATACAATCAATTATTTTATATATATATATATATATATATATATATAATTGATTGTATTAACATTGTCACATTCATTTGATGAGTATACCTACTAGACCAGTTTTCCGCGTCACGTTAACGCCTAAGCATCATCTATTCATTCTGGTACCCAAATGAGAGGAACTTAAAGTTATGTATACACATGTTATGAATACAAATTTTAATCCCTATCTGTGTTTACACTGAGACATTCCCTTGCGGAACCAGACTGGATCGCTAATAATGTATGTAGAGGAAGAAATAAATGCATTAAACTAAACACAATATAACAAGATTCAATTACCAAGAGCATACAAATTGTCGCTATCTACTAAATCAAACTTATCTAATTAAATTTAAAATCTGTGGACTAAAAATAAACTCAAATATACTGCCTCCACAATAAAGTCTTTTCATCGAATCTGCGCAATAGTAATATGTTCATTCTGCTCAACTACACATTTGTTATGTGAGTTTGTGAACTCGAAAAAACCTAATCAAGAAGCGTGAAATTTTGGCTTTCAATGAACAATATTTTTGTAATGTGGGTAATAAAATGCAAAAATAGTAGCTATTAATATATTGAATAGGTATTTATATCCTAATTTATATAATGATTTGCTTGATAGCCGAAGTATTTCTGCAGTTTCGCCGTGATAAGGATTTAAACGGAAGGTTCATTCGACCCAGATGCTTGATATGTGAGTAACTTGACTTAATACTTCAAAATTCAGTGTCATTTCAAATCGAAGTGTAAATCAGCACCTACATATCAGCATTTCATATATTAACATATATGAACAATGAATCTATTCGCTCATGATGAACTGACAGATGCATGATTTTTTAAAAATATTCTGTGTTTCCATTCTTTAATTAAACTGAAGGGTTTTTGGTAAATGAGAGACAAGTTCTTATAGAAATATAATGCGAACGTTGTATTTTGAATACAAATCTAAAGACAATGCAAAACATTAATTTATTCCAATACCGTCGTCTTTTTGGTAAAAATAGTCGTTTTACTATATTATTTAATACAGTATTTGAAAGAAATAATTAAAAAAAATTTTGTTAAACAGTAGTTGAAATGAGTTAGTTGTCTAGTTTTTCACATGTCATGGTCACAACTTCAATGTGGATTTTCCTTGCAGTCGATGTTGGATTTACATTACATCACAACTTTTTTAAAGCCATAAATTTACATCACAACCTTTTTAAAGCCATAAATTATTCTAAAAACGTTTAGTTTGATTTATTAGAAGGCACATGTAAGGTATACAGTCTATCTACTTTTTATTGAAATGAGTGATTGAATTCACTATAGATAGAATGAATCCACTATAGATAATATATAATAGATTGAATGAATTCACTATAGATAATATGTAGTTCTGGAAGGATTTTTACATGAAAAATAATTAATCATGAATAATGTTATTTAAGCTAGAAATTAAACTAATGACTGTACTTCTACTACTTTTAAAACTTCTGTGAATGCAGAAAAGATGCAAATAACAAAACAATATTGCAGGGTTTTAAAATTCAAGATAAAGACTAAATATCGTGTAAGTTTCATATTTTCATATTATCTCGTAGCTAACATATTATTATTACAAAGTAAACAATGCCAATTTGCAAAACTTCAAAACTTCTAGGGCATATTTTTTTAAATTATAACTGTAAAGGTACTGGAATCAGTTTAAAATGACGAATAATCAATAATATACATAAACTTTCAGCATTGTATTATTTTATCCTGGTACTAATTGCATAAATTTAAAAAGGGTTAAGGATATAAATTAAATTACAAAATTTTATAAAGTATTCTGTAAATATATATCATAAAAAAAAGCGATATGTTTGAACCATGAAGTAAAATATAATTGGTATCCCCTGGTCCGATTCCGAAATTAAATCCCAATCCCTAATTGGACCCTATCTTTTTTACAGTACCTTTTTTGTGAAGTTATGGCAACAACTAAATGAAACTACTTGATGTAATTTTATTTCTACTTTATTTAAATTCTTTACTACGACCTAGATTTCATTGTATGGCACCTTTAGGTAGGCAATTAGCAAAGATCCTTGCTAATTGCCCACCTGATGATGTTGTCATGTAACGAAACCTAGATCGTGGTAAATAATTTAAATAAAGTAGAAATAGCAATATATCTCGTAGTTTCATTTAGTTGTGAATAATTAATTTCTACAAAATTAACGGCAAATGTGTTGAATAAGTTATAGAAATATAAATGACGATTTGTTTTTTCAAACAAGTGCATTTATGTAAACACAATAAAATAGTGCTTTTATTTACACTACAATAGAGCTTTTATCAAAACCACCATAGTATCCTTGAACTTATCCAGTATAATCTTTTTCAGCGTATGTAGATATAAATGTTATGATGTAACTGATTTATATTCGTAATTTAATTTTTTGATATAGTAAAATATTATTGTTGGAGCTACGTTAAATATATAGTTATTTATTTATCCTTCAGTTAAGATATTAATAAATGCCTTTCATTTCAATATCGCTTCAAGTGCTCGTAACTGTTACGCGTTGCGGATATTTAAATCATAAATTCAAAAATCCTCGCCTCACAATAGATGATCGAACAATATTGTATGCCCATACAATAATCCAAAAGCCGATAAAACCACTTACATTATGCGAGGACAATTGAGTTTGAAGTTTACCACGCAGGAAGCGATCCTGTTAATGGCTTGTTAAAAAATAATACTGACCCTTGCCAGATAAGTGGGACAAACGTTCATGCGTAAACGTTTGTGCTCGGCTTAAATAAACTTTTAAATCTACGCAATTTACGTCAGTGTAGAACATAAATTGGTATAGGGTTTTTTGAATATCGATATTGAACTAAAAGTATCGAATATATCTGTGGATATATTCGATGAGAGAGCTTTTTGATAAATGACATATTAGTTACCCGGTAAGTAATAATATATGTATTTTGATGGAGGGTTTTTCGTAATTATGTTGAATGTTTTTCAATTTTTTGTCTGTTTTTTTTCTACACGTAAACTAAATTACGCAAGGTTCAATTTAGTAAATGGTTGCTACTGAATGTAATATAATAAATGTAATATTGCTTATTTAAGCGCCACAGCCTGTAAATCGTATTTGGCTCAAAAGGAAACACAACTAATTAAAACTTGTATTAGGGTACTTAAATAGGAATTATCCCGCCTTTTGTTGTATATAAGATCCTTCTGGTTATTATTATAGGATTAACAAAAATGTACTGCAGTAAACAAATATTGTAATCGTTTTAGTAATATTGACCTTTAGAAGCGTTAGTCATCATAAACCGTTGAAGAAATTTGAAATTTTGGGTTGAAAACCAACTTACACAATTTAATAGCAATGTCAGTATATAAAATTATTTATACAGTTACTTTTAAATAAGCAATGTAACATATGACCCCATAACGCTAATAAATATTTTAATTCCAATGGAATATTTTAAAAATAAATTAATAATTTTCAAATATAGAACATTTTTAACCGACTTCAAAAAAGAGATGGTTCTCAATACGCTGGAATCTTTTTTTCTTTAGTATGTATATTCAGCGATAATTCTTTATTTAGTAAGCCAATTTTGATGATTTTTTTTATTTGAAACACAATACTTATACTATAAGTGTGATCTCATATAAATTTTTGATAATTTGATGATGAGCTCCGAAAAAGAACGATGGAACTCCTTAACGAATAGCAGTAAGTCAACTATGACTCAAGGTATTTGCTACGAGTAGTTTTTATTTTGCAAAAATCCTTAATGGATGGTAGTGAATTGAAAGTTAGTGATGATAATGGTATGGTAGTGATGATAAGTTATGGAGGATCAAAAGAACTTCTTATGAGATGGCAGTAAATCAAAGGTTATTCAAGTTATTTATTATGGGTTAATATTTTAATTTTAAAAATAACTGCACACTGCTGCTAACAGGTCAGTGCTTGATAATGAGTTCTGAAGATGAATAATGTAACTCCTTAACGGATGGTTGTAAATCGTTAGTTGTTACTTTAGTTATAACTTCGCAAAATCTTATATTGGTTTTTGGATATGGTGAACGGAACTCCTCAAGTGGCAGTTTTAATTTCCAAAATCTGATATTGGACTTCGGATATGGAGAACGGAAATCCTCAATGGATAACAAATAAACATTGGCATCTACAACTGTCGCTTCATTTCTATGTATTGTTGATTATTTTAGACCAAGGGGGAATTATCTATATACTAGCTGTTGCTTTTAGCTTTTTTGTTTTAGATTTTTAAAAAAAAATATATAATATTCTAAAAAAGGAAATAATTGTGATAATAAATATTCACTAAAACTTCTAAATTAAAATATCTTTTAAAAACTGCCGATAAACTTAAGCAAATGTAAATTTTTGTATTATAAAAACCTTTATGAATCTATTTAATACAATAAGTACATTCAAAGTTAATATTATAAATTAAATTAAATTATAAAACTGTTTAAGTTGGTCGACGGTGCTGGCACCGACATCGAAAATAAGTAACATAGTTATTTATTGCGAATAGTTTATTATTTTTTACTATATCAATTATTTACCTTATTTCTAAGTTAAAATGTACAGAAAATAACATTAACCACAAACGTATGTCATTTGATTTTAATTTTTGTGTATATGTGAGTAATTTATTCGTATCCATTATATAATTCTGTGCAGCGTACTTGTTTTATTGTTACAAATTACTTTTTCGAAATATATCTGATGAAACACATCTAATGACATTCGATGATGTACAGCAAATTTGTTCCCTGAAAAATTAAATTTCTTTCAGATCGTAATACTAAATCTATTCTCCTTTCTATTTCTCGAGCGAGCACCGCGTTGTACACGATAAAAGTGCCACCTTCGTTGGTGCAGATAAGTGATTCGGGCCAGCAAAATTTTTATTGTTTCCGGTCGGTTTGCTGAATAAAATTAGCACCGTTTAAAAATTCTGAACTAAATTCAAGTAAAAGCGATTAAAGAACATGATATATATTTATAATTAATATGTATAATAAATACATTTAAAATTATTAAGTCAAGAAAAAATAGAAGAATTTACAATTTGAAGATATTTTTATATTAAAAATGTAATTGCGTTTAGAAAAACAATTTTTTAAATATTTACGTAAAAAACAATAATTTTTTTTTTAAAGCTGTCTTATTAATTCTATAATATAATAGAACTTTAGATTGCCTATAACATATATCAAAACAATTTAAATATATGGAAACAATAAAGAAAACAAATATTTGTAAAAATAATTTTTTTTCATTGAAATAGCGCGCGAAATGACCGGTAAATTACAAAACATCTTAATATGATAGTACCTTTATATAAAAAAATTGGCAACCCTAAAGTGGTCTGGGACGTCTACCCCTGGTTATCCCGCTACCCTCTTTGTTATGGTAACACTATATAAGGGCAACATATATATAGCATACAACATATAAGAGAAAAAAAAAATGTTTGCCCTACTTACAAACTAAGAAAATGAAGTGAGTGAATTTATTTGGGCTTTTTACTTTCTTAGCTTATTATTTTCTTTTTTAAATATAAGTTTTTGAAACGGAAAAAAATAAAAAAATTAAATACGAACAAACCCCACAAAATATATATTTTGGCGTCTGAAATATTATGCCTTGTTATATATTATGTTTATATTTTGTACGTGATTATACGTGAAGATCGTTTTAATACGTGAAAAAGTACGACACGTTTCTTCACGAAAAAAGTAAATTACATTTACACCATAAAATAAAATTCAATTTTTATTCAGTTAAAATTCAGAGCGAACGAGAACAGCCATGTTTGAAGTATTCACGCGGGACGTTGACCGATCAGCTATAATTGAAAAGAGAAACAACTTTCCCGAGGACGCCCATGCCGAAAAATTTCGTAGGCAATATAAATAATATTGGTTGATGGATAATTTATTTTCATGTAATTCGGGCAACTCAGTAAAAAGCATTGTTTCCACTGTTAAGTAAATACATTTAAAAACCAATTAATTTACTAATTTAAAAAAAACCGATAATAAATGGGGCGTTACGTTTCAGCAGCAGACGTGAGGCTCAACCTTCACTTGCGAGTATGGTCTAACTTGGCCATTATACGCTTGACTCAGAAAATTGCTGTGCCACTTCCATTGTCGTCACTCTCTGAAAGAATTACATTGTTTACGAAGCATAAAATTTAGCGAGGTAAAGAACAGATAAAAACTAAGGTCTACGAAAACTCATGAAACTCTTGACTAAATAACACAAAATAAACAGGTAAAAATTTTATATAGTATAACTTTACTTGGAACAATTTTCTGACTTTCCATATTTTTACTAACAAAAGAATGATGACTCTCACTCGCGGGTCTGATCTGTATGTTTGTATTAGTCACAAATGATACACAATGACGATGAAGAATCTGTTGATGCGGATATATTGAATCAGCTGTTGGTTCGCATAACCTGAACAACGAGAGCTTTTGTACTACGGCAAAGAAAATATCTAATGGCCCTCATTACGAGACAATAAGAGTCTAGAGACTCCCAAAAATTCCACCCATTAAAATTCGGCGTAGATATTTACTGCAAAATTTTATGTAAAACGATTTCGTTCTGATTAGATTTATAATATTTAAATCGAACCGTGTCTAAACTAGATTAAAACCAGAACGTTTATTATATTAGTTTAAAGTCTCAATAACCAAGTTTTAAAATATTGAATATATTTGGCGTTAATTTTATAGAAATTCGTTATTCACAATTAAATGAAGCTACGTCGTGTAGTATTATTTCTACTTTCTTTAATTTTTTACCACGACTTAGGTTTCGTTGTATTACAACATTTTCAGGTGCGATATTATCTTTGCTAATATCCCACCTGAAGATGTTGTAATACAACGAAACCTAGGTCGTGGTAAAGAAATTAAAGAAAGTAGAAATAATACTACATCAATTAGTTTCATTTAATTGTGAACCTAGTTTTATTAAAATCTAAGAAAACAAAATAATAGATCTATGTATAAAACTAAGAAAAGGATAAAAGTGTTTTCTCCATAATTTCTCATACGAAATTCCGAAGAACTTAAGCCAAATTGGATATGGGAAAATATAATCCAAACTGGTGAATGATTAAGACTAATTAATTAGGCAATTTCAAAATGTTAACTCGGTTTCCTTAACAGTATTTGCAAATTAAAGTCATTATAAAGGGTAATAATGGACTATGCAACGATTTGCCTAAAGTTTTGTAATTATACGATTTACGTTATTCTGTCAATAATTCACTTCATCAAGTAAGTTTTCATTCATCACGTTATATTAAGTTCCAAAAAACTTTAAATATTTTTAGATAAATATTCCTTGATAATGATTAGATTTAACTAGTTACTTTATATGTTAAGGATTAAAATATTTAAAATTTGGCTTCGTTTTCTAATTTCCCTCATACATTAATGTCGAATTATTAACTTGGCATTAATTTTTCTTTACATTCAAAAACTTTTAATATTTTATTTGACAAATATCCTTGCCCTTTATTTCACGGTTGTTTTATAACATTCTTCAAACTAATGAAACGTATTATAAGCGCATGAAAGCTTAAAATTTTTTTTAATCCTTGGCAAAATAATGTTTAATGGATATCATAATTTTTTGTAATCCTGATTATTATATTTTAAAGTACACCAAAAATATATACACATAAATATATATACATATATATATATATATATATATATATATATATACACATATGTATATATGTATACATATATATATATATATACATATATATTTATATATATATATATATATATATGTATATATATTTGTGAGTGTGTATATAAATGTATATATTGTATAATATAAGACTTCCCATTAAGATACAAGTTATGCAAATAAGCCATACTATCTATTATATTTTCATTTTATTCGGTGGAAATTTAATAACTGTGGGTTGATTCGGACCAATGGTTGAAATTAATTCCATTAATGTTGGAATGAAAGTTACTACCAAATTTTGTATCGAAAACTATATTAACCTAGGAACGTTTTGGCTTTGGCCGTGTACGTACCCTAACTTGACTTTTAGTAGATATTATAGTTAAAACATGCACTTGTTTAACATATATGAAATGCGATGCGAACATAGATGAAATATGTGTATATGTATGTATGTATGTGTGTGTGTGTATGTGTATGTATGTATATTATTTATATATATAGGTGAATTAAGTTTATATATTGCACTTGAATAATATTTATCTAATCCCATTATAATACAACTGTAAGGAAAGTTCTTATTTATAATTCTATCAAACAGTTAAATAGATCTACATTTAAATATTTTTTAAACGCAATTTTTATATCGTTGCCCAGAATTTAATTCATTTATGAAATTACTCAAAACTGTAACAGAAATAACTTATAGATTTTAATTATATTATTTATTTATTACTCAAAAACGTAATAAAATTAATCACAAGTATACTTTCCTGAAAGTAATAGTGTAAAAATATAATAAACAAAGAAGATAACAAGTAAAAAACATAATAATTAGAATTGACTTCTCACTTATTATTATTTATTCGTAAAGTACCAAATATATCCATAATGACATTCCTAAAGCGATTCATCGAACAAAAGAAATTCAGATCTGGTTCATCTTGCAATACTGCGTTGATTAATATGAAGCCATGAATGATATAAAAATTCTTGCGCCTCTAGGCAGCTGAAATAAACCATGACTTCGTCCTCTTATGTAAAACAGCTATGAGCATGAAGCGCTATTAAACTCAAGACCGAGTTAATTTGAGTATAATGATTTTATAATTTAATACAAAGTTTAGTAATTTTAAACTTGTAACCAAGTAGCAATTATGGTCGAAGTTGAAGGGAGTTCCATCCGATTTAACAAGAGTTAGTAAAATTTGTTTCACTGAATTTTCTGCTTGCTGTCTCCTCAGCATGAAAAAGGATATGGACATAAGTAAGTTGGCGTGAACGACGTAACCTCTGTGTTTTGACATATTATCAGAAGATGGGCCTATCTGCGCGTCGTCGGTTGCTTCCGCCATTTATTATTGCATTCAAATATACAATGGAGTAAAATGGCGAGAGCGGTACCACGGAGTGCCAAAAGAGACCGTCAGTGGTTGGACGTCTTTGTGTACTTTCTATTGTTTCTGTCCATTATTAGTAAAGAAAATATAAGAGTAAAATGATTGGGGTAACATGGCTGCATGTGAACATGTTGCATGTACCCCGACCTATGGTCGGGCGTTTCACATAAATTCGCTATTAATCGTTTTGAATTTGTTAATGATTTTTTCGTAAATCTGTTTCATTGTAATGACACACCTAATAATTCAATTATTGTATTTCTGGTCTGTCATTACTTTAAAAAATTATTTCTAGTCGCTTCACTTTATAAAGTATATTTGTTATGTACAACGCACATAAAATGTAATATGTTTCACCTTCCTCATATATCCTGTGATATACACCTTTTTTATTAGAGACGTTTATTTGAATAAACCGAGATTTTTGTAACGTTTTTAAATTTCGAAAAACAATTAATATATACACATAAATGTAAACTGAGAAATTAAATCCCCCATTTACGAGCAGCAACTAAATGTTGAAAAAATAAAACATATCAGCTAACGACCAAGCACACAATACTAATAAATTGAAAGCAGTATCAGAGCCGTCAATTTATCCGATGCTCCGCTCTCAGCTTCAAGCTACCAAGACTTTCGTACGTTGAACGCCAATTTAAGGCCTTGAATATCTTTTAAAAATTTATTTTCATGCTTAGTTACAATTTTTGCATACTTAATTTTATTTTTGTTTATAACTAATATATTTTGTCGTGTAATAACTATAACAAAATTGTAATGTTTAAGTGTTGTATAAAAATATTTACTGTATTACAATTTGTGTGCTTATATTATTGCATGCGTTATTGATCAATCACTCTTTTGAATATGTTTGGCGTTAATTTTGTAAAAATTCATTATTCACAATTAAATAAAACTACGTGATATAGTATTATTTCTACTTTTTTAAAATTATGTACCGCGACCTATGTTGGGTTGCATTACAACACCTTTAGGTGTGCAATTGGCATTATAAATGTAACATTGTTAACTTAAATAAACGTTTATTAAGTTAACAATAAAATTTTATTTGAAGAATATATAAAAGCTATACGAAAAACACATATAATTACCTTATCAATTAAATAAAGCTGCAATTATAGGTTATAAGTTGTCTATGCAAGACGCTCTAGTTAAGTCTTTTGGACAAACAGTAAATAAAATGAAAAGTTAAATTATTAATCTATCCGCTGTGCATGATTTTCAAGAAACCTGTTCTTTACATTTGATCTATACGGGCGGTCTGAATTTGCGAGGATGTCAAGTTACAACATTTCTTTATTGTATAAGTCGCACAATCGCTATAGCTGTGCTCTGATACCGCTGACTGTTCACGTGTTATCGTCATGAAATCGACATGAATAGAATGATAAATACAATACATATATATATATATATATATATATATATATATATATATAGAATATACGAGACATGAAATAGAAGACTGTTATTAGATAGTTTAGAAGTTCGAATTATATGACTATACATGACTCAGAAAAGATGGGCAGTTATAATTACTTAGAGAGATGTTGAACAACATATTCGCCAATTGCTCACCTGAAGATATTAAAATATCTTTGCTAATTGCCCAGTTGAAGATGTTGTAATACAACAAAACCTAGGTCGTGGTAAAGAATTTAAATAAAGTAGTAATAATAACACATCACGTAGTTTCGATTAGTTGTGAATCACCCAATTAAAAAAGAATTTTAATTTACGTCTTTTTTTCCGTTTTCATTTATTTGGGATAAACTCAGACAGTTGAACGAATGTTATATATGTAAAAATATATACATTTTCAGTCACCATCTCCACTCATTCAGTATTTCAATCTCTTAAAAGCAAGAGAACGAAGGAATAAAATGGTTGATGACCGATGAAATAACGAAAATCGAAACAAGTAGAAGATGCTCTATTTCAATTGTGGTACTCTTATTCTCCATTCTATCTCACATTTAAGGTAGTTTAAACTTCCGCAAATCGCTTCTGCAATTTGCACAGAAACGCTTTACGAAAGCCTAGACTGATGCTGAATATACCGCCTGATACCAAGAATATGAGCTTTTGAAGAAGTTAGACTTCGCGGCTTCTATTTTGCTTTGTGAGCGCTAGCCGACTATGGAACCGTTCTAATGCGGATAAACGTGAACTTTAATTGAATCCTTTTATATACCATTGTTTTTTTTTATTTTACGTAAATTGCAAACTTTTCAATTTATATTAAACTATCCCTTACTCCTTAAAATTATACTTTTCCTAAAATGTATGTACATTTTAGGTAATACAATAAAATATTAGCATTTTTATTACAAAAATATTTGAACTGTTTCTCGAGGGCCCAAATATAATATTTATTTGGGTTACTTGTACTAAATTTTATATTGACACTTATTTATTTAATTTTTATTTTATTACTTATCGACAATAAAAAGTAGAAAATCGTATCTCAACCGTTTTTAAGTAAAATTAATAACATTTTTAAAATGTTTATTGAGACGTCGAAGTTAAAAGAATGAAATAAGTTTAAATATTCATTTACGAAGTTAATTAAACCTACCTTTTATTATATGAGAGAAAATTTTGCGTGATAATCTTCATCTTCAATATTTTTCCATATTGAAGATGAAGATTATTTGAAAATTTTGCGTGATAATCTTTCATCTTCAATATTTTTCCATAATTATGTCCTAAAATGGTGGATATTTCGTACAAATTACTTAATAACATTTCGTAATATATAAACGTTAGGAAGGTATTTAAATTCCGCGTAAAATTTAGAACGTTTCCTTATGACTATTGGAACGGAGAATGATCAACTCACTACCGGACTGTAATTTCTGCTGCTTATCCTAATCGCTCGAAAACTTTGTTTTTCTCAAATTCGTATTTATACAAGGGCCCAATTTTTGAGAAATGTCACTTATATAGGTACTACCAAAAGGTTTGAAATGAAAAATCGTATACGTACAATTCGGTGATGATAGTGAATTTAAAGAATCTTTCTACTGTAATATGGAAAACTTTACTCCCAAATATTTATTATTTACTAACATTTGATTATTTTTTTTCACCCACGACTTGGTAAGCTAAGTAATAAAATTATTTGATAAGTGGTTTGTCACAAAGGTTTACTGTGCACTACGTTTCGTTTCCGTTTCCTGAGACACGAAACGTAGTGCACAGTAAACAGAAGATATAAGCAACACGATTACGGTGATCGTTATTTAGGATGTATAATGATGAAAATATGCCTATAAAAACTGAAATTAATATCTTTGGCAAAAATTATCATGTTATTACTACACCGTATGATGCTTATTACTTTTTGAGGAAACATACTTTTAATTCATGTGTGGATTATTTTTTAGGAAACTCATTGAACTTTTGGTATATTGCCAAATTTGTTTTTATTTATCACAAGTTTGGCTTTAGTTAGACTTTAAGTTTTCAGTGAACATCTCACACAGATTTCAATTCTATTCTTGATTTTGAATTCAAAGACTTCCGAATATTTCTCTTTACAAAAGTTACAAAAAGTTATTAATTTTTATTACCTTAGAATGAGTACATACTAAAATTTAGAATAAAAATAATTAAGGTTAAAATTAGCTAGAACCATTAGTATATGGTAATAATTTTTAAATTCGGATAAAATTTCAATTTAAATCATTTAGTCTAAATTTTGAATCTCCACAACTTTAACTTCTTTTAATATCTGTAATTGAGGTCAGCTTTATAACGTTATTAGGCAGAAATACAGAAATATTGAATCCAAATAAACATACGAATTCATTTTAAGACATGCAATAGTTAATACCAAATAGAATAATTAAGTGACTAACATCGAAAAGTTGATATGATATTACTTCATAAAACCAGAATTAGAACGGTACATGAGAACCAATTTTGTATCATCCGACTAATCTTTTACAGTTCGACCGAAAAATATATTCGTCGTGAATATGTAATTAAACATTGCAAAAGATATCAATTTTCGCAAAATATATTAACATATAAAATTGAAAAATGTTAATACTAAGAAGCGAATATTTAATATAGCCCACGAGACTAGAAACACCATTGTCCACAGTCATCCCAAATATATTATACATACTTTTCAAAGAAAAATATTTCCAGTTTCCTATTGATCGAGCATTTGAAATCTTGGACATGAAACTTCATATTGTCATTTCTGCTGTATTATATCTTACGTCGCAAATAAAAGTTACCGTTGTCTGTATTAACGAATATGTCCTGTTTAGTATTCGTATAGTGTATCTTTGGTTTACCTGATTAAAAAAATATAAAATTTAAAATGTCTGAGATATAGAGAGTAAGTTCTTTATTGGTTTTAAAAATAAAATATCAAATTTAAGTAGGACTACATGAATTGGTTTTAAATATTCTTTTTTGATGTTATTCTAACAGTAAATTTTCAGTACTACAGTTGCAACTGCTATATAACACACATTATATAAGCTTTTTCAAAAGTAAGTTTTAATGCACCGTCCCATTTTTATTTAAACCATAAATGAACACAAGTTAAACCATTTATTTTTTTCTTATTTTTTATATAAACTTCTTTATTACAATTTCTCAAACGTTTACGTCCCAACAACAATTATTTAAAGTTTATTGTTTGTATAAAGCACCGTATTTTTATTAATGGTAGGTTACAGAAATATTATGGTCCGAATAATTAATGCAAGAACGAAAAACAAGTCGCTAAAAACATTACGTTTATGACACGACTATGAAACTTACTTTTGAAATCACGATATATCCGTGATTTATAAAACTGTAATAAAATATTTTTTAAATATTGAATTATTTTTTAAATTATGCTTTATCCTATATTATTTATTAATTTTACATTACTTATTTTAGATATAAATAAGAACGCATTACTTGTATAAGTTTCGTTTTTAATTAAATATTTATTTTTGTTAGATAAATTATTCTGAAATAAGAAAAATTGCTTTCAAATGACGGTGATGAATGAAAATTTAATAGATGCAGTCAATCAATGAATATAAATATCCTTAGAGGATACAACAAGTACAAAAAGACTTTTGTTAAAAAAATTATAATAAATAGAATAAGTTTCAAATAAAACCATAATAAGAGATGAACGAAGACAAATGTGCATTAAAATATTTCTATGTATTCAATCAAAAAAGAGTTTAAAAAAATGATTCAATTCCGGTAAACCACTTATCACTAAATGTGTTCCATGACAAATATATTTACAATTTGCAAATAAATAAAATTGTTTTCTTTGAATAATAATTTAAAAAAAACAGAGAAATAAATAGATCACAGTGCTGTAATTTTGTTGTGTGTTGTGTAACGCGATTACGCACGAGGCATTATTAGTGACGTGACTACATTGACACTAGATTGCGGGTGAAGTCATTTATCATAAGAAAGAGGTACCAGTTCATCCGTAGAAGTTGCGAAAATCGTAATTTGTACACGAACAAAGTCGCTGGAAAATGCTAATATTAGACATCGTATATATATATATATATATATATATATATATATATATATTCATGTACATGTAAATACATTTTATTAAGATTTGAGTGTATTCTTACATGTTACAAATACATCGTAATCCTAAATTACGGTGAAGAGCTTATATCATTCATAATTTGACATATTTATATGCCCCAAATAGATGAGATCACCAAGATTTAGAGCAAAAATGTTGGAAATATATTTTCGAGATATCTCATATATCTGGAATAAAAAATGGTGTCTAAAGCAAAAGGACACAAGATTTTGCTATGTAATACTTTGAATATTAAAATGAATGATGTCATATTCAAAGAAATATGGCTTAAAGCGAAAGCTAAACCGACAGAAATATACCACACTGAGGACGAAATATATAGAGGAGAGAAAATGGAAAGTCATTCTGTTTTCTTTTATATAGGTACCAAGAGAAATCTTTTTAGAGACACAAGAAAAGGCTCTTTAGAGACATTCAGGCATAGAGCAATATTTAATTGAGACTATATAATATAAACTGACTTTATATTGTTATGTTTTATGACATAGAAATTTAAAATTATTCTCAAATTAATTTTCCTATATTATTTATAATACTAATGCACCGTGCCACAAAAGGAAAACAAAGGAACCCTTATAAGATTATTAACGTATCGTTTATCTGTCGCGATTGATATTTTCACAAATTGCGTCACTTAAAATTTGGAAGATTTATAAAGCTAATGATACGCCTGTATGTATACAACTTGTTAAAAATATTTCATGTGAATTTAGATGTTGCAGACAATGTACTAGGAATTGTTTGCTTTTTAATTTTGATATATAATTAGGTACTTATAAATCGTTAAGGCTACGTAATATTTCTATTAAATTATTCAAAAATATTAATTTTTTACTACTATAATATTTTGTCTTCTATATCATTCACGGGCGTAAAAGACAGTTCACATTTAGAAAAGTTATAGCATCTTGAATCATTGATATAATTTTCTCACTAACGTTGCGTGTTTGCGTGGACTTCCAAAAATTCATATTTTTTCTTAATTTTAGTTTGAGTAGTTATGGAAATAAGAAAGGGACATATTTTTCAATTATATAATTGAATATAAAATACCAAAAATTATGAAAACAATTTTTTGAGAGTACTAGTCCTTTCAAACGATATCATACACTAAAACAAAAAAATATTTTATTATTGTTAATTAAATAAAACTTTTATAATAGGCTCCATTTGCCTCATTTTTGCCTCGTACAGTTTTTGATCCTTATATTATTCAGGAAATAAGTAAATTTGTATATTACATAATAATAAAGTAATTATTAGTTATCATTAACTTACGTGTTATAGTTTGCATGTAAATATTTGTATGTATATTTTATAAGAGGGAGTGAAGGGGCAAATTCAGTATGCAAAAAAGTTTTATTTTCCCGATGTAGAATGGGATACCATTTGAATATAAAAGCCTTTCATAATTTTTGGTATATCATCTTCAGAGATATACTAAAATTATAAAAAAAAAACATATATTTGGAAGCCTATATTAAGTTTCTCAGAAAACCAAGACTATGATTTATACATGTCATATTTTTGGAAAAATATTTACGATATTCCTTTTCCACTTAATTATTTTAGGTATTGTTAAACATTCATTGAATTAGGGAGTCCATATTAAAGAAAAGTTATAATATAAGTTCATATAGTCATAATACTTTTGCGACACTGGTGTATAGGAACAAATATATCCTAATTCCTCACATTACCACTGTGTATAGAATCATATATAAAATGAAACATACGGATGGAATCAAATATAGTATATGTGATTTTTGTAAGATAAATTTACATATTATAATATATTTATGAAATACATATTAAGAATAACATAAATTCACGGATAAAAACACTTAATGGGAAATTGTTAGGTGTGTAGTTTTATTGTTTTATCGATGTACATCTAAAGAAAAGTAATAATTAAAGCAAAACAAAAGAATGATGACATAATGTGTGAACCTACACGGTCATGGATGCGAGGTCACACCTCACTGCGTCTGGTCGTGCACATCGATTTGAGAAATATCCGTAATAAGGCATTTATATAGAATCATTTCGTTAATGGCATAAATTTATGTAATAACTTAGGCATTTTCATTCCAGTCTAACATCACAGTTTCTGCATAAATGGAAGTGTATTACAAAACAGAAGTGTAATAAACTCTTCAATATCTCTTAGTCAGATAAGAACTGTGGTCACATGCAAAAATATAAAATGAGCAAAATTATTATGAATTTTAATGAAGCATTCTTATTGAAATTAAGCGTTTTAATAAAACTACTTCTGAAATTATCACAATTTATTTTCCCTAATACCCAAATAAAAAAATGTCGCTGAAATGTACACATAGAATAATTCCGTGTGTTGAATATTGCTGTCCATCGTTACCGGTCCTTCCTTTGAAGTCATTATGAACACGTTTCACGGTTTGAAATCTACCTGCCTGTGTAAATTTAAATTTTGTTCTTCGTACTTCACAATTCATACGAGGATATTAAACATTCATTATTTACTTGTATTGTTCAATATTGACGAATCTTTAAGCATACGTATTCTTTGTTAAATTATGGCAAAAATATTTTTTCTACTTTATGAAATTTTCGTCAAACGATATCCAATATGTTAATATAAAATAGATCTCGCACTATGAGAGTACCATATTCACATAGGTAAATAAAAAAATTTAATCTAAAATGAATAGAAACTATTTGGTAATATTAATATTACTAATCACTATGTACATATAATACAAGTCACATTTTTAGAGAGGTAAAAATAAATGTCTTGAATTTTTCTAAAACTGTGCGGACATTTGATGATCGGTGTAAATAAATTGAAAAAATATTTTCGAAACTTTGTTATTTTCTTAATATTCAGTTTAGTACTTCGAAAAGCAGGACTAGCAATATACAGATTACCTATTTATAATGGTCTAAAGAAAAATATCGATAGGGAATATCGTAACTAACCACTTTAGATTTTATGTTTTTTTTTTAAATCTTCTACCGTCACCACAAAAGTCACCACTACGTGAAAACTATTTATTACTTTTGGCTAATCAATGTGACTTATAAATGATTAATGGTAATGCCGTCTACCGATATTTTTTTTGCTGGACCACTGGGAATAGACAAACTATATTTTCAGATATTCCTCAGCGTTCCTATAAAACTTCCGCTAAATATTTTCGAGTGTTTACTAATGAAATAAATCTATTCATATAAATTTACTTGTTAACTTAGTTGAAATAGAAGTTTTGGTTACAAAAATTACTGAGAAAAACGACTGAGATGAACAGACAGACGAACGGAAATACGCGTCATTTTATAAATGCGAGACCATTAAGATTTTTGAAAACCACAGTTTCATTACGACGTACTGGTTTGAAAGCCTTCACTCTTACATTTATTTCTAGGGACAACATTTTATGAGGAATTAGGGTTTAAAATCCTTTTTTTCTTTCTGTTTTTTTGATTTGTTATTTTTGTTTCAGTTATAAAACTAACATAAATATTTAATTATCTCAAAGATTAGAGGATTACAAATTATATTGAAAATTTACTAAACTGGTATGATAATATTAACATCTGGAAGCATTTTAGGCTACTAAGAATTTAACGGAACTCAAATGAAGAAGTTAAGACTTAGTCAAAGGATTTATTTTGTTAAATGTCTATGAGAATTATTGAAACAAATTAATGCTAATTCCTGAGAATTAATAATAATTCCATAATCAATATTACATTTCTCTTTTTAGATATTTTTTTTGGTGATATGCTAACTTAGAAGGAAGTTAGTGCAATGATTTCATTTAATTTGTTGGATTTGCACCTCACAAGTGAGTATGATATTATTTCGTCTCTATATTTTACGAAAATAGCACACCCTTTAAATTTTATGTTTTTTAGTTAGCGAAAGAGGTTGACCTTTAATATGTCACTAAATGAAATTTCATTTTTACATGTAGGTTTAATTGTTCTAAAAATTTCACGCCATATTTTGGAACACTTGTTCTTTGTGCATTTATCCATACATTATGTATAGCTTATTATTTTTTTTAATTCAAATTAATCATCTTATTATTTTTACCTTATTTACGGAAAAAATGCTCATTTCAACAAATTGTAGCTTGTTTACGTGTAGAAAAAATGACATGTCATTTATCTATATCGTTGTTTAGATATGAATATCATTCTTTCAAATTGACGTTTATTCTCAAATTTTGATCCAATTTGAATCCTATTTCGCTTGCCTAATGCTTTAATAATTTCAAATTCGACACAGAGAGACAAATGTGGAATATCAAACATTAATTTGATTGATATAAAAATCGTCTGTAGGAATCTTTTTTTTTCATTTTATATGAATTATTGACTCTCTTTTGCTGTAATATGTTGTCATTACCACTTGAATAGTGAAGGAGAAGGTGCAAAAATGGAAGGTGTCATTGAGGGTAATACCATCTAAAAGTGCATGTGTATGAGAAAACTACTTGTAGGCCCATTTCCATTGAATTATTATCAGAAAACTTATTTCGTAATGAATACTCAGATAATAGAGCTTTTTAATAATTGCCTGCTTGTTATCCAAAATTATTCAGCTTTAAGAGTTATTGGATGTTTGTAAAAAACACACGTCCTTCTTTTGTAAATATTGGATTCGTTTATTGAGTTTTTGTATTTCACGCCGAATGTATTGAGAAATAACTTACACGCACAGTTGTATGTTGTTGTCGATATTTATTAGTATATATGAGTACGGGAATTAACGGTGGTTTTGGAATTTAGACAACATTAGATTTTCAAACCATTTTATCGAGGCAGTGCTTGATACATTTGAAATCACGAGACAAATAGTAAAACTAAAGGTGCGACTTAGGGACGGCTTATATCTAATACCAAATTTCAATGAACTAATCAATATGATGATAACGATTTGATTTACTCTTATATTATTAAACTGAATAAAATTTCAGGAATATACGTTTGACAGATTTGATGGAATTCAATTTGAATTACATACAAAATGTGTCAAATAGGACTAAATACAGCGTTATGGTTCTGTACGTGCTTAGGCCTATGTAAATATTTAAGGCTGCGTAGGTATTAGATAAGTTATTCAACTGTTTACAAATATTAATATAATTTTTCCCCGTGTGGTATATCGCACAGTGTATTTTTCTCAAGCTTAAAAATGACGCGAATTTCTCAAAAAATACTATGTTAAAGTCATCGATAAACTTAATGCAGTTTAGAAAGTTGAAGCGGGTGGTATAATTTTTGTAGACATTTTTAACAATATTTTTGGAATTATGTTATATGAACTTGTGAAATCAAAATGTTTTCAAAATCCTTATCACTTGTTTTTTTAAATTGAAAGCGATACATAATATTTTAAAATAATAATGCTTCATTTAACCTGTCTAAAATAAAATCCTTTTTAATTTATTTTTTCACTTAAAAATGATAAATAAAATTTAAAATCTTTGATTACTTCATTTATCTCGTCGAAATTTCTGAACTGTTAAAATATGTGTCGATGCTATGTATTATTTCTGTGTCAAACTTTCCATATTTTCAGCATTATATAAAATTTTCTTAGTTAAATCATATATTATATTTAAGTATTTTATTCGTAAAATAAATCATAGTAAGTACATATTTAAGTTGAAAAAACTGAAAAAACAATAGCGTGGAAAAATATTCCATCATGAAGAAATTCAGTTAAGTTGATATTTTTTATAAGAGAAAATCATTAACGGTTTTTTATCTATCCAAGTCATGGCTTTGGATAAGTTTAATTTCAATTGAACTGCGAAAAATAAATTATGAGAAATCACATTTGGTAAATTGCAATTGTTCCTTAATTTTCAAGTATAATGTTTATTAGGTATTTATCCCATATACTTCGGATTATCAATGGTATTAATGCGAGATAAACAAATAATAATACTTATCATTTAAATACCATTATCACATAATGCTACTAATCGATATGTTTCGTACACATCGATCTAATTTTTGCAATAGATATTCAATTGAATATGTAATTAGTACATATCGAGAACAGAAACTGCGTCACATGACTACTATTATTTTTTTATGTCAAAAAATAAATCAGTTGACTAAGTATAAAATTAAACAATTAAAAGCGAAAGAGATATTTACGATGGATATATAGTTACTTATCTTTGATATACCTAATTTGTAGTTAGAGCAATAACAGCTTACCATCATTCCGTGGATGGAGAAATTTTAGAATACATTCCGCGAATTTTATTTTATATTTTTGTCTAGTTTTATTAATACTATAGCGTAAATTATCAACGTAGCAAAATATTTTCAGTTCCCCGCTGATTTAAAACTTTCTTTGAAATCAGTTATTATCGAGTGTTGTTAGTTGCTTCAAAATGATATAAATCCTATTAATCAGTAGAATTTGAGCAATAGGCAGCAATTTAAAATTAGCATATACACGATAATGTTATATCTCGTACACACTCTATTTTTATTCCTCATTATTTGAAATCTAATTCGTTATTATTTTAACTTATATTTAAACGAGACCTTAATATGATTATTGACTGTCAACTTATTTTCTACTATCAAATTATAGATATTTCAATACAAGTTTCTTTATGAAATGTTAGAAATATTCTTCATAGATAGGGATATCAATTTAATTTCAGTACGTTTTCCAATAATATTATTTACACTTTTCTAGAAGCAATTATAAGTAGGCAATTGTTTTTCTGCATCATTATATACGCAAAAACAATATTTAAATTTAACATAAATCGAATTGGGGTATTCAGTTTAGTTATTTGAATTTAGTTTTGAGTACAGTTTAATAGATAATTCGCAATATATGACTCTGACTACTCTTTAAACTCGCTGTGGTGCTGTTTTATATTAATTCACACAGGTAATTTTTATACGTACATTAGTTTTGTTATTTTGTTAATTTGGATTTAAAAATATGGAAAATTACGCAATTTTGTCTTCAAAAAAAGTTAGTTCATTTGTTATACTTCAAAGGTAAGTGCATATGATAAAAAAACACGTATCTGCTTTGGGGCGTTTCATAAAAAAAGGAACCGTGAGAATCAGTTGTGTATACATAGGGTAATTTACACCTAGGTCATATGTCTTGATTGTTTTATGCAATTTCCTATTCTATGTACGGAATTACTGAGTATACGCCTAGACTAAATTCAATAGTTGTGCAGCATGTAATGGGTCTTTAGAAAAAGCTTTCTGTTTAAAATTTTCAGGAATACGGTCAAAAGCAACAGGAAAAAAAATAGCCACCAGCAACGTTGAATTTAACCGCGGTAAGTTATCATTGCTTTACTGTACGGAAGGATTTATAAAATCACTCCACTAACTTAAATATGATTCTGAGTTTTGATAGTATGATTTTCTTGTCTGCTTAAAGAACATCAAAAATTACAATGAATTATGACACATGTTACAGTTAAACTTAATATAATTTACATATAATTTTATTTCATTCGCTTTGTATTTTCTTCAGAATATTTCGTGGCAAGTGGAAACTATTTTCTTAACAATTGTAAATCATGAATTTAGAATAAACGAAAATAGTTATTGATATGCCAATCGCCCAAATTATTTTTAAAATATAAGCAACACCATTTTTTTGAGATCCATAACAAGATAAACATAATGTAATTGAAAAGATATTTTAAAAATAACCTCTTTAATATGAAAGGAAATCACGTTTCGTTTAGGATTACGTTTAAACTTACGTACGTATAAAAGTTTGGTGATTAAACATTTACTTGATCGTTCCTGAAAAAAAGTACAGTTATAATAGTGAAGATTACTTTTTCGTGATATAACTAGGCGATTGTTAATGTGGATTTTTTAATAGTTCTCAAAGGGTACTATCGGTATCATTTCTACACTTATTTCACACGTGCATGGGAGTGCATTAAATATAAGTTTCTAAGCCGCCGTTAATTATATTGAGGCTGTTAAGAGAAAAATAGTGGTCTTAAAAAATATTAACAAAAAGCCATATTTATAAAAATGGCATCTACAAAACCAACCAACACCCTCTTAAAATCACTGGTTCTCAGTTATCAGCACTGATCGTTTCCTTCAGTTTGCCTATGACTTAAAAACGTTCTTAGATATTATTAATAAATGTGAACGTGAAATGTTCCAATATGATATCAACCCAATGTTCCAATGGAGCCTGAATAATAAACTACATTATAATGTGAGCTAATGTGCAATGACAAAACACTCCGGCTTACGTGTCTACTTTTGGACAGTTAAGAGTTGAATAGAAATACCCTTGAAAGCCGTAACTATGGTTAAACATCTCACATGCTGCGAACGTGGCTGCGGACCACACCGTTGAAATCTGTCAGAAAGCCTAAACGGTACTACGATTAGTTACTCATTTTACGACATTAATTGTATCGTGACTTCGTTCACTCTTTGGTCCCTAGTATTCTAGAAATGAATGCAGTTATCCGGTGTCCACATGAAGTTATTTAGATCTTTATGCCGGAGGAAATATTAAAATAGTTCAATAGGTTTTGGTATTACAAAATGTATGGGTGTTATCTTCATTTATTCCTTTCTAACTTTTTAATTGACATGGATGGATGGATTTTTCATGAATTTCCGTGGAAATTACCTTCTATAATGAATTTTTTTTATTATTAAACCATTATGTTGATAAAATCACGATTTTAGTTTAAAGGCATTTTATAATGCCGTATGAGAGGACTAGAAGAGCTAGTATTGTACCTGCCTAAAACGGACACGAATATCCCGCAGCGTTTACTTGTCTTTTTCGTCCACTCAAATTGTTCAATTCGATATAATGACATGCTGTTTAATATTTAGTATTGATATTTATACCGCTCTATTGACGGCCTTGAGAAAGCGGTTGCGAAGTTGCTTGGTGGTTAAAAATTATCACTATTCATAATTAAATGAAACTACGTGATATAGTCCACAATTAAATGAAACTACGTGATGTAGTATTATTTCTACTTTCTTTAAGTTCTTTGCCACGACCTAGGTTTCGTTGTATTACATCTTCAGGTGGGTCGTGGTAAAGAATTTAAAGAAAGTAGAAATAATACTACATCACGAAGTTTCATTTAATTGTAAATAATGAATTTCTACAAAATTAACGTTAAATATATTCAATACGTCATATAGTATTATTTCTGCTTAAATTAAATTCTTTATCACAACCTAGGTTTCGTTGTATTACAAAATTTTCAGGTGAGAAATCAGCAAAGATACTAGAAAGAAACTACTAGTTAGAGTGACGCTTATTTGCTGTGAATTTTCTAAATTAGTTTTTTTTATTTGTGCTACATTTCCTATTCATTTGTTTTTATGGAAATTCTATATGCCCACAGTGTTATGTCAATCTTTAAGTTGGGTATCGACATGTCAAGAAAAAAATTATTTAATTAAATATAACCAAAATAAAAATACCATAATTTCTGCATCACTAATAAAAAGATTCACTTTAGAATTTAAAAAATTTGCATGAATAATTTTATGCATAAAACAATTTTAGCGAAAAAACTTACGTCTTATTTATTCCAAATTTGGAGGAAATACGTATTGCCATTTTTTATCATAAATATTTTATCGTTAAACAATTAAGCAATTAGGTTGTAAAACTGTATTTGCTGGCAAATACAGTGTTGTAGTTAAAAATAAAACAGAAACCCAAATTTAAATTAAAATAACTATGTGAAAATATCGTATAATAAATTCGAAACTTCAGTAAATTTAGTGTTTAGCAGTTAAACACTTTACATTAAAGCCTATGTTAGCAAAACGAGAAATAGTTCTCACTGAAATTTACGTTACTTAATATGTTTTTGGTAAGCATAGGGACAAGTGGCATGATAATGGATTCTTTTATTTAAATTATTGTACTAAAATATAGCTTTGAAAATATCTGCTAATAAGTACATCTAGACTAATAAATAGAGTTAATTTTAGCAGTATACCGGTTTTTAGTGGAGAAATTGACGCAAATGCAAAAAAATAAATATGCATATTTTCTAAAATAGCATTAAAAAAAATGTTTTTCGGAAAATTTATTCCTATATTCAAAAACATCTACAATTCACACATATTCTGAAAAGGTAATATTGTTACATTCGATTCTGTTAACATTCAAAAAATTTCTGCTTTATTGAAATAACTCAGCATTCACAGAAACGTTTACGATCAAAACAACCGTTTATCAGAATTGTTTCGCTGTCTCTTCCCCACTCGTATGGTCTTTTTATTATTCTCGGCCGTCAAGCAACCCCCTATACTCCTTTCCTTAACAACTTTGCTTCTTTAGGAACTTGCTTATCCCTCGGAGCTAACAACGTGTTTTTGCTGTTTTTTCCCTACCACCGTTTTTATTTGTTGACTTACGCTTGAATTAGATCTTGTTTGTGCTTGTGATTTGGGTACTGTTAGACTGACTGCATCGTTAAATGCCAGAACCTAATACTCGAAATTTTGGATATTTTCGATTTCTTAAATTTTATTACAATTTACAAAATTCAAATTGGTGCATCTAATATAGCCATAAAATTTCCACATCGTCTTTATTACAATTATTGTTATGTACAATGGAGTATGCAAAAATCATCTTTCCTTGCCAAAGTGTTAAAGCACAAAGAGGATTTTTTAATTTTGTTTTCTATTACATTGCCGATCTAATTTTTATTGTTTCCAATTTTAATTTTTTAGGCGTATATTTTCTATCCTTTCTATTTCTCATCGGTATTTTTGTTTACAGCTTTTTGTTTTCTTTTATTTTTATTGTTTTTTCAAGTGTCAATACCTATTGCTATAGATTAATTATAAGTCAGCTGAGATTGGATTAGTTATAACCGCTGGATACATAAGTCGGTATCGCAATTCTTAAAAAATGTAATCTAAACATGGAACTTAAAATAAAAGGTATCTGATTCAATAAATGATATTTGCAGTTTACAACTGCTCTTTAATTATATCTACCAGAAATGTCTTCGTGGCTAAAAAACAAAACAGGATGTAGAAAATATAGTGTCAGTGACACGCATTCTTATAAAAATATGTAAAGATATTCTGCTATCATAAAATATTTTATCTTAAAGGAATGAAATGAAACATGTTTTAATTTTTTGAATTTAATGAAACATGTTAAAATTGGTGAGATTTTTTAATAGTCAGAAGCGCGAGAAACTTTTATATGGGAAATTCCAATTATTTACCACTGCAACCGACGGAACATAATAAAAAGCTTTCGTGCATTTTGTTCAATAACTATTTTATTCTTGAAAAGAACAGAACTTTTTCTTCCTTACGGCTAGCTAATAAGTAATGACTAACCTTTAATCACTTCTCTTTAATAAACTTCTCTTTATTCCTTATTCCTGTTGACATCTAAAATATTGTAGAATCTTTCACATTAGAGGTACAAAAGGTAGGGTGAGCGTCAAGTATCCAATTTATAACCAACACGAACGAATATGCTATTAAATTTATGAGGCAGCAGAAACAGGAGAATAGCGAAATGTTAATATTAACTTTGAACATAACTCAAAAGAGGCACTGAGTCACCCAATTATAAGTAAATCGTTGGTTCGGTCGTATTAGTTTAAAGCAATGAATACTGACTGTAGCCTGAAAAACGGACTTAAAGTCTGAATTACTAATAAATCTAAATAAGAATGATTTGCTAAGGGAACTTCTGTCGATGAAAGTTTTAAATATTTTGGATTACTTGGGAATAATGATTTGAATATAATTATTGGTAAATTATAATAAATAGAAAATAAAAACCTAATATTAAAGATTAGATCGTTAATTTTTTGATGTACGATATCAGTAAAAATGTATTCTTCCATACATATAAAAAAGAGTATTAAGATTACGCGTATGTATATATTGTCAATGATATTTTAGTAGCAAGAAACTGGTTTATTATTCCTATCCCACAACATTTTTACTTATAATAATTTTGTGTATTATAAAAACCTCATTGTAAGTGTTAGACGTTTATCACAGAGTAGTAACATGCTTAAAAATTAAAACGAAAACTTTTTTATGGAGATAATGGCCTGTTGTGTTCTTTTAATTAATGTAAGTAGTATTAAGTTACCGCAATTCAAGTTATATCTTCTTAAAGATTTGACCTCTTCTTCGTATACCTTTCACATCCACGTGTACATTAAAGGCACGTAAATATCATTTCAATTTACATCTAAATCATTTTGAAACTAATAATCACAGGAAATCTTACCCGTGAATTTCGATCTCATACAAAGGTCCCTGGCTTCAATCATTGCCGAGAGCCGTGTAATAAAAAAAAGCTTTTAAAGAAATAAGATTAAAAGTGTTGATGTATCAAACTTTATACTTGAATAGGTTTTTCATTATGCCGAGTAACACAAAGCTTGTAAGTAAATTGAATGAAGTTTTTTTGGCAGGTATTTGTTTGATCTTGTAGAGTATTGCTAGAACGCTTGTGGAGATCAGGTACGTTAAAAATTAAATGGATTGAAATGCTTTGGGTTTTTTTTTAATATCCTATGTGTACTTTGATGTCAGATAACTGCGACTCTATTTATTTTCTTTAATCTTATGTTTTCGCTTGTACAGACATACAAACATATTTATGTTACTCTGCTGTCTCACGTGGTATAAGTAAGGAATAACACTTTTTGTAATAAGAGTTTCAGTTTTATTAGTTATAAGTCTGCCCCTTTGCCAATTTTTCAAATCTCCGCAACTTCTAACGATATATTAATATCAAATTTCTCACGTATATGGATCTCACTATTGTTAGAAAAATAAAAATATTCTAACTTATATTGGTTTCATGTGTAAACATAATTTGTTATTACGTGAAAGGATGATTCTAAAGAACGTTCCGTTTTGAAATATAAAATATTTAATTGAATTTTGATCTAAATAATAGCCCATTACTAACAAAAAAATAATAAAAAACAACTATTTCAGGAGCATTAAGGATGCAAAGAGTGGAAGTAGGCGCAGGCAATGGTAAATAATTAGAATTTTCCATATAAAAGTTTCTCGCACTTTTGACTATTTTAAAATTCTCACATATTTAAAATATTTTTAAACACATGTTTTATATTTATAATAAAAATTTACCATATGTTTCATTTAAACATTCCTTTAAGATAAAATATTTTACGATAGGACAATATTTTTACACATTTTTGTAAGCCTGTCACTGACACTACATTGTCTATATCCTGTTGTGTTTTTTTAGCTACGAATATTTTCTGGTAAGTATAATTAAAGAGCAGTTGTAAGCCGCAAATATCATTCGTTGAATCAGGTAAGTTTTATCAAAAGTCAAAAGTGTAATTAATCTATAGCAATAGGTATTGACACTCGAAAAAATAAAACAAAACAATAAATTAAAAGAAAACAAAAAACTATAAACAAAAATACCGACATGAAATAGAAAGGATGGAAAAATTACGCATAAAAAAATACAAAAAAATTTTGAAATTAAATCGAAATTGAAATATTTAAAATTTTAAAATTAAATCGAAAAAGTAATAAAAATTAGATCGACAATTTAAACAAAAATCGAAAATATTTAAAATGTTATATATTGGATTCTATTAACCAACTTTCCGATGCATAAGTAAAATTTTACTATTGTGGCCCTTCAGCTCTCTTGTTGGCATTACAGTTTTTAACGATTAATATCTTATCAAAAGTATAATTTAGACCACAAATGATTAAATATTATTGATCTCTCAAATGGACAAAGAAAATCATTTTTAGATTACATTTTGCTTTTACCTTTTTAATAAAGATTTTTTAATATTCATTATTATTTACATATATTTCATGGCACTTTTGATTTAGGATCTAAAAAGCCTAAATAAACTTTTCGCAATATTCTTCTATGCATCTAATTGTTATTTCTAATATTATTAAATTTTGGTTTCCCTAAATTTGATGCGCTGTGCTATGTTTTTAACATCTTATTTGCTAAGATATTTAAAAAATAAATGGGAATAGAACAAATACTGGTTTATATATGACATATTTTTGAATTGTTTTGATATTAAAAATTTTAAATTTCGAGACTAATTATCACAATTGACAGACCAAAAAATCTTTCGCATAATAGAAGCAGAATTGTCAATGGAGAAGTTATTTGAGGTTATTTTTTTAAATATTCTTATTGACTTGGGCATTAATAATGAAAAAAAAACATGCATTGCCAAGGCGTATTACATTGGTCTAATTAAACATTAGAAAGAGGTACGTTAATCGTATTGGATGTAAATTCTTGAACGAAATTGTTAAATATTGCAATCTTATCTTCCTTACAATGAAATTCTTTTTTTGTGGTTTAATGTCGTAAATATATGCCTGTTCAATATTGTATTTACATTCATGAAATATAATTAATTGTTTATTTTTAAGATAAATATGTGACCACAAGCCCCTATTTCAGTTTGCTAGGTTTAGTTCTTTAATTTCTTAACATCTGAAAATTAGAAAGGAAATTGTAGCGATTTTGTTTTATATGGATATATCAATCTATTTTAAATACGTTTTAATTATTTAACAGTTTCCACTGTAAATTTTTTATGCATGATATAAATGACTAATTTAATAAATTATTTGATTCCAACATAGGACAAGTTTTAGATATTTTTATAGAGATTCGTTTGATTTTCATTTAATTTTATGAACTTTTTCGATAATATACATAAATACATGTACACAATATTCTTGGAATTCAAAAAAACAATGGTCACTTCAAATCATCACACCGAAAATTTTTTTTAAATCTCCTTCGATTTGTCCGTCGCGATAATTAAATTCCATCAAAATAGTTTTTTTTAGAATTTTGTAACCATACTACAATTAGTTAAAGAGGTTTTAAATGGGTTTAGTTTAATTATATATGGAAGTCTGAAGTAATTTATTTCATTTATTCCTAAGTTTTATTAAAGTGATGTTTTTTTACCCAGTAAATTAGACTTTTCTAAGGACTTTCGAAAAATCGTGCTGACTTCTTGAAACACTCGATAAGTTTCACGTCATTTCTATTTTTTTTATACAATATTCTGGATTTTCGTCGAAATTGAACATGATAAAAATTTCTTAATATCTATCCATCGACTCTGATTATATATATTTACTCTGGAAACACATAATTGTAAAGAAAAATAGTTAACCTATCAATAAATATTTATTTTAAATATACTATGTCAACAATTTAAAAAAAGATATGTTTTGTATTGAATGAAATAAAAATCGTATTGTTACCGTTATGAAAGAGAAGTTTCGTAGAAATAATGAAAGACAATAAATTTTACGATTTTACCCTACATCCTTTACCTTGGGTAAGTTGTGTCGATAGAATATGAAAATAAAGCACTGTCTATAAAATATACTACGTTTTGAAGCATATGAACAAAGCTCAAAAGTTATATTAACTCATAACTTTGCATTGCACTAAACGCCCTTCGTGTAAATCATTTCTTTTAAAAAAAAGAATATTTAATAATGTCACGACTGTAAATATTCGTGTTTGAGATTTCAAAATTTTTGAGAATTGTTGCATGTATTTAAGGTCTTTTGTCGCCATGAAAAATTGTTTCTTTATCTAAGGGAGCTTGTTGCTATAATCATGAAGTATTGTACCTGACGACATTATTATAATGGTATTTGTTAAAATAATAAAAAAAAATGTATATTAGATCTTATAAAACACTTACATAAGATTCAAAGTATGAAATAGATTAGATTCAATATACGAAATATGGTTTGTACGTAATATTTTAGTGGACTAATCATATTTGGTACTCTGAAATTTTTTTAGCTAGACTTTCAGCTAGAAATTTTTTTGACAGTACAGTATTTAACTTCTTATCAACATGTAATTTTTTTTGTTATGTCGGTAAATTTCTTCATACTTTGTTTTACAACTTTAAATGGAATAATGTTCAAAACAAATCTAACTTTTTTAACTGTCTATGGACATTTTCCTCTCTATTTATGAAATGAATGCACGCTAGCAACATGTAATATTATACCTCTTAATTATGCTTTTGCATTTCCGTTTAATCTTTGCGTTCATTTTTGTCTTGTTAAAACACCAGTTGATGAACCTCAAATATACGCTTCGTGTACTTGATTGGGAAATGCAAGCCGCTATAAATATTTATTATGCAATAAAATCGTTGCAATAAAATCTATTTCTTTTGTAATGCTCGCAAAGTTATGACAAATTCAATAGCATGCACCCCACGCTCCCCTAACCCTTGTAGCACGAATGCGCGCATTAAACTTAAGATTTACTTAATAAGTACCCAAATTGAATTTTTCTGCAAAGTAAAAAGTAGCCTATTATTTTGCTTATAAAGTGTTAGTACTCTGGATAATTTAATGACAATCATTTAAAAGATTTTTCAAAAAATATTTTTTTATAATTGTTTTGAAATAGGAGAAAATTTTATAAATTTGGAGATATTTATAAGAAACTACAAAATAAAAATTCCGTCCAAAATAGTAATTCAGATACTATAACGAATGAAAGGTTTTGGCGTATTTGTTTAAATCCTTTATTTTGTTGCTTGAATCTCTCGGAAGTGAAAATTGATTTTATCTAAACTGTCAATTGTTTTGTAAACAAAAGATTTGCAATTATTACAGAAGAACGGATAGGACTAAACTCCTATGTAATAGATATCGAATAAAAAATTTACTGACAACACACAATAAAGATTAAAATTCGGATTAACCATTATTCGACATAGTGTAATTGCGAAGTGTTAAATGCTGTCCAGTTCCACATTGGTATTGCTAATTTAGTATCACACAAAATTAGAATATGGAATTTTGTGCTTACGTTAACATGCACTTGAAAACATACAGTTAGGGGGTAGTTGCACTATCGCTTGTTTATTTTTCGCCACACAATTTAATTAAGGGATGTAAAACACTAACGCAGTAATGCGATTATTACTATAATATCTACTCCTACGATGTATTAATTAGGTCGCTGTAATCAACCATAAATATGTTTAAAATCAAAATTAAATTTTAAAAAAAGAAGTAAATCTGAAGCAAATGCATTCGGTTTTTTTGTAAACGTTTGATATCTATATTACTTGATTCAACTTTTATTTATTACGATGGTAAAATAAAGATAAACTTTGAATGTAGATTGATAACAATACGATTGATTAATGTATTTATGAAGATGAATTAAAAATCGTTTATTCTCTGTGGTACTCAATAAAACTCACCACATTATTATTTTATGAATTATAAAGTTACATTTCAAAGTCTTTCCGTATTTTCGTCCTTTTATTCAATTCTTCTATAAATTGTCACATTAAAATTTATTCCCTGCCTAAATAAATTGTCATTTTAATCGCCAGACTCCGTCAGACTGGCAATATTATCTTTTCATTTCCTTCATCGAGAATTTCATTTTATCAGTTTAACTAAGGAAGCAAAACACTACGCTTTCTTTCATCAGACGGCAAGCAAAATTGTTTTGGTATTAAAGAGTAAATTTAGAAACAAACACAGATATTCAAAATTTTATATATTTCTAATTTTGTAAATGAATTACATTGTTTATTAAAAATCAGTTTCTTTTAATACAAAATTTAATTTGATTTATTTTACCTACATTTCATTCTTCGATGCCCATAGTTTTATGAAAGAGCCGTTTTTTACTTCAAATATTTAATTCATATCAACAGGATTTTTTGAAAAAAAATTATTTCGCGTCGTTATCGTTTAGATTTATAAATTTGGAACCAACGAGAACATATGGAATCAATAAAGCTACCAATTGATGAGAGAGAAGTACCACAATAAATTGTTTAAAATACCAATAAAAACCAAATATCTGTCATTGGGAATATCTTTTAATGTTATGCAATATTTAATATTATGGCTTAATCGCTGTCAGAAAGTTGTTATGATTTTTTGACAGGTTATTTTTTTCTAGGTTAGTAGAAAAAGTGGATTTAGGTGTGTGAAAAGTAGTTTTTGGTATTTTTTCTAGTAGCAAAAGTGAATGGAGTAAAAATATAGTGTTATAATCCTTACTATTCTATTTTAAATTAAGTTATTCACATTTTAAACCATTAAATTGGCTGTAGAAGTCCTAAAGGGGCATCAGCTACCGAACCCTTTATACTACACTTTAAGTATCACGTGTACATAGCCGCCTACAATCTTAACCTAATTAAACAATTTTCTTTATCTTCTCGGTCTCTATCGAATAAAATATAGCTGCAATATGTTCTTGTTTTTAATATTATCGACTACAAACATGATTTTAATAATCGTACGTTTTGCAATATATTATAAAGACGTGAATCGGTAAATATGTCATTTTGATATACTTCGATTAAGTACAGACGGTCAATTATATATTCTGGGCGGTATTTGTATCTCACATCCCATGATTTACTATCTGGTACAGCATCGCGGAAATCGATGTTAAGAATCAGTACATAATTGTCTTCACGTAATATAATACTTGCCTCTGATGAGGTATCGGGGAAAGACACTAGGACCTCAATAACATATTCGTCAATATACAGAATTAAATATACCTTTTATAAATTTTGGTATTTACGTAAATTATCCGAAAGATTTTGAAGTATTAATGTGGAACTTTACTAGATATAGGTTTGGAACCAGCGCAATTAATGATGACCATGTTATCGAGAATATTTTCCATGTTATCGAGAATATTTTCCATGTTATCGAGAATATTTTCCATGTTATCGAGAAATCCATTGATAATTCTTAGATTCCTTGTCGAGTAACAAAATTCAGTTGGAGATAATGTACCGTTATTTTTGCATGTGTAATTCGGACATGTGGAAATAACTTCCTGTAATATTTATAACAGCGCCGACGATTGATGATTTTATTAAATCTATGCCAAGTGTTAACGAAACATTTCCGCTTCTGCCATTTAAACTTTGTGTTTCTTGAAGAAATTATAGCATCCGCCATATATACATTTAATACTAAAACGGCCTGAGTAACAATTAAATTGCCAATTGTCCCCAAACATCGTCATTTAAATGTTCATGTAAAACTCAAACCATTGAGGTATGTAAAATTTATGGTTTTGCAGTAAATAAGTCTTAACAGCTTCTAATAAACGGCAGAGTTTGGTTTTGGAAATTATTGTAAATACAGTGAACTGCGTACTTGGTGTCCAGGGGAGTGATGTAGTACTATTTACGCATAGCGATTTGAAATGGACTGCCGTAATAATTATTGCGATACTTTGAAATATTTCTAAAAAGACCACTTTGGTCACTGACTAACACGTTTAAACAGCTACAACACTAATACTGTTCACATTGACAAACGCTAGTTTTGTCTATTATAAAATTTAGTTCCTATATTTATAAGTGGAAAATGAAATTTCCATTTTAGATTGAAGAACACATTAAATGGAAAAGCATTGCTTATATAATTGAAAATGAAAATTATATTCATAAATTAGTTTTATGATCAATTTTTTGTATAATCTATCTTTAAAACTTATTACAAACTAGAAATATACCCGAAAATTTCCTGCCAAACGTACAAACGGTAAAAAAGGAACTTTATACTTAGTATATTATTTTACAATTAAAGTTATATTTAATAACCATTTTAAATATAAGCTTAATTTACAAGAACAATATTGCAATGTTTTCTTTCAGCAGATTCCTAGATGACGAATCTCTTTACTATTTTGCTTAACATTTTTGATGACCTCTGAAAATTATCACATGTAGTGAATGATGTTGAACAGAGTAACAAAGGCGAGAATGTTGTTTTTCTTTATTTTTCAGCATAAATTTGTTATACATAAATTAGATTGTACCATTTGAATAACTAATTGAAACACACGAAAGTCATGATCATCTAAAAATCGTATTAATTTACATAATCTGACATACCCCCTATCTCTACCATAACCCTTTCGCTACTCTTAGCTTTTAAATAATTTACAATTTACTCAGGTCATATTTGAATATATTTGACGTTAATTTTGTAGAAATTCATTATTCACAGTTAAGTGAAACTACGTGATATAGTATTATTTCTACTTTGTTTAAGTTCTTTACCACGACTTAGGTTTCGTTGTATTACAACATCTTCAGGTGAGCTATTAGCAAAGATTAAGTCTTAGGAACTTCCAACATCATTTATGTATTTTATATTACACAAAACAATAGCATAAGCCGGGTTTGTGTGGGTGTTTCCACTGCTTACGTTAGTCATAACGTTTTGTTTGTTTTTTTAGCAGTAAATTAGTTTTTTTCTTGAACAAAAATGTTAATTTCCATGACACGTACACAAATACATTGTGTGTATTTAAATTTTGTGAATCTTTCTTAAAAAGTTGAACCGTGAAATTGGAACAAAGGAATAAATAAATAAAAAAACAAACCTTCTTTCCTGTTTCTTACATTAATTGAGATAAGTTAGAAGGGATTTTAATATAGAAAATATTGATACAAGCCTCCAGTAGTACAGATAATTCGTACGATATTCCTACAAATTGATCTCAGTCGAGTTGATGATGTACGAAAAAATGATGTATCCTGGACAGAATTACTATGCCTATTTATTATATAACTTGTAAATATTTCTCAATACGAATTTTATCTATATAAGTAAATACACAGCACTCTACCAGCGATACCGCGAAGTTGACAAAGTCGTAAGTTGGTAAGGCTAAGTATGGAATTATTATCATGAATTATATATATATATATATATATATATATATACATATATATATATATATATATATATATATACGTGTGTCTGTGTGTGTGTCTGTACATGGAATTAATAACACTGAGTAGGTTAAGTTAGGTTAGTTCCTTTGTATTGGTAGTGATGATGGTAAAAATATGATAAGTACGTATAAATAAATATCATTTTGGGTTGATTAACACCTGCACGTTAGATTTTTATGAATTTTTATGTATATAATGTTTATTACATATGTAGTTAATCAATTGAATACATTTAGAGTTATTTTTGAAGAAATTCATTTTAATTTAATTTTTTACTACTAAATGAAACTATGTGATTTAGTATTATTTCTACACTATTTACATTCTTTACCACGACCTGGTGTTTACCTCTTAATAAGTTCTCGTTTTTACTTTTGAATCTTTCTAAGCAGTACCTCTCTAATGAACCATAATGAGTTTCCTTCATATATTCTCTGTTTTCTTCTGACCTGCTTGGTTTGTAGTAAGTCAGCTGTTTTCTAATAAGGTAGTAAAATCTTAAGTAAGGTTACTTCCTTAATTTTCCATAGGCTTTGTTGCACACCTTGTCTGTTTAATGTTCTCTTTTCATACGCCAAATTTTACAGACCAAATGAATCTGGTACTTGAAAAAACATCAGCAAAATTTAGAAAAGATCTCGTTGAATAATCGTTGATTGGTAAAAAGCCTCCTCCAATGCTGCATGGTAGTGTTGATTATCTTCAAATAAAACTAAACACTTGCGAGCAGATTGAAAGGTAAGATGTGCTGCCGTTTGGTATTATGCATGAACAGGTTGTTAGTTTACTTCTACTTTTTCAAGCCTTATTTTTTAATTTCATAAATTACTTTCATTATGTAAAAGCCGTTAAATAATTGTACATCATTGTAAATTTTCACTCTTTAAGGATTGATTTCTACTAAATTTTTAAGAATATGTTTACCTACTTATTATGTGTGTACTTTTAAGAAGTTGCAATTAATGAGATCACCTAATGTAAATTTTGAACTCTTTTTTGATTTAAAATTTTCCCCATGCAACAATTTTGAATCTCCATTCTACCCTTTCAAAGGTTTGATTTTGTAAAATCACTTCTAAATACCTGCTTATATTGTATAAAAAAATTCGCTTAAAATTTCATGTTTCTCTTGTGATTAAGGCTAAATATTTATAAGCCCGTTATTCAGTTTTTTTTTCTTTTACATTTTGTTAATTATTTGGTCTAATAAGAATTCCTTCCAGATTCCTCTCAAAAAATATTTTCGGTATAAATTTTTCTAGAGAAATATCAAACTAAAACAAGGATCACTACTGTTTTCAAAGTTATTACCAATTTTCATTTATTACATCTAACATTCTATATACAACATTTCTTGCTTCCTAACAAATATGTCATTGGAATTAACGTGTCATGACAATAAAAAATACTACTTATTAAATGTTAAATTTACGTCGAAAACCGGTAGAAATACTGCAAATTTTTAGAATCCATACCGATAAGTGCTTAGTGGACATTTTGAGTGATTAATAAAAAACATGAAAATAACGTATTTGGAATGACGTATTTGGATTTTAATTTGCGTAAACTTTTCAATTGGTCTATTTCTTGTATATTTAAAACAAAATTTTTCATATATTTTGTTCTCTTGATTTGTGCAATAATTAAAAATATTTCATTTTAAAGTAGTATTGAGATTCATTACTTGAAATATCTTGTAAAAGCATTTAAAATATTTACAAATTCGCATTTTGTGTTTGCCAAAGTTTATATATTTATGAATCTTGAATACTTTACCAAAATATTAAAATCTTCATACAGGTGAATTTCCTACTTCCTTAAGTTTATATTTTCATGAAATTTTCTTTGATAAACTTACTTTTGTATTTATGAAAAATATGAGAAATTAATATCAGAACTACTTTCTGTATTTATGAAAAATATGACAAATTAATATCAGAAAATAAATTTCGTAGACTTTTTGATTACCTATATAGTTTGTACTCTATTTATTAAATGTAAGTATTATCAAGAATACTTGAACGTATTTTCACAAATAAAATTTTTTTTATAATATCCAGGTAAATGAAATAGTGTGCCTTGATGTAAACCTTTTATAATAAATATATGTTTGTGTCCGGAAACTATTTTATTAAGTGTACAAGGTAGAATATAATGGATCATCTAGCAGGAGTTTAAAAATAAGAACCAATTTTGTCATATAGTTAGAAAGCTATTAACTTATTTAAAGAAAAACTATTAAGTACAAAAAATAAAGTGGAACTTGTAATAATTACGTAGATTAAATAGTAATGAAATGGCATCTTGTTCCATTTAAGTATTGATAGGGCTTCCCATCACATCGAGGTGACCCTAATTTAATGAAATGTAATTTGGGCAGTTTTGTAAATACCAACGGAATATGCAATTTACCTCACAACAAATTATTGATTTCCCATGACGTATTTATTGAATTACCAGCTTCTTTCTTGGCGTCACCCATGTTAAGAAAAAAATTAAAAATATAACCAGTAATGACAAAATATATTTCTAGAGCTAAAATTACTTTATTATAGTAGAAAACACTCTTTGTCAGTATAAATTTCATTTGAAAACGTGAAGACTCGGAGTATAATTCAAAATTCCCATAAAATTTATAATTTTAAAAACCTAAAGTAAAATCTTTAGAGGTGCAACCGTGTCGACGGTACACATTGAGCTTACTGGAGACTCCATCGACAATAAATTTACATTGGTATGTTGCCGGCAGTTCACAGTGGCGGTGAAGTTATTAGAGAGTGGAAAAGATAATCGTCTGTTTCGTTCTATTTTTTTAATATTTTATTTTTAAATGCCTAAATAAGAAGAAAACTCTAACAAGACTTATTTGTATTTCGTATAGAGAAGTAATGTATCACTTTCCTTGCCCACCATGAAAGTTGTTTATTAATATATTGTCAATTAGATTCTCCATTCATAAAAATATAATTATTAAATAGCCCTATATTTATAATATATACCATTTAAGGTACAACCTAATACTTTAAAAGCTGTCCAGAATGTACACCCCCATAACTTCCTGCTAGCAAATTTCCTCCAATTCGAAATACGATGCCACTGAAATATGCAAATCTACAGGAATTAACTCGAAAATAATATTCGCTCTTCCTTTCCTGAACGTAATTTACTTCCGTTTCCGAAACGATCAAGGCGCTTTCCAAAGATTCCTTTTTAGGGTTTTCTGTCAATTTCGAACAAAGAGCGAAAAGAGAATTAAATTAAGCGACGAATGCTTAACGGGCTTAAAATTTAATCTTTCATTGTAGATTTGAAGTCTCAATGACACGTAAATAAAACCGTTCGTTTTATTTTTTAAAAATGTATTTTTTATTCTTGACGATGGTGAGACACGCCGAATAAATAATAATGAAAAATATTTTAAGAATTGTAGAAATTTTACGTGTATCTGTGTACTCTTATTATTCATTTCATGAAAGTAGTCACTTTAATCTAATACACAAGAATCTAGTAGATGGAAATCGTACACTTAATTACCTACAATCAAATAGCGACTATTAAACCTGCACTACACCACTCGCAAAGTTGATCAAAATTAGACGAGGAGAATAGTGTAGAGAGGTACTTCGATACGTTTTGTGCAATCTCGTATTGCCTCGGGCGACTTCCAATCGCTGTCGGTTTTTTTGCGCCCGAGCCAAAGACTTCGCGAGGTTAGCGTACGGGAGGCTCACGACGACTGAGCTCCTCGTTAGGTTGCACGAATGTGTAGTCACGTACTTCAGACTGCGATCAACTTCGACGAGCACTTTGTCTAGGTAATTTTGCGAGTAGTCTAGAGGGGGTATTATAGTGGCATATCACATACATTTAAAGTAGGTATGATATACTTAAATAATGACAAAGATTAGTTGGATGAATTCTCTACTTATTATTAAAAACTAAACTATTATAAAATTATTTTGAATAGGTT
Source organism: Druceiella hillmani (assembly GCA_039881145.1). Lineage (NCBI taxonomy): Eukaryota > Metazoa > Arthropoda > Insecta > Lepidoptera > Hepialidae > Druceiella > Druceiella hillmani. The sequence goes on from JAYKKI010000100.1 coordinate 6,605,292, forward strand.
ATTCTGAATGTTTGAAATTTGATTAACAATCATTGTCGTTAAATAACATCCACATTGTTTCGTTGGTATACACCCCATAAATCGTTTGTGGTTAATATTGGTTGTTTTAAAAATACCATTTAATTATCAAAATTTGTTAAATAAGATATTATAAATTATTTTAAAGCGTGAATAGAAGTCTCATTGCGACAGTTCCGTGATTTTTATAAATATTTCAGGTTCATAGTGTTTCTAGTAAAATATGTTTTTTTTTGGAGTTTACTCCTTAAGAATTGATTTTCATATATAGCGCCTGGTTTGAAGTTTTGTGACGAGAGAAATCAGAAGTTCAGAGCGTACTAAGTTCAGAACGTTAATAAGTGTAACCGTTAGCTTCTGATCGTACGAAGTTCAGAGCGTGAAAAAAATATAAGCCACCTGGCTTCTCAATCAATATTAGTTTATTTGGCATTTTCTTATTGCGTAATCGCAATGACGGAGTGTGACACACATGGTTTACTATCGTTCGCTTATTTCAAGATATAATTATTAAATGTCATTATATGTGAATGTTTGGTGTCTTCTATCCTACAAAATTAAAAAGTTTCTTTTAATTTTAACTACTTATTCTGACGTTTCTAAATGTTTTTAATTTTATTTTATACATTTGATTGAGTTAATTTTTGTTTTACTTGAAATTAATTACATTGTCAGCATTTTTTATTAAGGAATTTTCCATTTTCATTGAATGATTTTGATATTTATATTCATATACAGTACTACCTATTTCATACATTCCAAGATAGTCATACTTAAGGAGTAAACTCCAGTCGCGCATCGGAGCTGATACACACAATTTTTTTTAATATCCATAACAAGACACTTCATTTCAGAAATTTTTCCCATGATAATAAAATTATGAGAAAATGTTTCTGAATATGGGGAAATGTAAAATCATTACGTACTAAGTTTCTCATAGGCATAAAATCGTGGTGAATATTTCATGAATTGTGACATTTAGAATAATTGATATTGTTCTTCTACAGACTTTGCGTATGTTTGTCTTGTTATTAAGAGCAAAAATACAGCATGAATCTCAAGCTACAGAAATTTCTATATAAAGGAAAATCTCAGAAATGTCCCTATAACTAAATAGCATCATAGCGTATACTGATGACGTAAACTTGTTGGAATAAATTCCGCATGAAGTTTTAGATGAACAGACGGAAAGATGACGGAAGACGGAAGACGGACATTCCATTTTATAAAATTAATAGCGGCTTATAATTTAGGCTTTTACTAATGGACCGTTATTTATGCGGTCTTTTACACAAGAAGCTTTCTATATTTGTTAGTTAATTGTGATCTGTTAATTCACAGCGTCAATACTGCCAAAGCAGAATTGGAGGATGAAGACCTTTGAAAAGGATTCTTTTACAAATTTCTCCTTTTTACCATTTTTATTAAAATTATGTGAGAATCTGATAATAATTTTAAGCTTTTCGTCTAAAAATATGATTATTTTTAGATCACTTGGAAGAATTAACATTTCCCTTCAGTGTTGAACAATAAGCCTGAAATAACTTCATCCTAATAAATTTGCTATTATCTTCCGTTCAGTATAAAAGCTTTATAATTAAACTCTTTAAGATTAAATTCAATTATTAACCGCATGTCACTTGATATTATCTTCTTAAGATGTGCGGAACACAATTTACGATAATCGCTTAGAGTTTGAGCGTAACGAAATATATTTAAAAGAATTACTTTGGTCCATAGTCCGTAAGTTTACTACCCGACGAATTTCTCAGAAAGGACAATTTTGTGCAGTATTTAATACTTTTGAATTTACTCTTGGTTTAATCCAATACAGTCTAGACTTTTACCATATGACTGCATGCATTTATGTTTGTTATCATTATATCAATACGAGAAGAGAAAACTTTGTTCCCCTTTTTAAACATATTTTGCGTACTATTAATATTAAATATTGAATATTGTATGTACTCTAGGAAATTAAGGCAAAGAACACACGTTAATGACCTCTTTGCACACGTTCTCAGCTGTCATAATAGAACAAAATAAAAAAAATGATACGCAGTGATTAAAGAGGATACGCTCTTTGGTAAAATCCACAACATTCAAATTTAAAAATTTAATGAATTACGATCGAATTTTGACCACTGGATGACTACTAGTAATTCTAATTTGGTCACATTGAAGAATAAATTTATTACTCAATTTACAAACGTAAAATTGTGTTTTAGAATAAACAAATTTTGAAGCAGTATTATCTTGAATACTTTCTTACACAGTTAATTTTAAGAAACAATTATATTTTATCCCAATCACTTCTCTGACATTGGATTTATTCAATTAAAAAAACAAAAATTACTTGTAATTTCAAAAAAAAATATTGAAATATTTTTTGAATTTAAACTGAATGAGTAGTAAGAGTCCAAGTCTAAGGAAAGTGTATGCAAGTAAGAGGTGCAATACAAGATCGGGGGTGTTTCAATGAACATTTATATTGGGCAAACAAATTGAGCAACGAAGTAAATAAACGGAGTGCTGGAATTGGAAATGTGTCGTTGCAAGATTTATCTTACTGTAAACAAGCTACTATGAACAATATTAGTGTAAATGTCGAAATTAATTAGTGAAATTTCGTTCATTTGATTCATTTCTTCTTTATCGTATTACAGTTACAGTACACAGATATAAATCAAACATAGTAGAGTGTAATTTTTAAAGAATATTACGAATATTTTGCACTAATCTACACTAGCCATGAAATTAAAACTTTATATTAAATTAGGTAAGATTTAAAAATTGACACTTAATTTGGTGTTAATACCTCTATAAAATGCGGTGTTGGTGACTACCTCTATAAAATAACAAAGAATTACTATTAAGAAAAAAAAACGCCTGTATCAAGGAAATTGATGGGTGAAGGGTGAAGTATTAACTAATAAAACTTTAGGAACCTATTATTTGAATATACACAGAAACCGTTTAAACAGTTTTAGTTCTATAATTTATTTGTCTTAACTAAAAACATTCCAGAATTATAATTTTTTTATTTCACTAGTATTTATTTTATGATAAATCATGACAAATTACGCACTTCCAAGATTTCTTATAACTGTTAATTAGTCGTTATTTTTTCGAACAATGGAATGAAATGAGCGTGTATATATACATATATATATATGTATATGTGTATACATATATATATATATATATATATATATATATATATATATATATATATGTATGTGTATATATATGTATATATATATATATATATATATATATATATATATATATATATATATATATATAAGAATACGTTTGTATTATACGTATTCAAATATTTTATATCTTCATGCAGACACTATGAAAATAATGACCTAAAGTATAATAACAACTAAACAATAGATAAAGGTGATTATATTAAATATTTCACCGTTAGCCCGGAAATAATTGATCACAGAGCTGACTTATCAGATTTTTATTTACAAGAGTGTAAGAAAATTTAGGATATTATGCACATCTGTAATGGAAATGAATAAAGTGTGTAAGGTATAAACTTCGTTCATCAGTAGCTACTTCAACTAATTGACAATAACATATGGTAAAGATAGATAAAATGTAATAGAAACAGAGGTTAAAATAATATTTATGGCTCAAGCTGTGAAATGCACAAAATTCGTAAATTGGATTCCTTTGTTATTAAAAAATTGGACACGAAAAAATTTAGGCTAAAGAAAAAGAATGGAATGGTATGGAATAAAAAACCAAACAATATTGGCTCTACAAACGTCGACTATCATGAAATGCTGTCGAAAAAAATTGTTAATTGTTTTTAGCTTCAATAAAATCCGAAAAATTAAATTTTGTAGTTAGAAAAAATTCAACAGTTTTCTAACATCCGGTCGTACGTTTATCCACCAATAAACAGCTGTCACAAAAGCTTATTACGTATCAAAATAAAATTTTGAAACTGAACTTTTTACCTAAAAACAAAGATACGTCTAAACTAAAAAAGAAAACAAGAAAATTAATTTCTTATTTAAGAAAGCTTAAAAAGAGATTTGTTATTTTTTATCTCTTTGCGATATCAAATCTCTTTACGATAACTATCAAAAATATGTTCCCCTCGATTTCTGAATAAATATTGGTTTCTGTTATCTTCCCAACCAAGTTATTATATTAAATATTATATTTGTTTTCATGCTTCCATGCCTCAAAAGAAAAAAAAAAGTAACGGAAAACGGAAGCTAATATTAAAAATTATCCTAATGAAAATTGTAGGGAGCAAATGAATTACTAGATTTTTTAATTCCATATATATTGTATGGTATCGTTTATAAGAAATAGAAAAAAATTTTCCTCCCCAATTTTATTTTCGGAACAACATATTTTGTTTACATGTTGTCATAAATTAATGTTTGTAAACAGGTTAACCGAAACTATATACACTTAAACGTTTATAAGCCCAGAAGTGTACGAAAACTTGGTAGTGCCAGTTTTACTCACACTTGACAGAAATTTTCCCCGAAACCGTTTGATATAAAAACTTGAAATTAACATAATGATGAAGCATATTAATCCCGGTATATTACATATGTTGTGACATGCATAGAGGGCAGATGAAAGTAATCGATTTTCTTTATTTCATATGTCGTAGGTTATAAGGACACTAAAACTATATTTTCAGAATTTCTTGTTAGATCGTGCTAAAGATAACGTCAATAATATTTACTCTTTTATTTTATTTCTTTTCAGAACCCGTTTGATGTAGAAATTTGAAATATCACGAAAAATATGTAAAATAATTACTCAAAATTACGAAACACCACTTTAATCTAAACACCATTATTAAATTCACCTAAAGTTTTTCTTAAAACTATAGCGATAATTATAAAGCTCGTAGTTTTTTGATAAATTTACAATAAATTTTTTCACCTCTCAAGGATAAACTTATATGATGAAAAATTATATTAATGCAAACAAAAAACTATAGAAACACTCCCTACCCTGAAATTCCTGCATGTGCCTAAATGTGTAATGAAACCTTGTGGCGCAAATTCTACTCGTAATTGAAAAGTGTTTAAATTTAATCTGAAATTATTTTGTTTTTAATTTTAATGTACAGCGTATATATATCTTATATATATCTTAATATATAAAAAAATACTAATTATAAATATCTTTCAGTTTTTTGGAGAAAAGATAATGTTATTATAATAAACCGCCCAACAATGCTCCATTAAGTTTTTCATTAATAAAAAGTCTTAATAATTATCTCGAATGATGTTGAAGTAAAGTTTTCTTGTTTTGTTTTACTGATTAGTTAGTAAGGTATTTACACTTTTATATTTATAACCAACTTTCCGTTCACTCCCGTTACACACTTTAAACATTTCGTTGTACGAATACCATTTAATTCAGTTTTCTATGGTAGATATTGTCTAAAGTATAATAATTTACCTTTCGATTCTAAGCCTATTATTTGGTTGATAAGTCCTCTACCAGGGAAAATTTAAGGAAAATGTTGGAGTAAAATTTGAGAAAAAAAATTATTATTTTTTCCTACGGAAATCAATATAAACTTGTGACGCCCCCATGAATATTTTTTGCTTATATACCTTTAATCTATTGACTAATAATTGCAAGACTTTATTGTTGACCAGCTGTTCACGTAATTATGCAAGCAACTCTTGAAAAAAATAATATATTATAAAAATATTAAGAATAGATGGCGAAATATGCTTAACCCTTAACAGGTATCGTAAATTTGACAAACGTAACTGGTATTATAATGTCAAAAAACTAACGTAACTGGTATCGTGGGGGCCGCGCAGACCCCAACACGTGCATACCTGCGTCCTGGTAAGAGATGCAGCACCCAACGTCCGGCATCCGCCGCGAATAGCGACGTCATGAGAATACTTAAAATGGCGGCTGCACACAATGTTTAGCTTGTTAGGAAATATAGAAAATGTTATGCGTGGGTGCCGTGCGGCCCCCACGATACCAGTTAAGGGTTAAAAAGGGATACAAAGTTTCATATTTACGTATTAATATATAAATATGCACAAAACCGTTAATAAATTTACCTGTAAAAGACAAAAAAATCCTTATCATAAAAAAGAGTATCCAGAATTTGTTTAATAAACAATTGTAAAGGCTTCGAATATTTCTGTAACAATATTGGTTTAATCCTGTTAAATGACATATTTATAATGTTAATCAAATCCTTACACAAAACCTCACCTCAACTTTGCCGTCGAGCGGTCCGATTTCGGGCGAATTAACGGATTAACTTTCTCAAAGCGATCGAATGAGCGTATTTTGTTAGAGGTGTCGAATCGAAAGGGCACTTGCTTTAACAAAATCCGTAAAGTTTTGAGGCTTATCGCCGTGTTCACCCTCTCCATTATGTAAGTGCGTGCTTGGCAAGCTACACGAGTTTTGGGTCAGTTCAAGTTTATCGTTCATGTGGGTCGCATTTTGTGCACTCCAATGTTGCGAGGAGGGTTTTAGTAATATTATATGGCACAAAATAGTTCTCTGTAGTTTTGTTACTGTAACGCCTAATGAATTAGATTGTTACATTATCATTTTATTAATTTCTGGTGGTAGTTAGTGACTAATTTAAATTTTAGTGGAAGAGATAGTACTTAAATAATTAAATATATAGTTTGAAATTATGATAAATATGTAAATTTGTTCATATAAAGATGTTAAAATTAATTCAGTTATAGGTAAAAGGAACAACGTGATCCATTTTGTCACTTTCTCAAAATACTTCCGTATCTCTATTAAGATAATAAAATGACGTTGAATGTTTGTATTTACAACAAATTTGGATCTCTATTATTTACCTGCTTTCTGAAAAAAAATGTTGGGAGATCGTAGTTCAGGAACGGGCATTTTCACGGCTCAACCTATTTTCACATATTTCCACTTTTCCATGACCCACTTTTCAGATATTTTTCATTATTACTATCAATTCAAGAAAAACTCAATATGTATACAGTTTATAAAAGTCTGAAATATGTGCAATCAGAAACAGCGCGGGTGTAGCTCCGATTTGTCGACCGTTTTGAATATGGAATTTTTTCCCAGCAAAGCTGATATTTCCTATTTTGTTTCTTTGAATTGTCCTGAATTTGAAGTAAAATTTGCCGAATTAATTAAATGAAATGCTGAATTAAAAATGAAATCAAAAGTATAGTAACAAAAAATGCCAATTTTTTTTAACGCGTGTAATTAAACTTATTTGTCAATTTCCTTTAAGACCTATCGCAAGTATTTTAAAATGTGAATTTTTATGATTTCGTACCTCGAAAGAAAAAAGTAACATGGTTTAATTTCGTTGTCCGCCTATGTATTTGTTTGTCTACCAAGACTCTTTTTCTTGGCAACACGTACAAATATTTAAGTCTATGATCCCTTAGAGCTGTAAAAAATCAATCTTCTAAATCAAAGCAGTCATAACATATGACCATTTATGCCGTATGTTTTGACACTCTCAAATATCTCGAAACCTATGGGGTACTTCCACTTGACATAAAATCATGAAATTTGGTAACGAACAAGATTTTAAAGCAAAAGTAAAGGAAATAATTAAAAATGAATTATTTGTAGTTACATCACATAAACAAAATATTTTTTTTATATATGTCCCCAGGAGATATAGTAAGCAAAATATTTTCGTTTTAAAAAATTAAAACTCTGTAAAAAGTTTAACAGGAATATTAGAGGAAAAGAAATTTTTATAAATATCTAAGTGTGTACGGAACACTTAAATATTTATAAAAATTTAACAGGTTTCTTCGACAGGTTTTTTCAATACATTGCAACTGTTAAAAATGTCAATCAACTAGATTGATATTTCGAGCATAGACCATATGAACACGGATAATTTTTTTTTAATTTCTCTTTAGTGTTGGATACTAAAATCAAAGCAAATGAAGCTAAGTCAAACAAAATACTTTCCATTTTACATAAACTATTTAAAAAAATTCCGCTCAATGGAGAAGGAAGCTGCCTAAAGGAAATAAACGAAATTATACCTCGTGATTAATCTTTTATTCTAAGCACATTTGGTTTTATTCAGAATAGGACTGCTACGGACATAATATATTTTATTCTTTTATAATAATAAAACTATAACACATCCATCATCAGCGCGAATGAATCGCTGTATATATATATATATATATATATATATATATATATATATATACATACTACCACGAGGATTTATATTCTTATTTACATTATACTTACAAAATATTTACATAGGACTAATAAATTCAAACACTAATCCTTTGCGTAACATTAAAACCGAAGAGAAATTAAATAATTAGTATTTTGAAGCCTTGTATAAATTTGTTGAAAACTCTTAAACGTCATAATATGTTTGAAATATTGATAATTGGCGTAATATTTATATGACGTTTGCACATGCTGCTTTATATATTTTGTTTTATTTATCTGCCTTATTTGTTATTAGTTATAAATTAACTAAGGAAGTAAGGAACTATTACAAAAAATGTCTTGAAATTTCGAATTCGCGTGTGATTTAATGGATGAGGTGAATATGAGAATGAGAAATTATGATCAATTTGCTTCCCGATAATACTTTTTATAATAGGCTATTTAACATTGTTCATAAAATTTTCAAAATATAAGATTCTAAATTTAAATTAATAAACCGTGTCATGTAAACGTTGAAAGAGTTAGATAATGTTCTTGACGTAAAGAATAGAGTAGTTCTAGAATAGAGTAGTAGTAATTCAAAAGAATTATTTGCAATGACCGGTGCATTATTTGTTCTATTCTAAAAGGTCCATCGTATATCATTAGGTTTGTAAATATAACAAAATAGGGAAAAAGATAACTCCGTTTAGTGATAACTTTGAAAGACCTAATAACGTCTATCTATATAATGCTTTTATTTTAGCGATAGTATTATAGACAATTATATCAAATGCATACAATAGTATCTTTGAATTTGACTACTAAATGTACAATAAATCTAAGAACATTAATTATGAGTCTCAAGTTATAAGTTAAATAGTATAAAAAAATATTTTGTTAACCGTGTCTTCATTATGTAAGAAAATATCCCATTAAATTTTTACACTAAGTTTATACTTGACACTCAAATAAATCAACATTAAATCTATCAAAATTCAACAAAAATATCATAAAGAGAATAAGTCTTTCAAATGTGTTTACGGAAGCCGATTAAACTCAAGCTTCAGGTGAAGTTCTGGTCAAATTTCTAGTTAATGTATACCAAATGTACATGATATAAATGTCAGATAAATGATTATAAAGTGGAGTAGACGGGATGAAAGGAGAGATGAGTTAAATATAAAGAACCGAATTGAATATAAGAACTAGGTGATTACAGCAGACACCTTGAATACTGAAATACATTTATGAGAACAAAATGGTAAGGAGGGACAATATTCTACGAGACATCTAATTCATTAACATAATTTTATCTATTATTAAATGGTATGAGTGTGAAACATTTATTAGAACACACATGTAAATGACTTTTGAAGTAAAACTTCTTTACGCACGCTTGACTTGGGGAGTAAGGTGGTGAATACGTGACGAGAGCGTTACGAAAAGTGTGATCGGGCGAGGCGAACGGAAGTTGAGAGGGAGATATAAGTTAGTGAAGACAGAAAGAGAGATAGTTATGTTTCGTATATTACTCTAGGGACAAGAGAGAGAGGTACGAGCACACATTTTCTTTCTCTCTTTCTCTCATAGCCAGTTATGTTTCGTATATCTAAGACACAGTGCAAGCCTATTGTCTGTATCATACTGTAGGAGCAAGAGAGGAGAATTTTATTAATTATTATTTGGTTCAATATCTTAAATATTCTACGTTTAAAGTGAATAAAATTTGAAATTCATTTTAAAGTTCATATTTTGTGAATCATATTATGTTCGTTTTTAATGATATTTTTGTCCAAATTGCTCTAAGTAATTTGTTCTTTCAATGATGAAACTTTGTTGATCGATCTCCAAGCTACTGAAGAAGTGAGGTAATCGATAGTTGTATTCCACGTTCAAATGGGAGTTATCGATACGGCTCTTGTGGTAGTTGTAGCTAGTAGTCATTCCAAACGTGACGATTGTAGTATGTGTAGGTTTTTTATGTTAAAATCTGTCCTATATTTTACTAATTGTTCAGTTTTCGAAGATGTAATCTCGGATTTAACGCCATACATATTCCGAGGATACGTATTGTAATATTTGTGACTGGTCATATTTCTTGAAGCAATTAGCAACCTTCCTCTGTAAGTCTATCAGTCTGATCGTCTTTTAGATCCCACAGTAATTAGTGACAAAATAAAGGTAATTTTTCTTAATATTCTTAATATAAATAGGTGTTTTTAGCAAAGTTACTAAATCTTTTCTTCACTTCAGCTATTTTTTGAGAGTATTATTAACTCGCAACTGGGAAACATCATAAATACCAACCGGTTTGTGGGTCTATTTCTGTAGTTTCTTAACTCTGTAGTTAATGTCACTGAAGGTATATATTTAGCCATAAATAATAAATACATTACAATCCTTTCAAATCTCTAGTCTAACAATGTTTTAGCTCTTTATATTTTTCTTTTTACTGTTGGACTAAAATCACTTTATGCTTTACAAATTGTATTAAAAGACCAAAATATTATTAAGATATGATGCAGACTACGGGTAAATGACGTGGCTCGTTGAATATCTTGGAAAATATTTTCTAATGAAACTTCAAAATTTCTAGAAATTAAAATTGGAATCCACTTTTCCAAACGTTTCTACTCCTTCCACTACTTTCCATAAAATATTGCTGTCTAGATGTAAAAAAATTAATCAAAATAATCATGCTGTGACAACCCAATGTTACCCGTACACATGTTTTTTTATGAGAGTTAGTAAATATTACACGAGGAGGACTGTCCAAAATCTAGTAGACAATATTTTTTTGCCGGGAAAAGGATTTAACTGGCATCTTTTTTTGCAATCATAGCCTCTTAAATAAATAAAATACATCACTAATTAAGGTAGTAGTTTCAAAGTACAGAATAATGCAAATTATAAGATACCAAAAATTATATGGAAATGTAGATAATATTTTAGGATATGATCCAATTTTAACGATTGTATTTATCAATTTACTTTAAATAGTGATACCACATAAAATTATAAGTACTTTTAGGTATACATCACTTTCTCCAGTTTAATAACTGGAAGAATTTAGGTGTAGGGTTCGCCACGTAAATTATTCATAATTAATTTTAACTCACAAAGTTTGCTAGGACTGAGAGTGTATTTATTCATGTATATATTGTTAGTAACAATTTAAGTCGGCGTTAGTGCTACATTTATAGCACTGCAACAATTACTGGGAAAGATACGTTAACAAGTGCTTTAGAACAGCGCGTTTAAAGTATTATTTTCCCAATAATTGAGACTTCAGCTCAAGAGGTTTGGTCAGTAATTCATAGCATATAAAAAAACCTATGAATCTCGTGCAGCATAACAATACCACGTAAGACAATCCAACGAGTATGAACAGAGGTAAAATGAGTAGTCCCGAAGAGTAAACAGTCATTGTCTATCAAGCGATCGATCTCGATTGATGAAACTTTTCCTGTCGTATCGCCACCTTCATGAGCACAGAAAACTGGCTTTGAGTTTATTGCTGTTAAAGGTTTTGTGTCCACGATTTGCAAGGTAGTGAGTGCATTGCGATTTTGTTTAATCCTTTAGTTCGCAGTATCCTATAAACCAATGTAGTCATAATGTTGGAGAAAGTATTAAAAACGTATAATAGATTTTTATTTAAAAAATGTAGCAGTACTATCCTCATTGGCTTTGATAAAACTTTATGTGTCTGACCGTTATGTGAGAGATCCTTGTATTTCGGTCTTTCACACTATATTCCCCATCTTATATGAAGTTTGAAAAATGTTTTTGGAGAAATTACCATCCAAGCCTAAAATTTTCCTATAAATATTTTTGAGTATTAGTTACGATATCAAATCCCAAGTTTCTACATTAAGCGGTTCTGAGGGAAAAGGTTGCTTCCGATGAACAGAGAAACACGTGAATTATCTTGTGTTTTGCACATTTCGTTTTTAAGTACGGAACGTTAAAAGTAAGTTCGTTTGAAATAATATTTTTCTTAATTTATGCTTTTCTGGAGACTTCCAATTTTTATCAAACTTAAATCATGCCACAACGTTTCATTCTGTTTCTAATTAAATACATTTTTATCCGTTATTAAGACCACTATTTAATCAACTAAGAAAACAATCTTTCTATCTCTCCATTGACAACACCATCTCTACATCTCTCTTTTATTCTAAGATAAAAGAGGTAGTCATCTTAAGCTTAACGTTTGTAAATAATTTTGTAAACATATTATACACTTTTAAGGCTGTTGAACTGTAAAATGTTGAATATGAAAAAATAAATGTTACCTATCGCGATCCTAATGTAATAAACATTAGGATCACGATAGGTAACATTTATTTTTTTTGGATCCTCCTTTTCAACTTATACAGTCAGATTTTTTAATACACCATATTGCTTTAAAAAGTTAGGCTATAAAGAAAGGTTATATATTTAAGAAATATTTTCGAAAAATGGTATGAAAGTTCTTGTTTATATTATTTGCCAAATTCTTTGTTCAAGTCTTTTTAAAATGGTAAAGAGTTGTTCATGTATATGTGCGAAGAAAATATGAATTTTTGAATATTTACACTTCAATGAATCATGAAGAAGTTGGAACATAAAAGTACATTAAAACAGACATATGTTGAGTACAAATTGAAACCTCACTGAAATTTTAATTCATAGGAAATATAAAATGTTTGTCATAAAGGAGAAAATCCATTTCATTTTTAAATAAGTTCGCCAATATTGTTACGACTAAAACGACCCGACTAGTACCTAAAATAATTCTACTAATGAATTTCGCTCATTCGCACAAGTTTCCAAGAATAATTAAACTCTCCGAACCAATTTTGCATTTTAAAATTTATAAATCAAAGCTAACGTTCTGTTTTGTAACGAGCCTTTCGTTTGATTACAAAATGTCGAGAATTAAGAGAATTTTGTTGGCGACATTTTGAAACTAATTTAACTAAGGAAATATTAATGCTGAATATTATCGTAAAATTTTAAAGAATTTACTGGCTAAATTCGTGAAATAAATCTTTATGGCTAAGACGGGTTTTTATATGACTAAAATCGCGTTACTATTATGTATTCAATTTATTTAGTTATATCAATGAACACCTCTTGTATCCTTTTAACATTGTTCAAAAATTTCATTCATACATTAATATATGTATTTAGTTCATGGAATCAGATCGATGGATAAACACAAAACGAATTGAAAGTCGTCGAGTTACACCAATGAAATTTTAAATTGATGTCCTATAATAACTTTGAATTTATAGTCAATGCCCGACTTATTTGATATTTTAATGCTTTTAAACCTCTATATCCTCTTCAATATGGTCAAAACTTATTATAATACTTCAATAGCCATAGTCAAAATCACAGATGATGTACGTTTTGCCATGAATAAAAGAATATTGTGTTTTTTGAATTCAATAATGTATTCAACTTAGTTGATTATGTATATCTCAAAATAATATAACTCAAAATAATAAGAATGTTTTAGATAATTTCTCTAAGGACGTCGACAATCTATGAAATTTTCAGATATGTACTCTGAGTGGATGGGCTTATCAGCTGGTGTGCCTCGTGGATGGCTTTTTTCACCACTCCCTTTTTAATATTGTTTTATGGAGTTGTTGGGAATATACATCACAATGAATACGATAGATGAAATATTTTGACTTCAAACGAGGCACAAAACCTTTGGTGCGCAAACCAGATTTACACCTGATTTTACACCATAGTAACAAATTGTCATTAGATAGATTGATTGAGTTCTAAATTAATAAACATGCCTGGAGTCAAATTCCATGCACAGCAAAAACCAGAGAACAAAACTTTGCCACAAAATTTAATTTTGTTTCAGTTTACGTTATCGACGGATACAATAATTTGTTTTTTTTGCTATAGTCTACACTAGATTATGATCGGCATTCAAATTAAATTATAAATTATATAACTCTTCCTCGGCATAACACTAGATACATTACATTTATATATGAAAAAGAGAAAAAAAAAATGTATATATATATATATATATAAATATTCATATATATATTTATATATATATATATACATATATATATATATATATATATATATATATTATATATATATATATATATATATATATATATGTATATATATATATATATATATAATATAATCATCAATTTGTTGAAAGCTGGACCAAATTTGTTCATTACGGTTTTACTGCCATTGATACGATATGGTAACACGAGTTCCAACAAATAATAAAAAACAGTTTTATTCCTAGAGGGAATAGAATAAAAGATTTTAAAGATGCATATGAAGTTTGGTTGCTATAGATAAAAACATACTTTAATTGTTTTAGTTATTTTAATAATATAAAACATAAGTAAATCAGCTATAATTGGTTTAGAATGAATATTGCATCGTTATCATAAAATACGTATAAATTAACTGTTATATTCAGTTTTTAGCCAATGAAGTTTTAATTTTAGATATATAAATTTAATTTCGTAAATATTGTCGTTATTCTGTACCTTTGATAATATTCCGTTAGTCTATATTTTTGATGTGAATTGATTAGTTCACTGTCTTGGTTTTCACTTTAATTCGACAAACATTTGAATATATAAATACGTATTTTTTATTTATAAATTATTAAATATATAATATATTACCCAAAAGGTAACTAAAAAGCTTTTTCATTATACCGTGAGCAAAGCCTAAGTATTAGTGGAGCTTTCTTTAATATTAGTACAACAACTGGTAAAACATTAATTATATTCAAGCTGTTCCTTTTAGCTAGTTTGAATTTTTTATTTTAATTCATTTGTAAAATAAGTTTATGTACAACTTTCTGCTTATTTTAATAGTAAAACGTGTGTTACTTAATGATATTTTAAAATATTTTAATACAAGTCCTTTAATTATTTGCTCTATTAAATGGTAAATTTAAATCAATCCCAGAATAAATAAAAAATGATAAAAATCAGGAACAGACAGCTACAAAAATCAATGAAATGATAATCAAAATTGCTTCAATAAATGAAATAAACGTCTACCCAAGAACAATATTACTTAAAACGGATAAAACACGATATCGGTGTAAGGAGTTTATATCATGTGACAGATTTCGACACAATTCCAGAACTGTTTTTCAACATAAAAAAATATTTAAAAATGAAATAAACGAAGGTGATAAGAGAATAAATAGAATTCAGTAAATTAAAAAGATTTTATCTCATTAATGTTGGTGTGAAGTTGAGAATCCAAAATTACGTGCTGCTTTGAATGTGCTAAATGAGACAATAAAATGATAATAATAATATCATAGATAAAATTGTGGGTAATTAAATTAGGGTACGCAAAAATTCAACACTTAAATCGAATTCTCGGAAATCTTTTGTATGGGGGGTGAAACTGCGTGCTTGAGAAATATACATATATATATATATATATATATATATATATATATATATATATATATATTATATTTATATATAAAATATTTTTTATATATACTATTATGAAATTGCCCCTAAAGAACTAGCCGTTAGGATACAAATGATTGCGTTAGTACAAATATGTGAGCCCGGAAAATGCACATACTTTTAATAATTATTATTTTAATTGATTTAGATGTTAGAGTATGGCGAGTATTGAATTAATAATTACAATTCCAAAATCGTACATAAGCAGGTTAAGAGATACGTTTTAAACTAATACGATAAATATGCTTTGTTCAATTAATGTTGAGTTGAACCGCGTGGATGATGGTTATGATATTATTTTATGAGGAATTTGGATAAATAATCAGTATAACTCTTCATGTCGCCAAGCAGAATAAGTAACAGAGGAAATGTTGTGAGGGAGTTACGGTATATATATATATATATATATATATACATATATATATAACCTCCGTCATTAACTACATGGATTATTCCGGAAGGGGAAACAATGCCATAGACTAAATATTTTTAACTTTTAAAACTGTTCCCCTTAACTGCGCCCTTCCTGAGAGTTGAAAGTTTTCTATACCTTATAATTTTGTAGAATTCATATTTATGTGGCACTGTGAAAGCACATATAGTTCTAAAAAAAAATAATTAAATAACTATAATTATTTTATCTATTGTGTCAATAATTGTCCATTACCACGCTCGCAGCCTCATTAAATTTGTTAAACGCGAATTAAATCTCTTTACGTTTTCTGTTTTTATTTTTTAAGTCTATTTGCCATGAATAAGATATCTTTTATATAAATCAGAAGCGATTAAATTTGAATACCAAGAAATTCCTAATTCGTACTAAATATTTAAAACTTAAACTAAATTAGCCGATAAACTTTTAATCTGATGAGTGTACCAATTGAAACTGATTTTGATTAACACAAGCTAAAATAATTGTATATTTCTCCTTGGAATATAGTTTAGCTCCAAACGCTATTTGGAGCTATATTTAATTTAAAATGTCTGGTCATAGAAAATATAAGTTGAATTTTGTGAAAAGCACCTAAAACACCAGCAAAATAAAATTAGGGAACCAGGACTTTCACCACTGCACTTATAAACTTGAATAACGAAGTTTAAAACCTGCGAAACAAATCAAATTTAATAAGTTTAGTCCCTCTGAAAGCTTTTAAAATATTTAGTGAAAAGTTTTAAAGTGCGGTTAAGTTCAAAGCGATTTAAAGCCTCCCACAATGTTAACCAAATTCTTCACTCGATTCAGGTGATTCTTTGGAAAAATGAGGTTTGAAATGTTATTAGAATTTGTATTAACATTTTCCACTATATTGCTTATTCATGTATATCCTTATTTAAGTGAATTGCGGAGCTTAAATATTGTGTTGTAGGTATATTGAATTAAATTTTCACTTAGACGAGACGGTATTTTAGTGAGGGTAATAAATTCAATTGTTGTTATTATATGAGGTTGTACAATGCAAAAATTCCGGTGTATGTAATAAAATCCACGTAAAGAAAAAAATGTTCTTATTTCCCTTATTGGTACTAAAGTTCCAAAATTGTTTTATAATATTCATTCATAATATATAACATCTGGGATCAGTAAGAATGGAATATTAAGAGAAACACTATGTTTGAATAGTTACTCAAAATTTTAAAGATTGGTTTTTTATCAATTCATTTATTAACACATTCATAGATATTATTAATTATACCATAAAATTTAAATGTAAGAATTGAAACAATTAAACTTAAACTCACATATTTTATTACAGCAAGTAAAAAATTCGCATTAGAAATAAGTTCAATGACAAGAAGGATTTATAGAATATTGGAGTTTCTTGCTTAAATATACGTTAAGTCAATGGTACCTACTGACAAAAAATATACACTATCGAAAGCACGGATGCACGCATGCAGAGTTCAGAGACAAATACTTTGAAAATAGAGAATTAAAACAAAACTCAATTTGGGCCGAAAACCTTTCTCTAAAATTTGATATCTCTAATGAGATCAGATTACGATTCACAACGTGTTAACATAACGTATTATTACATAATAATCATCGCCTTTGGGAGAATGTCGTAAGCAATAATAATACACACAAGATGCATATACTTGATATTAAAATTTCATTAAAGGAAGACATGGTGCAAAGGACTTAAAAGAGAAATCATTCAGGATCAAAGAAAAAATTGTTAATCAAAACTTCAGTAAATAAAGGTTTTGGAATTCGAGATTAAATTTTCTATGAAATAGCTTCAAATATATTTATAAGACATCTTGATTTAGCAGATTCCACCAAAGTTCACAATATTGGTGAATAATCACGAAACTGCAGAAGACGACATGGCAGCGACAAGAAAAGCGACAAATGAGATAGAAGCTAGTGGCAGTAGGTGTAAAACCAATTTGCCGCATCAGTACCTGCGCAGTTCTTTTCAATATCACTGCTACGTAAGTGATAAAACGGCAAAATGAGACTGCTGGGATACCCGCTTTACAGTTGGAATAGGTTGAACGGCAAAATAACACTCAGCGAAAATTTTAATAAATTCATCTTTAGAACTAGCCTTAATAAAATGTTGAATTCAGTAGAAAATATTTTTTGACAAGAAAATGAAAATTCAGTAGAAAATAGCAAAACATTTTTCGAGAAATTTTTGGCATAGGATACAGGCTATGGATCTGATACAAAATAACAGTTTTATTGATATGTGTAGAAAGTGGAATAGAAATAATAAAGTTTATTGAATTGATTAATTATTGAACTTTTATAAGTATTAAAAAGAAAAGGTATTATTTAAAAAGAAACTACGCACTTCGATAGCTATTTTAGCAGTAAATAGCTATCGAAGTGCATAGTTTCTTCTAATAATAGTGACGTTGTTGCCTGTCATTGTTTTTAGTGGAATTTTAGTTACGCTGTTGCATACATTTCTTCAGCCCACTCATTGTGTGGCTGCAAAATGAAATCGACCCTCTGCGGTGCGCCACGCCATCAAATGTCGTAAAGCAGTACCAAACTAACACACCATGATGAGGACAATTTTATTAAGCATTATTATTAATATTACTTTTTAATTAAGTGATTGTCAGCAGCTGCAAATTTGAGACCACCATGATCGCAATTTTAACTAATATTAAAACTAGGCACGTGGCAAAATTGATTAATCTAACTTGACGGCAATGAACCAAAAATTCACATTTTCAATGTAGGAATAAACATATTAAGCAAATAATGTATTTACCATCATAATGAACCCAGAAAAAAGGCTTTTTTCTTTTCCTATTTTCTTTTGTTTGAAGTATGTACATTTAACAGGAAAACGGCAGAAACGATAATTAGAGAATTATTAACTTAAACATTTTTCACAGATAATTTTAATTTCATTGTTGTTTTCACTTTCACTTCTTCAAGATCTCTGTTCTTGAGAAATATGACCACGAGGAGATGGTTTGAGTTGATCATTTACTACCAACTCTTCATGGGCTGGTTATGCCTAGTGAGTCTGGTTTCTTATCGCCGCCAGACAATCGGTATTGGTACTTTTTGGCCCCATCCAGGTGGTGCGTGTAGGGTTGGCTTTGCACGGGTGGTAAGTCCTACGGATGGGAGTAACCTCACGCCCTGTATAACACAAATTTGATAACGTAGATTCAAGTACTTAAATCGATATATCAAATGACACTTTAGTTGTATACCTTCCTCTCACTCCATCGACTGTGTCGTGGGTGATCGATGAGACAGTTTTCTTACCCAAAAAATTTATTTCTTAAAAAAAAAATTATTTCTTAAAAAAACCAATTAACTATTACCCCTTCTATATTACAACAGCTTAAATTTTTCTTAACTTGCATTACTAGTTTTCTACTAACAAGATTTAATGACTACTTAAGACAAGGGAACAACACTTGACGCAAAAATGATTTGCAGTAAGAACCTGGGGTACGTGCTTACTAAATGCTAGAAGGTAAGACTATACTTTATATATATATTAGGTAAGATAAGGTGTACATACATTATATATATTAGGTTAGAGTAGGTATGAAGGTAAGACTATATGCATTATTTATAGTATAAACACTGACATTTATTTTAAAAAATGTTTTAAATTACTCATCAAACCTCTTTATGTTTGGTAAAAATGCAGTCAGTTAAAGCGAAAGAAAGTACAACATTCGGTTTACTTTCAAGGCTTTTTGTTATTTTAAGTTTTTTTTATATCAAGAATGGAACTTTTAAAAAAAAAATAAGTACTTTATATATTTTATGTTTCACAAATGTTCTCTACATAATTTTTTTACAAGTTTGAGATAGAAATAATTTGCTATAAATAGCCGAAAGACTAAAATTAAAATTTGAAGCGGTCGAACAGAAAAAAGGGGACAAAAATTTTATTAACATTTATCCACCCTATTGCTATTCGGTATTTGATGCACTTATACGAACAATGAAAATTTCTTAAATAGTGTTTTCCACGATATGAAAATAATTCATCAGCTATAATACCATTTTCTATAGGTATATGAGTGCTGAAACTTTTTGAAGTTAGCATCAAACGTATCTCACTTATCCATGCTATTTAATTTTCATCTATATAATTTACACTATATAAACAATATGTCAACTCTATTTAACCTTCTTAATACTTTAAATTTCTTAATACTATTAATTTGAAAATAGTTTTAATAAATGCCAAATGTAATATATATTTGATTGTTCGGCGGTACCTCATATCAATGCTATGGAAGCATAACATTTAAATTACATTTTTAATATTATTTCATTATTATTAAGGACATAATTTCTATTAAATATTTTATAACTTCTGTACATTTTATTTTAGTGTCATTGTTCAAAAATATACGATTTCCAGAATAAAAAATTATTTGAAATTTTTTACCGTGTTAGAGGTTAAAATTTTTCAGGTAATTACAAAGGACTATTTCTTCTTTTAAGATACCCTGGCTAAACTAGGAATATTTATAGTTTTACCATATTCTAGGAACACATATAATTTTGGGTATCCATCCGTCTGTAAGTCACAGCATTTTTACCCGCAAACCATAAGCAAAATTTTTGTGATTATATGTTTAAAATACTTACAAAATGTGTGTGTAAATATGAAAATATGTTAATTTAAGGGTTCAAATACTCGTATTTGTAATGTTACGAAAATATAAGTGATTAAGAATTTGGGAACACTGTACGTTTCCAATCTCATCATAAGTCGATGTTTTATATAATAGATACAATTTACAAATGATTGGACATTTATCAATTACCTAATTCGACTGAAATATTTTAAAATCTGTTAACAGTTTAGTTGGAGGTAATTATGGAAATTGTATTTAAATACAAGTGTAGGGGAAATTTAACAATTGATTTTTGACGAAACGAAAACTAATTTTGAGAAATACATAATATTTAGTTAATAGGTATAATATTCAAATGTAAAATAAATTTCTTCTTTCCGATATTTTTCTTATATTCAAAGAGCCAAAAAATTATAACTTAAGAATGTAAATCATTAGTCATAATATTTTTTTAATAAAATATGTAATTTTATAATAAGCCTATTTACATAATTAATTTAATTTTTTAAATAGACACAATAATTTTTGTCTACGTGTTGTTCCACATCTTGATGACAATATATCATTAAAATCCGGCTGGAATTTAATCTATAGAGTTGAAGCAACATACGAACATCATGAACGCATATTGAGGTGTTTTTCATATACTTTATTTACGTAAATAATCGGAGTAAATTGAGAAGTAATTGGACATCACCTATAATATAAAATATGAATATCACCACCGTATTATGAATCTATTTCAAAATATTTCGTATTCATCAATGTATTCTAAACGTACGTACATAAGAAACCCAGCTACCACAATAGACAACTACAATTATATTATACCGTCCGCGTATCATACCCAGTGACAATAAGACTCAGAATAAGTCTCTCCTTTTTTGACTCAACAATATTATGATATATAAATAATTGTGAATTTGTTCTTTGCCGAATCAATACTACCGAGAAATATACTTAACTACAAATCCCTTGAAATTAAAAATTACCAGAACATCATTTTCAATATACAATATGACTACCACTACCGCATTATGAATATGTTTCAAGATATGTCGTATCGGTCTATCTATTCCCAACGTACCCTATAAAAAACCCAGCTATCACAATAAACAACTACCATCATAATATCCCTTTCACTTATCATACCCAATGACAATAAGACTCAGAATTAGTCTTTCCTTTTTTGACACAACAATATTAAAAGATATATATAGTTATGAATATCTTCTTTGCCCAATCAATGTTATCAATAAATATACACAATTACAAATCAATTGAACACTTTTTTTTTGTTTAATTCTTGTGTGTTAATCGTGTAAGTTAAAATAACCACTATCTCAACTGCAATTCCAAAAAGATTCTATCACAACTAGTATATCAATAAATTTTCAGGCGAACTTTAAATTGATTTTTAATAAAGAATTCCAACAAATAGCCGGCATACTTAATTTAAGAAGATTTAACTGAGATAAAATGTTATTTGGTTACTTACGCTAAACTATTTAGAGTAAGAGTATAACTTATTTAATGTATTATTTCATAAAGTTTCATAACTTGAAATTTACAAATATCTAAACGAATATGAACGCAATTGCAAAAACAAAGTCGTAAATAGATTTGAAGGACTCAATAATTTTATGGCAGCGTTTTTCAAAATAACGGCGCTAGTAAAATAATTAAATAAATGTAGAGAAACTTGATATCATCAGTCATTATACGTCCTTAAAAATGAGTTTCAGCATTTCTTTCGGAAGATAAGTAGCGGCAAAATTTGAAAGTATATAAGAAGAGTATTAAGATTCTACTAATACTCGTATATTTTACATCACTGTGTCTTGCAAATCTTTGAACTTATAAAATAAATTATCACAAATATTAACCGTATTAATATGTCCACCTAATGAATGGCGTGTTTCTCATTGTAAAATTGAACGTATATTTTATGCAACGGAATTTCTATAAAATCAGCAAGAATCCGAATTATATTATAATTATTTTATAGAACTAATATTACGAACATTCTAAAAACTTACATATTACCTAATAAAATACAATTTCCCTGAATTATTTTAATCGTATATGAAAATGTTTTTCCAAATCCAAATTGAATATCCATATGGATAAATTAAAAATAAATTGAAATTTCCTGTAATGCGATTTGCAATTTTTAAAATCATTTTTATTGCATGCAAAATGTAAGTATTTTCTTTAAAGATCCTGATATTACGTAAAAGGTGGGACCTCAGGTGAGATATTAAAGGACATTTAGCTAATCATCATTTAAACTACGGTAATGCGACAATAAACTGAGCACATTTACTATATCGTTCTAATTATAAGGTAAGGTAAGTATACTCAAGGAAGCGACTCGTAAAGCATCCATGAATAAAAACAAGTTTTTTTATGACAGTCGCCTTCAGGAAAATTACGAAATCCACTTGCATTTTAAAAAGATCTTGTAAAAGATTAGTTTATGTTATCAAAGTCTAAACAAAGTCTTTGGTCGGTAGGAATATATTTGAAATATAAATGGTAGAATTTTTGAATTTGAAATAGTAAGAAGAAAACTTAAAATTGAATAAATATTTGAAATTGTCTGTTCAATTTCAAAATAATATAAATATGTGCAATTATTGGAAAGTCGAAATATTTAAAAGGTCAACAACAAGGTGCTTTTGAAAAATATAAGAAAAAAATTTGTTCAAAAGAAAATACATTACATTTAAATGTAATTCTGTCAGTTTCAATTTAATTTAATCGTCAGGTTAAATTATTAAACATCTCTATTTTAGAGAGGAATATTGATTTTATTTAGTTATTCATTCTCGATTTCGTTTGTTATTTCTTTTTAAGTAGTCAGCATCTACTTAAGAAATGTTTGTGAAAAGTGAAAATGTTTTGTAATAAGTATATACGTAAGAAAAATGATATGAATTTATTTAAACGAAATTTACACATACAATGAAGAAAAATTACTTTTATATCTATAAACTTGTAACCAAGAAAATGGAAAAAAATATGACCTTTATTAGTCTTAAAATTTATAAAACGAATTAGACGCGTTTAGCACTACGCCTAAATATATATTTGACAGTAAGTATATTTTTGACAGGTGTTTAATTTTTTCTTTTTCTATGTTATTTTCCTATTATTAAATGTGAAAATATAAGTTACAAAAGGTGCGAAATACTTTTACCTGTAGCTAATTTGTAACTAACTTTGCCTTTTTATTTGATACTATGAGAGTGTTTTTAACAGATTTTGGTAAAATCACTTATTAGTATTTAAAAACTTTCATTTCATATTGATCACATATAGTTTGGGAGTTTCTTTTTATATAAAAAAGAAAACGAAAATTACGTGATTGCTTCAAGGAACGTATTATTTGAATCTGTAGTCAAATATATTTTATAATTGACACAAAAGAACGAAAAAGTTGTTTTATTGAATAATTCGTTCTGAATATTTCGGTATTTACAGCTAACATAGAGTTCAATATTACAAATGGAATTAAATTTGCATTTTTTAGGGCAAAGAAGTATTTTATATAAATATATGGATATTTCTTAAAACCAATTTTAAATAATGGTTTTAATATTGTGACCATCAGTACGATCACACAGTGAATCTAACCAAAAAAAAGTTATACAATGGTTTTAGTATTGCAACCATCAGTACGATCACGCAGTGAAGCTAACCGAAAAACAAATTTTATACAATGTTCTTAGTATTGCCACCATCAGTACGATAACATAGTGAATCTAAGCAAAAAACAAATTTTATACAATGGTGTTAGTATTGCGACCATCGGTTAATCAAACAGTAAATCTAATCAAAAAAACAATTTTATACAATGGTGTCAGTATTGTCATCATCGGTACCAACACATATTTCATTTCATTGGTCGTTAGTCGCCAGAAGTCAATACAAGGTTCGGCTCATCCGGCGAAAAATAAATTACGATTTAGGATTTGTCGACACGTAGTTTTTTCAAGAGAAAAATAAAATAAAAACATATTTCTCGAAAATAGACCGGTCTATCCTATCTACCGCTGTCCTGTCTACCGCTTCTGCAAATTAGACAATTATTTCGCTGTCGTTCGCTTTGACGTGGTTTATAAGAATTCGGCGAACAGATTTTCATTTATTTTCATGATAAATGTTCTTATGGTTTTTTGGTTTATACAGAGCGTAGATGAGAAATTATTAAAATTATGTACAAAAGATTAATTTCAAAATTCAAAGAAATTTTGACACAAAAATAAATGGTAAATGGGCTATATACTAGTTATGGGCCAACAAATGTTTGCTACCAAGGAAGCGAAGAACCCTAAATTTGTATTATTATTAGCACGAGAATACATAAATATGTAATAGCATGCGTGGAATTCGATACAAGAAAAGTTATTAGGAATTCACTTTCTTTTATATTTCCTTTTCAGGATTTTTCTACCATAAATATTAATAGTTGACTATTACTAATAGTAGACATACCATGCTTTATATATATATATATATATATATATATATATACACACATAAAGCTTCTAATTAAAGAACTTTTTGCTTATTAAGAACGGCCAATGATTAGGCGGAAATGCCGCACACAGATCGTGTGCGGCATTTCCGCCTAATCATTGGCCGTTATTAATAAGCAAAAAGTTCTTTAATTAGAAGCTTTATACATTCAACAGATGACTACTCTTTTTTTTATTTGAATACTTTATACAAAAAGAATAGATTATAATAATATTTCTAAACAAAATAAAATTAATTACAAAATTTCATGAAGGTAAAATTTTAAAGTTAAAAAAATATAGACATTTAAGCTCAAATTGGAAAATGATAAGTGAATGTAAAGATAATTTATTTAACTAATTTTCGACTAATCCAAGTAAAATAGTAAGTGACAAAACCCAAATTATTTGATCACGAAAATGCATGAAGGAAACATTTTAAAGGTAAAAATTCTAAGATAATCCAGAATAAACAGGATTTTGAAACAAGCGTAAGTGAAATGACAAAAATAAAAATTTTCTTTTTATGTTCTTTGTTTTACATAAACAAAATATCTTTTATTTACAAAAATTCGAAAAATTGTTGGAACTAGCATAAACTGAGATTCTTTCATTACTTTTTTATTTTTTGAAGTTAATTGAAATTATTTTAACAGAAAGTCCTTACCAAAAACTTCACTTTTTTACATCCTTTAAAACTTTTATTTAGAATATGAACTAGGTAAAAAGGATACAATGTACATCAGTGGGATGATTATTTTAAAATACATGATCAAATCAGTAGAAATCTTTGTTTCGCGAATAGAAATGAATTATATAAAGTAAAGATTCCATAAAAGTACTTACGAGTTAAAAAAAGTATTACGAAGTATTAAGAGGATTCTTTGATTAATATAATTATTATTTAATACAATTATTAATAATTTACACTTGAAAAAAAACACATGTGATGGCGAGAAGGACATTTTATTCTTCTTTATTTTTTAAATAATATTTAAAAGGTAATAAATAAAACACAAAAATCAAAATAATTAAAAAAGTAATAAAATGTGCCTCAGTTCTTTTGGGGTGAAAGTTCTTTCATTTCGGTCAGTGTGTGTGAATGTGTTCGTTTCCACAGAGAAAGTGTTAGACTGACTATTTTACAAACCCTCTAGTACGCTCAAGACGTTTCACATTGATTTGATTTACTGTTTCACGTTTCACTGCGGCTATGTTCCTGATTCAGCTTACTCGTTTTGTTAGAACGATTAGAACTTTTTTTATTGTTTTCTTTGCACAAGATGGACACATTGATAACTTGGATAACAAATATAGAGGATCTTTTCGTGAGGTAATTATTTAAAACGTAGAAAATTATCTATTCTTACCCTTGAAAGATTTCCTTTTAAAAGAAGAAAAGTCAGATATCTTCATTATCTAGAAGGACAACCTCAAATTGCATATACATGTCTTTAGGTTAGCATCATATCATTATTTAACTAAATCTTTTGAAAATAGGATTCTATTTATTTTTGAACTTTCATATCTCAAAAAACGAAACAGTGTCATTTGAAAAAGCTCGTTATGAAGGACTTGAAAATATTTTTTTAGTTATGCCCAGAAAATATGCCCTCTCCACAATTTCTCCGTTTTCAAAACGGCTGAAGGTAAAATTATGAAAAATTCAAGTTTTTAGAAGAACATGAAAAAGTTGCGAGAAAAAAAGTGATGATACTAGATGTAATATTTATTAAAATATGCACCTCGTTTTAATGTCTGTGACAAATATTGCAGGCAATATTTTTATTTTGTAAAAAAAATATTTTTTTAAGTGTTAAATTATACAATCTATGGTAATGTCGCTCCTTCTTCCAGAAGCCTTGTAGTCTGTGGTGGAGGTTGTATAAACCGTAAGTCCACATCGCACTTCGTTTTTTTTGCACCGCTTCCTCAACAAGAAGTATAATAACAGTCATTCACGCGTTTCAACCAACTCAACGTTAATTCAACAGTAAATTGTTTAATAGAAATGCTATGTACTATTAAATGTTTACAATTGTCTAAATAACCATGTTACCATCAAAGTGCTAGTTCCACTCTTACTAGCTAACGTTAACGAATTAGAAAGATGTTTACTATTTACAAAAATCTTAAATTTAATATATTACTGCCAAAAGCCATTGCAGAGGTCTCATGTCAGGTAATAATTTCTGATATGTAATCATTTTAGGTTCTTACTTCATGACTACAGAAGTTATCATGGTGCGTAGAGGAAAGTAATAAAACCGCTTTAATTTTCTTCAGTACAACTTACAACATAATTTTTTGGTGAATAAAAGAAAGCACAAACGTTTGCTAAATGAATTTTACGATTACGGAAGATCATTTTTAGGTTCTGTTGCCAACTAGAAACCCTTATTGTTTTTCCATGCGTTACTGCCTGTTTTTTTATTTACATATCACTCTTTTTTATTAGCACATAATTAGTGCTGTAAAGCTAAAATTTGTCACGGCAATAAATATTCGTATCCACCATAAATATTTTTTTCTGATAAACCTTCACGTAAAGTTGGAGTGAGTGATACGTATTTGTGTAAGGTTCGTGTAATAGATCTTTCAAAAATGTCACGGGTATATCATGAACATTTCAATACAAAGATTTGTTTACGCAATGTTACTAATTAAAATTAGGTCATTTTTGTCAGAGTTACGCTTTTAGTTGCTAAAGGGATATCCTTGCAACTAAACCATTAGTTTTGAGGATCTAAAAAAATATTCACAAAAGAAGTAGGTAAAATTAAATTATTATAGTTGCGTAGTAACATAACTGTATGTTTGCTAGTTTTGGAATAATAATTGATCAACCAATTACATGTGTGATTGAGTCTGTGAAAAACTCAAACACAAATGCCTTTCGGCGACAATCGTTGTTTTACGATTGGGCATCAAATTTAAATAAATGGTATTAAAATTACTAAAGGAAATCAAACAAATATTAAAGGAAATATATTTATTATATTCGACTTGGTATTATTCGAAAATGTTTTCCTTTTTTGCTACGTAGTGAGAATCAATCTTTTAAAAATCAACGTTTAGAAGAAAATGTAAAAAAAAATGTTGTCCCTTAGAGTCAATATTTAAAGTTAAGAAAATCCAATCCAATACCAATTTAACAATTTCATCATGTAACAAAATATCAAAACAATATTATTTTTTATTTCTCTGGTTTTTTATGAAAACCATAGTTAGACAAAAATGAAGGTGTTACTATGTTGAGAGCGAGGGATGTAGTCTTTATTTTTTTAATGACCTATTAGCAGCTAATTCGAGTTAATAGATATATGTTTCATGATACGCCATGAAATTTTTGTTTAAAAATAACTGATCTTATGGAAACTTATTTATATTTGTACAAATGGCCTTTGGTATTTTTTTCCTTATCATTTAAACAAATTAATAGCTTCCAAAATTCTTGTTTTCTCTTGAAACGACTAAATGTATGTACGTAAGTATGCAGGTACTTAAGAAATCTTTTCCGTAAAATTTATTATGATGTAACAAATATCACAATATATTTTATAGACGTAAAGAAGCGATGGAAAACTTCGAAGAATTCTAAGAACTCATGCTCCACGTGTTGAAGGCTATCTGTGGATCAAATGTGCCTCCATGATTTGGTCATAACGTTGCTTACCTAGGAAATATCTACGGATAAATGTGAGTTTGCATGTCTGTTTTAAGTCACCCAATTAACTTTTCCCATGACTGCAATGATCGAGCCTTCGTCACCGCTGCCATTATTGCAAGTGGATATTACTGCACGGATCTCAACACTTATGAACTTACGTGAGTCGACATGTTTATATATTTATGGATCTATATATATGGAAAAAATTAGTTATTAAACTAGTTGAATATGTAATCTTAAAGGTAAAACCTTTCCACTACACTTATGTATCTCTAAATATTAACGAAATGGTATATTCTAACCAAACAGTGATTCCTATCTATTGTATACCCTTCACTACATATACACGCATTAAAAGAAGAGTCACCAATTATCTGTTAAAATTCCAGCAAAATGTGTAATTTAAGTTGCTTATTTAATTAAAATTGTATTCTTAAATTCTCTTAATCTTGCACTATGTAGATAAAAACCTCTTGGATTTTAACGGCGTATGAACATTTTTGTTAAATGGTAATCATTGGCATTATGGAAGTGGTCTAGTTTGAAAATAAAGATTAATGCATTGTCACAGGGTGAAACAAATAATCTAAAAAAAATATTCTCTTGCTATCGTTTATTGAATTGCTATTGGTCAAAAAATATCTGTTAGCCAATTATCGATAGAAGACGTAAGAAAACTATAATATTTTATAACGTGTATTCTCTTCAAAATTATTTGTAGTAAACACATCTAAATTCCTATTTACAGATATTTTATAATATTGCGACTTTTAATTTCGCAACTCTATATAGATCGCTAAATAAATTAATAATCAAAATTCAACTTTTGAATTTTAAGTGATTAAATTGTATATATAATAAAGTGATAAACTCTCCTTTATTTTAGGTCTAAATGTATTTAAGAGGATCCGTATATAATATATCAAAGCAAAATTTTCGCGTTTTAGTTACCTGTCTTTTATCTCCAGATTTTTTTATTATTTTCTTCCTTACTGGTAGAAAAGATATTCCTTCCTGCTAGAAAAATTTGACTAGCAATAAATGTTATTATTATACAATATTTTAAAACCTTGATATTTGGAATAACATAAACACGTTTTGAAGAAATTTTAAAAATTAGCTGCAATATAAGAAAAAAGAAAGAAAAAACAATTTGTTCACCATTGTTTCATAACTCAATCAAAAAACAAATACCTTTTTTTTATACTCAAAACTTAGTGAATCACTAAATTGAATGGTAAACTTATTTACTTCTTTTCTTAAGCTACTTATCCATTCATTTATTAAAATATTTGTTTACATGTAGTTTAGAACTTTTATAATAATTTATTCAATTTTGCTGGCTTATTAGTTTGACTGGTATTTTGTCGGTGTATCTGCAAAAACCTTTTTAATTTTTTTACTATTCAAGCTTTTGTGTACGTCGTATATAATTGTGATATACTATATAACAAAAAATAAAATACATTAAAATATGCTGGGCTGATTGCGAATCAAAATCATATATTATTTTCTATTAAACTTAAATATAAAAAAAATGATAAATATATGCCCATAAATTCTAATGAATACCTTGCTAAGAGTATTTTAATTACTTCTCGTGACTAGTGAAAATTATATTCGCTAGTGCGTAGTAATGTACGTCGTAGCATTACCATTGATTTTCAGAACACAGCTATATTGTAAAATCATAATAAATAGTGGTTATGTTACATATGTGTTTTATATATGTATTAATATTTTATTAGATGTATCCTAGAAAAATATTAAATTCCGATATTGATAAATCGGCGTTGGGAATTGCTGGCAGATTGTAAGTAATAATCCAATAATCTTTTCTTTATGTGAAGACCTCTGTGGATATTAATGTACGATATCGATATGTAATATACGACACTTACATTATAATTTAATTTAATCTTCGAAACATACATAAATTTATTAATACTTCTACGTCAAAAATTCTTTGTTATTAAAAATTATAATAATTAAATAATATCTAAAATTGCGGATATATCCGAACCGGGCAATTTTAGTTGTCTTCATTTCTCCTATGACTATATTTTTTATCACATTCCGCAATAGGTTAAAAATTGTCTCTACACAATTCCTCGGACGATTTTAGTTGTAGTAGTCTCTCCTATGACTAAATTATTTGATCATTAACCGCAATTTGTAAAAACTGTACTCCACTATCCCTCGGACAATTTTAGTTGTAGTCGTCTCTCCCAAGACTAAATGATTTGATCATATTTAACAATAGGTTAAAAATTGTACTCCATAATTCCTCGGACAATTTTAATTGTCGTCGTCCTTCTTATGGCTAAATTATTTGATCAATTACAGTAATGGATTAAAAATTGTGCTCCACAATTCCTCCGACAATTTTAGTTGTAGCCATCTCCCCATGACTAAATTATTTGATCATATTCGGCAATGGAGTAAAAATTGTACTCCACAATTCCACGGACAATTTTAATGATCGTATTCCCTCCTATGACTAAATTATTTGATGATTAAACGTAATGGGTTAAAAATTGTACTCCACCATTCCTCGGATAGTTTCAATTGTAGTCGTTTTGTCCAGAATTCAAATATTTGATCGTATTCCGCAATGCGTTAAAAATTGTACTTCACAATTCCTCGGACAATTTTAGTTGTCGTCATCCATCCTATGACTAAATTATTTAATCATAGCCTGAAATGCTTTGACATTTATATTTCACAATTCCTGGACGTAAAAGGAATATTAAATTTTAAAGTATTTAATCAATGGGTCTACAGAGATAGATAGGTGCAGGTTGAAATTAACTCCGGGAGCAATTAAAGCCCTTATGACTTAACGTAAACAAATATATAATTATAAATGCGTACTAATAAAAGATGGCTGTCTAACAGCAGCTGTAAAGTTTTTATTGTATTAGTGTTGCCAAAAAATTCCAATGCGTGACTTTAGCTTATATTTGTTAAATATGTTGTTAGTATAAAGCATATTATAAGCCAACTCAAATATTTGAAGCCTATGGGAGGATAATTTACTTATTTATTCACTACGCATTATTTTCTGTATATACCAGCTTTTCATTCATTGCAGTTCATTTGGATAATTGTCCTTGTAGTGTATTGAGATTTAATGATTACAAAAAGCAGAATCTGGCAACAAGTCACGTATTGTGAGAAAAATGATTTATTTACATTCTTTTGATTAATGATGAAAAATCCTTTAAAAAAACTTTACAATATTACTACAATTATAATAACTATGTAAATAAATTAACATAATTTGTAATTAAACTTTTTAAATTGTTGTTTATAAATATACACTAAAAAATTTTCTAATTTTCTTTTGTCAGAAACGTAGAAAATTTTGCCTAAATTTAGCTTTATATTTCTTACAAGTAACTTCACAAAGTCGATAAAGCAGAATGAGAAGGCTGAGTAAGTAAATGAGAAGGATTAAAATAGTAACAGTTTAATTTAATAATTAACAAAACAGAAGAAGAATACTACTAAAAGAGAAAAAGTTTTGAAGTAATTTGATAATTTAAAAAAAAAATAAAAAACGAAGTTACCATGTTTATGAAGCCCTCTATCTACTTGTTAAAAATAAGTTAGAAATAAAAATATTCATATCAGTATGCCCGTTCAGAACATCGTAAATCGCAAAGCGAACTTTATTTTAACTTGGTCAGCACCCTTTATTTCTCCAACGTTTATGCTTTTTCCCAAATTTTTTTAATCTATGAGAATTTCAAACACAGACCATTCATTCTTACACTTGTTGTTACAAATAAAAAAATACATGTAAAATAACTAAACATTACAAAATGTGTCAATATTGTTTAACGGAGGATTCATTCACAATTTTTAATTTGAAATAAATTCATGTAGTTTAATGCTATAAATATATTTTTTTGCAACTAACTATTTATGTTTGCCATCAATTTACCTGCATTGATCTTATAAAACAAGATGTATGAAAATAAAATCGTTGTGAAGTATTTCTTGATACAAAAGGACAAATTCATAAATTGTTGTCAAATCACTTGATATATATAAATTACATATCTGGTATGTTCGGTATGTGAAAAACTTTAATATATTTATATATATATATATATATATATATATATATATATATATATATATATATATATATATATACATATTTACTACTGTCTATCAAAACGAAGGACATCAAACTTGTATGGTAAGGCTTCGTCTACACGGTTCAGAGGCTTATATTTCATGAAGTAAATATCTACCGCAAATAACACAAAATTTGAATCACAAATAAATATCGAAAATGAATAGATCTAATCCACAATTAAATGAAATTACGTGATGTAGTATTATTTCTACTTTCTTTAGGTTTCGTTGTATTACATCTTTAGATGGGATATTAGCAAAGATTAACTCTTAAAAACACTCAACAGCATTTATATGTTTCAAATACAATAGCGGAAGCCGGATTTGTGCGGGTTTTTCCATTGCTTATTTTAGTGAGTTTATTGCAGGGGCGCGGTGTAGGTTTTATTATATTTCCGAGAGTTATACGATATACCAGTATTTTAGTGAGGGTTATAAATTCAATTGTTGTTATTATGTGAGGTTGTACAATGCAAATGTTCCGGTGTATGTGATAAAATTAAAGGAAATGGAAGTTATTATCGGTAATATATTTATACAAAAGCAAGGGTATTTGAAAGTAAGGACAAGGTAATTAATACTACTAATTCTACATATCTCCGGTTTTGTTTATTCATGTATTTATTTATTTATTTCTTTTAATTTGTTTTTAAAATATACTTATATTTATATTTATATGTGTATTTGGGCTGAACAAATTTCAAGAGTACTGTAGTATCAATGTTGTCTAATTATTATATATCTAGAATATATTAAGTATGGGTGATTGTATTATATTTAGTTGTTCATTTAATATATTAACCTTGGTGTTTTTTTTGTCTGTTTATTTCTAATGTTTCTAGGATATTAACTTTATTACCTTTTGTATTTATTTGAAATATATAGGGGGCATTATCAGTATGGTGGTGATGGTTACTCTCAATGAGATGTTTATCAAAGTGAGATGTGTCTAGTTTATTATTTCGCCAGCTGGCAATATGTTCTTTACATCTTATAGTAAAGTCTCTCGCTGTTTGACCTATGTATACACTATGAAAGTCGTTACATTTAAGTTTGTAGATACTACTCTTTTTAAGTTTATCTATTTTTTCTTTATTATTAATAAGGGTTTTACCCAACTTATTCAACAATTAAATGATCCTACAAAAATTCGGTTTTTTTTCAGGATATAAAACTTGAAATAAGCAGATGCTAAATGAAAAAGTTTTGATGAAATATCTTCAAATATGAAAAAAAACTAATGAACAACCTTAATGTAAATCAGTGCTTAAAACTAATAGAATTTTTAATGTATATCAGTCCCTACATTAAAAGATTCAAAGTCCTACTTTGTCCTAATTTTCAATGACATAGTTTGTATTTTTCCACTAATGCAGTAACGTTAGTTTAATTATGGGTTTACTCAAGAAATGGTGAAAACTTCGAAAAATATAGTGAGCAGTACAAAATTCACACTACTTACAAAAATAACAAATTATTGTATTTATTAGATCACTGCAATGGAAAATAGAGCTGCAAGTGATTCAACGTTTATTTCAAATATTACTCGGCTTCGTTACAAATTGTTTATTTGAGATTATATTTAGAAATATGACAAAGAAAAGCAGAAATAAACTAAAAGTGAACGAAAATTTTGTTAGAAAAATATACAAGATCAGTAAATAATGAGCAATATTATATGACAACAAAACTCAGGCAACGATAAATTTTCCGTTAAAGTTAGGGACCAATTACTGAGTAATTGATAACTGCCTACATTTAACTTCACGGTATGAAATTAAGTAGCAATCATACAGTCTAATTTAAACTATCCCAATACAAATATTATTTGATTACATAAAAATACATACATTACATTTATGTTAACAATAAGAAGTTTTCACTTTGTAATAGTCATGTATACATAAAAACTCAATTTTTTCATATATACTGATTAATTATCTATATGTAAATAATAAATTAAACGTAGAGAATTTGACGCAAATATGAAATTATATTCGTTTTCTATTTTTATCGAATGTGGAAATAAAATTGTATTTATTTGGCCCAAGTGTTAATTGTTTTTGTCAGGAAAAATATATTTGATTTAATAACAGTTAATTTATTTAATTAAGGATGAATGTTTAACATCTTGAGTAGTCTGCTGCCGTCAGTGAACATGTCTTAACATTTGTTTTTTTTTAATTCTAGAAGACCTCATTTAATTTTTCGGTAAAATTAGGAAAAATTGCACTCAAGTTTCACGTAACATTTAATTATTTTTTAAATATGATGTTTTAAGCCTTTCTTTACTGACTCTGTTAGGTTTACGAAGTGCATTGATTTGATCAAGTCTACAAATCAAGTGGCTTGAATGGGGTTAGGAAACTATATTGATTTTACAGAATCTATTAACTCGTAATGCTGAAAGGATTGTATAATCATAAATTAAATTTGGTTAAATTGAATTTTTAATTGATATATTTTATATAGTTAATTTTAACAGATTGTTAATTTTTTTTAAGTGGGGTTCGTATTTTGATGACATAAAATTCCGCAAGCACGGACATTTTTAATAATCATGATGAATATATTCTTTATTTAGTTTAATTATGAACACTTTTCATTATTTATAATGAATTGGCGGCCGATGTGAGGATGAGCAGCTGATCGGCTTGAATGTTTCGGTGGTGTAGCTGTAACCAGCTTCACCAAAAATTTCACTATTTTTGTGTTTCAATGAAAGACCGATGTGATTATAAAATCTCAGCAACCATAAATTAAAATTTGCATTCGTGTGATCGGAAAATTTATTTATAATACTTCATTTCAACTCTCGACGTCAAGATTTTAGAAATTCATAACTGTGTTTCAAAATACATTTAGTTTAAATACCGCCGCCGCCAAGTTGTATTTTAGCATTAAAGATGTTTTGATTTTTATCAAATCATCTGGCTGGCCGCTGTCAGTAAACAACGTTTAGCATTGCCACACAGACATTAACATATTCCTAATATATACATTTATTTATTTGTTTTATATAAAATTTACAAATTATTATTGTAATATAAATTACATTGATTCATTTATAATATATGTCGTTATAAGAGTACAATAATTACTACCCTAATAACATAGAAAAATCCATTTAACTTATCAACCAGTTTTGCAATTTATATAGCTTTTATTGAAACTAGTTTCATATCAAAACTTTTAGCAATCAAAAAAGCGGTGATCGGAATAGGAATACATAGAAGTTAATTGGTAAACTAGTGTTTAGTTATAAGTGAACTTTGGTTGTGTTTGCCAAACAAAGCGACAATTTTCTGCCTGGAGGGAAATCGTGACGTTAAATATTTGGCGTTCACTTTTCCCGATAAACTGTTATTTATTCCGAAAGTAGAGTATTAGACTAGATGTTTATATAGATAACTATTTGATATGATTTTCATTATTTTTAATCTATAGACACTTTATTGTGATCTCACTTTTTTCAATGAAAAACAAAGCGAAAAGTTTCCGCTTTGTTTATGGTGAGGTTAAATATTTGACATTCATTTTCCCGATAAACTATTGTTTATCCTATACTAGAGTATTACACTAGATATTTATAGATATCTATTTGATATGTTTTTCATTAATTTTCATTCCATTGACCCATTATCGTGATGTCACTTTTTTCAATTAATGATTGAAATTGATTGGAACATTTTTAAAGCCGATGAAACTATAATTTTCAAAAATAGAAACTTAGAATGTTTATGTAATACGAAATGTACATAAGTTTTTTTGATATTTCAAAATCTTCTTTATGCATTAACATTTTGAATGTAATTATTTTTTGCTTCACACCAGCTAAAATACCACATTAGCCCCTAATCCTTAGTATGATTGAAATTATTAATACTTAATAGAAAAGGGAGAAAGAATTCCTTAATTACTTGAATCAAAGCTTTACTAAGTTCTTGTTAAAACTTTCAAGATTATATTTATATAACTATTTACAATATTCTCTTCCACGTATTCTTTACTTTATCTTTCTAGTTCTATAGTTCTATAGCTCTTTTATATCCATTTTATCGTAGACTTTCATATATTCCATTTTTTCATGATGTTTTTCAACACTTCTCGATTTTTTTTATTTATTGCTCTATTGAGATATTGCATGATGTAAGAGGATTTAGTCAATGCAAGTTAAATGAAGTAACGTTAATGGTGCTATGTCACATTATTTACTTTTTATTACGGAATAAACTTTAAGTAGAAAGAATTACTTTTTATTACCTTAAATTAATTTGGAAATTAAACGGGCTAAATACACAGGATATAAAGAATAATAGATAACAACAAATTTATCAGAAAAGGTAACTTCGCAAGGAGAAAGATATGGACATGCACGCAATAGTGTAGACATATGAAAGTGAGTGTTTCTATAAATTCGTGTAAACGAGTATATAAAGAAAATATTCTTACTCTGCATTCACAACTCTCTTTACATTTCCTGTAGAGAACTTTCAATAATAATTAGTTCGGAAATATAAATTTTCTGATTAAATATAATATATCATTATTTTTTATAATGTCACGATAAGGAAAATCTTGTCGGAAAACCGATTAAACATGACAAGATTTGATTTCGCTAAACGCGTTTAAAGTGAAATTTACGCGCAAGACTAAATCGGTAAAAAATTCACGACAATGTTTCCGATACTGAAGTGTCAGATGTCAGTTTATCCTTTGAAGAGGATTTGATGGGATCATTTGATCGAATAACGGGCGATAAGTTCATTATCCCTTCAATAATAATTAAGCTGATGAAAATTTAAATTTACTTTACAAAATTTTGGGCAAATTTTTAGTTTATGTTTTTGTCGAAATTTTGTTTTTCTAAAATTTGTGTTTGGATGAAAAAATATTGTCAAGTAGAAAAGTAAATGTTTAGGTAATGTGAAGCGCGCAAGTTTTAATTTTGTTGGTGAAGCTTTGTATCTTTAATCGGCATGTAACTAGACTCCATTTTTTTCGAGTAACATTGATAATGATTGCTAGTGCTCAGTGTATATACCACGAAAGTAGGAGAACCTTCACAGTTGTTTTATTTAATATGAAAATATTGAATTAAAAAAAATAAAAAAAACTTTTTAACTTTTTTTTTCTTTTTTTTTTTTTAAACAAATTAAGTTCTGAAATGAAATGAAGTAACTGATTTATTTATTTCTTCACATATTGTCATTATTATTTATTATTAAGTTACACGCTCAATGAAATAAGTATTAAATTGCAGAAAGAATTTTAAAGGTACCAAAAAAATATAAAAAAAACAAGTAAAATTGTATAAATTAATTATATCATCCATGTTTGCAAATTATATCGTTTTGAAAGTTGTCAATTTTATTGTGATAAATATTATGTGTAAATTTATTTACGTTTTATATATTTTAAATATAAACTGGATTTATTTTTCTTACTTAATTCATTGCCGAATTAGCTCTGATTGGACATATCAACAAACAATTTAAACACTACTCAGGATTTTTTTATTACGGAAACTGTGAGATAAATTAAAGCTACATATCTTGAGAACTCAAAAATATAGCCTTTAACTTGGTGAAATATGAGACATGGTACAAGTAAACTAAACACTGTCTACGCTTTATTGGATGGTATGCCTATATAATTGGTTAAGGTTTTGTTGTTATAATGTCGTAATTTCGATAAGTTTAACGTTATTGTATTCGCGGTCATTTCTGGGTGTGTATACGTTCTTCTAGTGAGGGATCTTTATACGTGTAGATTAATTTGAATTTGAGCGCGAACAAAGTAAGTAATACTTTGTTTTGTTACGTTGTAAGGTCAAAATATGCATTATTATTTTCATTTATGTTTTTGCATTTGTGTATGTGTCTCTGGTAGGGTGTCAATAGGTATTTTGATTAATTTTTGTTTGAGTGTAAGTTCTTGATTAATTTTTTTGTTACATTGTCATGTTTATTTATTTGTTCGTTATATTTTATTAGGTAATTTTATCGTGTTTATGTTTAATATTTGGTCTAGTGTAACATATACAAATATTACTATTTCTTCTCATTATTGGAATTCTCTATAAATATTTTTTCTGTAGTACTTTTCATATTCTTTTTTAATAACTATATTATTATTTCTAATATTTATGTCATATTTATTCGTATTATTATATATACACAATAACAGAAACCAAATAATTGTACACCTATATCATTACATATGTAATTATGAACCTTTATATTCCAATATGGACAATAGGACTAATTTTACGACATAGAAAACAATTTATAAACATAGGAACACTGTGATACAAAATGATGACATATTAAAAAAAAACCCCAACATTAAGAATTCACCCTTAAGTGCAATTGCATTCATATTTTTTGATTTTATACTGTAAAAGAAAAAAAATCCGAAGTAATTCTATTCGGCATATTCCTCTTTTGTAAAAATGTTGTTACCTGAGTGCAGAAGTCATTAGATAAAAATAAATTTTTTTAAATAATGCAGAGCATGAAATATTTACATTTTACCAAGAAAAAAATCATTTCTACGGTTAAAAAATTGGATCTCAATTTTAAGTAACATAAAACTAGCAAAAAGGGGAAAAAATTACAAGGAATTAAAAAAGAATAATAATTAGAAATGCTACAAAAAAATCTTCTAATCTATATATGCGACCTTTAGTTTCTCATACCGAAATTTCATTAAAAAATTTCCATTAAGTTTAGGACCTATCTAAATATATATCCAAAAATATTCTACATGTTATCAATATATTTCTTATCTACTAATTAAGGCCTGTAATACTAACCGTGCAACAAGGCTGATAAACTGTTCTTTTATAAAGGGATAAAAGTTTTACTCGAAAAACTTATGCTATGAAACGAGCAGCTATGAAATTTGGCTCGAACCAAAAATAGCCGATGAGTCCAAAGAGCTTGCATGTCTTTTTGTTATTATTTTCTAGGGATAGTAGTCAAAATACAATTAGCTAAAAAATCAGGTGCTTAGTGGAGAGTATTAGAATTTAATTTCACCTCGTGAAACTTGCAATAAATTATTTATGTTAATTATAACCTTCCGCTACTAAATATATTTTAAAAGTAATAATACTAAATAATCTTAAAAATGATAAAGATAATAAAAAAAATATGTCGATAATAAATAAATAACTAGGACAACTATTATAATTTAAATGAATTTTAGTTATTGGACATTCGGCCGAAAAGAGAGTATGGAACAGTTAAAGAACATTCGTTATAAATTTACAAATAACTGCAAGTCCTGCTGAAAAACATTAAAAAAAGAACTTGTTCGTCTCTCATTAGCTTTCATTTATCAGGAACCCATGAAATATAGTAATATATATATATATATGAAATATATATATATATATATGAAATATATATATATATATATATATATATATATATATATATATATATATGAAATATATATATATATATATATATATATATATATATATATATATATATATGTGTGTGTGTTTTTCCACTCGTCTGTGTGTAAAGATAAGAATTGTTTGTAAATTAGGGTCGCATGTAAATTGTACTCCAATCAACAATTTTTGCAATCCTTGTGGCAATAAAATGAAGAAACAAGAAACAGAAAAGAAGAACTTACAGGAGAAAAAAGAAAAAAGTAACGGAAAAGGCCAAGGGCGAAGAAAAATTACCCGGAAATTAAATGGCCATCTTATACTTAAATGAGGAGCCAACTTCTAACGGATTTTAACACTAAAGCTTTTTCTAACGTTTTTGATATAAATATGACCAATATTAAGAATAATCATCGAAAATATACATCGAAATAAGAGCAAAATCTCAGTTATTATAAAAAACATTATTCTAAAGTAAGTGTACGATTTGTACACTTACTTTAGAAGTGTAGGTAGGTAGTGTAAGTAGTGTAGGCTACACTGAAAAATATTTTAGTACCAACACACATTTGAAAAGAAAATAACATATGTCACAATGTTTGTTTAATTATCTATACGCCAAATATACCATAGCTATATTTGTATATAAGGCAAATAAATCTAGAAATATAGCAGCGTAAGTGATACATTATATCTATCTCACTCTAAGGCGTACGTGGGTTCGTGTGTGTGTGTGTGTGTGCGTGTGTGTGTGTGTGCGTGCGTGCGTGCGTATGTATGTGTGTGCGTGTGCGCGTGCGTGCGTGTGTGTGTGTGCGTGCGTATGTGCGGGCGTGCATGTGTGTGTATGTGCGTGTGTGCATGGGTGCGGGCGTGTGTATGTGTGTGTGTGTGTGTGTGCGTGTGTGTGTGTGCGTGCGTATGTGTGTGTGCGTGTGTGCCTGTCTGCGTGGGTGTGTGCATGCGTACGTGCGTACGTGTATTTGTGTGTGTGTGCGTGTGTGCGTGCGTGTGCTCGTGTGTGTGCTTATGTTAGTGTGTGTGCGTGTGTGTGTGTGTGTACGTGTGTGCGTGTGCGTGTGTGTGTGTACGTGTGTGCGTGTGTGTGCGTTTGTGTGTGTGTCTGTGTGTATGGGTGTGTGAATGTGTTAAAATGGTTAATTATACGCCAAATATTCAATGCAATATATATAAATAATAATTACCTACATTTTCACAAAGAACTCTGTTTAGTAGACCATACTGGATAGGTATAGCCCAGCACTTTGACCAAAAATGGTGGTCATGGTTTGAAGATGAAACCAGAAGGTGATAACAGAACTGCTCAATGGTTGAAACTATTTTGGTTTGTTGTTTGTGCTTGTTTGAATTTTCTTAACGAGTTCTATGTTCATAGGTAGTATTGGATATTGTTTGATGGCGAATTCTTTGCTTACGTATTTTGACAAGGTGATGGTGATTGAGCCGGAAAATGTGGGATAGGTTTCCCTTACGTTAAATCCTTGATTTTTGGTCCGTTGTACTAAATGCACAACCAAATCGCATACATACAATTAAAGCTAATTAGTTGCTTAAATTTATGAAAATATTTCAAGAGATTTTTTTCTATATTTAAAATTTAATAGAGGAGTATTTTTAAAAATCCCATCACATCTTTACACCTTTGTTTACGTTTCAAAATTACTGTTTAAATTAAAAATTAAATTGATAGTGTGGCCACAAGCAGTTTAATTAATCGAAATGATAGTACAAATTGAATAATAATATTTTGTTAGGTATTCGACTAAAATTTTGCGTGTAAAATATGAGTGGAGCAGAATATATTTATTATTTAAAAATCGACAATAATTTAAGTTAAAAAAGAATTTTGTTTTAGAGGAAAGCAATCAAATATTACAGGAAAGAATTTTCCATTTCTTTGACGAAATGCACTCAGTGTCGAAGGATACAGAGTAAAAGTTGAGAAAATATTTAACGCAGGGCGCTATCCTTACAAGAATTTGCTTTTTAACTTAAGTTGCAAACTAACCATGTTACGCATATACGTAATAACCCTTGGTAAGTATCTAAATATTCTGTAAGCGTCCTCTCAATTTGTACCCTTGGGTTCGTTTTTTCGCTTTTAGCCTTGATTTCATCTCCGCCTGAACGTTCAATATAATATAATAAATACGTTCTAAATTTTGCATCGGTGATGTAATAGGTAATAATGGTGCTAGAAATTTTGTAGTGTTACTAGAAATTTTACATCGGAAGTTTTGTACTTTATCATCGGTTTCATTTGGCTGTGTCACAATATAATTTCGATTCAGTTATTTCTTGAAATACTCAAATAGTTCACAGCATCCAACTGCATTGTAATGAATCTAGTGTTTAATTGTTTATATTATTAGTAATAAAATTTAAATTCATTTATTCTTAATATTCGTTAAGTTTCTACATATTATATTCTGTTTAAACTGCTTTTAAGAAAATTTATTCTGTTAATAATTGAGGTCTTAATGACGATTAAATTTTTTTTTAAAAGTTTTTCTTCTCTATCTTACTGTGAAAATGAATTTCAATGCCATTAATATTGATCAGTACTGGAGATTTCTATAATTGTATTGTATTTCTCACGCTCGAACAATTACAGTTTTAGTAATTTAATTTTGAAAATAAATCAAATTTATTTCTTCTTAGAAAGCAGATTTCGTGAAACTACTATAATAAAGGTTAAAGTTTCTTTTATATTTCCTATTCTATTAATTTATATTTATTAAAATCAGGCCTTTAGAACTGCTTAGTTTACTTATTCTGTACATTAAAATTACATTTTTCTGAAATTAAATAAATATTTCGCATTTAAAAACAAATTCAGAGGCCTGTATTTACTAGTAACTAAGAAAACAAGTCATAAACTTAACCACAAACCACTTGCATACTATTGTTTTCATTAGGAAGCCGATTTTTACCGGGATTAAAAATATAAATTGATTTAAAATAGGAAATTACTAGTATTAAGCACAAAAATAACCCAAACCGTAATCCATTAGAATTTCCACTGTTGAAACATTTCGCTGCGATTCTATTAAAATTACAATTGCATAATTAAAGCAAGCTCATGATCCGCAACAATATTGCACGCATACCAAATTTCAGAGGAACTGTGCGCACCCTCACTGCGGAAACTGCAATTAATTAGGCTCCATGATACAGTTGTAATGTTATTCTAGCCAACACGGTTATATTTACCTGGGCGATTTCACTAATGTTTTTAAAACACATTTTCTCTTGTTTCCATCATTGAAACCAAGCCGTTTCCATCATTGAAGTTAAATGAGATCCGCGAGTCAGCAATAAATAATAGTGAAATAAATATAACCGGCTTAGAATAAATAATTTTTCAAAGATAAAGAGTTATTGAATTTTCTTCTTTGATTCATTCAAATTCTTTTGCATTGCTAATAATATTAGTTTCTATATTTTCCAACTGACAGTAGTGTCGTTATTTTATAAAGAGATTACAATCAATTATTTAATACTCAAAAGTAGTACAATGTAACAAATAATACTGAAATATATATAATAATAATATATAAATAAAAATAAATAGTAGTGAAATATATAGAAAACACTTAGCAATAAAAAAATTACTGAATCTGCTGAGTTATTGAATTTTCCTCTTTTACTTATGCAAATTCTTTTGCATTGCTAATAATATTAGTTTATATAATTTCAAGCTGACAGTTGTGTCGTCACTCTATGAAGAGATTACAATTAATTAATAGTGAAAAGTGGCACGATATAACAAATAATAATTCGCATATATTTATCTGTTATTACATACGTGTGAGTATTGTGATTGCACTGAATGTGATTATATATAGAAATCTATAACAATATAAACCTTTCAAACACGAGTAGAACTTGCAGTACGCGTGTCATTTTCATATTACTATAAACTATTTA
This sequence comes from Druceiella hillmani, assembly GCA_039881145.1. NCBI lineage: Eukaryota > Metazoa > Arthropoda > Insecta > Lepidoptera > Hepialidae > Druceiella > Druceiella hillmani. Next base: position 6,649,752 of record JAYKKI010000100.1, read on the forward strand.
CAAATGTTAATTTTTCGCAATGTAAATATGTTAATCTGCTACAATTTTCTCAGGCATTAAAACATAGAACATGTGCAATATAATGTTCCTAAACATTAAATATTATTATTTGGTTGGATCCATTAACCAAATCAGGTTCTTAATTGCTTAGTATTTCACGAATGATCGCTCGTTAGATTGTCTTTCCTCTAAAGTAGACAATTCCAGAGCTCGATAAAAATTTCCCTTTCGTATATTCTAAACCAGTTCCTTTATCTGCTTTAATCCATGAGTTGACATTTAAAACATGTTTATATCTTTGTTTTAATTGCAGGACAAGTTAAGTGAGGAAAGCTAATAAAGCCCTCCCGTATTGAGTGAGGGTTCGTTTTACTGCAACTAGGGGAGCAGTTAATATTAAATTACCGGCCCAGTAGCGATACAACATTAAATTTCGTGTAATTAAACTATAATAAAGTTTGAAACTGATATGACGGTTCCATTTGTTTATTTAATGTAATAGTACAAAAACTATCAATAATTTTAATGACGGAAGCGATATTCCTGGCTAGAGAACAAGCGGAAAATCTTTTTGTAATATTTGGTAGGGTTCATTAATTGTTTACGGCAATTAAATAAAATTGCAATTAAACTGCACTTTACAATACGCATTTCTAAATAAATGCAAATATTTAAAAGATGCCGTTATGTGATATTTTTGTTGAGATTCAGTTTTCTCTAATTTAATCTTTAATCTCTAATAATATGTGTATATTATTAGAGATTAAAGAGTAATCAAAAGCTTTGGTAATGAATATGGTTTTAAATTTAAACAAATTTAGTAACCGAGGTAATTTAAGGTATTTTGAATAAATTACTTGTGTGGAAACTTCCGAAATAAGTAAGAGTTATAATTCTTATTTAGAAGTATTTGATGCTACTTTAGAAAACAAAAGTGTACAAACTGATTTTGGAAACATATTTAACTACCTCTTATTTCCTGTATTATCTTGTATGTTATGGTACTAAAATAATGCATTGCTTTGAAAAATGCGAAATATGAGTAAATGCATGTATCTCAATAGAAAAAGCTAGAAAAACTAAAACATGAAAAAGAGAGATTAAGTGAAATGAACGACACAGATTGATCGCCATTTTCTTTTTTGAGACGTAGGCTTTTCCGCAAATATTAGATTCGATTTCATGTAGCAATTTTCTCATTAACGGTAACTCAATTTAAAATTAAATTTCACTTTCAATTTTTTAATTCGATTATAGTAAGAAAGTGTATAAGTCTAGAGTCACAAGTTTGGGTTCAATAACAATTCTTAGCTAACTTGGTTCGGTGTCACAATAAGATAAAACTTTGAGTAAATAATCAGAAATAACAAAAATTAAACTCATGGAAATGTTTACTTTTTTGGAAAGAAATATCCTGAATTTTATTAGAGCATAACGTAAAAGGAATCACGAAGGCGTTGTAATGGGAATTATAATCTCTCCCACTTTTTGTACATTAACACTAGGAGAAAGAGCTATATACAAAAAGCCGTTATAGAACAAGTTTAAGGAAAGAAACTAACCTCAGTTATAAAACAAGTTTCCGGAAATAATGTTGGAATTACTTTGAGATCTATGCCTTACGTGTAAAATTTCCGTAATGCATGAAATTGGACAATGACATGTATAGTTTATTTTAGATCATAATATGAGACCTATATACCCCCAAACAAAACCTGTTTTGAACCGCAATTTCAGAAATCACTTGAATATACTTTATATACGCATACACACTTATAAATTAGGTGGTATTTTGTGTACGTCTTTCTTTGTATACAGTGCTGGTAGATAAATCGTTGATAGACTCCAAAATGCTATTTCTGATATAATAAAATATTAAATTTGTATAATTTCAGTTTGGGCAGGCTAGACTGGATGTGTGCGCGTGCATGTGCGTATACATGCCAAACAAATGCGCGTATATGTGCGTAAGGATGTGTGCGTGCATCTATGCGTGTATTACACATTCGTCAAATAATAACCGCTTGAATTTATTTTATCGTAGAAGACTTTAATCGAATATATTATATGTGAAAGGACGTTATTATTAATGGTCTACTTTTATAAATGTATCTCATTCTGAGAAGCTTGCAATAATATTCAGCTCGTTTTATTTGGCACATATTGCATAAATTAAAAAGAAAAAAATCTAGGTTAAATTAAAACTACAACCCCATTAGTTGATATTGACATCTACTTTCTATGATGCTCAAATATTTAAAAAAAGTCATTTTAATCACTTTTAGACAAACCGCGGTATTCTTAAATATTTGTGACTTTTACTAATTTTTATCCATATTTTTGAACTCATCACGATGAGGCAAATTTCAGGTGAATTTTTTTTTGTGACAGAAATTATGTCACAAACATGATATCGTCTTGCACTGTCGAGGCGAAAAAGTTACGAAATTACCTTTTTGCGAATGCTAATAATAAAATCTTTTAGTACTCGCGAGTGAGAAAATTGTCACGAAAGTTTCCCCGTATCATTCAAGTGCACCCATAAATTAACATCGAATTGTTTTCATCGAGTGTGTAGTCCCTAAAAATTATGAACTGAATTCCAAAGTTCAGTTAACGATCCCCTCAAACTCTTATTAACACACAAAAAAAGTTGAACTGATAATAGTGTGAATGTTGTAAAATCATCCTCCTAAAAGAAAGTAAATACTTTAGCATTTAGCGAGTAAGGAATGCATAGAGTTGTAATATATATATATATATATATATATATATGTATATATATATATATATATATATATATATTTATATATACATATATATATATATATATATATAAATATATATATATATATATATATATATATATGTATATATATATATGTATATGTGTGTGTGTGTGAGTGTATACACTATGTTAAAATATACTATATTGGTTTTTCCTATATACATACAACTTTTCATACACTCCGGTTTATATATCAATAATAGAGTAACTTTATTACACCTCATCATCACGTATAAACACGATTATGTCAAGAGGGGAAATCAAATACTGCATTGGGTAAATTGGGTAAACAGCTTGACAGATTCATTTAGGCCGTAGCCCGAATTATAATATATATGCATTCAGCTGCAAGAAATTAATAAATAAAAGTATTCTGCATTATTAGCAATTTGGAAATGCAATTTTTTAACTTTAACAAAAATACACATTTGAACTAATTGTAAAATGTACAAAAAGTACGTTAACATTGATTGAAGTTTTTACTTTTACAATGAATGCATCTATTTTTTTGAACAGTTAGTTGATTTTTAATTCATACACTTTTCATTGCTATAAAATGAATTCCTATAAAATGAAGATTTATTAACTGTATGGTACTTTGGCATTTTTTGCAATTTTTTATAACGCATGAAAGTGCGGAGAACCATCTTTTATATATTAATGGAGATAAAAATCGATTTGCGACGTAAATATAATTTTGAACGGATCTTCAAAATATTATAATATGTTGAAGATATAATTTTGTTCGAACTTAACTAATGAAAGATATATATTAATTAAATTTTGAATGCAGACATCGACCTATGTGGATAATTAGGTTCGCAAACATATAATAAAAATATTATTTTTAAATATTTAACCTTTTATTTCAGCTTAAAAAGAAAAAAATCTAGGCTTTCCCATACCACAAATTTCTGATGACATGCATCAGAAATTTGCGGTATGGAAAATTCATTTTCTTTAATGGCAATAGTTCATTTTAAATTTTTGCAATAATTAAGTCGACAAACAGAATAGAAGTATTAATTAAAAAATCGACCAATAAAGGCGTTAAATATTTAAATTAATATAAGAAAATTAATTTTAATGAAGAATATTTTCGCTTTAAATAATATAATAGTTTGGTATGAATAGGATTGCACTATATGGATTTCGCACAAATTTAAGTACAAAACAATTGGTGTATTTAGTTTTTCTATTAAACTATTTACGAATATTAATACTTATATTTTTATGTTATTTTTATAGAATTTATAATGAAGATCATAAAAACTGCGAAATTTAGAAAAATGGTAACAGTTTTCTCATAAAATTTAAGTGAACTTTTAGTAAATTAAATTTTTCAATTCCGTTAATGGGAGAAGGGATCGTATTTTGTGGTCATTAAGAACTATATCTCTGGATATACCGTGCGCGAAATTCTGGAAAAATTGCTTTAGAATCTTTATAATTTTCCTTTCACTTTATTTTCCATAAGATACGTGAAATTAAAAAAGTATCAGGTACTAAATTTGCCCTTCCATAAATGACACATAAATATTTATTTGGAATATTAGCCCACATGTAACTCAATGTGGATAATACATTTTTTATTATTCACAATTAAATGAAACTACTTGATGTAGTATCATTTCTACTACTATTTCTATTATTTCTAATACTAAATAATACTACATCACGTAGTTACATTTAATTGTGAATAATGAATTTCTACAAAATTAACGCCAAATAAATTTTTTTATTATGCTAAACTCAAAATTTCCACCTCAAACACTTTCTATGAATTTTTTTTTCTATATTTTTAAGAATTTCTTGTATAAAATTGTAAAATTATAGTGCATAAAATGTTTATAAGTTGCTCTTTTAATTGTTATCGCCCAAGAGGCAAGATATAAAGAAAAAAATAAATACTTGATTTTTCCCACTTTAAAATTTCCCATAAAATGTTTTATATCCAGATTACTATGGTATTATGACAATGTCAAATTTCATATTATTACGTGGAACGATTTCTAAGTACAACGCTTGTGACAGATGTGCAATTATTACATAAAGGTACCATTTTTTCTTCTTTTCAGGTACGAAACTTTAAAAACTGAAAACTATTTCAATAAATAAAAAAAAAATTAAATTCGATAATGTTTGCAAATAAAATGTTGGATGATATTTACGACTTGCTTCTTTATTTGATACGAACAAATCCTTAGGATGATTGTTGTATTATTTTCTGACATAAACCGATACTTTATTTAGAGAAAACTTAGTATTACCCGCCAAATATGTGGAAAAACCATGCGAATGCTACGGTCATATTTATTGAAAATATTAAGTAATAATACTTCCCTGGTATATTTGGGTGTATATTCACATAAAAATTGTTGATTCATATTTCCAAGCAAAAGGGTATCATGTGGAAATATTGCATTCCAAGATGTTATAAATTTGATCTGCCTTAAAATTATGCTTTCAAAAATATAAATTCTAATTTGTCTGTTTAACTCGTTTATTTTAGCGATTTTAATCCAGTTTTATGTAGTTTCAAATATTTGAAAAATCAAAGGAAACATCGGGGAATGTTTTTTTTTAATTTTCGTAAAAGTAAATTTAAGTTTGAAGTACTTAGCACTTTAAACTCGATAATTTCGTAGCGGACATACTGATCTAGGCAACCTTCAACCGTTCACCGTATTGGATTTACTAAATCCAAGAAGACTGGATCATCGTAACCAAAAGGTCTTTTCTTGTAATTAAACCATACTTAATCTTCTTGGTATCAAATTTCGACATTTGAATATAGGTTTGATCATCCTTATGTATCTTGTACTTACCAAGCCTTAATAAATATTAAAAATTACATACAATGGGAAAACGTTCCATTACAGCAAACGTACAGATACCTCCATTACTAAAATTCAATGATATCATATGTAAGAGGAATTTAGAACTTAAAACACTGTTTTTTTTAAATTATGAATATCGTAAATAAACAAGGCTCATACAATTTGCGCAAAACTGAATTGCTTTTTACTAAATGTCGTTATTATTATCAAGATGCGATTTCGATACGAACCCATTTAATATTTTTACAGATATTTTTGCTCCGCAGTTCATAACGAATAGTACAATTACAAGTCCCAAAAACTTTTTCGATATTTATCTTTGTTGTCCACTGCGGGAGAGTACGGACCAGTCGGTAGGTCACGACGGACTTAATTGAAAATGTTCTCAACAAACAAATCAATTTCATTTAGATTAGTTTCTACCTTTATCGAGTATTGGAAATATCATGAGTGATGTATTATATTCAAATTTGTTTATATTGGTCTTCCACCGAAAATGATGGAATTGTTATTACCTTACTGCGCAAAGTAAAAAGGATACTATTTTTTGTGTACTTCTAGGTTTTTATTCCGCGCGTAACCTGAGCGGATCAACTTTTTTATATATGCAATATAATTAGATTCATTTTATTCCCACCGTATGTATACGTTTCTTTTAATTCAATATGGAGCATAATGGGGATCTGTGAATGTCATCAGACATCGTAATGAAAGCGCGCAGTATCTTTTCGCTCCCAGCGGCTTTACAAATTTCATCAAAATTTATTAAACGAATTGAAAGAACTTGAAGGAATTTAGATATTACGTATGATGATTTCGTCGTTTCTTTCTCTTATATTCCTTGCTCAATGCCGTTTTTCTGGTATTCTAATAGTAATTCTTTTCACGGCCATACGACTAATTTCATTGTTAATAAAATAATTTTTTAAATTCAGCCCGGGTTGATAAGTTTGATAGTTCGATTTTTTGTTTGATGCTAATTTAGAATTTTCGATTCGGGACCAAAAACTTAATTTCATAAAATATAGCTCACTCTTGTAATGATATAATTTATTTGGCTTTTTTTTATTCCTCATTTTCATTTTATGAATATTGCCATCTTTTGGATGCCTTATTGGGTCATTTTATTAAAAATCGATGCACGAAATAGAAATATTTCTTTTTCAACCTTAATGTCTCATCTGAACTCTATATGTAATACAACTCAGGAATCGACGTTTCTGTGTTTTGAGAAAGTTTATGAAAAAATAATTGACGAAAGTAATAGAAAACAAAAATATAGTAAATGGAATTTTTGTATGTTGGTCTGTTCGTGCTTATTTGAAAACGTAGCACATCAGAAATTCTAAATCAATTAAGACGGAGTATATTTAAAAGAAAACATAAAGAAGAAATAGAAAGTAAATATAACTTGAGGTAATATTAAGATTTTATTTCAGTGAAATCGGTTCTCAATGAGTATTAACGCCAATTTTCGAAAATAAATTGTTTGCTTGGGTATTTATTGGTTCATATTTTTGTGTACTTATTTTAACATACCTCACAAAAAAAACTACTCACTTAAATCCGAAAGGAGTTTTCTGCAAAACACTTGATTTTTACTTCATTGAACTCGGTGCACTTACTTAGAAGATAAGTGAACGTAAAATTTTGAAAAATTATCTTATATTGCATTAGTACAGGAACCACAAAGAAATACGTAATAACTTGAAGTGCAGTAATTACACAAATGTATTGTCTATCTATTCATATCCATAGATGGCTTTAAGTTTATCTTAAATTGTGTAATTAAATTTTTCACGCAAATTGGACAAATTTCTTTAAAACTTGCCTCGTTATTCAATATTTGTTATATAATTATTTCAGTAGATTCAATATTCCGCTACATAAATTTGATTGTTACGTACTTTATGGTTTCTATTTAAAATAAAATTATAAAATTTTCCTATAAGTCCACACATGGGAAGTTGCAGGCACAGCTGGTATATATTAAATTTGTGAAATTGTCCACTCTGTACATTAAAGGTATTTAAGCAAAAAAGTATTTCTGGGAATATTACAAGTTATTTCTTTACGCATCCCGTAGAAACAATTGAATCAATTGAACAGTGTTTTTAGAAAATTATAAAAATTAACTGGTAGTAACACTCTTATTCACTCTTATCAATTTTCCTTATGGAAATCGGTTCACTTCATTAGATGGTATGTAAATTTAATATTTTCAAAAATTCTGTTTTAATAGCTAATAAATGCCCCTACCTTTTGCTAAGTTATCTGTGAATAGTGAACTGCCCGCACTGAAAAGAAAAATTGATACAGGTGGCTGGGCAATGCGAGTCATTATTGTTTATATCTCTGAGTTTTGTAAAATCTACAAGAAGTGTTGTCCCTTTTTCTCCAGTAAATTTTACAATGCATATTAGCAAATAATAAATATTTATATATATATTTATATATATATATATATATATATATATATATATATACATATATATATATATATATATATATATATATATATATATATATATATATATATATATAATATATAACATTATTTCGTGCAACAGTTTATTAAGTTAATATAGTGATTATATAAAAATATTACAATAAAATTCTTCTTTTTAAATAGCGATGTTTTTAATTTGTTAAAACCCTTACTTTGACACATCGAAAATACGTAAGTATCGAGCAATCTACATCTCTGTGCTACCCTAAGGGGCAAAGCACTGATTGGCTAACGGTGTCACGTGGTACGTTTACCCTAACGAATAGTGGGTAGCTTGGTTTTCATAAAACTGTGTTCTTATGCGCTATCCAGTGGTTAACTTATCCATGGTAGACATAAACCATTTATGCCAAATATATGCACGTGAGATAAAGGTATGGTCTTAAAGACGCCACTTGTCACAGGATTCCTGTGGCAAGTGGCGTCCTTTTTTATAAATGATTCTCATATTAATTACGTTATGCTTCCAATTTCTACTTATACTTCTCACAAATAAATTAAATAATGAAATTTCGAATTGTATTCAAGATTTTACTACTAGGGTTCGTAATTATTTGTTGTTATTAAATTCTGAATATATATATATATATATATATATATATTATGGGAATCATTGAAATGTAGCATAAGTTTGTGGATTTATAGCAACTTTAATGCTAGCAAACTTTTAATTTTTCCATGATGTGTTTCTTCGATATAACTTGTTTATTATTCATTATTCAACGTAACAAAATTGATGTTTAAATTTTAAAAAGTTCCACCTCCTCTTGATATATTTTTTTATAATCCTGAAATAAAATCTAAAACCAAGATATAACCTCTATAAATATCTTCACTCTAACCACAAACGAGGTAACATGAAAGAAAAAAAATACCGTGTTATTATTTTCATTATACGCAAAATTATAAAACATTCAAACATAATGATATTCAATCACTAAGTGGGATATATTTGGAGGAGAATTGGAGAGAACCGTGAAAAATATAGTAAATATAGTTTCAAAATATCTTATTTTATATTACTTCATATTAACTCTTATAATCAATAAAATTTCCATTAAAAACGTTTGCAAATTTTAAGGTTAGGCTATTTGTACATGTTAACCATTTACTTATTAATACACAAATATGTAATGAATAAATAAAAGTAAATTTCTTAACTCTTAAACATTAGAATATGCCTTTCTTGAAACCGTCTCAATATTTCTCATGTTATAAGCGTGGGATGATATTATTCAAAAGGAACAAAAAAAAAGAATCATACATTTGTAAGTAGATTTATGAAAAGATTTTGATAAATCATAATTTAGTACACTTAATAGAAAATTTTAAAGTCATGTAGATTTGATTTTCCTTGATTAATAATAACTGGAGCTTTTTAGCAAACATATCTAATTTTGTGAATGCTAATGAATTTTCCCTTTTCATTATAAGTTCGTACCCCAATAAACAAACCAATACCTAAATTCAGTCATAAAAAGATAATTTGGCATCGTTGACAATTATTTCAATTCCTGTATACCTTATCAGTTGACACTCAAATTTTGTAGGGAATTATTATAGAAATTAAATTATGTTAGAAAATATTGTTTTATTTTCATTTAAAAATGAAAGAGAAGATTTTTTAAAGTACGAAGACGTTTTCTAAGATGTGACAAGTCACGGGATTCTTGGACCCAAACCTGTGACCAGAACTAACCGGTCAGAGATTTACCCAAACGAGGTTCATATCTTAGACCTAACAATGTTGGTGTACGTTTGAATAATTACCAATGCAGAATTGAAGGGTAATTTAATTGGTACCGTTCTTAGGTACATTATTTGGCTATAAAACGTAAATATACCATGTTTGAATTAAACATAGCTAATTATTCTTTACATTCCCAACTATTATCACTTTACAACTGAATAGCTTTGTCGCATGCCTGTAGAATATTTAAGAGAAGTCGTGTTCATGAATCTAGTAAACCAATTATGTGTTATGCCGATGTACGAAGACACAAAGTAAATACACCTAACTAGTTCGTTAATATTATGAGTATTCAATTGTCTTCTTGCGATAAAATTTGACGATGACGGTGGAAGTGTTTAAAGTAAACAAATTAGTTAGATTTAAATTTGATCATGAATTTCTTATCACGATTACGCCACACCTTTTTAATTCTTTATTTCACGTCAGAAAAAAATAAAAAATTAAGTATGTAGATCATACTGTTTGGAAACATGGCAAAAATGCAACTTGACGTTACTTAATATTTTCATGTGTTCATTTGAAAGTTGACCGCATCCAACATCTCTTAACAAAAAAACAATCTTTTAGTAGGTTGATTTTTTATTCACTCATTACTCGCGATAACGTTACTAGAAAACTTAGCATATTAATAATACTTCATTAACCTAACAATAAAAATAAGCATGTGCGCTATAAAATTCGATTATGCTGTTACAGCGTAACAGGATTCTTCACAACCGCAAGAAACTCACATCCAGGTTCAGATTGGCCTTCATTAACATCTGAAAATAAAAATATTAATATTTTTCAATCAATAAAGGTATTTATTTCATAACTCTCCTTCAAAGTTTTTAAATAATTATGGCAGTAGGGAAAATTTTTACAATTAAATTTGGAGGCTAACAATATAACAAAATTGAAAACAACACTCTATGTGTTATTTTAAACCTCTTTTTAAAATCGAGAATATTTTGTATTCTCCCAGAAGCGAAGGAAAAAAATAAACGTGATCCATTTGGCCCTTCGGATGACGAGTAAAACCATTTAATCTTTAAAAATGAACTCAATCCGACAAGTCGACGTGCGTCAGATAAGCACTGACGGCCTCCCCTCAAGTGTCACATTTCATTTAAGGGGATGCTAATGACATAAAAACCCGAGTGGCACAATCCATTTCAAAGTAATGCCTTAAGGAATTTTTCTTTCATACATACGTCTGTAAAGGTATTACACGATATGACTTTTTACAGTGATCTAAATATATGAATTCTTCCGCAGAATATGGTCCCGGAAATACCTTACACACGTAAGTTTTATTTTTTCGTAACGACTTGGTAAAACATTTTTAGCTTCTGTTAAAAAGATTGATAAAAATACAAAATTAACTTGCAAATTTTTAAAACTAGTAACTCATAAGAAGATTATACAGGAACTTTTTTAAAATAGCTTATTTGTCCTAAATAGTATGACGTGGTGTAGTATTTACTATTACGCCAACCTCGAGTTCAATGATAGAAGTGATTATAATTGGAATAATTTTACAAGTTTTACAAGTTTTTACAAAGCTTTTTAAAAAGGTGATATGTTTCTCTAAAAATTATAACACTTTCTATTTTTTAAATTACTCCATCTAATATTGCCTTTAAAATATGAAATGCTTCTTTGTCCGTTGGTTGTACGTATATGTGTATATGTATTATGTCTCGTAAGTATGAGGACGGCTGCAATTATTGAACGATTTGGTGATTATAAGGAACTATCAGAAAAGAAGTCTTTTGAATTTCATAATGATTTAGCAAGTAATTAAATTGTCATAAGACCTTTCCTACAAAAACTTCTCTTTCCTCTCCTTTTTTACAAATTTTCTTTTTTTAATAATTTATTAAAAAAGATATATAACTTTGTGTAAAATATTAAGTAACACGGCTCTTTAAATGCAACTTAACGTTACGCAATATTTCCACGTGTTCAGTCATTTGAAACTTGATCACATCCAATACCTCTTAACAAGAAAAAATATTTTACTAGGTTTATTTTTTATCCACTCATTACCCGCAATAACGTTACCTGTATACTTAGCATATTAATCATACTTCACTTTTCTAACAATAAAAATAAACCCGCGCGCCATTGGATTTGATTATGCTGTTACAACGTTGACGGATACTTCACAACCGCAAGAAGCTCACACCACGGTTCAGGTTGACCTTCATTAAAAATTGAAAATTTAAATTAATTTCTTTTCGACCGAAAAAAGTAACATACTTTATACTAATCTCTCAAATTTTCTAAATAATTATGACGAGAGAGGGCATTTTTTACATTTGATCTGAAAGCCTAATGATATAACAGAACTGTAACCAACATTCTGATTGTAACTTGAAATATAATTTATTTTACAAATTGCGAATATTTAACATTTACCCAGAAGCGATGGAAAAAAATAAACGTGATCCATTTGGCCCTTCACCATGACGAGTGAAATCACTTAATCTTTAAAAATGAACTCAACGCGACAGAATGACGTGTGGCAGATAAGCACTGACAGCCTCCCCTCAAGTGTCGCATTTCATTTAAGGGGATGCCAATGATGAATTTTGTTAGGGTAATACTCTAAAAAATTTCACTTTCACGTACACGTCTGTAAAGGTATTATACATTAGGGTTTTTTAGAGTAACTTAAGTGTATGAATTTATGTTTTCATTTGATGTGATTCCTTCCGCAGAATATTGTCCCGGAAATATCTTACAAATGTGAGTTTGAAAAAATAGAGAAAAATATAAAATTACTCTTCGAATTTTTAAAACTCATAAGAAGATTATCTAGGAACTTTTAGTAAATCGCTTATTTGTCAAAAAAAATAAGTGTGATATGTTGTGTGTCCTTTATTATCATTTAGCACGCCAACCTCGAGTTTAATGATAGAAGTAATTATAATTGAGATAATTTTACAAGTAATCTAGGTTTATTAAATCTTTTAAAAAAGGTTTAATAAATCTTTTAAGAAAGAACACTTTTTATTTTTTAAACCATTTAATGTGATCTAATATTGCTTTTGAAAAATGAAATGCTTCTGTGTCCGTTGCTCCGTACGTATATGCGTATTGATATGTACGTGTGAGGACGGATGCAATTATTGACCAATTTGGATATTCTTCGTTCTATCGATAGGGTAATTATTTGAATAAAAGTCTGTTGATTTTCATATTTCGCAAGTAATTAAATTGGTATAAAAATATCCATAAAAAACTCCTCTTTCCCTTCCGTTTTTTGCGTATGTTTTTATTAATTAAAAAACTTTATCTTTTCTTACATTTGTTTACTTAATAAACAAAACAAACGTGGGGTGTGCGTCTTTAGTTTGACACAAACTTTTCAGTTTGATCGAGGGGGACACTACATTCGATAATTTCTGAATCTTTTCATAAAATTATTTTGAATACGCATAAAATGACGTCATGTAATTTATTACTTGCCAGTATTACATTAATATAAGTATTTTAATATTTATTTATTAAACAATAATATTACTTTCGAGCATCAGGAGTACAAATCAAGTTTTGAACATTAATCTCATCCTTTCATGATGTCATCGCTGTGCAATTAATTGGGTATGGAAATATGATATTCCTGTCGTCCAGAATTTTAGAAATATTAAAAATAATGTAAAACTAAACTGTCACATCTATTTCTTTAAACAAGTAAATTAGGTTATTGTATGTGTAAACATATATATAAATATATATATATATATATATATATATATATATACATATATATATATATATATATATATATATATATATATTTGCGTGTCTGTGTGTGTGAAACCACCTCTGATTAAATGAAACATTTTGAATAGAAATACTTAACAGCTCGCAACGGCCATAAGAAAAGTTGGAAAAAATTAGTTTCTATACAATTGGACCCCACAGTATCATACTCGAAAGAGTCATGCCCGTCCTAACTAAGGCGGTGATTAATGTGAGCTTTTGTTTTATTTCAACACACATGCCGATGAATGTAAAAGTGACATGTTTCAGTTAGTGAAAGATACAGTACTGTAAAATGGCATCAAAAATTTGACTAATTTTTTTTTACTTTATTCACTTCTTATCTTTACCTGAAATAATACAGGGGAACTATATCATTTTGTTATGCCCGTCCGTGTCTCGATCTTAAAAGTATCTGGACAATATTTTATAAATTGACACTTCAGATGATTGTAATACGTTGCAAAATTAATAAAAACAAATAGTGAACTCTTATTTAAAAGAAAATGCAACTTATTTTTCTTTACATTTTTTATTTTAAACCTCTTTTATGGGTCATTAAAATTGAAATTATAATAAAATATTTTGTCTCCTCTAATTTTTCAATCACGAATTTGAAAAATCTGCAAAGATCCTTAGTACTGATATTTAAATAGACAATTAATTTTTTTTAAATTTATTTATTTATTTTTGTACTTTAATGTATCCAATCGATATATATGGGGGACTCATTGCTATGAGAGCACTCTCTTACAACAAACCAAAATACTAGTTCTGCTCGGGTTCCCGCTGTGCCCCGTGCCGTTAAAGATCGTATGTCTTGTGATCAATACAACGACTTGTATATGAACATCAGTGGGTTGGTGAAGCATTTGTTTTGCCTCTAAACTGTTTGATATGGTTGCTAGTTATTTTTAGACAGAGAGTGACAGAAATATATAAATAAAGATTTTATAATTTAATAAACGACAAAATGAGAATGAGGCAAATTATGCCCTTTTTGAAATCAAATAAAACATATGTGTGTGTTATGTGTTATGTGTTATGTAACCTAATGTAGTTTCTAGTTATTTTTAATAATTTAATAGATAGTGAGTTTGTTTCGGAGAATAAGAACAAAGCCAGCCACTGAGCATACTTTCCACATACTAAGCTAAAAATACGTAAAATATTCCAAATTTAACCTTGCGGTAGCCGGTAAATCGTTTAAATACTGCGACATAATAAATTTCTATTATAATAAGCTGCTTGCATTCCAAACTTATCGTCGGTTATATTTCAGGAAAAATTCGTAACACAATGTGAATATAAAAATAAACATAACTAAATGATGTAATAAATAAAAGTGCAATGAAATTCTATTTTAATATAAGGAAAAATATCACGAATATCGATAGAAATATATCTATTTGTTATTAACAATACCTGCACAGTAAATAACCCCTCAAGAATGTGCTAATTATATAACCAATCAATTGAATAATTTGTGTACATACGTGCAATAATACTAAAGTACAAAAAATTACTTCTTACTACTCTGTTGTATTAATTGTGGATTAAAACATCAATAAATAATGAGGTAAAAGATAATACATATGTCAATTTGATTAATAAAATTAAGAAAATTTTGATTAATAAAATATAAACATATTATAAAGTACCCCTTAGGTACAGCCGCAACAGATTAAAATTCAAAAATTAATACGGAAAATAAAAAAGGAAAATATAAATTCAGCTTATTGTTGATATTCAAGAAATAATGTTTAATAAAGAAGTAGATATAAATGAATCAACAAAAGACATGAAAGTAAAACATTCTACTGTCGCACGTGCTATTACAAATATTTCCTAATTTTGACTAAACAAACTCCAAATTTCCTTCCTCTCGCATATCGAAATAAAAAACTAATTTCATTAGTTCTATATTTCGTATATTCCTACCGCTTCTGAGTACCTTTGCGTTTTAGACAACATTATCCTATATGGCCTTCAACTCCGCACTTCATTTTTTACTTAAAATATTTGCAATATATTATGTCTTCTCACATCAATCGCCTTATGTGCCGACTCGTGTTAAATCTTGAGAAAATTAGTACAAGATTTGCTGAGAAATTGTAATGTTAAATAAATCGGCATTTTTAATTAGTTAAAGTATATTTGAATTAAGTACATTTACAAAACATACCACTCAAGAATAAGCTATATTTAGTTAAAATGCATCTGAAACAAGTGAACTAGAACGAGGTTCCTTTCTTTAAAAACGGAGATCAAAAAATCTAACAGTGTTAAAAATTATTTATTTTAAAAAGTTAGTAAACCCTTTTTTCAGAAATATTTTTAAATATGTTTTTTATCCAGCTATTATTACCAGGTTTTCTTTATTATATTTAATATATTTTAAAATTCTTGAAAATAACCTACCATTTCTTGATAATAAGTTTCATCTTTGTAAGTTTCAGTAATTTCATTTTGTACATACGGACTGGTCCATATTTAGCAAATAGAGGGTATAACGCTAACGATGCTATATCGAATCAAACAGTTAGATCACGAAGAGCATCCAACGCTTTTAGAGTGCCCGATCAAGCAAAAGTTCTTAAACCAATACGTCGTAATTAACCTAATTGAATGACAAACTCAGATTCAGTGAAGGGGAAGTATTGCATAGAGGGACCGCTCGATTCATTTGGCCAACCAAACGTTTCCTTGACGTCATGATGTAAATTGAAATTTTGTTTCCAATTGACTTTAAAGTTTTATTTTGTGTAATGTTTGTTTGGTCGTAGCTTTACTTATGATATTTTGAGTTTTGAAATTATTGTTTCCGGCTTCTATAACTAATAAAGCCGTATAATAGGGATTGAAGCATTGAAAATAATTAGGTTTACGATTTACATAGGAAGTTATTGAGATTTTAATTTGCATGGAATTCATGCATGGATTGTAATATATATTTTCAAAGTTCAAATTTATTTTAATTTCTTTTTGGTTTAGATATTGCCTCATAAGTATTACGTTACGTTGTCTACGAGTGTTATGACCGTAAAATTATGAAAAATACAGAATAAAACAGAAATTTATAAGAAAACTATATTTCTGAATATTCGAGTTTTTGCAATATTCACAATATGTATCTTCCATATTTAATTACTTCATTATTAAATATTTATTGCGCTAGGAAGTTATATTAGTGATGACATATCCAAGATAACATAATTTCACTTCAAATGAGGCGTGGAACTTCCGGTGCACCAGTCAAGTTCACATTTACCGGGTTCCTCTTAGATTAAAATAGTGTAGTGAATTTGAAATTTATATTGCAAAACAATTTTTTTGAAATTGATTTTATTGACGTATTATTTGTTTTTATATCATCCGTAACATTACTTTCCCCCTATTTTTTAAGATCGCGTCGTGTGTCGTGTGTAAACAGTCATATTCATGCATAGCATGGGAAGAATTGAATTGTTGTAGAACACGCTACGAACAATTATAATAATAACTTACTGCAAAATACTTCGAAGTTTTTAATTTCATATATTGAAAAGAGTCTTTAGACACTCAAAGAGTAATTTTGGGGCTTTAGTTATCACATAAATTAAAACGTTATATTGTTTTAGTATACTACTAAACATATCCCACAATTATCACTTAACACTAACCTAATATACAACTCATGTACATTTCTAAGAATAAAATGTTATTAAAGAATATTATTAAGTACATATTTAAGTCTATTCTGAGTCTACAATAAATGCATGTGTATTGATAAAATAAAATGGCACACCTTTTATGTAAAAGAGGATATCAAATAACAGTCAATAAAATTTTAATCACAACTCTAGTTTATTTGTATGGAAATATACATTAAAAAAATAGCATTGAGTTTTCTTGGAATAACCTGAAAGGATAATTTTCCCCACAATTTTTCCAAAAAGGTATGCAGTTTCATAAATTGGATGTGAAGTTTAACATTTTATTACATTCTTAACATAATTTACTATTATACTATTATAACTAACAAGTGGGTTATTTGCAATTCATGGTGTATAATGTCATCTTTCCGTGATGCATAATACTACAAATATATGATGTTTAAAATGTAATTAATTGCGTAAAAAGATGGAATTGTGTATATTAATTATCCAGAACTTTTTGAAATGTTGCGCAAAGAAACACAGTTGCACTTTTTTTTTAATAAATGTTAAAGGTTTTGTAAAAAGTGCAATGAAATGCATAGGGACGGTGTTAAAAAAATATATAGTCTAGTTTCCATAAAATTACGATCAATAATAGTTTGCATCAGCAAATAAGCACGTAATATCGTTTTGCTTTAGGTGTTTCTTTCATCTTATTCATTGTTCAAATAATTACCTATGCGATCATAAATAATTACCAGAATATTCTTTAAAAATATTTCTCAATGTTGCATATACTCCATATGTATTTTAAATGGTAAAACTAACTCTATGTAATTTATTGTCACGCATTTTCACGGCAAGTCGTCATACGGACTTATCTCTTAGTAAAGTGTGCTTATTATTTTCTTTTCCAAACCAAAATTGCCAACATCTGTTATCTGCGACAAGGGGTAATTTACCAATCTCATTTCTACCCTTCATCGAATGGAGGGTGGCATTATTATTAGATATTATTGCTAAAGTGTGCGGAAAGTTCCGCGGTTAATTTTTTCCATATATGAAATATTATTAATATTATTGGATGACCAAATCACTTATTTGCATGTACAGTGAGAGCTGCAAGAAGGCGTTCTACAATAGTTATAATGTATATTGGCGAAAATTATCGTTAGGAGACTAGATTATTTATTTACTTTTTACATAGATATCTTTTCATTTCTGTGATTTCATGGATTCTTATCGTAGGGAATAGCGTTTCTAGAGAAAAAAGGAAAGTAATTGTTTAGGTTACTATTAGACTTTCGTTTGAAGATGACATTGTTTTCTACTTCGCTAAAAAATATTAAATAAAAAAACAAATGGTTTGATGACTATCTTCACTGCATTTTGAAAAATAAATTTTAAGTCTTGTGAAAATTTAAAAAAATGACTATCGGTGAAATATAAAATATCAAGAATGAAATTGTACTCTGAGTTATAACATGAGCATCGTAGATTGAATAAAAAATGTTATGTTTTTGCATTTGATTAAAACTTTTTTATTTAGCAATTATTAGATTAGATCAATCTAAAGAAAGTTTTATAAAGAGTTATAGCCATTTGTTTTGTTCGTTATATTGATATTTTAGTACTGAAAATCTCATTTTAATAATAAAGTTTTAAAATTAAGTTTTAAGCTTATTTCTAACGCTTAAAGCTTAGTTTTTAAACTTAAGTTGTAATATATATTCAAAATATTCGTTACAACAACAAAATTTGTATGCAACATTATCTCTTTTATTTTAAAGAATTTAAAGTCCTGGGTCGACACAAGAAATTTAATGACATAATTTTTGTGATAACTTCATAATTAAGATAGATATTATTCCTTGTGTATATGGTATATGCTTCATTTTGGTATTTCTATTACATTAATGATAAAACCTGTCACAAACCTAAGTTTTATTTGTATAATGAAGTTGATTTCTGACTCTACTTTTAGCGTTAATAACCCTCGACACAGTAATACTTTCGTGAACAATAGAGTTGAGTTAGGGGGGGGGGTGGGGCTGGACGTAACTGAGAATTAAGTTCACGTTATGATGAACACGAGAATTACACTATTAGAGAGAACACGTTAACACGAAAATTAAGTTACTCAACTTTACTGATCGCGAAGTGTACTGAAAGAGGCTTCTAGTGACCAATATTTTAATTTAGATTTTTATGAAAATATATATATATTTATATATATATATATATGTATATAATTAACGTATTTATATATCTTCGAAGATATCCTATATCAAAATGTACACAAAATATCTTATTCGAACTAATTTTCTTAGAGACTGTATTTTTAGTTCTTCTATCTTAATTTTTCTTACAATTTTACACATGTTAGTTGAAAAGAAAGATCGGAGGAAATACACTCTCCATTATTCCACTATTTCATTGATAGCGGTTCATAGAAGACATTCGCCATTCTAATTTAACCTATATATGACCGATGGTAGTCGAGTAAAACGTCTATAACCTACGGACAGACAGACAGAAAGATGGACAGGACGAAATTATAACGGTCCGGTTCTTTGCCATTTGGCTACAGAACCCTAAAAAAGAAAAACACAAAACATAATCACAGTTATTTTTTTATTTATTCAAATTACTTCTTTCTCAATTATTTAACGGAAAATATGTAAACTATGTCTACGTTTTGTTTGAGGGGCCGGCAGTTTACTCAATTAATTTCTTTTTAAATTTTAAACATACTTATATTTATTATTGATTTATCGTTTCTACTCTTGATTAGTATTGTCAAATTTACCGTACCAAAAAAGGAAAATCCTTTTAAATTAATTCCGTGTCTTTTTATCCGTCCGTCACAGCTGTAATTCTCAAATAATGTTTAGTGTGGAAACTTGCAATTTGGCGTTTTAAAAAAAATATTAACTTGCCCTTGTTTCAATAGAAAAATTCAAAAATATTCATTCAGAAATTTTAGGATGAGAGGGGCAAATAATTACCAGAAGTATTTTTTACTACCTCTAAGATTTTGAAATACGATAGGTTTAATTTATATGAGCAGTTATTCTCTTTTGTTTTCATTCATTCATTCATACACAGCTCGACAGTCCTCGGTGGAGTCTGTCCTTCTCAAGCAGACTGTTCCAAGCCTTCCTTCTCGGCTCTACGGTCTTCCAGTTTGTTACGTTAAAAGCATTGAAAACACTTTGAAGGCAGTCCACCCATCTTAATTTGGGTCTTTCTCTTCTTGTTGAGCCAGTTGCTTTGGCCAGAATTGGTTTTTTCCTTCTATCTTCCTTTATTCTAATTACGTGATCAGCTCAATTCATTCGTTGAATTTTTACAAATGTTATTATATCTGGTTCTTTACATAAGCAATATATTTTGGCATTAGTTCTCCTTCTCCAAAAACAATTGTCAAAGAACCCACCAAAGATGGATCTAAGGATTTTTCGTTCGAAAATCGCAAGGTTTTTTCACCACTTTGACAATATCTCTCTTTGTTTTTTCTCATCAAAAATATCTTCCTATTCACAAGATTAATTATAAAATATTTATAAAGTTTTATTGTTAAGATAATATTATATTTCTATTCATGGCTTATTATGTACAATAATTTTTAATCAATAATGGGTACAGACAATTTTAAGCATATGTTATAAAGTACAGATTTGAGAAAAACAAACTCAATAGTTGAACAAACATCATACAACGGCAAATAAACTAAGTAAATGAACATGAGGGGAATCCTTTTTTTTTTGGTTTGAGGACAAATATAAAAATAACTTCAATGGGAAAAAGCAAATTTATGAAAACTTAACTTACATTACTCCCTATTAAAATAAAATTCCAAAATATTCCAAATCGCAACTTGCTTTCATTTTTTCCTTTAAAAGAATCATGTAATTATATATGGAAATGCAGGAAACAACTTTGACTGACCGATTCCAGAAAATTCTTGTTCTTAAGCTGTTACCATTTTTTTTAGATACAGTTTAATATGACAAAATTTTATTAAGAAGACAGTTACAGTATTTGCCTTCAGAATTTTTTACAATAGCAGATTATCCCGATACTTTTTTCATGTTTAAGTTATACACTTTTTTTTTTTAACTCTTAAGTTGTTTAACCAGCCTCCTCTATAATTTTTTTAATTAGTGTTTTGGTCTCGTCCAATTCTATTAACGATTAATAATTTTTTTCCATTTATTTCCTTTAATTTATTGATTAAAAGTATAATGACGTGTTTGACCAAATCATATATAAATTTGGACACTTAATTTTTTTTGTCGGTGAACATTTAACTTTTGTTGTATATTAAATCGAAAAAAATTGTATATGTATAGATATCTCGCTGTACCTCTCACAACTTTGATAGTATATGCAAATATTTAGCCACATGAACAAATTTCGTGTTATTATATTTAATATTTGTTGCTCAAAAGCACACAAAAATCAAAGCTTTCATTAAATATTATAAAACATAACTTGGGACTCAATTTAAATAATATTTTACGTTTTTATATACATTCTATAATAATTTCATATATATATACTTGCCTAATAATGCCCGCGGGTAACATTAACGTACTAAAAACGTAACGGAAAATGCGTTTTATTTCAAAAGCTTTCAGTTGTGAAATACATTTTAATTGGTGAAAAACGTCACCATTTAATGAACCCACATTTTTAACTTCCCTATTTACTCTCGCACATTAATTCCAAAAGCCTTGAACTGAATAAATAAGCAGGTTTGAGTAACGCAATAAACAAGCATTGGTAAAAACAAGTACACGTAGTAATGGGGTAACAAGGCACGGAGATGGGGTTTAATATGTGGTAGGTGTGTAAGAGGATTTTCTAAACCTATTTAAATGCAGCCTATTTTACATTCCCAGGCAGGTAGAGCAGATGGGTAAAGTAAAATTATATTTCTCGTTTAGGACGTACCGCCAATAATTTTTTTCTGTCACGAAGTATGATTTCTCAATATTATTTTTTTGTCACTTAAAGCAAAAGACATTTTTTTTCAAAAGTTGGTTTTTAAGAAATTTTATAAGGTTTGTTTTTTATTGTTAAATTTGAGGTAATTAAAATTTTAGTCAAATACGTTAAACGATTTAGAGTTTAGAAGCACCATGACTCCACGGAGGTAATATAATTGTCTTATTTTTGAAGATTTATTACGTGGAGCGTATCATATAAAATATTACATTAATAAAATTACTACTAATTTTGACAAATTCTACCCTTGAAATTGTAACGACGACGATACGTAAACGACTTTTATTATTTAATAATTTATTTTTATTTAGATATTCTTTTAATTTTTTACGTAAAAATGCATTTGTCGAATTTATTTCTACTTAAGTAATATCTTTCATTAAACCAAACTACCAGAGGTTGAGAATTTAATGTTACGGTAAACTGCAATAGACAGTCAATTGGACATTATGCAATTTGGGAACTATTGACAGTATAATAATAATTTAGTCATCGTTAGGAAAAATGGTGAGGATAGAAGAAGAAAGAATAGAATAGTGGTAGGGAATCAAGATTGGAATATCTTTTCCAGATGGCTTTTGAAAGATAGATCGACGTTGCGCTTCGAACGTTAGGATTAAAATGATTCCAGAGTTCAACAGCATTTAGAGTTAAAGAACACTCGTAGAATATGGTGTTATATCTAGAAACGAGAAAAGTACGGAGGGATTCAAGAGTACTCCAAAGCTATGAGTCTCTGGGGCTTTGGATTTAGAATTAGGAGAAAATAGACTGCAACAGATGTTTCAATAAATGGATGAGAAGATATTGAATATATAAATTGTACGGCAACGTATTTCCTTACAGTTTACACTTAACCCAAACTCAATTTTTATGGACATATTTCATCGGGTCAAAGTTTGGCAAATGCGTAAATTATAAAGACTTTCTAGTATTTTTAACCATTTTTAGTGAAGCCGGATTAACACAAATATCTTTATCAGAGCAATAATTATAAACTGATATGAAAAAAACGGAATTTAGTTTTGATAGGAATAAATTGTTGAATACATTTAAATAGAGTAACTTGCTGAAAACTCGGCAACTAATATTGTTTAATGGATGCTGAAAGCTCAAATATTTATTGATTAGTTGGTCTGGATTTCTCAAAGTTGAAGAGAAAATTATCACAATAACGTTTAGTATTAGTTATGGTAAGTTTGTCAGACAAATTATGCAAAGGAATTATGGATTTCCACACAACTTGGATTAAGTCTTATTCCTTTGCTTAATGACTTCGTTAGAAATATCGTGATTAAACAACAGAGCCAAGAGGCGGTGCAAGACAAATTCTATTCGAGAATGTTGGAAGCCTCTATTGTGCTAAGGATTAAATGAACTCAAATGTGAAGAAACGCTAAAAGTTCTTCATCTACATTTCGACTAATGGTTAAAACTTGGAAATTCCTTAATCCGTAAAGGTAAGATTCGTTTATGTTACTTGTGTGTTTGATAAACATGTTTTTTACCAAACTAAAAATATTTATTACCACAACACTACGTTAGTTACAATCGTTATGTAACCTAAATTGACCCATCATTATGCAACCGAATGGATCTTTCTCAATTTCAGATATTGATGTATTGAAGACAAGGCGAATCTTTTTGCATTCACTGTAAATCCTCCAGAAGTTATGATATCAGCATAGATGTTTTTAAACCTGTTTTAGGTATTATAGCGCCTACCATTACTGAAATATTTAACTCTTCACTTGCAACTGCTAACTTCCTAGCTGAATGGAAAAAAGCATAAATCGTTCTCCTGCTTGTAATTTAATTTACGTGAAGAAATAAAGACGTCAGACCAGTTTAACCACTGTCACCAAAAGTTTTTGAGTGTATTGTACTCTCTCGATAAACAAGTTTTCTTGACTGTAATTAACTTCTTGATGTTTTCCAATCTGGTTTTTAACCGAGACGTGGTGCTTCAAGTGACTTAATTGAGGTAAATTATTATACACGTTTAGCTATAAAAATCAGTTGTGTTTGAATTCCCTAGACTATGACATTCTACTTACTTGAATTTGATGTTTCTCATTCGTCTTTATATTGGTTAAAATCCTGTCTTTGTTGTCGTATTAAATGTGTCAAAATTTTTTATTATTTTTTAATACTGAATTTTTAAATTTTTTATTATAAATCGTTTTATTATTTTAAAAGTAAACTAGAAACCATACGTTTTGTTGTAAAAACGATAAGAGATAAAGGGTTTACCTGAAATGATATTATAGTTTTATTAAACTGAGAATTTGATAGACACTTGACTTGCCTGAAATTTTCTTCCAAATAATAAAATGGAATCACTATGAGCCTATAATTTTAAAAGATAACGAAAAAAAATTTATTGGTTACTAAAGACTGTACGAAGAGCTCTTTATCCCGAAAAGTATCGCATCGCACGGCATTTCGATTGCGTTTCCGTTAAGGTTACGATATTGAAATTGAAAATAATTTAAGTTTTTTGTTTAACTAATTTAGTTTTATGGATACAAAAGTCAGTTTAAAAATAAAATTGTACAGTTTTTGGTTCCTGTTTATCGACTTAACTTTGTAATAACGATGATATTAGAAGGAATGTACTGTAATTTTAAAAAAGAAATAATTTCGAGGTATTTACGTGTATGATTCATGCTAAAATCTTAATACACTTGCACTAAGTATTTTCACCTATTTCATATGAATGTAGGTTAATTCTTGAACAAAATAGCATCAACTGTTATGCCGATTGCTTGTTTTTTATAATTTTAACCGTACGACATAAAATACCGTATTTTCGCTTCTTTGGAAATGCCTACTCTGAATATGAAGCAAAAATTTGATGCACGTGTATAAAATCGAAGGTATGAGACACAATCATTTAATTGAATAAATATTTATTAAACGAAAACCACTGTTGCCGGTAGTACTGTCAAAGCAGGCAACCTAACATTAACATTTGATTTATAATATTTAATGTTAACAAACCACTAATATTAAGGAGGTCATACTAACGTTAGTTTTCTAATGGTATACTTAAGGAAAAAAAACTCAGAAAAGCTCTGTTACATCCAATCGGGTTCAGTTTCATGACCTCCTTGTTGAACATTTGCAGTTAATGTAAATTAATTGTTATAACACTTCTTAAATAATCAGTAATTAATTAATATTTTTATTGTGTATATTAATTAGTAACTCTTTACCAATTTCCACATTTAATTTTTCTCACGCAGAAGTTATTAAAATTACTATAATACATAGTATAAATGTTCTTATTTTGACTCAAGTTTATATAAAATAAACCAATATATGTGATAAATATCTATTTGAACTGTAAGAATAAAACTGTAATATCTGAATATTTGATAAATAATAGCACCTCATATTAATGCGATATTAGGGAAAGTAAAGTCGATATTAGTATAATAAGAAAACTTTAACACAGGGTTATTTGGTGATAATGTATCTCTAAAAACATAGTTGCGACAATGAAACTGTGATCATTATGGCTCACAATTATTTCCACATGTACATATTTATAACAAGACTGTAACCGCTGAAAATTTATTGAGTTGACATGTAACGTTCTGAAACATAGTAAATATAAGTTTAAAATCCTGCTGGATAATAGCGACCACAGTTATTCAGATTTCAATAGTTCCTTTCTTTTAAAGTTCTGTACTTCTAAGATACCATAATTATATTGAAGTGGCAAACTGCTGATCGTTCGTTCCAGTATAACAGACCTCCCTCTCCTGAACAAAATAAGACGTACACCTCACTTTTACACATGTTATCATTTCCTTTGGTCCAATAAAAATTGTGAGCATGTGGGATATCCTTTAAATGTGCTGCTTGAATAGAATAAACATATTTGTCCCATGTCGTTATTTCTTTTCTTAATAAGTTGCGAAGAAACTTATAATATTTCAGTTTTTAGACTTGTATTACTCCCAAGTCTGTCCAGAAAATCTTGACTTTACATCAAAACCTATTTTTTTAATTCTCATGCTATAAGCAGTTTATAGGTTTGTGTATCTACATCGTGTTTGATAAATTAAAAATTATGTTTTTTTATCAACACGTATATAACTTTAAATAAAATAGATACGAAAACCCTTGTCTATGAACCGTATTTACTTTTGGCGCCGTCAATTTATAATTTTAAAATCCTTTTCATTTTGTTAGATTGAAGTGAATTTGACGGTTTGTGCATAGTTTGGAGAACGATATTAATTTTGATTCAAAATTAGTAATGTGGAAGTAAAAGGGTAACTGTGTGTCATCGACCCATATTTTCCTTTCACATGAATGACTAAAATATTATTATATATTTGCAAGTTTCATTCTTATTTTTTAAAAGTGGATTTTGATGTAAAAATATTTATCTTGTAACTAGGAAAATATTTACCCAAAAAAAGGTAAATATTTGCATAGTTACAAGGTAAACTGAATTTAAATATTTTTCTATTATGGAAAATCTGCCACAATAAATTATAAAGAAAATAGTATGAATAAAATAGAAATATGTATCTATGTTTTTAAACTTAAATCCAAATTTGGCAATAAATCTCATTTTCATTTCGAATGGAGGTTAGAAAAAATTTTTTTTATCTTCAACTCTAATATTGAAAACTTTTTGTTAATGTTAAGCAAAATTTCTCATATATTATTCTTATACCCTGTTACCGCCTTTTTATTCAATTCTCTAATGCATTTTTGTGTAAGGTTCCATTATTTTTCAGGTAAGTTTTCTTCTATTTCATATTCCAAAAAAATTATCTAGCTAGATTAGAAGGTTATATATCTTTGGTTAGAAATGAAAATACGTCAAGAAATAAAATTGTGTAAGTTACTAATAGTTTCATGATTACAGAAATAATTTATTTTTGTACAAATATCCCCATATTTTAAAAGTTGACGCATAGCTACATGTACGGTATTATTGCGTCATATGTAAATAAGTGGAGTTAAGGTTTAATTGTTAAGTGAGTAGAACAGTTTTAATAAGTCAAAATATAGGCGTAACAAAATATAGAAGAAAAAAGAAATATATCCGTTAAGAGAGTAGGTAAATTTTGAAATCGGTTTGTCAGAACGTAGTAAATTTTGAAACTTAATTTTATTTTATTTGAAAACCTTTTCTTCCAAATTCGATTTCCCGTAATTAATTTGGCCAGAAGCTTTATTAAACCTGTTCAACACTTTGTGAGTTTGTTTTCGGTAATCTTCAAAAAACAAAATTTAGTATTTCATTCTAAATGATTTTTGATGGTCGGATAGAATATAATTTTGCTTATCACATAAACAAACAAAGGTACATGTTTTTATTTGTATTTATGTATGTAATATTTTTTAGCTTTTAGTAGAGTACCAGTGACATCGCATAAATATTGTAGAATTCATAATGATTCTGCTAGTGGTATTAAATCTTTAAACAAATATGAAATATAAATTTGGCGACCAATAGCCAACATTTTGTTTCACGTAAATTTTTTATTTACCCAAATAGAAAGTTCAATTAAAATTAACCAAACTTAAGTAATAATCTTAAAAAAGTAACAATTTTCGGGCAATATATATCTGATGGTGCAAACGTCTCGTGTTATGCTTTATTATAAGAGACGGTACTAGATTTTTTATTAGGGTGCACGCAATGATGGAAATAATTCTTACAAGTAGATACGCATAAGATAGTAACGTATAGTAATATAATAAACCTGCACAATTATAATTATTTTAATTTCAGTTCTATATTATTATATTGATATCGTAAATTAAATAAAGGTACCTCGAGTCACAGCGAGCTAATAGCAAGAATTATTTAGGATTCAAAACTCGTACTGACCAATGGTGAGTAAATGCAGTTGAAGGTCATCAGATGTTTTTTTTCAAATGAAATTATAAGTTAATGAGTTCATATTAGAGACCTACGAAAATCTATTTAAGAGTATAAATACAAACAATTCAATGAAATGTACTCACAAAATATAAATGTTAAATTACCAAAGAAAAAATAAGAAAGACATCACGTTAATAAACATTTATAACCGAAACACATAAATTATTATTCTATATAAAATTCAATTTTTTTTATCTCAGGCAATTGACAATCAAACAGAAACAAAATCTCAACTTGGTTTCTATCTTAACATGTTACGTTCCTTTGCGTCTTCACTTTATATTTCCGTATAAAATTTATTGGTGATGAATTTTTCTTTTCAAGAGTATAGAATTTTAAAAATATTTTCCATACACCGCAATCTATAGTCCGGAATTTTCCCCAACGTCGTCGCTGTGCATGGAATACAAGCTCGACATTGACCGATGAGTTTAAATGGAAAAGGGGAAATACTGCACCCGAGGGAAAGCTCGGTTTAAATATTAACGAGACATTTGATTTTCCCCGTGAACATGCTATTTATTTACGTCAGTGTTCGTAAGTGGCCGGAGTCGGGAAATGCTTGAACATTTCCCAATGATTTCGCGGATGAAAGGGAAATGAAACATTGATTTTAAATTTCTATTCACGCACATTTCTCTAGCAAAATTTACGACAGATTTTCAAATTACACGTTACCCGTATTACGCGTATGTATTTAAAAGTATATCATTTATTTTTATGCGATAGCTACTTAGAAATAGCGTTTAAATTTGACTGCGTTTTCTTGACATATCGTTCCATTGCACAGAATACAAGATACCTGTAGATTAAAGGCGACGCGCTTACAATTTATTGAAACGAAGTTCCCTATGGCATGTTCCACGTTTGGCGAAGGAGAGCTAGCCAAAAAATATATAAGATTTCAAACGCTACTTTTGCTACAGTATACAAGAACACTTTTGGTATAGTATAACTACAAGCCCATGTCAATATTCTTTTTCTGTTGGTTTTTTTATTGTATTCCAATTTACCTCTCAAATCATTTCCAATTCGCTATGTATTTATTTGCATTATAAATTATCACCTTATCTTTTATTAAATTCTTACAATTGATATATTGCAATAAATTTTCTGCACATTCATGTATTGATTTATTATTTATTAGATACTTAAAATTAATAAATTACCATAAATTTTGAGAATCTTAATTTATTTTCATCACTAATTAAACTTTATTTAAATTATTTTAGTAAATTCAATAATTCATTACATTCACTTAAATGCTTATAATATCTAAGTTGAATTTTAAAATTAATTTTAATTTTAATTAGAATAATTTAATAAAAAAATTACAATACCAAAATTAAAAAAAATTAAATTATTAAAATTCAATATTGATTTTAAATTTCATTTCATTTCTTTAAATTCCAGATTAGTACTGTATCTTTGTCTTACGGTCAGTAACAAAGAGTTTTTTGCCGCTACTAAGGACTGCTCTTGAAGTTATCCGATTTAAACTCGCATGGACTGGTGCATTTCATCCCTCCACGTCCAAAATTTAGTCTTGAGTTTGAGTCGTTTAATATCGGGTCTGAAACTGGAATACTCTCTCCTGGAACGGGAGCGCGGGTGAGAGTGATAACAGGAATTTCGATGTACTGCATACTGAAGACTTCAATTTGCCGTTGTTGCTGCCACTTATTTTGCCATCACTTCCAATGAGTTGATGTTACAGGGTAACGTGGTGGCAACCTGCGGCACAATGAGATCTATTTTATGAATTTTGTCAGCTAAGTCTGTTACATTTTCTAATGCTGCTTATGATTGATCCACCGTGTTCGTAAAAATTGTTTCCGTACTACCAGACTAGATAAACACAGGAATTGCGATGGTTTGTGGTCACCAATTTCTTTATGTGAAAGTCATTGTTTTAGGTTTTTCTCCGGAGAAGCAAAAGGCGAAAGCACTCGTGTACTTCTCCGTTAATAAAGATCAACTCTGTTTTTATTTTATTATACTTTCCGGTTTCTGGTGGGTGTTATTCTCTGTTAATAAAGATTAACTGTGTTTTCATTTTGTCATATTCCGGTTTCTACTGGGTGGGTTATAATATATTCAACCTCCACAGCAGTCAAGTTGATAAATAACATAGTAGAATTTTGTCTCTTCTTAGTTCATAACCTTAGTTCAAATGAACTGACGTTCAATTTTAGCACACCTTATTGCTGGCTTTTCTAGCCAAAATGAAGGTATTCAAACAGCGACTCGGAATAACGATTCGCTCGCCGCGGTAGCCGCGTCATCGTTCGGCGCTCCACCGAGTGTTAAAGTATCTAACATGTTCACTTTGTAACGTGCGTGCGTGTGTGTCTGCGTGCTTGCGAGCGTGAGTGTGCGCGTGCGAGCATGGCGCAGGCGCGCGTTTGCATGCGCGTGAGGGTGCCCGTGTGCATGCGCGTGCGTGTGTGCGTATGCGTGTATGTGTGTGCGTGTGTATGTGTGTGTGTGCGTATATGTTTGCGCATGTGTGTGCGTGTGTGTGTGTGAGCGTGTGTGGGTGCGTGTGTGGGTGCGTGTGTGCGTGCGTGTGTGTGTGTGTGTACGTGTTTGTGAGGAAGCTTTCATATAAGTTTTAATTAATATTCGCAAATTTTAAAATTACTAGAGAAATTTAAGCGTTGATTTTGAAAAACTGTTTTATTTTACTTGGTACTTTTATATCTTTAAGCGTTTTTTGAATCTAATCGAAATTGTATGTAAGAAATATAACAAACATATTGCTTATTATTATAAATTATTTATTATATGCATTTGTATGTTGCAAGTAGAGCTGTGCAGAAATGTAATTGACTAAAATTAATAATAATAAATAACTAAACCAGTGAGATATGCAATCAATTAAATGTAATTATTTAGGTAATTATTAAAACAAAAACTATTGAAACAAAATGAAGTTATAGCTGGCACAGGGAGCTATTCGCAAATAAATTTGACATTTTCTAATGTGAAAAAATATGTACAAGAGAATAGTTTCAATCTAAGTACAGTTAGTAAGCAAACTTTTTCACTTAACAGTATTCACTGAATTTACCTAAATCAGTAAATATTTAGACGTAGCTAATTGAATGTAATCTGCAAATTTGTTTCTAATATGATAAATGATCATATAAATTGATGGCCCGCACTGACGAGACCAAAGGGTCAAGACGAAAAAAGTTGTACTCTGATATAAATGCGCGCCCTTTTATTTTTGCTTATATTGGTCGAGGTTGCGCATGGAGTATAAATATTAGGAACTATTCAATTTACGAAATTTTGGTACGTTTCATTTATATTATTGTGCGAGTCGATGGGTAGTAGTCGAAGACTTGCACATGACTATTTCTGGATTTAAAGATTCGACGTTCACTAGATCTCTGTCGCTATTGGCCATGAAGTCTGGAAAAAACTCGCTGGGTCGAATACCAATGAATAGTCGGTTGAGACAATTGTTTTGTTAATTAAAATGCAACGCTGGCTATCACATAAATTACCGATTGCTGGAACTGTGTGGATATGAGAGCTAACTTAACTAGAGCAAACTCGAATTAAAAATTTAACTATCGTGGACTGATTTTTGCACTGTTGTAATGCCTGTGAAATATCATTATGTGCAAGCGCCGTTTACTGCGCTTATTCGGAACATTTTTACCGCAGTAGATTGTCTATCGAGACGTTGTATCTATTCGTCTACAGAAGCTACCCGTTCGACAGGGAGGTTAACTATCGGGTCGTCATTTTAGAGTGCCTCACTTGCCTCCTTGATCACTCTGTCCGTATATGTGTATGCAGTTGTCATAACGTGGTAGTGTGTTATCACGTGGCCGGTCTTTAGAGTCGGGTCGCGGCTGCGGATAACCCGCCGGTGTTATAGTATCGGAAGATACGCCTAGAGTCATCTCGACCACTAAAGATCAGCAAGGCTCTACGAGATTCGCCAGTGAGTGTACACTCACTAGATTATTATCATCGAAAGTGCCGTATACTGACAGATTTTTTCAAAAATACCGAAGTACAACACGTGAGTTATCATTTAAAGCCATGCAATACTATAATGACTAGAAAAATAATGGCGAACTATAATGATTATGCTAGCTCTTACAATTTAAAATGACGTTAACGCTTTTTTAAACTGAACCTTTAAAATATGTGTGCCAAGTACGTACGGACTTTTTATTCTTAATTATGTTCGTACTTGACACTTTTTATTATTTAAATTTTGTACTTGTGGGATGTATTAATTTAATTAAAAATGCTGAAAATGTCAGACATTTTTTACTTTAATTGGTTGATGAAAATTAATAGAAACCTAGAAATTAATAAAAAACCAACATTACTTTTCAAATATTTTGCAAGTAAGAAACAAGTTCTAGTATCAGAAAAGCGGAAGATACTTATCTAAGCTTTTGTTTGTCTTCTGAAAGATTAAAATATTTGTGTTTTTTGCTGTTAAAGACCAATTCTGATAATTGTTCATGCAAGTTATGAGTTTGTTCTGATTGGGATATGGTTACTTATTTTTAATTGTGAGAGTTTCTTCTGTTGCAACTAAACCTCATTAAAGTTTTCGTCGTTACATCGTGGTAAGATGCCTTCATAAAAACTTTAAATATTCGTGTTATAATTTTGGAATTACTACCAGACAAATTGATACAATTTTTATTTTTGGATGTTATACTTATTAATGTTTTTAGGCGTAGGCATTTTTAAAGTAGTCAAAGTTGTTTATTAATAGTGTTAAAAAGATTAAATGTCGAATTTTTATTTACAATATTATTTCGAACTCCTACTTGCTCATTTTCTTCTATTCTTACCATGTTTGGTGGTAACGATGACGTGTGAGAAATACAGATAGATTTGTGGAAAATTCTCCATTTGGTGTTTTCCATGATGTGACTGGAGGAGATAAACTTGAATAACGAATTTTTTTAAGAAACATAATAAACCATACCCAAATAAAATTTATGATATCTGACATATCACATCTCATTTACTTGTTTAATAAAATAGGAAGAAAACTAGTCATATGCGTATCTGAAATATTTATAGAAAGAAAACTAGTCAAGTGCGTATCTGAAATAATTTTCTCCGAATATTTTGAAAGCTCAGAAGAGAAAATATTCGCTTATTGGATGAGTAATACGGTACATATACAAGTGTAAATAACATGTCACTAATAATGCAGTAAATTATTATTGTAATTTCTGAAACAAGTAATTCTCAATAGCTTGATAGTAAGATAGCATGTGCAGTAATGTTAGATTATATAGAAAAAAATTTAATAAATATCTGCGTGTTTCATCACATTTCAAATATTTTTAACCTAACCTTATAATTTCGGGAAATAATCAGTTTTCACATATTTTTGTAGCAATAAATCAATATTTTAACTGTACAATGGCATTTAACTTTTACATTTGAAATGAAGTAATAGCTATCTCTTGTTTGTTTAGCTAAGTAAATAAATATTTTATTATCTCCACTTCTAAGGAAGGGAAGATAATAAAATATTTATTTACATTAGCCAAAAACAATAAAAAAGACGGAGTAACTAGAAACTGACTAGAAAATAAAGGCGAACTATAGTGATTATGCAAGCTCTTACAGTTTTGACAAGCATACAACAATATTTTTCCTGTCGTAAACATATTAAAATCTTAAAAAACAACGTTAACGCTTATTTAAACTAAACCTGTAAAATATATGTGCCAAGTACGTACGGACCCTTTTGTTCTTAAATATATTCGCACTTGACACTTTTTATTATTTAAACTTTGTACTTATAGGATATATTAATTTCATTAAAAATGCTGAAAATATCAGAAAATTTTTGCTTTATTTGGTTGATGAAAATTAAGAGAAACTCAGAAATTAATAAAAAACCAACAATAATTTTCAAATATTTCGCAAATAAAAAACAAGTTCTAGTATCAGAAAAGCGGAAGAGACTTCACTTTTAGTCTAAATTTGAGTACTGTGAACACGTTAATTTTAAGCCTAATCTGCAAATGAGAAACTTCACGTTACGTAATCAAGTATACGCAATACAAATTTGGAAAAAAGTCTTAAGATGGCATTTGAAAATACGTGGATATTAATTAAAATAGTCTTTGTGTTTTAATTATTAAATGTAACCATAAAAGTAACGGGTAAAGATTATTTTGTGACAAAAAGGATTAATATTCTACGCGAGTTTTCAGATCTCAGAATTTCATGATACATTTTATTCGATTGTAATGTCAATGTGGAAAACTAAACAAAGAAAACCATGGTACTATTAACATTTTTTTAAGTAATTTTTCAAATTCAATCTCATTACTTTAAAGAATCAAGCTTCAAGAGTGGTACTTAACGTTGTATTACTGGGAAATAAAAAGTTTAAATATAATATACGTTTCTATAAAATTTGAAACTTTCAGATACAAATAAAATTCTAAAATTACTTACAGAAATTTATTTCGACTTTAATTATTGTCATTCAAAATTCTTTCGGTTTTGTGTAATCAATTAAAAATCTACTCTGTGTTTCTATAAATTGGTTAACAAACATAGGTAAAGGAAGCTTTGAAAATAACTGTTAGTTAGTCACCAAGTCACTAATTGACAGCCAAAAACTAGTGAAGTCAATTAATAATAATTTACTCGTTAATACAGCAATAGTCATTAATCACAATTAGCGGAGTTTCGATTTCGCTCGAGGAGACGAGCAGCCTTCAGCGTAGTTTGACGTGGATCATATTTTATGTCCTAATATTAAACCGGTTTACAATTAACGAGATTAAATAAAAGGGACCTAGCTATCTTTAAAAAATTAAATTTGTCAAGAAGAAATTTATCGTGCCGTCGATTTTTTAGCCTCTAATTTATGTTAGATATCCATAGTGGTCTAATATTTATATTGTGCCTGTAAGTTAGGAGCGTATTAATTTGTTTGACGTAACGATGAGCAATGTATAAATTAAAATTTACATTATAACAATTTCGTATTCCTTCTAATAATTGAGCTTTTGGGTTTTAAAAATATTTAAATAAATTCAAATATAATTTATGGGCTGGGATCACAAATATTTAAATAAATTCAAACATAATTTATGGGCTGGGATCACAAATAACAGGTTTTAACTGCATTTCAATTAAATGAAATTAAATTGATAGAACATGTGGAATATTGTTATTGTACTTGTAGCTTACGTAAAATATAAAAGTACTGATCAGACCATCTGTAGTCATCTAGTCTGAACAAATAAAGTTAAGTGGTTGCATCGATTTGATTATTTCCACATTTATTGCCAAAGGTACCTCTGAATTTTTTTAGGTAAACAGGAATTGGTTTCATAACAGGTGATGGCGCAAAAAAATTTTGTAAAGTGATTTGTAAATAAAAAATATTACAAACCTAATACTTATATCCTAACATTATTTTTTTTTTTAAATTATCATATACTTTAAGTAATATATTTGCTTGCTATGCCGTCAGATTAAATATCGATACGAAGATTTGATCTAAGATATCTGTTTATATATTTGCTATTATCGTCAATATTTTCGCACTTTTATAAGTGCTGAAATGTATTTCACTTACACAGGATCTTGTCACCACATCCTTTCATCACAAATCAGTGCATTTAGTGGAATATGATTAAATATTATATGTTTTTTCACATGAAAGCGTTTCACCAGTTTTATGCATTGATGAAGCCAAATCAGGCGATTAACTTAGGAAAATTCTGAGTTTTCTATAATTCATTAGCACTCTTAGTGTCATAAAGTGTAACGTCATTAAGTTGGCATACCGAGCGGATGCCTGTTCTGGTGCAAAATTTTAAACGATTGTAAAATGTTTAGTCTCTTTAATTAAAATTACCCTTTTTAAAAAAATCTCATTAATATGTCATTATTGGATAAGTTTAATTACTTCCAATATTTTTTAAAACAATTTTCATATCGCAATCATTAAATCATTATACTAAAATTTGTGCCATTTTCCACTAAATGTTTCAATAATTAATTAAATTATGAATTTACTTCTTTTAATAAAACTAAAATTTATAATTTTCCATATAATCTTGGTTTTAGTAATAATACCAACTAAAACTATTAATATAGATATACTTTAGCTCCTATAAAACCTTTTAGTATTTATAAACAAAATAAAACACTAATAAAAATAATTTTACAGACAAAATCAAAATTATTACAAAATATAAAATATATACGTTAAAATAACTATTATTTTTAATTTATAATCTCTTCATCCTATTTTATACTTTATTTCATAACATCGAATTTTCTTTTTCGTTCCGTGGATTGATGCCCAAATATTAGAG
This sequence comes from Druceiella hillmani, assembly GCA_039881145.1. NCBI lineage: Eukaryota > Metazoa > Arthropoda > Insecta > Lepidoptera > Hepialidae > Druceiella > Druceiella hillmani. The sequence continues at coordinate 6,686,311 of JAYKKI010000100.1, forward strand.
TCAGTCAAAAATCGAAAGCTGTGCTCTGACGTTACTGCAGACATTAAGTTTAACATTAAACATTTTGATGCCCATGGGTGATTTTTGAAAAAAAAAAAATAAAAAAACTATTTTCGTAAAGAAAAATTTGAACATTCGACCATCACTAGATTTTGAACTAAGAAATGTCACTAGATTTTGAAACATTTCAATAAAAATATAAAAACATACACTTATCCAAATTTTTTCTCTGGAATATCTCTGGGGAATATAATTAGTGGAGGGATTGGTCGTGTTTTAAAAGTGCTTCCCAATTAATTATCCATTGTGTACTTTCATACTAACAGAATTTTCAGTGCTTTCTTAAAATATTGAAATTGTATTTTTTACTATAAATAGATCCAATGAGTCTATATGAGTATCTAGGATTATATGTTGGCCTCTTCTATATTTACTTATTTTCCCCTCAATTTTTCTTATTTAGTGAACAGGGGAGACTGAAAAGGGTTGTCACTATTATCACTTTAACTAGCCTATCTCAGTAAAAAAATCCATATCTAATAACTCTACAACTCGACGTAGCTAGTTGCATGTACTATATGCAGCAAATATGAAAATGAATAAGACTAATAAAGATCTATGAGAGAAACGACAAAAACTGAAAGAAATTCTCGTGTCGTGTGAAAGAAACTCGCCTAGTACCGAGGTAAGCTCTGTCAGTTAAATGTCTCAGAACTATGTATTTATGACAGATATATATCGTCTTCATCCTGTGCAGAATATAATTGTTTCTGTCCGTGTTGCCACCAGCAAATCAAAAGAGAGTAGATTTGTTGTATGAATGCAAGTAATGATTACATGGATTTGCATCCAACAACAAGGAGAGCTTCGTCATATTTGTGATAATTGTTTGTCGGAATAGGGTTTCTCTTTTTCTTGTGTTGTCTTCTTCGTCATAGGTTATATTTTTTTTTAATTCATCTTCGGTTTATTTTATTTCGTTTTCCTTAATTTCTTTTTTCCTCATAAAACACACTTTTTCTTAATCTTCACCTTCGAAAGTACAATTTCGTCCTTAATAGGTGTGTCAATTGGCACAGCAGATTTCATCTTTCGTATATTTGGGTAGTTCTTCTTTCTTGGTGCAGTTTTTGATGATAGTCTAAGGACTTCCTGCGATAGTACAAGCTTTCGCCGTGAAGTCAAATGTCGTTGAGATTAAAAAAGAGATGCTTTAAAATAGAAATGCTACATGCATTTCTTAGACTTTGACTTCTCAATTTTATTTCCTTAAAGATCATTTCATATATTTCGACAATAGATATGCCCCTATAAATTTTTGTCACATATTTATGAGGAATTATAAAACAATAAAATAAAAATTAAGTATGTAAAATTATTCTTCAGTCGGAATAATAACTCTTAACTTATAAATATAACGTGACTCCGAAAAAAAAGTCATACAATGAAACTTAAAGAACCAGTGTGTAGTAAAATAAATGTCCACATACCACTACATATTTAATAACAGAATATCAAGTTATAAGTTGGAACTAACTTTGGTAATTTTTTAATGCAGGTATGTATAGACGCAATACTCCCCGTGGTTCCGGAGCATAAAAGAAAAAATAGTGCCTGATAATCCTTTTACAGTAAAAGTAAATAAGGAAGCAACAAAAAGCTTCGTAAATGGAGTAAACAATCTATTTTATTTATTGCATTTATTTGTTATAAAAAATAAATAACATTAATAGCTATTTAAAGAACAAATATCTGAATACATAAATAAAAGGTCAAAAGAAAGTAGTATCATTTTGATATTGATTTTAAGTAAATGACATTAAATAAATGCAGCAAAAGTAGTTAGACCGCGTTATCATCGGTCTGAGCAGTCAACTTCTTGCAACGGAGCAGGGTTTCGTGGCTCTTAGCGGAATCATATCGCTTTGCGATCCAGTCGTCAGTTCTCATTTAATACACTACAATTAGAAAAGTTCATGTCATTAGCACATATTTTTTTATCAAGCGAGGGTAGGAAAAGTGCTTCAGTAATCTTCGCAGTAGTTTAATAGAAACGGCTATTTTTACATATCAATGTTACCCAACCATGTTCTTTCAAATTCCGTCTGCCAAGAGTAATGACTGATAACCACATTATATATTTATATATTGACGTGTGTTATCTTACCATTCTTGATTAAGTTACTACTAAAGACTTGAGAGATTTTAGATACAAATTTTGAAGAACACAATAACTTCCGATATGATGGTAAGGGAATTTAAATGTTTTATTTTCATTATACTGTTGTATAAATATTCACCTTCTTCCTATTTTCGTCGTTATAGTACAAGCTTTTAAGCCATTGCATATAATGTTAAAATTTAGAAGCACAAAATAACACTATAGGTATAAATATACTAATTACATTATTATGTTAAAAAATATTTTCAAATTGTTTTCAACATAATTTGTATCGTTCCAGACTACCCATTTATACCTTTATATGGGTGATATTGAAAAAAAAAGATATTATCTAAAATATATATAAAAATATATCTAAAATATATATATAACAATTAACACATTTAAAGAGATATGGACATCAGGGACTGAATGAAAATAAATATATGTTAAGATATAAAAACAATCAAACAGAACAACGCCCTATTGCACCCTTTGATTATTTTATTCATAATTGAAATAATTAAGATTTCAATTTGTGACGTATTTTCTTGCACCGTGTTCTGGAAATGTCGCCTGACCATGGTTGGAATAAATGTAGTTATATGTCAAAAATGTAGAAATATTAACCAGCATTTTTTACATATTCCTAATAAGTGATGGAACCTTAATTAGTTTTGGCTTGTTTGCCTCTGTATTTTACAATCAAAATTATCATTAAAATTATATTGCAATAATTTATCACAAAAAAATTCAGAATTTTCCCAGATATAGTCATGGCACGCATTCCAATCTTTTACTGTGTTAAAATTAAGATAACTCTGATAAGGGTTAACCGTAATTTGCCATCGCTGTTTCTAATGGCTTTGTACTGAAGAGAATCGATAGAGGGACGGTAGTTTATGAAATTAGGCTCTCTAATCGAATTGAGATCACGGAGTAATTTAACTGCAGACCTCTACCCCATTTAATTTACGACTGTAATAACAGACAGGGTTTAACGGTATCAACTTAGAATAGATATCAGTTAGTTAGTCTACAATTTTATTCGTAGTGTGGTTTGAATAGGGTTTCAATGTGAAATATTTTGAGAAAAAAATCGTTGGTAATACGTTCATTTTGCTTAAATTACATCGTTCATCTGCGAGTTTTTATTAAATACACTTAGAGATAAAGATACAATTGCTACGTTTTTCCTACTGGCAAGTAATTAAAACCTACGTACATGAAACATATTATCTTAAAAGTAAAAAATAGGAAAGTTATAATGAATTTTACCACGAAATGAAATAGAGATATGCAATTAGTATAGACGCAGCACTGATTCAAATTAAGGTTTTTTAATACTTTATAATAATGATGATATCGAGCATTGTTACCTAAATAAGTGAAAATATTCATAGGTCGTATATAAATTGAATGTTTCTATTTATTTTGTAAGGTAAGTTGGAATCTATTTCAACAATATTTTTTTAATTTTTTAAAATGTAATGCTGAACGGAATCAATAGTAAGAGCATCCTAAGTTCCCTTCAGGAAATTTCCTATCTTATCCATGCTTTTCTTGTTGAAACTCTTTTGTTAACTACACAGGAAACAAAAAGCCTTTATATAACCTCGACAAGTGTCTGTAACGTTCCAGAAATCGCTATAAAAAGTGGTAAGTTTTTGATTTGACCTTACGAGAAATGAAGATTAAAGTTTTGGCGTTTACGAAAAGAGAAAGTTAAGATTTTTCTATGAAAACCAAAAACATTGGAAGGTTTATTTTAAAAGCGTATTAATACGCTTATATTAAAATAGTAAAAACGTTTAGATAACAATTTTAAAAGAGGTTAAATAAATTATTCGATTTTTTTACTCTTTATATCATATGGAATATCAAGTGATAGAGCAAAACTTTAAGGATTTTAAAACAATTTTCATATTTGTATGAGATAATTCTAGACATTGGTAAAAATGTTCACATATGTTTTTTGAGCAATTTTTGAAAATTTATACACAGTTTGTGTGCCAGTACAGTTAAGCAGAAACTAAAATAACTACCACACAAAAATATTTAAATTAAATATTTTGGAGGAGCTAAGTGAAAATCTAAAAGTATAAAATGAAATCTTAGTGTGGTTATAAAATTATAGCCAATATTGAAAACCATAGCCAAGATATAAAACCATAGCCTTTGGTAGTTATAGAAGGGCTAAAGTAGCCATTCATTATATTTTTAAATTTAAATAACGTTGGATGTCAAATATTCAATTAAGTTTTAAGTGTTTAAAATAAAATTTTATTTAATACCACTTAAGAGAAAAAGAAGGCGCCTCTATTTAATAAGTTGATTTTGATGCTGAAAAATATTATTTTGAAAATCTGAAACTAAGATGAATTTCTAAGAGATCACAAAAACGTTCTATTTGAGTATTTTAAAGATCCTCTTGTACACTCGATTGGAAACAGAAGTTTGTTAACAATTACCAGATCTTTCGATATTATATAAGAAAGGCTAATGGTAAACAACTATTATTCGGTCCTTTGGTACAATGACGATATCTATATAGACTATACCAAATGCTGAGTAATGATTTAAAAAATTCGTGGAATGCAAAATTTCCAATCATCTTTTCGGTATCTGCTTGTCTTGAGAAATAAATATTTTTTCAATTTAGGAAAAAATCTCTTCAGCAGATAACTAGACATTTGATATATACGCATCTGCTACATTTTTCGTCAATGGGAATATCTTAGTTTTGAGTGTAACTGGTAGTTACATAACTACATATTTCCTATTTTCTGCTTAAAATTATATGTTTCATTTATTCCGATTACACTACGTTGAGATCATTTTAAATTACGTATTTACTTAAAACTAAAAATCAGTTTCAGGTAACCATGGCATCAGATTTTGATCTGAAAATTATTATCAGGGGTCCTATTTCATTTTGAGAATTCTATGAGTGTCTGATTCTGTAAATCATCTGGAAGGATATTTATAGAATCAGGTCTATGCACTTTTTAAAAAAAATATTTTTAAAGCAAAGTTTTTTCAAAACGAAAGGATATGTTATTTCAGTGATAGCATTCATGCACAAAACCCCGATTGTACGTGCATTGCCAATTTAATATTTAATGTACTGCAACGTTTGTATTCACTTAATTTTGTTCTTTTTATTATTTACCTAGAAAAGGATACTAAAATATGTATAATTAGTTTTGCATACATAATTATTTATGGTCTCTATGAAAAAACTGAACGCCATATACTATAAAATATACTCCATTAATATTTGAAACGGATTTACTCGTGCACCACGTTACTCTAAAAATATATTATATATACAAACTATATATTATATATACGAACAACTATTTCCGACGAAATGATAGAAAATTCTAGAATAATTAAACTTATCAAAATGAAACTCAATATATTCAGCGGTTTGATTAATTCCTTTTTTGATAACGGTCAGAATAAAAATCAAAATAAAGTTGAGCCCATGAACGCTGCGATTATTCAAATTTATTTATAAGGAGTTTGCCGGTCGCATACTAGTGAAAACTTACGAGGTTATTAAACTTTATACAAGAAAACTCCCATAAAGTGCCGTTCCGTAAAACAAACCATATAATTTATTGTTTCCGTAATATACATCCATAATAACCATTCTTTGTATAACTATTATTAGATTCAGAAATAGCATAAACCTAGTCTTAGGTAAATGTCGGAAAAAACTAGGTACTTTTTTTAATTAAACAGCGTAAAAGAGAATATTTTTCGCCAAAAATGTTTTATTTTTCTTACCTCGGCGTTGTCTTATGTTTCTTATATGTGTTTATGTTAGAAAACTTTACCACGACAAGTTGTCTCTTCCCCCTAAATGTGTAAATATAAGTGGGTATTTGTAAATAATTTGCCTGCAAGATTGACACCAAATCGCTCGCGATATTAGAATATAAATAATATATTTTATAACTTAAATTTTTTGAACAAATTTACATTGCATTCAGTTATTACAGTCATTTTTATAACTTAATTAAAAATAACATGTTAGAATTCATATTTGTAACATGAATTGTTTAATATAATATAATGTACATCCCTAGCAAATGTATCATTTGCAATAATTAGTGGTATTTAAAAAAACGCGCTATGTTTTTAACAACTCTCTTTTGCTGTTCACAATGTAAATTTCGTAAAAGAGATTGTATAAATTTAGGATTATACTTTTGAATAAAACATTGAAGACATTTTGCAACATTATCTGTTGCTCTGTTATTTAATTGAATAATTACCTTAGTTATTATAAAATTACTCTACTGCTGTTGTTACTGAAACGTATATGATGTATAAATGTAAGATTTCTATAAATTCACGGAAACAAATAAAAATTAAAAACCATTCGTTGTAAGAAATATGGGTTATATTTCTTTTTTTTTCGCTTTCCTGTTTTTAATATTTAATCGTTTTTAGTATTAAATGTTCACTACTTACCACAGTTATCTTTTTGTGCCTTTAAAACAAAAGTTGCATATTAATTAATAAAATATCTACAAAAATTATGTTTTAGCTTTAAACACTTCAATATTTCAGGAATTAATAACTTTGATTTTTGCAATCCTTATAAGTTTAATATTTCTCCCAGCCGCCTGCCCACGGCCTTGCCTTAAAAATATTTAAAGGTATTATTAAATCAATAAATATGAGGTCATGGATGTTTAAAATAATACCACTTTATTTTAGAATATTAAACAGTATCAATATTATAAACGATGTACACGTTATTTTCTCTTAATGAAAATTACTACACTTTTTTTTAACGTAACAACTGTAATGCCATTATTTTAACTAAATCTTTTTGTCCATTTGTTATCATGGCTATTAAGCATAATTCAAATTTACAGTTTAAAAGAAATATTTAAAAAATATGAGGAAGGCAAAAGGCCTGTATTTCTGTGAGACATCAATGCCATAATATTTTTTTTTAAATTTTGGTATAATTAAATAAAACCGAATTGACAATGAAATAAAAACGTTTTTATTTTCTTTCAAACGTCCAGAAAAAAGAATCCAATTTTTTCGTATACCTATCATAACACAATAAATGTGACGCAGCAATAAAAATACACTTCCGCAGATTGTAGTAAACATTTATTTTAAAGTCATCTGATCGTTTCCATACAAAATGGAAAAAAAAACAACTCACCAAATAATCTTCCAACAAAGTCTCCTAAGTATTTCGTCTAAAAGTTTGCCTTCTCATATTGCAAATATGGCTGCCGGCCAGAGGCGTTCCGAAATAATGTCCGGAAGTAAAAACTCAAGTAAATAATTTGTAAGTCAAATTCTTTAGCTTATGTTAGTGATCCCTCGTTAATTGTAAAGATGTTTCGTTTTCTTATTTATTTTGTTCTATACATATATATATATATATATATATATATATATATATACATATATATATATATATATATATATATATATATATATATAAATATATATATAACGACAGTTGGCAATGGTTAAGTGTTAACCCTTCCAATAAAAGTGAAAATTTTCATAGTTTAGTACATGTAGTCTTGTGTTGAAAAAGTGATTTTAAAGTCCATTAGTCATATTTTTTTCTCGCTTATATCGGATCGTATTATGCGATGAAAATGACATTTTTTGTAATTATTATTTCATATCTTTCAGGAATTTAATGATCGTAATATTCAGTTGTCGTACATTTTTTAAATTTTTTTTCAATTACCTTGAATTGGGTATAGTGGTATTGCAAAGACGACTTCAAATATATAAAACCATACGAAAAACCCTTTAAAGAAACTTAATTGGAAAATAAATCGGGTTATTACCGAAATCAAATATTAAATAAAACATTGCTCCAGTTTGACCAAAAATTTATTTTATAATAAATGAATTAATAAAGAAGTTAAATTAATTATTACACAAAAGATTTGTATTAATTTATGTACTTTAACGTACGCAGTTGATATATATGGCCAACTTATTGCTATGAGAGCAATGTCTTACAGCTAACTAGAACACTAGTCCAGTCACATTCGACGAGCGGCCGGGAATCGAGCTCGTATCTCTGTGGTACGATACTTCGTGAAACGCCGTATATCTTGTAATTAATCTACCTTGTGATCAATCTACGTCGTAGCCGTGGTGCATTGGAATGGATTGATTTAATTGATTGACAGGTTACGTACTCAATACCCAGAGAAGAAAACTTTTTTCACGATCACTCTCGGTAATAAGCATGAATGTACGTTCATTAACCATACGGTAGATGAAAATTCTATGTACCACCTACACAGTTAATAAAATAGAATATGCTTATCTTTTTTGAGCTTCTTCGGGGTAGTATTTGAAGAAATCTTTTCATATATATATATATATATATATACACATATATGTATATGTATGTATATATATATATATATGTGTGTGTGTGTGTGTGTGTGTGTTTGTGTATATATGTATATGTTTACAAATTTCATTTCAGAAGTGGTACACTTGTTTTTTGCATAGAGTTCAGTTACAACTCTTGTTTACCAACGATCAGAGTAATAATGAACATTGAAGTATGAAGTTTTGTTTGTGATTTAATTTTTGAAATTAAAAATATTGAACATAGATGGAACATAGGTTTTAAAATATAATGAAAAAAAACGTATTTTTAAATGATACATTGCGATTAGAATTACAATAACAATCACAATTACAAAAACTTCTCTTTTAACATTTATTTGATTACATCTCGGTTTTTTCCGAAGAAAGTGATATGGAGTCAATAAATACCAACTATATCACAAAAAGTAACAGGAGAAAATTAATATGAAAACAACTAATACGTGGCACTTTTCGTTATATGCCTATTGTTTATGGGAACCAATCTCTTCAATTTACCCACACAAAATTAACAGCCGGCGTCTTATATTGTTTAACATTTTTATTTCCGATTTAAAGAAAATTATTTTACAATAACAAAATATATAATGAGTAGAGATTTGTAAACATTACGTGTAGTAAATAAAAATTTATTAATAATAATAACTCAACTATTAGTACACTATTTGGAGGAAAATAATTTTTCGAATCGAAACATTTCATGCAGATAGAGAATACATTAATTAATAAATAATTGTTAATAAACACTAAGACACTAACAAAGGTCAGTAATTTTTTCCTTACACATTAATCGAACAAAAAAAAGGGGTGAATTCTTTACGAATTGCGGCCAGTTTGCATCTTTCTAGATACGTACACACATTATTTTTTCTTGGAAAAAAACATTTCTAACTTGGCATAAAATTTCAACTTTGAAAAAGCTTTATGTAAAAAATAAAATCTTTTGCTACAATCTAGGTTCTACTAGAATATTTTTCGAATATAAGCACAAAAATCAAGTTTTAGATAACCTCGATCAGAGCCTATTAATAAAATAATAATTAGGCCATTTTGCCTTGAGTAGGTTGAATAATGCAAAATATACGCGGTTATTATATATAATAATACTAAAAAAGAGACACCATTTATATTGAATTACGTCACACTATTTGATGATATCCATAGGAAAATTGTATTATACGTCGACGTGCAATTGAAAAAAAAAACATTTTCAACCAAGGTTTTTCTAGCTTATTCCTGAGTTTGATGGCAGCACCTAGAGTTTCGGGCCTCGTTTGAAGTGAACCTACTTCATTTATCTTAAGTCATTACGATAAGGACTTCTTAGCGTAATAAATATGTAATAAAACTTATTAAAATAATAACTTTATTTTATATAAACACATGGGAAGAAAATATATGCATATTATCGTTAATATCTCAAAAACTCATCATTATAGTTTTCTGGAAAAAAAATCCTGTTTCCCTAATAATTTCAAATTCAGTAGTTTCTTAAAAGAAGGTGGGAGGGGAGAGTGGCATATCTTAACATAAAATTATGAAAAAAAAATACTTTTGGGACTTTTAAATCCATTTCAAGAGATACGTACGAAATTTAAAAAAAATGGAGTCTAAATATGCCACCCCTGCCTCCAAAATGTCAATGTTAACGTTTTTAAGTGTTAGCTTTTGACATGTGCGTGGGTTAAAATGCTTTATTACTACGTCAAATTTTATGTTTACACGTCGAGCCATATCCGAAAAAAATAGTTGGGAGTTATTTTATGAGGCTTCCTTTTTCCTTTTCAGATACATAATTCTAATTAATTATCTTTGTGAATTAAACAATGGGTTTATTACTTGTAGACATAATATTTTAATGATTGTATTCGTGAGTTTACGGTAACTATTAAGGACTGCAACATGTCATTAATTTCACCTCAATATTTTAGAGCATTCCGAGAAAACCATTTTAACCAAACACATCTTTATATTTCCTTGTCGGTACAAGGATCTACTCTACGACTAGACCTACATACCGTTGTACCGGTAGCTAGAAGTAAACAAACAGCAAAGGGGTAGCGAGCCGCTGCACGACGAGGGCTCTCTTGCGTACCCGCTCTTCTTCCCTACTTATACTCCCTTTTTGTGAGAAGGGAATTTTAACGTCACAAAGATTCCTGGCTGCGCAGGCTTAAACATACAACAAGCGCGCGTTTGACAGCAGGCACTGTCCTGCTCTCAGACGTGATCTCCTTAATGCGTAGAATAAATTTGAAAAAGAATTAAATTTCAATGGGAAATAGTCACTGTTCACGTGAAGCTCAATAATTTACCTGTATTAATGATTTATTATAACGGTTTCTTTACAAAATTGAAACGAAAGAAAAAATTAAATATTCTAAAGTGTTTTTTTCAACCATGAACTATATATTGTCCTAAGTTGTTTTATACAAATATGGATAATTTCCAAAGCAACTATCTTAGAAACATTTTGTTAATTATTAAATATATTAGAACTTCATCGAAACGTTAATCTGAATCATTTCTCAATTGCACTAGATGGTGGTATTTAATACAATTTTTACTGCAATCAAAGTTATACGTATGAATTTATATCTACGCTATATCAATATAGGATCAAACGAAATCGACATATGCTTATTATAATTTAAAATGAATTAGATCCAAATATTTAACCAAAGGTACACAAAGGATCCCGCTTTTATTTCTAACAAATTCAAAAAATAATTAATAAAAAACACGTAAGTAAAATATTTTACAGATATTTACCCAAAAATAAATCATTTGGGAGTAAACAAACCTTGATCTTCTCAGAATCAAAAAAATTACATACGTATTAAACTACATTTATATATATATATACATATATATATATATATATATATATATATATATATATATATATATATGTATATATATATATATATATATACATATTTAAAAAAATGGTTTTACCGACTTAGACGCGGCTTTCTGCATAAACGTTTAAATCGAAAAAGTATAAATAAAATTAATTATAAATTTGGAAACAGCCCACGATGGTTGTAGTTGTTGTAAATAATTTTTTTTTTAAATCCCTTAACTAAAAAAAGTAAAAACCTTTCAATATAATTACAAACCAAACAAAATAGTCTTATACATAAAATTTTGCAATTTTATCAGTTCGTGACTAAGTGAAAATCTCTTAGATGCACAAATAGCTTTTCTATGCTGCTACAATGTAATTAATATTGCGAACGGAAATGGAAATGGTAGCCCCGGCGATTGTTTTGGATTTATAATTATATTAATAGGTTCTTAGTTTCTTTTAGTCAGGGTACTAAAATTTTTAACCCACAATCGATTTCATGTCATTAGTTATCCCTCAAATTAATGTTTGCATTCTAAAAAACGTATTCTTACTAATTGAATGAAAATAAAAATTGTCCGTTTATTTACTCGTGTGTCTCTTTCACGCTTTAATGGCCTAACTAATTTTATTGAATTTTTTTGCCCTTTGGTAATATCAATCTTAAATTAGAATATTGGCGGTAAAATATAACTAAGCTTATCAATTTTAATATAATTTGCCCCATCATTTACAGGGGGAATACAAACGGTAAAGTAAATACAAACGGTAAAAAATAACGTCCACCCATGCAAAACTAAATGCGCTGTTATCAAGTTAGTGAAACATGTACTACTCTCTTATTTTACATACCAAATTTATCATCGCATAACAAACGCAACGCTACATACGATGAAGTACACTATGCGATCCTGCGTGTAACAAATGTAAAAGTTGGATCTGAGAAATTATGTCCATAATAATGCTTACCTAGTATATAAATGGCCTAATTAAAATGTATACCAATTTCTTTGAAGAAAAGTTTTTCATATTTTGTTAAGCTTTAAGCTCATGCGAGTGAATTACGGAAAAAGCTATTATGAAATAATGAACCAATTATGCTTATACCGAGTGTGAGTAAAGGAAATCCTGGAACAATATAATGACTGTTTATTGACGTTAGGGTATTGCGTTTCATTCCGAAGTTAACCTTAAGCAAAAATGAAATCGAAATATCAAATAGAAACGAAAAAGGCGGAATAAATATGAATAATATTTTAAAGTTATCTTAGATAAATCTGTGCTTCATGATTCTTTTAAATAGTTACCTAAATTATTCCGTTATTAAAAACTTGTATATCTGATATTGAATAAATCTGTAAATAAAGAATAATATCTGCATTCCTAAATAATTGCTATTCATTTATATTATAGATATTTAAAACAAATTCATCGAATCGGGTCAGAAATTATTGAATCAACGCAAACAAATACTGCGCTTTAATTTCTCATCGTATAATTAATTAAATCATCTTTAATGAACTCTGGTAACTTGTTTGTCTCTGGTAACTTGTTTAAATTAATTACCGGTCATTTTGTTACTAATTGAACGGTTGAACGACGATAAAATTACTTGGCGAATTTTCAGTTATATATGCGTTATGATTTTAATAAAAGAATATTCAAAAATAGGTTTCCATCAGAATTTATAAAAAAAATATACACCAGCTAATTTCTTATCTTCTAGTGCACTGCACCCAGTTCGCTTTAATGTATTAACTTTTAAAGACTTCATATTTCAAAAGAAAAAAAAGAAACGGAATCTTATAGGATCAGGATATGAATATAAAGTTATGAGAAACAAAAAAAATATTTTTTCTCCAATTTTTTGTAAGAAATTTCTAAAGGTATTGTAGAAAAATCCATAGAAAACATATCACCACTCCATCCGATCCTGAAACGGCTATAGTTAAAATGACGAAAGAGCGGTTAATAGAAGTTTACCGAAAAAGTTGAGCAATGCTTTTATAAATTATAATTATTAAATTACAATATTTTTCTTGTGACCGACAAAGATACATTAGACGGTATATTTAGATATATGGTGAAAAATAACAACTAATATATGTTAACGTTTTAAAAAAAATAATCGTACCACTAAATGTTCAAACTTAGTCGAAATTGAAATTCTCATGGCACTTCTCTTAATAGTTTCACTCATTTCCACAAATTTTATTTGCAAAAAAATTTTTTGTTTACGCTGAGATTTTACTTTGTATTTTGTATTTTATACTTATTATATTGGCGATTTCATATATAACTTATGTAGGGTAAATCAAACTTAGCATATAGATTATTAATTTAAACAAATAAATCAAGAAAAGGAAAAACTCTTTCAAATAAAAGAAAAACAAATTTAAATATTGAAATAAATAAAAAATAAATTTTTATAGAATCACTTGTAGATTATTATTAACATAGAAGATTATTATAATAGAGAATTAGGAAATAGAAGATTATTATGAAACTTTTTTTCTCGAAAACAATAAACATTCGAGTAATTTTTTAAAATACGATGTTTTCTCTCATGTAATTTTGAAAACATGGAAATATCTGGGGTCAAGGTACCTCCAATGTGTAGTACTGGTATGAGTATTATGACATTTCGCTAAGGATTTTTGACATAAATGGGCTTTCTCTGCACTCTTCATTTAATTACTAAAGGAACTCTAAATTCGAACATCTAACAATTGTAGATTTCGAGAGTAGCGAGGCGAAAAAGGGTAGCATGCATATGGTATTGCCTATGCCTTTTCCACGAACCTAATGGGAGCTATGGTAGACAGGTAACAGTGGTTAATTTTAGCGCAATCCCAAAATATTTATGGTGTGTTTAAAATGCAAATTCAACCTTTATGTCTGTCGGTTTGCTTATTACTTGGGTTATGACATCTAACAAAACAGGTAACTGATACAGAAATCATTTATCGAGAAAAGTTTTTGTCTATTAAACATTCATTTAGATGTTCAGAGCTGCAGATGGTACATGTAAAGCCATGGTGGTAATAACACGGGAAAACTGGAGAAGTCATGGAATTACAAGTACCAGTAGTAAAATTGTAGTACCAAACACACAATTAACAAAAAAAAAATACACTCATTCTATCGGTAAACTATAAACCGTCCACCATATTGGTCTATATATTTCCAGATAATAGGTTCGGACCTACAAAAATGATGTAATTCTAATAGTCTTCTTCGGTTGGAAAGCTTTTACAAACTGCTTCATGAGATCTAGGTGCTCGTATAGAGGTGGGAATATAATGTAATTTTTGTGAGCACGAGGAATGTTTTGATTTCAGGTTTGAAGTCAAATTTTGCAGGCCGATTCAACTCCACCCAAAGTTTCTTACAGGGCTTACTTTCCCATATGCATAAAAACAAGAAAAAATTGTGTATCCACGTTGCTTGTACTGAATTAAAAATTAAGAAAAATGTGTATATATTAAATTAACTTAAATTACCTTGAAATATTACGTGAAGTTATCTTGTGAAAAATACTGTCCACTTTAAAAAGAATTAAATTATAAAATAATAATTCTTTTGATACAAAAATCTTTAGAAGACAAAGAAAGTTTCATACGCATCCGCTTTTATGATTAAATTCAGATAATTATGAAATTTAGTAAAGTATGTGTTAACGTTGAATAAATTAATGTTGAATAAATTAAAAGTATGTGTTAACGTTGAATAAATTAAAAATGTTAGCTAAAACTTTTGAACCCCACGCTGCCCACACGAAGTTGAATTCCCTAATTAATATTATAAAATATTTTGGTAGCTCTTACACCGGGGCATTATAATCAATTAGTAACAAGTCATTAGTAATAGCAATAGTATTTTTATGTGTTTGTTTACACAAATTTTTAAAAACAATCCTCGGACTTGCGCAATGCGATATCATTATCTTCGTTTGACAGCAAGAAACCTGTAAATGCACAAATTTAAAACAATATGTGTGTGTACACACAAACACACACACACATACATACACACACGTAAATACACACATGCACGCACGCACGTACGCACTCACGTATCCACGCACGCACGCACGCAAATACTTCATTGGAAATCGAAAAGTTTATATGTATGTATACATATATATATATATATATATATATATATATATATATATATATATATATATATATATATATATATATATATAATATGTAAGTTTCCTTCAGAAACCTCTAGAACTTCTAATTTAACTTCTGTTTAATGAGCTTTTTAAAACTTACGGAGTATATATTTAATTATCTTGAAACTGTTTTATCTTCTTAAGATTGTTGTGACCTTTGAAACATTACAAATTTGGCTACTTGCATAATAAGTTTTTAATATAGCCAATTACATAATTTCTAGTATCTGCTTTTCATTATCAAAAACCTTTTTCAATATTCGTCGTGTAATATTTTTTTGCAGTATTTGGAATCTGAATATGAAACTAGCATTGTTTAGCGATATTTCATGAAAAGAAGACCGGAAAACGGAACGGTTGCTTATTTTACCTCTTTCCCTGATAATGTCATTGATACTAAAGTATTGTCATATCCCATAAATATATGTAAGAGTGCCATGAGTACATATCTTACAGCGAGGTACATGTCACATATTAATCTAATTAGATTTTATTTTTCAACTTTACACCGCGAAGGAGATTAAAAATCTTCAAAATTCATTTGCGAATGGCATGAAAATGTCATATAAAGAAAGCGCGGTGAAGAAAAATGAAATCGAAGACCTGAAATATCTTACAAAATTTATTGGGCTCTTCATGAAAATGAAAGTTAGCGAAGAAATAAATCTACACAAATAGTCTCTTCCTTAATTTTTTTTAAAATACCGATAGTAAATCCGAAGTGCAGGTAAATTGCTAATTCAGTTGGAGGAAGTTAAAAAAATAAAGCAACTAGGTTGCCAACTTCGAATACTTCGAATTTGGGTCTTATGGGTAAAGATGAAAAATTTCCAGTCGGTAAAACTGTCACTAATACATATTTATATTTATCTGACAGAATTTTTGCAACTGTTTGAGTTGACTTTTTAATTCCTGGGCCCGTATGCTTGCTCTGTAATACTTCAGCACTTTAAATGATCAATGAAGCCAATATATTTAACTTCGTATTTTTTTGCCTCAGATGTGATCACTATGTAATAAAATAATTTTCTTCATCAGATTATGAAATATTTCCAATGATTTTTTAAAATTTTGGTTTGACTGTTAAAATATTAGTTTGGTATGATACATAAAATAAATAAAAAAACATATCGTCTACTACTAGTTGATATTTGAGTAGAGCTGTAATACGAGAGTTTCCTTCACCTTTAACGATATTTTCGACAGTGAGTGTTAAATATTCATTTGACTCACACATGAGATGAAGTCGCTAGATAAAGTCGAGAGCACAGTGATGAGCCCAACTATATACAATATTGTCTGAATACGAACAGGATACATTTCAAGAGATAGGGTAGACTAGACTTCAAGGCAAAAAAAGAATTGTAACCAATTTATGTTGTATACTTTCATGTAACACTTAAAATATTCCAGTAGAAATATAAAAATAATGCGTTGTTGTATTAAACTTACTAGGCTCATACTGACAACTATTCAATTTGATAAAAATATTTGTTTCCTTGTTTCTTCCAATAAAATTAAAAAGTTTGAAATCAGATACCCAATATTGTTAAGATTGTGTGTACACACAGAAAAAAATTATGATCAGAATAGGCATATCACATTTACATATTGTAATTAATCGTTAATAATATTCCCAATAAATATGATATTTCACTTTTATTTTGCTGAAAACAGGTAAAGAAGTTTAAAATATGTAATACAATTTTTAATGCAACTTTTATATTGCATTTTCTTTATATTTGATTATGAATCTAAAATATAACTCAAAGCTATTTGGCCACCTGCCAGGTTGGTGATGAAACAAAAACAATATATCTCTTATTACGTTATCATTTCTTATCGTTTTTATAATACCGTAAATTACTCATCGCAAACAATATTTTTCATTTAGCAAAAGGTTCCTAAGTTTTCAAACCTTGCTTGTGAAAAAGCCTCATAAAAAGGAAAAATGGTTTGAGATGAAAATACTCCTGATTTAAAACTGTTGAGGATTGAAAAAGAAATTACAATTGCTGTAATTTAAGTTATGAACTTCAGTAATCTTGAATAAAAAATATTGAAAGCTTCAATTTCAAGCAAGTATTTAAATGTAATTACACTAATAGAATATAATCATTGACTCACTGCTCCTGAAATAACAGCATACATTAACAAATCCTCAGTTAAACTAGTACTGTGTTAACCAATAGTAAATCATTTTTGAAGACAGTTCTCAAGGTACCTCACGCGGTATAAAAACGTTTTTACAGATTATAAATAAGAAAATATTATTTGACATATTTCAAAAATATTAAAATAAATTTATAACAGAAGAATAATAATGGATATAATGGAAATTTTGTCAAAATATTTCTTAAGATATTATCTCTCCCTCGGGCATCTATTTGATTGGTAGAAACTTTATAAACAAACGTAATAGAGATAAAAAATTTGCTTGAAAACTCTGTTAAAAATTTTTGATTCTATGAACGAAGCATCTTGCGCAATCAGTTTGTAAATTTGATAGGTTAATATCCTCCACAATTAAATGAAACTACGTGATGTAGTATTATTTCTACTATCTTTAATTTCTTTACCACGACCTAGGTTTTGTTGTATTACAACATCTTCAGGTGGGATATTAGCAAAGATCCCACCTGAAGATGTTGTAATACAACGAAACCTAGGTCGTGGTAAAGAAATTAAAGATAGTAGAAATAATACTACATCACGTAGTTTCATTTAATTGCAAATAATGAATTTCTACAAAATTAACGAAAGATATATTCAATAGTTAATATCCTTGTAAATAAACGAAAATATGTCGTTTTGCAAAAAAAAAGTGTTTTGCGCATTTATTAGACTAAAAATTGGTAACACGACAACATAAAAATATTTAATATTAAAATCACCCAAGTTTTTTTAAAGTAACGATAAGAGAAAAAAGGAAATGTTTAAATTACTACCCAGTTTAATGTTAAAACGTTTGACCCAAAATAATAAATATTTTGCCATAATTGAATTGGAGTCTTAAATTTATATTTCAAGTCTTTAAAATGTAAGTTATTCTGTAGGAAAATTTACTATTTAAGCATGTTTCATATATTTAGATCAAACTGTACAAATAAGAGCAGTTGGTTGGTGAGCCGCTATTACGTATTACACATTTGAGTTTTGAACCATTTCATACGACCTCTGGTTTAAGCTACTTTCACAGATTTACAGTAAAAAGTCACCAGAAAAATTAATGCAGTTTGTTACTTTAATTGAATGAAGTTATATCTTGCAATTCCATTCATAGTTATTATTTGTTGCTATTCACACAATTGTATGCAATAATTTCTATTTATTGTTACACTAAAATGATATAGCAATTGGTGAATGACCTTAAAACACATTTAATAAAAATTTACTCAAAATTGACTTATAGAGTTCTGACGATGTTCTTATATTTATTAGGATAATGTTGAAGTTTCACTAAATTCGTCGAATATGTACAAACGGAAACAATAGAGATTAGCTCTGTCTATATAAAACATAAAAACCGACAAGCACACAGATATTGATAGAAGCAAGTTTGAATTGCACTCAATAGTAAATAATAATTTCTGATCCCAGCAAACTAATGAGATAAGTAGTTTCAATCTATCAGGGATTGAATGATCATTTTTACCTGACTTTTCTATTTTTCTAATCTAGTGTGAACTAAAGTTCCCTCTAACCTTCGTTGGGTTCAAAAGTCAATTGCTCAACTTTTACTGCGTACCCACAAGTTAGAATTGTAATTTTAAATTAAAAGCGAATATCTGGATTTTAAAATGTGAGGTCTGACATGAATAATTTAATTATTGCTTGTAATCTACTCCCGTATATATACATGCATTTAGAACAATACGAATGGTTAACTATTAAACGTACTATTAAACAAAATAACTACGTTATTTATTTTTATTACCCTAAATTTAATATTCCCTGCTATATCCGAAATATTTGAATTAAATCTAATTTCCGTTGTTAACTGATCTGAAAAGGGAACCGCAAACACTAGAATAGTGATGCATTATTAAAACTATACAAATTATATAAATGTTCTTTTATTGCTCACCCCACTCATTTCTCGTATTTCATTTAAGCTTGTTATATGTTGTGCTGATGAGGACAACATTGGATTCATTTTATCTATTATGTCCTGGGCATATCTGATTTGTGCATAATACAATTTTTCAAATTCACCGAAGTCTCGTTAGTCAGTTCGCCTATATTTGTTTGGATTTCTTCAAATTGATAAAGTTTACTGCTTATATTATTTTAACATAATTTTATTTCTGTATTAACGGTTTCTTCATTGTGAACATAATTGATAATTAATGTTAATTTTGTTTTGAGTACTGTCCTTTTTTAATTCAATTATTATTGCACTACCGCAGCATTTTGATAACTAATTTATCTATTTTGAAGCACAATTTGAAGGGTTTTAGGAAAATGGGATTGTTTTAAAGGCTAATGTGGTAGATTATTATATAGGAAAGGACAAAAGATTTTTTTCACCTATTTTTGTTGTTGCGATGTTGGCCTTTTTGGCTGCACCCGTGTTGACTGTAGTCGCTGTAGAGGAGATAGCGTCGATGTTGGTGATGAGGACCTAAAGGGATGACATCTGCGTCGTTTTGCTGACGCTTCTCGGCTTTCGGCTGCTAATTTTCCTCGTGTATTGATATAACTTCGTTGATTGAAGGTTTTCAAGTTAAAAAATTTTATGCACTTTGTTTTTAACAATCGTTAGATACCTCGTAATAAATCTTCAAATTTTTATATTGTTTTTAAGGGATTATCTTTAGTGCTTGCTATTGCCACACTGTGAAACTTTACGTCACTTGAATATTTCAAGGTATTTTCACGGTTAATCCAGTATATTTATCCGGACCCGACTCGAAAGACTATGTTATAGCGCGTATAGATGAAATAATAATATCTTATTATTGTTAGACTGTTAATACGCTAGCAACTTACTTTATTATGACGTTCACAAAAAAAATTAATTATTTGACACAGATTTTGAATATGTCATATTTATTAAAATGGTGTTATCTGTTTGACTGCCCAGATCAAAGTGCCGTTTGCAAAATTTTGTTAGATTCAAAAAAAAACCTAAATCCTTTAAATTACATTATTTTATTGGCTAAAATTCTTTTAAACTATCTTGGTGGGGCGGCTACTAAGCCCGCATGCTCAATATATATATATATATATATATATATATATATATATATATATATATATATTTTAACGAAAAGGACACGAAAAGTGATGTTACTAATATTATTATTCACACTAGTGGGACCTGTTCTAGGTTATATGTCAAATTTTGTGTTTAAATATGGCATGGAAAATTTTATTCCAGACTATTGTAACATAACTCGCGCGGCGCTCCGCACTTCACGACAAGAAATGTTTAGAATCATCTGCCGCAAATTATTTTTAAATCAATACTTAACTTAGAAGTACAAAACTGGCTTTATTGGTATGCAAAAATGTTTCTTTGATTTTTTTTCAATTTTCTTGTACTGAGCTACAGGTTGTTACATTTTACTTCTTATTAAAAGCATTATACGACCTTCGTCTTACAATCGTTGTATAAAGTTATGATTTATGTTGGTGGACGTTGTTGTCAAAATAAAAAGTACTTGTATGACAATTTGTCTTCTGCGAAGGTTGTCAAATATTTTTGTTTTTCGCATTATAATTATAACATGCATGAGTGTAAATTTCCAAAAATTGACTTGAGAAATATTACCAGGAAAGCTTATTTTTACACTGCAATTTATAATGAATTCTTTAACGCCAATACAAAAATTATGTAACACAGATTAGTAACGTTATGACTACAAATATAACATAGATTCTAGTTTGTTAAGAATAAGTTTGTTTTGTTGAAGCCCACTAACATTAATGTGCTATGGTGGTTAACGGAGAATGCTTCGACCAACCACTGGATTAGTAAAAGGTGTGAATATAAGAAATGTTACTTTTTTGTAACTACTTTTACGCCTGTTGGTATAAAACTAGCTTTTCTCCCCAGCTTCGCCCGTGTTTTATTTACTATGATCCCCTCCCCTCTTTCGTCAAGCATGTGCATAAGATGCACAAATGCTCCACCAGAATCCCCATGTACTAGAATCACCACCTGGTCGAAATACGTAAGTACCTCCGAAATATACCATTGTCGTTATAACTACTAAACTCTAAATATTTAGTACATAGTATCAAACGATTTTATATAATCATCATCATCATATATATTAATACGCCAAGGTTAAGATGTTACTCTCCCTTTTTAGAAAAAACCTCACAACTAATCCACATAAATTATATATCATTTTATAGATAATTGCTTGCTCTACCGGCATCCACAACTAAACAATTTATTATTGCTATTGTTTTTGCAAATTAATTAATTAATCAAATTATATACACAAAACAGCAATGCTGCCATCTAACGGCTCAACGTCAATATGATTGACGGTCGGTAAAATTTTTATTTAATTTCAAATCCACTCACGTATAAATAAAGTGGCGCTTTAGCTCAATGATTTTGATACTTGCGCCTCTATATGTCAATTTTAGTAAAATATTTGTTTGATCTGTCATCTGAGCTTCATAATGGAATAAATAATGCGAAGACTTCGCACGGGTCACGCTAGTTTAATATAATTCATTGGCGTAAATATATGTCACTAGTTTATAACAACACCCATGAATATTATATTTAGCAATAAAACTTTTATTTATCAATAAAATATTTACTGTGTGTTACCTATTGATGGATATATGTCGTGACGGACTTTTCCTATAATTTTGATGCCCATTTAATTTTTTATTTGTGGGCATAATTTTTTGTTATTATTTATATTCCTACTCTGCACCTGTACATGATGGCTTAATTATATATATATATATATATATATATATATATATATAAATATATATATATACGGATCTTGCTTTTATGTACGGTTGATTCTCACTTTCCCATATGGAACTGAGTGGTAATATCAATAATTTCTCTCAGGAGACCAATGACACTCCTTAATTATTGACGATGTACAAACTGTAATTCTGATTAGACATTATTTTTTGGAAAGATTTCTGATTCTATGAGACTTTTTTGTTTCAATTTTCTATGTTAATTGTTTCAAAATATTAGTTTCTGTTGAAAAGCTGCATTATTGTTCCGCTTTTCGTATGACATACTTTTAATGAAATATTATCAGACCAATATCCTGTACCGTTTTAAACACTTATTATTAGACTTAACAACAACGTCTAAAGTATGTATTTATATTATTAGATTAAATGGCTGTTATCAAGCAATTATCATTTTCAAAGTACCTGTCCAAACGGATTAAACTTATTTGTGCTGACATTTTTCGTCTTTCGAACTGTTTATGAAAGGTCTTTTTCCAACAAAGACGAAGATTTTAAATGCATATAAGCTATAAGTAATTATTTTAAAGACAAAGGAATTTTTAATTACAAACACTTTGATTAGTTTTCATATAAATTTTTAATAATTTTTTTTTAAGAAGACAGCTCTGTAGCTTGATCAAATATTTGAACCTTTGGGGTTGAAAAATTCAACCTTTTTTATACATATCTACTTAAACTGACTCTGTATTATAATTATATTCATTAGTATATGCTTCTTTGGAATAAACTTTTTATTAACCTTACATTTTATATATTGAATATATTTGGCGTTAATTTTGTAGAAATTGATTATTCACAATTAAATGAAACTACGTGGTGGAGTATTATTTCTACATTCTTTAAGTTCTTTATCACGACCTAGGCTTCTTTGTATTGCAACATCTTCAGGTGGGCTATTAACAAAGATATCTTTGCTAATAGCCCACCTGAAGATGTTGCAATACAACAAAACCTAAGTCATGGTAATGAACTTAAATAACGTAGAAATAATACTACATCACGTAGTTTCATTTACTTACATTTTATAAAAATTTAATGTAGTACCCTAAAATAATAGGTTCAAATTATTTTAATTATCATAAATATTATTCACTCAAATGTAACCGAAATTGATTTTAAGCTGTTTTGAAGAATTTAGGTCAAATCGTTTGTTCAAAAATTTGCCGGAAAAATTTACTTTTTGTTTTTATATCTTAGTATTTGATGTATAGAAGTAACAGTTTTAAATACATAAGTATTACTTGTTGAAATAAAAAGTATTGCTTTTGTTTCAACTCTAAAGCAATACATAAACCAATTGCTTGTAACTTATTAGTAGATATATTGTTTTCGCTTTATAGTTACTCATGTCTAACAATTAAACCAAATAATTAAACCCTTCAACGTCGCATTTGATATATATTAATGAAACTTGAGGTTTTTGTCATTAGGGTACAAAAAAGGGAATATTTACCAAAAAGGAACTTAATCTTGGTAAAGAAAGCTTTTAGTTAAAACACATTTAAGTTAGTATGTGTTTTTAAATATTTTAGCAAAATTTTATTTTAGGTTTATTTGAGAAATGAGCGCCGGCAACATTGGAGTTATATAAGAATATAAGACATTTAAAAGCTTAAACGTGCAGGATTCCCCGACTATATTTTTTAGTAGATTATCTTAAAATGTGCATTTGGTTTTGTGGTCAAACTAATACTTCAATTTCTTTTTAAATTCCGTCATTTTATCGACGAGTTCACAAATTGACGTTTCTATTGGTTCGTTTACTTAAGAGTGAATGAAAAACGAGAATGACCGCATATTATGTTCATTGTTGATTTAGTGCATACATCACGATTTTCCTTTTCCTTTATATTTTGATATCGTAGAAAATATTTCGTAAAATATAATTCAATATAAAATATTCTACTATCTTTCTTTTGACTTTAAAAAAGTAATATATTTTCCTGAGAGATTTGTATCTTATTAAGGACGCGTAACTAAAATCAATTGTTTATAAGTTTTAAAATTATCCAACTGTTTCTGCTTTTAATTGCTGATAGGTACAACTTTTTCATATTATTTACAAAAGTTTAAAAATAAAAAAAAAATGAAATCGCCGATTGTGAAGTGTTATTTAATGATTTTTCCTATTTCTTAAATATAAAAAACATAATTATGTTTCGTTAAATACCACGTTTCAACTTTCGAGGAAAAAACCGTACTTTAAACAGTTAGGGACGAAGTTAATTTAACTGCGTTTTAATAATTAAATATCGTGTTTAATTATTCAACACAACGCTAAAATTTGCATCTAATTATTCAAAAACCTGCCTCCTATTGCAGCGTTGAAATCATTTTATGGCAATGGTAAATACAATTGTCGCTTTTAGATGAAATGAAAACAAGGTCCCATTATAATGGAAATGCACCCGTTTAAAATTAAACACAATTATGGAATTTCTCGCAATTTCAAAATTCACTCCCTCAGTATTTTTGTTCCATTTCCAAAACCAACGGCCTAAATAAATATTTTCCCTTTAAATTATGATCCATTTTTAGGTACTGTTGTACATTTGCACCTTAATTTTTTATAAAGAATTGAAAGTTGAGTAATCATTTCATCATTTATAATTTCGTTTCCGAGTCACATTAATATTCATGTAAATAATTTTAAGTTTATGGTTCACACATTATTTTCAACGTATTTTCATTGATTTTTTAGTGTCTTTTATATCGTGGGTATCGTGTGTGGTTTGCTAAATACATTTGTATACAGTTAACTATGATTCTGCTAACCTTTCTCTTTTTTGTTAGCGATTTAGATACAAAAACTCTAATAATTTAAGCCGGGATGAGAGCGAGTGGGAATTATTTTATATATTATGTAACATTTATATGAATGTATGATTAAACGAAGATACGATGAACTTTTCCTATACTTAATTACCACATGTGCATCATATCGTCAAATGTTGTAGAGCGGAGAAGTTAAATGATGCAAGTCGCGGATGATATGGTAGTGAAACGTAATTGAGCCTTGCTGATCTTTTGCCATATAATTTGCTGTTTTTGTACTGTGTTTACTATACCTATTTTATGTATTGAGCGAAATTTATTTTCCCTTTTAATATCGTCCAAGCTTTAATATTCCAAGCCTCATCCTCCATAATTCAAATTTTAACTTCTTCGGGTAAAGTACCCTAGAAATATAAGCGAACAGTTCAGTCTCTGTTAACAGAAACAATCGAATGGCTATCTTTAATGGTTCTCAAACTGTTTACAACGAATTTGGAACTTTATGCTATCCTATTTATCTTATACATGGGCGCACGCACATACATAAATAGAACTGAACAGTTTGAATTCTTAAGGACGTTCAATATTTCTTCTAAAATATTTGCAAGTAATCAAATAATTTCTCGCTGTATAAACAATTGTTAAATTTTTATTCCGGTGAAATATACGATGACTTTTAACAAGTTTTTTTCACAATTGGAAACTCAACAATTTCAAATATCTATGAGTATTATGTGAATATTATTAATAGGTCCTAAACTATCATATATCAAATTATGAAAGAAAATTATTTTGAAATCTATTAATCTATTCAATTATTCCAACATACAGTTTCAGTTGAGAACTAAAAACAATTACGTAGTATTTTTTTACATCAAATTATTCCGTTCCAAAGTTTTCGGGCAAAGATTTTTTAATTTCTTAATATTTTGAAATATTCCATTCACTTATATTATTGATTTGAAACTCATGGATACTTTCTCTTGCTTAATTGCTACCATTTACATTTCAACTCGAAATTTTATGCAGTATTAGTCGTAATATTAAGTTACTCTATACGTGACTGAATATTATAGTTATTATTTTGTTACTGCTACGAAAATATAGTTATGTTAGCTATTATAATTCTAGTTGATTGTATGTCATACAGCTTGTAAATATAACCGTTGAAAAAATGATCTAAAACTTATTTTATTTCACATTATTAGAAATTAAGAGAATAAAAACTGACAAATTTATCTGCGAACTTTTATTCCAAAAATTATAACAAAAACGACATTAATATGATTGAACAATTGGTATTTATGGAATAATAGAAACGAATAAATAAATTAGCACCTAGATCATACATAAAAATTGACCTAATGCAATAACGCATGAACAAAATTTGAGAGCTTTTGCGTATTTTACTTACTTTTCAAAGCTTGCCGAGATCATATGTGAAAGTTAAATTAAATACATAAGCATTTTCATGCGTACTTTTAAATATGAACTTTATTTTATTTTCATATAAACAAATTATCAGGAAATGATGTTTATTTTGGTTTCCACGCTCTTTTAACTAACGTGATGTTTTAGAGTTTGCCTCCTTTTTTATATATGCCTTTGACAAAAAGATATTAAATTAATTGACAAAAAAAAATATATATATATATATATATATATATATATATCAATATATATATATGGCGATCTTGTAAAAATCATACCAGGATCTAATGACGCACTCCAGAGTTAGTTTGTGGGTTATCAGACGAAAATACACGATCGACGATTAAACTAAAGTGATTTTGCGCATCGTTATAAAATAAATATAACGTCAGAAGTGGAATCAAGTTTTGACGATAGAGTGTGTATGTATGCCATGGAAACTCGCTGAAGATGTATATATGACTCACTTAATTTAGACTCGTCTTTAACCAATTAAAAACAATGAAGAAATTTAAGATTTGAAGCTAATGACTTTTTTTATTTACGTACTCGTACGTAACTGAAAGACGCATAGACTGATTTTTGTGGTTATTTTTTTTAAAAGAAATTCTTTCGGAAAACGTATTTTGATGAAAGAAATATACTTTGCCTTCTACAGTAGAACTGATTTATTATTACAAAAAGTTTTAAACTTATAAAAATTGATAATGATATTGATGAAATTATTTCGTATTCTTAGAATTAATTTACAATATTAAGAAAAAAAATCCTTTCACTGAACTTGAAATCGTCATTAAGTAACTCGGCGCAAAATGTGTAATAAACCTAATACTTAAATTGTTTGTACGGAATACGAGTTTAATTGTAATCATCTATTAAATATTATAACTAAAATATGTAAATTTGAAGTAGAAAAAACGTGGCCACAGATTTAAGCCAATTTTCATTTTATGTAACAAAAACCCTATCTTCTAATGTAAGACGAAAAACATATAGATATATTTATAAAATACACTGAACTCGATCCACATTATCCGCCCTATTTGCATCGCGCCATAACGCTTTGTTAGATGTAACATATTTTAATAAGTAGAATTTAATTACATTTATTGTAGGGCGTTTTTCTATTCCTATTTTATTTTTAATAATTACTAGGGGTCCGGTTTCGATTTCCTTAATTGTTTTTGTTTGATTGTTTGTTTAATTAGTGTCGGCTTTGTTTTGGTTAAATAAAAAAGAATACGTGGTTGTAAATATATTATGACTGTTTGCTTTAATATTCACATTTAAAGAACAGAAAAATTAAAATTGATAAAGTTAAAGACATGATTTTTATCTCGCTTTACCTTCAACGGTCCAGATGCAAATTTTAATTAAACATTGAAACGCGAATTAAGATCGATTTCACGACGATTCGATTAAACCCAAATTCATCGTTTTTAGTACCCTATTCTATTTTTTTTTGTTTTACTTTTCCTTCAATTGTTAATTGTCGTTAAATAAATCTTTAGTTACATTTTCAACCATATATTGTACGTTTTTACATTATGAATTAATTCTAAATTTTGTCGCAGCCATTATAGAGTATTATGATATAATAAAATGTTTTAAATAACCAAGAAAGAGAATTCGGTTTATATAAATTATTTATTAAAATCGATAGTTTATGTAACAAATTGTTTCTTTACTTAATATTATTAATGTACATAATTAGTCATAAACACCAACTAAAATGGTGGAGGAGTAAAAATGTTTGGTAGGCTACAATTAATTTTACAAACATGAAAATTTTCTAACATATAAATCATGAAAGGTATTTTTATTTTCTTAACCCATTAACCTACACGTAACATGACGCTTATTCTTTAATAATATTCCTAACGACAACTGACTTAACTGACTTAACTGAACTTAAAGTTTATAAGTTCATAATAAAATTGCATCAGTACGCAAAACAATCAATGTCAAACTTCAGTAACATTAATTTTTGAATGTTTAATTTACTTTGAAAAATAATTCAGACGAAATTGACATGAATGTCGCAAATATTTTCATTATGATTTAAATGGCGAAGCAAACGATCGACAATTCCCATCGGCATTTATTTTAACAGTATCAAATTACGAGCACGTTTTCGCCGACAGTTATGTATTGTGTTCTGGGTAAAAACTTACCTATAAATCTATTAAATTGGTCGATATTGGGAGATTATGTTAGGGAAGATTTGCGTTCTATATTAGTAAGCTAAAATATTGAATATTTTAAAAGAACTGTTTAGTAATATAACCAAACCATAATCAATAATTTATGACATCACTAAAGTTGTCATTAAAATAAGTGATACTCTTATTTACTCGAATCTTTGTTCGACCTTTGGACAAGAGATTTTAGATATATATGGTCTCACTAAATTATTTAAGCAAAGTTAGGTACCCGTATTTCATATTATTGTCTATTGAATAGCTAGGGATTTTCTATTTTTCCAGCATGCTTTCTCTCTAAATGAACTATAAATCATACACTTTGTATATTTCATCAGTATGATTACAATAAGTAACTTTGTCTAAAATCTACTTTTCAAATTTCCACTAAATGTGTCCTTTCTTATTAAAAACAATGATAATGTATCTAAAGGTTACACTTAAACCATTTTGGAAAAATATAAACATAAAAAAAAATATTAAAATAGAGTATAAATAGGAAAGAGAAAACAGTTCGTTTTAACTTGCGATATAGTTATACACAATAAAAAGACAATTTTATTTTCACCACACATTTATATTTTTATTATCAAAATTCCGTACTTATATGATTAATCTAATATTTTAAACGCGTTATCGCGTGTTATTTTAATATTTGAAAGCAATTATTATCTATGAATTATTATCTACCTGTGCTATGTTAAAAAAATTGAAAACTCTGTTGTCAAATATTTGTTTATATTCGGATTTCCTTATCTAATCAATAATATGAAATTATATTTTAGTACTTTAATATATATGTACATTTTATTATTAAAAATTGTATACGAAAATGAAATAAAACATAAAACTATGAGGGAGAAAATAATATTACATAGGAATTATCGAGAAGAAATTACTAAATTGTTGCTTAAGGATTATATTAAAAATATTACGTCAAATATTACTTTACCGCGTTAATAAGAAAAGACAATTGTAGAATAATTTTGGGACATGATTACTCCATGATTACTCCATGATTACTCAATTATATTTATTTGCGTTGATATTACAATGGATTTTTAAATGTCTTTTCTTGCAAAACAAGGTTTTCAAAAAGTATCCTCGCATTAAATTGCTTATATGAACAAGTACATAATGCGATAACAAATTCTTGAAGTAATTTAGAACTTCTAAGATCTGACTAAAAATCGGCACTGAGCAATAATTCAATCTCTTTTTAAAGGGGAAGGATGAAAATATACTGCTACAATAATAATTTTATCCGAATTAACTACGACTTTCCTGGTAGCTGTGAACTGCACACGTGTTCCACATATGTTCATAAACGGGTTCACGTCCTAGATACTAATTATCGTTTCCTAGTCAACTAAGCACTCTATGTAATACGACATACTCTGAGATTTAAATTGTTGCTTAAAAATCAAAATGTTATGAGGCTGGAAATTGGAAAAAGTTTGAAAATTTTCCATTGTACAAACCTCGCCATGTATGAGGGCGAAATACAATAAGAATTATAAAAACCTGTGGCGATTAGTTATCAACGAAGATGCAAAAAGGATTTCGCTTAAAACTCTGGACTAGGACTTAACATCGACGCTTAGTATTGCCGCGACAAAACTAGGTCAATTGGGGATGCAGATTTATACTACACACGATTGTTGTTTTCATGAAAATAACCGCGGCATTGTTTAATAGTACGATCTTTTTTTTTGTTTGGAAAGTATGCAAAATATGAAAAATAGAGATATTTTTATGGTCATGTTTTGAATAATCTATTAATGTTATGGAATACATTTTCATAAAAACTCGGTGTTCCGCTTTTTTTAATAATTAAAATATTTATTTTCTTTAATTGTTATTAGAAAGTAAAACAAGTTAATATTTCAATGATACTAACGTATACTTATTAAAGTCATTTGTTTTATTTATTAGGGTTATTATACAGTAATAAAAGTTGTATTTTGATAGAGATAAATAGAATAACTTGAAACTTGCATATAGCATGTGTCCAAAAAAATACATTTGAACTTTTTACGCTATGTATTTCACAGCTTTTACAAAAACATTATTTGGCAAAAGAAAAGTATTTACTCCACCAGTAGGATAGTAAAGAAATTTCAAACACAATCAACTCAAAGCAAATTTTCCGTGCATATGAACGCGAAGATACGACTTGGAAAGTGAATATCACTCAAGACAACTCTTGGCAGACGAGTTATTTCGTTT
Source organism: Druceiella hillmani (assembly GCA_039881145.1). Classification (NCBI taxonomy): domain Eukaryota; kingdom Metazoa; phylum Arthropoda; class Insecta; order Lepidoptera; family Hepialidae; genus Druceiella; species Druceiella hillmani. The sequence continues at coordinate 6,717,519 of JAYKKI010000100.1, forward strand.
TGTATTTTCCGAATATTCTACACAGTGTTTTATGGTACTAGACTTGTTGGTTGTAAAAAAATTCGCTTGCATGTTCGGTACTACGTATGAAGACAGGTGGCAGGTCTCAACATTGACCGATTTTAGTGATTCTTTTTCAGTTGTTGACCAAATTTAGTAATTTTTATAGTAATTAACCAATTGGATAATTATCGAAATATAACCGTGTTGGTTTTTACAATGATTTGTCAGACAGTTTCACTTTTTTAAATAAACATACAAAAGTTCCATTTTTTCGTCCTCGGCGATTCTCTATCTTGGTTTTCCGCGAATCTTCTAGTCTTTTTCTTCCATTTTTAATTTTTTTTATTTTCAATTTTCTTTTAGGTTGTTTATCTAATAAACTATCATAAGATGGATGTGAACTTTTGGTTTTTCAAACCATTTTGAATTTCTTTCAAATCATTTTGAATTAATTTCATATTGTCGCAATTTTAACGTTTAACAATTCTTCTTTTGTTCAATAGAGCGTTTCAATTTATTTATTGCATTAGGATTCGTGGGTAGGTTCAGGCAATAATAAATATTTAAGTGTGCCTAGTGTTTGTATGAAATTATTTACAAAAAATTCTTTACAATGTTAATGTATTACCTATTTATTTTCCACAGAACCAAAACATTGTTTATATCTCTAAATATGTGAAATCTAGAATACCCCTATAGTTTTATTGTAATCTTCTAGCCAAATTTTACCAACACGGTTTTTAAATGATTTTAGTTTAAGTAGTTTTGGAAATAAAGAGGAGAAATACTCCACTTTCGCATACGCTTTAGAATATCTTTTTAAATATGCAATTTAAAAGTACGAGAAATCAAATTGTTTTCTTCATAATAACCTTTTTCAAATGATAACTCACATGGACATAAAAAGAGAAAAACAATTGAGTACTATATATAACTCTTTTTTGAGTTATTATACGAATATTTTATAAAGAGAGAATAATAGAGCAAACTAGATTTTTTTTCTAGATAGAAATTGTAAACCAATTTAATAGGAAATATTTGATTTTATAAACGATCTGTCCGATAAATGAATATTTACAAAAATATTTTCCCTTCTAGCCCTAAAATTTTTAATTTATTTGATAAAAAATTCTTTAAAATATTATCTATATTTGTATCGGAAATCAATAAGTCTAATTTTAATTAATATGATATTATTGTATAATTTTAGTCAAAAGTGCATCAAAATTTTATCATCAATTGAATACGACTGCTACGATCTAATAGTACAATCTACTTCAATAAAATATTATAATAGTTTTAATCTTATGGGTAAATTAAAATAAAAATTACAAAAAATGCATTTTGAATATTACTTACAACAGATAAAAATATACTTCAAATATTTTATTTATTTATACATAATGGAAGAAAAAAAATAATTTATCGACAATTGTTTTAAAAGTACTTTACCTCGTTACCATGTAGTATGTAACTATTTGATTGTTATACAGTTTATTATGCTGAAGGTTACTTTTATACTTTTGGATTTCTGGATAGTTTGCTGTACATCACGTTATCAATTTAATTAGAGATTATGACTTTTTTTCTCTAATCCACTTTTTGATAATAATCTACATTTGCATTGCTTAATGTTCAGTGCTTTGTTTTCTATTGTAACTTGAAAATATGTACTTTCTATTACAATAAAAATATATTTAGTGAATATCAGTGATGGTTAACGTAAATAAATTGTATGCTTCTTCATTAAGCTAAAAGGGAACAAACTTCATTAATATTTTGGACGCATCGATTGACAGAAGGTTTATCATATCGAAGCAGTTCCGGTTAACTACTTTATAATTTTTATTTCGTTTTGCATGTAAAATAAATTTTCAACTGTTTTATGGAGCATTCAAATTAATTTCGTTCCAAACAATTAAAACATTTTTAGGCAAATACATTGACTACAATGCAACTATTATTCTATCAAATTTTCGAAGTAATATGAAATTAGTTAAAAGTTTTGTGTTGAAAAATAAATGAATGTGTTAAAGAAACGTGGTTTTGAATTTAAATTAAAGATAGTAAAAACTATAAGAAAATAAAGCTTGTAAGGGCAACAAAAGCATTAACTCATCAGAAAGCATTGATTCATCTGGATTTGGAGAGTTAAGATCGATGGAGGTCATTGCCGATTGATTTCACTTTAAGGTAGTACTAGAGTGGTTTAAGTATATATCCAGAATAAACAATATTGAAGCAAAAATTGTGATTATGAGATTTTCTTACATATTTAAACATTTTTCCTCCCGAGGAGCAGGTATTGCTCATTAATGGTCAACTATACCTGTTCAGGAGGAGAAAAATTAATTTGTTTTCTTAATATTTTGCATTTCAGTTATTGATGTCTTGAATGTGCTATTATAAAGCACGTATTAATGTTCCTTTATTATCTCAGTCCTGGCAGTTAAAGAATAACGCTGATTTGTAACCGTAATTAGGTATTCATTATGACTAATTAAAGTCAAAGATAACTTTGTTTTTGTTATTTAAATGAAAAATTAATACATGCGTGTATTTAGAGCTTTTTATAATTTTATACAACTACAGTAAAATTTAAGCTGATTTAACAAAAAAAAATTAAGATACAACTTGATAACAAAATGTTTTAGTACCATAAAATTGTTTGCCTTCCTTTCTCTAACCATCGAAAAAGTAAAAATTTAATGGCATACTAGATATATACGTTTGTTAATTTTTTGAGTGAAAATTTTAAATAAAATAATTAAGATACGAACACTCGTGTAAGAACTTGCTATATAGCTTGACTGCATATGAAGCAATATTTTTTCGTCTTTTTGGAATAATTGACTGCTTGTGGGCAGTATAAATCTCCTACCAATAGTTTTGTGAAAAAAAAGAAACTTTAAATAACTCGGGCTGTGCTAGATATCTATCTGATAGCTATATAGATATATACGGCAATATACGCCCAATTCAATTCAATAGTTGGCCCGTGCGAATAATTTGCAAGTCATCGAATGGTAATACAATGTGAAAATAAGAAAGTGAAAGGTATTTTTAGTTACTGTGTTTAAATAAAATAAGCTCGCGGATCGAGGGTCTCGTGCCCTGTTTTACGTAAAATCGTTTTATTTATACCGTTAGAAAGTTTTTATTAGTAACTCAACACTAATAAAAACTTTCTAGGCCAATAAATATTTAACAATATCTAAAGTAATTTAGTGAGAGTAAAGATATAATATTTAGTTAAATAGATTGCCAATATTAGGCGTTAAGGCGTTATTTACAATATATATAACTTTGAGATATAATATTTAGAGATAATACTACAAAAGTGAAAGCGAGTGTTTCGATAAAAATAGAAAAATATTTAAAATGCCTTTCGCCGATGTGTAGTGTATCTACAAGTAGGTTAAAATTAGTAAAGGAAGTAAACATTTCTTTAAAAGATAAAGAAAGTTGTCAATATAACTATCTTCTATGGTATATTTTGCCCTGAATGGTGCGACAAGTGTTAATCGATATTCGACACATGTTGTGTTTATTTATTGAAAATATTTTCTTAACAAATTTTGCAGGTAGCATCCTGTCGCTTGCATTATACGAAAGTCTATGCTGCGAATATTAATTACGATCATTCTCAAGAACGTTTTAAATTACTTAAAGGAAACATTTGCAATCTTAGTCGGACAGACTAATATCAAAACTTAAAGAATTGAATGCATTTTAAAGTCGACAAACATTGGGATTATAATTTATTATTATTTATGACAAGTACATGTTATAAGTGATTTTAACTAATTCAGTCGAATGACTTTAACCGGTACTAGACCCAAAGAAAAGTGGATCATTGGGTTGGTGGAATTTACGAAACTTACTAGTTGCAAGTGAGTAATTCTCCTTAAAATTTAAATAAAGTAGAGAATGATCTAGTTATTTCTGTGCCAAAAATGATTCATATATGTTCAAAATATGGTAAAGGTATACCCTAATCTGTTCTCAGCAATTATGGCATAGGCAAAAGCGAGCAGATAGATAAGAAAAAGTGACCAGGCAGACGCATGATGACCACGACAAGTTATATATATTAGAATATGTAGCCTTGTAAACTCTGCTGTTTTTAAATACGTGGTAATATCTTGGAAAACCGTCTTTATTAATAAAATATGGCAATCGACATTTGCTTAAAATACCACCACCAATAATTTGTTTCGAGATACTGCTGTCGCTATATCCAGAATTGTTACTTTACAGTTACCCACGGAGCCATCTATATCAAATTGACATCGTTAACTCACTTCTTTACATGAAAAGTAATTGCCTATTACGTCCACAGTGTTTTAGTGATCGACAAACAAAATTTGTTATTTGAAGAATTCCATAATTGACAGCAATATATAGTAAATTATTATTGAAAAACTTTTAAATGTGCTTTCACTCCAATGTAGTAGTACATGTTTAATAAAAGACTAAATTATGTTAATACATTAAGTGACTTTTGATATTCTGTTAATCTTACCATTTGCTCTACTCGTAAATGTGGGTAATTTTTAACACTGTTGCCATAATTACAATTATTTAATATCAATTTCAATGCTTTATATTTATACTACTTTCTTTACTCCATTTTGTGCCTTTTAATGTAATTTACGAATATTTTTCATTAATTAATCAGACTCAATTAATTAGAAATTTTTTATGCACCTCATTTGATATTTACGCTTTATAGGTTTCTCTGCAAGAATTTGAAAAAGTTCATATTTATAATTTATTTTAATAATTTTTCTCGTATTTTATTGATTTTTAATAATTATACTTTATTAAAGTGTAATATATAAATAAAATACAAGGTAAAAGAAATAGGTTTTTACGTAATGAATACACGGTTAAAAAGTAGTTTTGGGCTTTATAATTTAAATCTTAATAAATATAATTTGTGTCATAAGCTTATTTTTCAATTTAATTATCAAAAGTAAAGATAACATTTAATATCTGTAATATAATTTTCTGTAATACTGTATTCGGGTCTGTACGCGTAATCGGTCTTAAAAATTATCATTATATAGAATACTTTTTTGTATAATTTGAAAATTCTTTTGATTTTATGAAGATAATTTTAATCTATTGTCATTTTGAAATATAAACATTGACGAAAAACGATTATCGACGAAAAATTCTTTTAAGTTCTTTAAATGAAATTGTAAAAACAACTGCTTTATTCTTTACTTTAAAAGACAATTTGAAAATGATGAAACTTTTACAAGTGATGGTTAATAAAGTACACTGATTTAACTTTAGAATCTTATGTTTTATGAATTTCATACAAATTTTGCACCCTTTTTTATGTTTTGAATAGAGTTTAAGATATCTACAATAATTTGTTTTACAACCAGAGAGTGAATTGATTTTGTTATCTAATTTTTGTGTTCGTCTCATTTAGTACGAAATCATAAGTGCAGGAAATTGGGAAATATTGTTTCCTAAAGTTTCTTAACTAAAACAACTTTTTAATACATGAAAATTTAGAAATAAATGTAACTGTACTAACCATGCTTAAGTAGATATTATATGTTTCATGGATATCTTAAATAAGAAATGCGATTCAAATATGTACTGCCAAAAAATCTGTATGACTAGACTCAATTTGTGAATTTAGGAACAGTTATTCAGTATTTATTATTTATATTATTAATTTTCAATATCCCTTCTCTTTTAAAAGGTACTTTGATTTGTTAAAACTTTACAAGCTCATTTCTGAACAAAATTTAATGTTTAAATTTAGTGAACTTATATAGAAATAATGATGGAAGAGTTATACATAATTTAAATTTGAAAAAGACGTATTTCTTGTGAAAATAATTATATATTTAACTAGTGTTTTATTGGTATTTCGGCACGTAGTAATAACATTATTATAATTTGCCACAAAACACTTTTGAAAATAGCAATTGCTGAGATATTGATCCGTGTTAAGATTTATTAATTATTGTCCCCCTACATCTGCAGAAAATATATTAAAAGTGGTCGTACATGTAGTTTGATAGTATCAAGTAACAGGCAACAAGTATTATACAAGACTGTACTGGCAGTGACAGTACCTCCAAACGACACTGACAGTACCTCCTAATTTGTTGTTATTAGGCATAATGAAAGAATATTATTAAACTGTTTAAGAAAGTTGAAATTTTCAAAGATAAAATCTGTAACTGAAAAAAGCTTACTATAAATCAAGTATGAAGCTAATATTTTTTATTTTCTTTAGGAAGTATTCATTTACCTAGAGTACCTAGAGCGATTTAAGCGGAATGAATTTTATTTCTTTTAAAGGCGTCTTCACCGGCTTTGATTTTTGTTTTTTGCTTTTTCGGCTTTGATTTTGGCTATGAAATTTTGGGCGAAAAAATTGAAAACAAAATAGTTAATTAAAAACAAAATAAAGACAAGGACAAGTTTTAGAACAAAACAACTGCAAACCTTACCCAAAATTTAATTAAAATTCCTTGAACTGATGCAGGGTTATAATGTAATAAACGTTCATACTTTTGGATTTTTAATATTAGTTGATTGGCATTTATTTGAAAATCAGCTTTTCTAAATATTACAGGCAGTTATTAACAGAAATTTCAAATATATATATATATATATATATATATATATATATACACATATGTATATATATATATATACATATATATATAAATATATTCGTCATAAAATTTAAATTTTTCACCATATTTAAATTTTGTTGTTTTAGCGATACCATGCCAAATTTATTTGGCAATTCAGACCTAAGAAGCTAAGGAATTCTAATAATCATAATAAGCGGTCGAACATTCATTGCTAGACTTTATATAAGTCATACTATTGGTATTAGTGTTTGTTTTATTCTCTTTTAGTTATAGTATTGATAGTCTAAGCAGGAAAATTCTCAAGATGATTGAATTGAGCTTTTAAATTTTCCATTTTTGAGCAAAAATCTCCCAACCTTTTCATATACATTTGCTAATATATTCGGTACTGTACGTACTTTTGTCATGTCGAATCTGAAATTGTATGAAAGAATTTAATCAATTAGCAACGTTGATGACGATGTTGTTTATATTCAAAACCCATTCAATTTCTGCATCTGTACACCTCGTGGTTTTGTTTGCATTAATCATGGCTTAAGCAACTTTCTTCTGACATGATATGATGGAACACAAATATGGATTCGCACTTTCAATTACAAATGTAACTTTTAATCACAAATGTATGTTGGCCCTCATTTGATTATAATTCCTGTGATCATTTTTAATTAACCTAGTATTAAAAGTTTAAAATCTCTAAATTCGACGTACCTTTGCTTACAAGACTATTCCTAATGAATATTGAAGTTTCCAAAAAAGAAAAGATAAATGCGTTATAGTCTACATAGTTTACTAAGCTCCAATAATTATATATCAATCAGCTAACTAAGCTTCAATAATTTTTTATTGAATATTAGTATTTTCAATATTCTCTAGCTAACGATAGAAAAAAATAATTATTGCATGAGGTGTTCATATAAATTAATAATATTAACACCTCATTCCTTAAACATCACAATAACGACACTATCCCAACTATTTTAACACTCCAATATTACAAGACGGTTCCCAGAGCAGCGAAAGTACGACCCACATTTACGATAAAATTAAGCTGACCCAAAACTCCCGTAGCTTGTCAAGCACGTACTTACGTAACGAAGAGGGTGAACATGGCAATGAACCTCAAAAGGTTATGGATTTTGTTGAAGTAAGTGCTCTTTCGATTCGACACCTCCAACAAAATACATTCATTTGGTCGCTTTACGAAAGATAATCCGTTAATTCGCTCGAAATTGGACCCCTAGACCACAAAGTTTATGTGAGATTTTGTGTAACGGTTTGATTAAAATTATGCAGTTGCAGCACAACAGGATTAAACCTATTTTTTTGAAAAAAATTGCTTGTGTTTTCAAAGACCCATATTTCATCACAATTATAGTTTAAGTAAGTTTGAAAGTAGAGGTTGGAGTAAAATTTTATTTGCCTATTTTTCAATAAATATTTAAACATGAGATAACTAATTAATTTTTTATATACTATTATGACATTTTGAATAAAATTTAATTCTTAATAGGTTCCTAAAAATTTCAAATTAATATTTTTAGTTTTATTTATTGAGATATGTTGCCAATATGTTTTAATACTATGCCAAATTGCAACGTCAAGCGGTCTCCATTCTGTAGTACACATGAAAGTATGAAAAATATTACAAGTTCTTAATTGTTTCCTAAAATTCCAAAATAATATTTTTGAATTTTAGCTATTGAGATATGTGGGTCAAAATACTTTATTAGGGGAAGGTGGTACAAAATGATCCCCCTAAGGAAAATAATCTGTAAAACGAGTGTATACAGCTTTTTCTTAAATTTAAAGTACTTAATAGGTAGCTATTCAATCGAACTACAAATTTAATAAGCATTGAATCGCATTAGCCATTAGGAATAATTTTTATCAACGTTTTTGTGAAAGTCTATTAAAGGATCATTTTGTACACCCCTGTGTCCAAAATGATCCCCAGGGTGCGGGTAAAATGATCCCCAAATAATTATACAAAATTCAAGCAAGAAATAAAATATTCAATAGTATTTATAGTGGTTTTATTGTAGATTCACTCTCAAAAATAACTGTTTGATTAATTATATAGTAAATTCTTAATTCTCATAAATCTCTGTAATTGTAATAGCACTTATATTAGTATTATTGATGCTTCTAAACAATTTTTACAATAACACTTATTGTAACTAGTATCATTAGCTTATCAGATATAATTATTTTCAAATAAAATATTTATCAAAAACGCTTTCTTAATATGTAATATCACTGGTTTTACAGCCTTAATAATGTTTCTAAATAAAATCTTAAACAAACAACTCTCTTAAAGAACTACTATCATTGACCTTACAGTATCATTATTATCACAATCAAGCAATGCTCTCTTATTAACTAGGGCGATTGGTTTTACAGTCTTAATTGTTTCAAAAGACATTATTAATCAAATAAAGCTCTCTTCATAGCTAGTATCATTTATTTTGCAGTCTTCGTTGTTTTCAAATAGTTTAAGCTACGCTCTCTTGAGTATATGGTATCTAGTTTTACAGTCTCAATTGTTTCCGAACAGAAGCGAAACGATCATTGGCACAAAAGTCACATGTGAACTCGTCAGCGTCATCAGGATTAACACCAGCGCAAGCGTCGTGGCCCCATCTTAAGCAAACACAACACTTGATCCACCCTTCCCCTTTATTATTATTCAAAAACATCTCATTACAGAACAAACACTCAGCATCATTTTCGTCTTCTGAAGATGATTCACTTACTGCACATTTGCTCCTTTTAGGTTTTGGTCTTTTGCATTTTTCGGCAACGTTTTCTTTTTCCTCTTTTCTCTTTCGTTGTTTTGGAATTTATCTTAGTTAAAGACTTTTTATTGTCATTGCGTCTATTTTTCTTGGATTCTTTCTCAATTTTTTTATTCATTTCTTCTTCTAAAAAATTTTTATAAGGTGTGCTTGTAAGAATCGTTGTTGAAATCCGAGCTTTGATAATTTTTTTACGTTCACCTGTCAATTTTGGCATAGGTCGAATCTGACGTGGAGGAATGCTAAAAGATGTGGATGCAATTGGTGATTTAGAGGGATCTACGTCCGAAGTATCACAAGAAGCCAATTGGGCAGTTGTTGGAAGAGATGGCATTACAGTTTTTTCACAATCTGCTTGAGATGATTTTCTCATACCTTCATCGGAAACCTGAATCGTAATAGATGCTACACTTCCGGAAGGAAGCGTTTCCAAATATTCGTTGTTCTCTCCTTGTCCACAGGGTGCACAGATTGGTAAGATAAAAGGTGACACAGTACGAGGGATGGTTGGTTCCTCAACTGGAACACATGTCGATAAATCGGCACGAAGAACAGGAGTCCTGGGAGTACTTGGTCGCTGTACGTTGTCATCGAAAACTTGAATTCTATCAGATGCTGTATTTATTAATGGGCGGGGCTCCAAGATTTCATTTCTTCTTTCTTGATTAGTCGTATTAGCAGCAACGAAATCTACGTCAGTAAAAACATCAGGATTGAGCGGCCATATTCCACATTTTTGAAATCCTTTTATAATAATTAAAGGTACAGCAGCTTTTAAATACGCTTCTCCAAAAATTTTACCTATTTGAAAAACTGTGACTACTCGACCAGCATTATTATTCATCCACTTTTCTAAAGCCTGGTTGTGGTACACACTTAGCGGAAACATTACAGCAACATCAAGTGGTTGAAGTTTGTGCGTGCAGTGTGGGGGTAAGCACAAAATTGTGACGTGATTTTCTTTTGCTTTTATTATGACGCCTAAATTTCTTGTATGAGAAAGATGGCCATCTAGTACCAGAAGAATGGGATCTTCTGCTGATGGTTTAGTATAGGCCAAAAAATGGTCAAACCATAGAGAGAAGACCTCAATATACATCCAGCCGGACGGATTGCAAGCGTACACGGAGCCTGGTGGAGTCCCATACATTAATTCTAATTTCATTCGCAAACGGCGAAAAATTAACATTGGTGGTATGAAGTTTCCTCCAGCTGATCCGCAAATAACCGCTGTAGTTGATTCACCTCTCTCAGCAGACGTTATTCTTGCTACTTGCTTGCGCCCTTTTTTGGCAAAAATTTTCGTATTTTTAGTTGGGACGGTGTTTAAACTAGTCTCATCGACATTAAAAATGCGATGAGGAGGAAATGAATGCTTCTCATGAATTTTTTGTAAATTATTGTAAAATTTATCAACAATCGGCTTATTAAAAGCCCGAGCTCGTGCCGCTGACGTTGACTTCGGAGCTCGTAGAGTAATATCGGGATGTCTTTGTCGAAACCCTCTTAGCCAGTCTTTACCAGCTTTACGAGACGTAGTAGAAAACGGATGTTTGATTCGGTTTCTTTCAGCTATCTCAAAAGCAAATTTAAGAACGTCATCAACTGTAAAACCGTACATAGTCTCTTCATTATCTTTAATATGTTGTACAAGTTCCAACTCCTGGTCATCTGTGAATACCTTTTTTATACTCCCCAACATTTTGGTACCTCCCACAGCGTGAATGTATTTTCCTTTCACTCTTCTTTTGAGTGCCATAAGTGGAACTGAGAATTGTTTGGAGGCGGTTTTATATGGCATACCCTGTTTTACGGCATCTATGGCTTTAATCATAGTATTTTCATCCCAGTTCTGGCGTGTGGTTTTTCGAATGTAATTTCGTGGCATGACTTCTAAAAGTAAAAAAAACATTAACGACTATCGCACATTTTAAGATGCAAAATAAAGATAAATTTAATAATATTATAAATTTATGGATTATAAAAACTTATTCTAACATTATATTCTGACACAATATGTGGATTATATTCATTCATTTAAGTTATAATTACGTATGTATTAAAAGTTAATTGAACATGATTGGAAGTAGATAGGCATGGAGCAAAATGATCCTGGGATCATTTTGCCCACTCCATACAGGGATCATTTTGCCTTAAATGCCTTATTAACGAAAAACATCGGAACATAACCTATGTTGTTCGATTATTGTAATGAACGACGGTTAATTCTACTGCTAATTGATAACAGAAACTGAGACAAACACACATGTCTCATCATATACGTAGACTAAAGCTACATAAGGTCAAATAATGGCTTACCTTAGATTGAGCACATTAATTTTAAATATTTTGTGGTCAAATCTTTTCTACTGCAAATGACGCCACAACACTGACAGAGAATGTATGGCTTAACCATACGAACACGAAATTCTCTTAAAATATTCTAGATGGCGCTATAAAATCGATATAATAGCCGGGGATCATTTTACCTTGAGGGATCATTTTGTACCACCTTCCCCTACTATGTAAATTTAAATTTTCTTCGTTTAGGGATTTCTGAGAACAAATAGTGTGACGGAGAAATGGACAATCAACTGAGTGATCTTATAAAGATTCTATGTTTTCTTTTGAGGTAAAAAAGCCTAAAAATCGTCAATATAACTTTTTTATTACTAAATAAATTAAATATTAGCTCTGTCTTATTAGTTTTATAAATATGTCTATATGAGTGTGTCGGTGCACGGCCCAGTTTATAGCTTAAACTGATTTCGAAAAAAAATTATAATTAAGGGTTGTTCATAAATGTCTAAATATCTTTAAAAATTTTTTTTAAAACTTCGGCTAAATGCCTTAATACTAAAATGCTTCTCCTCTTTTTCTTCTTCTTCTTCTTCAAAAATATCTCAATTAAATATATACTTTTAAACTCTATATTATTAATGGCTTGTCAATTAAATATTATGCATTAATCCAAAACGCATATTCGTATATACTAGGCAAAGTCTGATTAGGGTATTTCGTTCAGAAAACTAGGGTAAAGTGCGTACCTACATCACGGGAGAACAGGGTTTTGTGCGTGGTGTGAGTAGAGGGGGTGAATGATATGTTCTTTACCAGTCTAACAGTTTGTATACTCTACAAGGCTCGCCAAAAAAGAAAACCGTCAAATTTGACTGTTAAGTTATTAAAGATGTGTATGGGGTTACTTTTAATGAAAAACTAAGTGTAACATTGCAAAATATTAAAAACATCGATTATTTCATTTGCGCTCTACGATTTCTGTGCAAAAATTTTGAAGGATTCTTTTGGACTATATTCGGATCGATACGATTTATCTCTCCTGGCCTCATTTCGACTTTCCATATGAAACTGTTTCTCAGAATAAATACTACTTGAATATTTTCAATAATATCTCCGGAAATACATTGCATAAAACTTTGTGTATATGGCTTTATAATACTTATAATAACCGAAATTTTAAACGAAAAGAAAAACCTATCATTTCTTTTGCCACTTCTAAAATGTTTGTAGACATATTTCTGAATATTGACTTTTTGATCAGCATATATTGAAAAAAAAGTGTATCAATGTACTTTTTCACCATGCTAAATTTCTACATTAAACAGATTCTGATAAAAACATATATAACTAATGGACAGACAGACTGATACCAAAGTAAAATAATGACTCTTTTATTTTTTATTTTTTATGTACAGAGTATTAAAACCCTATTATACCGAAAAGTTTATTTGCAAATTGTTTTAAGTTTTGTATTCATTTATTCGTAATAAGGTGAAGTAATTTTATATTATGAAGTTCTCGGGAATTTTTTTTTTGTGGCTAAATGTACTTTTATGCCCACATAAAATACAATACTGTATTTGTTTCCTCTCTTTTATTTTACCCCTGATGTAGTGGATTCCTATTAGCTCGAGTGTCAAAGAGATTCGACATTATTCTTTTTCACTGACTCAGTCCCTTCTTCAAATTGTTACGTAATAAAATCTTATGTCCTTTTACTTTAGACATTATGTTTTATTACACATATACGATATCGCTCGAATGAAATTTTTTACTGAATATTTATTTCGATCTCAACTATTAGGAGCATGCGACCATATTATGAATAATGTAAACTGCCTCCTTCCGATAGTTTATGAACTCGATATATCTGTTTTAAGGTAGTACATATTCGAGTTTTATTTTATTAATTTTTTTTTATCCCCTTATTTTGTAATACTTATCTTTTTCCCAATCAAATCAAACTACGTGATGTATTATTTCTACTTTATCGTTGTATCGTAATACATCTTCAGGTTGGCCATTAGCAAAGATCTTTGCTGTCAATTATGATGTGATAGCCAAAACAGAATTACTAAAATTTTTAGGTTATTATATTTTAATTGTCGCAATGCTTTGAATTTGCCAAAGTTATTTTCCCGAGACTCAAATATGAAATACAACAAAAATATGGCCTTCATAAACCAAAAGTATGGCACTGGACTCATTCAAAAATGAAACTACGTGATGTAGTATTATTTCTACTTTCTTTAAGTTCTTTACCACGACCTAGGTTTCGTTGTATTACAATATCTGCAGGTGGGTAATAAGCAAAGATAGAATCTTTGCTAATAACCCACCTGAAGATGTTGTAATACAACAAAACCTAGTTCGTGGTAAAGAACTTACAGAAAGTAGCAATAATACAACATCACGTAGTTTCATTTAATTGTGAATAATAAATTTCAACAAAATTAACGCCAAAGATATTAAATATTTAAAAACAAAGACCTATTTTGATAATTATCCTAAGTAGAATGGTTTGTTAAATAATTTTTTTTATATGTTTATACAAACATGTCATTGCTTTTATGTAAATGATACACTTGTCAAATTATGGTGTGGTAAATAGTAAATGTTGTGACAGATAAAAAAAAATTAAATAATGAACACGAAGTCTTTAAAGCTGAGAACAATTCGTAATTATTTCACCGCTTCATTTCATGATTACTGTTCAGTCAATATTTGCGCAGTCAATATTTGTTTAGGGTTTTCAGCAGAGCTTTGCGTTGCTTTTATACGGGGATAATTTTGATGCTGTCATATGGGGTTATCACTTTCAGACTAAATTACATTTTCCACGTCAAATTTCTAAATTAGAATAAATTCATTCTAATTTATATATAATAGTTTTCGTTCATTTCATGGTTTAAAACAAAAATAATATTATAACATCTTGGAATATATTTGCTAATATCCACATCGTGAGCTATTTGTATATTACAAATAAATTATGAAACTAAATCCGTTTATTCAAATTCTGTTTAAGCTAGAATTCCTACTTTTCACTCGCATCTCACTTTTTCTTCAATAAACTGACCGATGCAGGCATTTGTTACCCTTAGAATTTTTGTGTTGTTTTAATACCTATTGTTTTTGAAAATATTCTTTAAAATATAGAATAATTTTCAAGAAAATTTTATTCTTAAATTTACAATTAAAAGAACTTTTTTCCATTACTATTTCTCTCTTGTGTCGTCTTATATTTTAGTTTCAATATAGCTACTATCTATATGGGTAAAATATTTTCAATTAAATTTTTAATAAATTAAAATTTGTTTTTCAAATTTTTTTGTAACTATTATTAGCCACTATCATTTCAACACTGATATTAAAAATTACTTGTACTAAGTCAGAAATTATTAAGCTTTCAATAGTTTCTTAAATACACTTGAACTATTCGTATTTCATGGTAGAGGTTTTATATATTCTGTGAGCATTATATTTTAAGTATTCAATTTATATTCTTGTGCTCTAAATTATAATAAATTAACAAATAACGCTTGGGTGATTTCACTAATTATATTGATTTTTACGTTAACCTACGTAGTTCATAGTAGCCTGTTCTTAAAAGTTAACAGACTTGTAGTTACACGTTCTTAGTTCAAGTACACTGTTTTTCGTAATATTGATTTAAATTATTACCGAACTTGCTTTATGCATAACTATTTTGAATATATTTTGGTATTATTTAAAATTAAATTAATAATATGTCCAAGTTAAAATATTAACATACATACTCGTATAGCAAAGGTTTAGATAATATTGAGTTAAATTATAAAGAATGATCCAAATATTATCATAAATCATACAAAAAATTATCCGTTATTTCTTAGAAATATATGATTGGACGAAATAAATGGATGAACGGAATATTTAACAAAGTAATTCAATTAACAATATATTTTAGTAATCTAATACTTTTGAGCCAATTCCTGTGGCACGCCTTTAATAATTAATTTAAACCTTAAGACTTTTCCACATAAAGCTTTTATGCTGAGTGAAAACGACGGCTGTAAATACATTAAGGCAAAGCTATTATTCAACACTAAAGAAAAATATTAATTATTCAAGAAGTATCTAAATTAATTTCCTTGAAATACTTTTAGCCCATAAATTTTTAAATTTTTATTGAATTCTTGGCAAATATTAATAAATACAATAAAACGGACAAATTTGTCAAAATTCGACCTTAAGAATTTTGATGTCACAATTTTGCTGAGGAGTTTAACGTAATAAATAATTATGACACGAGCATTCGAGAAATATCCTAAACGAAACATTGTAGATACGACAAAACTCAATATATAAATGTATCACTTTTATAAAATACAACGTCAGTCTTTTTATATTTCTAACTGTTCACTTATAACTTAAATTATATTGAATGGATACATGGATGTGATATGCAGTATTATATCGTTAGGGCGTTTATTCCAACAAGTTCATCATATCAAAGTTGTGAATTTATTGAGCTGTGGTGACATTAAAAGCGCTAAGATTCTAAAAGGTATTTTCAGAATTATGCTCTTTTGCAGATTTTGGAACACCTACGAGGTAGCTTTTATTTTTTACATGTCTTGCGGGTATCAACAATTTTGACGATATAAGTAATTATAACACTAGTATTTTTATAACTGATCAACTTCTATATAGTATTTTGAAACAGGAAATTTTTGTCCAAAAATAATATTTTTAATTTTCTGAAAATATTCCTTTGATCTAAATTTTCCTTTGAGAAAGGCACCTATCATTAGTCCGTACATATGTACGTATGAGGATCCATTTCGTGTATTAATTCTTTACGATTTTCAAGATTACTTTTTCTCTCTGTTGTGTAGCATTCAGAATAGACGATTATTGATGATCACAATGATTTGTAAGAGTATAATTTTTTTATTTAAATTAAAGAAAATTTGCTTTCTTCGTACTTGAAGTCTGTTCTTTGGTCCTATTTTGTGTGGATCTATTTGATATTTTTCCCTACTCCCTACTACTAGATATATAATTGTGTCTAATCATTCAATATAACAATAAAATATCGTTACATTTTTGGTAAAAAAAAATAAAATAACTTTTTTTTTCATAAAAGAGAATTATAATTGAAGAAAATTTCCCTATGAGTTCTTCTTAATTTCAAATATTAACACATTGCAGGTTATCATTATGCCAAATTTCATGTCTCAATGTCAATCCATTTTAAATAAAAACGACTGTGATAAATCAACAGATGGGGGAACACGTAAGAAATCTTTAAGGGCTTTTTTCCTTTGAAGATATAAAACCGTAAAATAATGGAAGACTATGGTTTGGTTAAATTACTCGTTGATGTCACCATATACTACTAAGTTGATGTGGCCTAATTAGTCTATGTAATGTTTTCAACAATTATTGAATATCTGCATGTCTTTATGTTACAGATTTACGAAGAAAGAGATATGATATTTAAAATTGATGTTATCTGTTTAGTTATTACGTTAAAAAGTTTGTATGAATTATAATTTTTTTGGAATACACCATAGTGGAAAAACGTTTCAATTACTAAATTTAATTATTAAAGTGTGCCGGCTTTAATTTTCAATAAAACTGGCAAAATTTTGAAAACCTCAATACTCATCAAAGATATGATATGATTTAAAATAAACATTGAAGGATTGAAATTTGATGAATCATTAAAAGTTCTCAACCTGAGATGATTGACGAATTAAATTTTTTCCAGTTATAAACGTTTCCTCTCGTAATACATTCAGAGATATTTTTCGATGCCCAATATTGAGTGGTATCTAGTATTCCGTAAAAAAATTATAGAGTATGAATAATTATGTAATGATTCTTGAGCCGAGTATATGAGACAGATCCAAAAAATTATATTAATAAGCAATGACAGAGTACTAGTAAAGTTTATTCGATATTTCTAATTTCTAAAATGAATTTATCAGGTAATTTAAATAGCAAATCAATAACCAGGATAAAAGTTGTTATATTGCATGACGATATAATTTCCTCGGATATTTCACTAAGAATGGTACATTTTTCAATTAATTTAAAATAAACCAATATTTAAGGAAAGCAACTAGCTGTCATTTAACTACTATTTTAAAATTGAAAGTTGAAAAGTAACTTAGGGTAAAACACTACAATACGCCCCAGTTGACAATACGCCCTACTGCGCGTACAAGCACACAAATACAGATATCAAACAAGTAGCGACACGTACGGCGCCGCGCCAGTCGCCCGCCATCAGTACTGCCGGTTAGGTATGGTTATCTGACTTATTTAGAAAAAAAAACATAAAAATCTTCACCAATTGCTTTGGAACAATTTGCGGTGAGTACCATACAAATTTACTTACATTTTACGGTATTTTTTTAATGCAGTTTGTGTTTGGAAATGTGTGTACAGCTTTAATTTACCTACTATTTAACGTATTCCTTGTAGTAAATTACTCGCAACGGCGTCCATCTTGCGACTGGGGCGTTTTGTAAACATACATTTACAAAAGGCCTCGTTCATTATGCTACAATACGCCCCATCACCCAATCGAATTATTTATTAAAAAAATACTTTTTATTTTTACAGATGTCGCGTAACAATAAAAAAAACCCTACGGGCTTCTTGGTCTGATACGGATTTAAATGAAGCTATGCAAATAGTGCGTAACAAGGAGATGGGAATTAATGAAGCTTCTAGAGTTTACAATATCCCATCTAGAGAGCTCAGACGACATCTGGTAACAGGAAAACTTAAAATGCCACTCAGGAGACCACCTGTTTTTTCAGAAGAACACGAGAAAAAACTAGTTGCTCATATTAAAAAACTTGCAAAAGTTGACTTTGCACCTGACCGAAAGGATGTCAAAGAAATGGCTTACCAGTTAGCTCAAACGCTTAACATAAAAAACCCATTCTCGAACGACACTCATCAAGCAGGTAACGTTTGGTTCAACTGGTTCTTGAAACGTAACCCTGAGTTTAGTCAGCAAAAATCTGAAGGTCTATCACTTGCTAGAGTTTATGGTGTAAATTGAGAGGATGTCCAACATTTTTTTACACTGCTGGCTCAGATATATGAAGAAAACGATTTGGGTGAATATCCGGACCAAATATTCAACTTGGATGAGACTGGCATCCAAATAAATAATAAACCTGGTAAAGTTATAGCCGGCAAAGGAGCTAAAGATGTTTATACTTTGACTAGTTGCGAAAAGGGAGAGAATGTGACAATCATAGCTTGCTGCAATGCTCAAGGTAACTTTATGCCACCGGTATTAATTTATAAGGGTACCTACAGGAAGCCTCAGTTTTCTGAAGGACTACCACCATGTTCGCAAGTATATATGAATAAGAAGTCCTCATATATAAACTCGGAACTCTTCATGAAATGGTTCGAGGAGATATTCTTACAAAAAAAAGGTCCTGGAAAATTCCTATTGATAATGGATGGTCACAGTTCACACTGCAACAATATTCGCTTGTTAGAAGGAGCTAAAGAGAATGATGTTACATTATTATGCTTACCAAGTCACACGACTCATGCACTTCAACCAATGGATAGGGCATTTTTCAGACCTTTGAAGATTTATTTTGCTCAGGAAGCAAAATCTTGGATGATCATGAATAAAGATAAATGACTTACTCGCTACGATGTGTCCGAACTTATTGGTAAGGCCTGGGGAAAGGCTGCTAGTGTATCTAATGGAATTGCTGCTTTAAAGTCTTGTGGGATCTACCCATATGATCCAAACGACATACCAGAGCACTATTTTTTACTCTCGGACGCGTTGCGAGAACAAGATCTTGTATATGATGAGCAAGGAAATGATAGTAATGTTAAGGAACTTGGCGAAGGCTTTTCAGGAATACAAAACATCAATAATCTTCCAGCTGAAATGGAACCAACAATTTCGGAAGTGGAAATAACTGAAAATGAATCTGGAAACAATGAAGAAGAAATGGTTACAGAAAATGTTGAAGGGTATAATTTTACTGCATTTGATAAAACACCCCAAAAATGTCCAGATTTACCCTCAGCGTCTGCAGAAGAAACGCCTACAAAAGTTTTGACTAAAGTTCATCCCATACCTAAATTATTAGCAATGACGTTGAAAAGAAAACAAAAGGCTATAGTGTTGACGTCCCCAGAGAATATACAAAAAATAAAAGCTAAAGAAAAGTGTAAGAAGGATGCAGTGACGAAGAAACTGAAGATATGTGAAAAAAAGAAAGTAACACAGGAAAGAAAACAAGGAAAATAAAAAAAAAGAAAGTGACCGTTGTCTTTTCATCATCAGATAGCGATATTGATGAACAAAGTTACAAAAGCTCCTCGAACGAAGATATTTCTGATGAAGAAGAGAATAGGTGCATTGAATGTACAGAAAATTATTATTCCACGACTTCTAAAGAGGATTGGATAAAGTGTTTGTCATGTTCATCTTGGATGCATGAGTTTTGTACCATGTACAATCCTCTGTGCAATTTTTGTGGAAAAAAAGTTAAACGGGAAGCTATCAATAAGATTAAGAAAACAAAGAAAAATAATCAAATGTTATTCAGTAAATGCCATGTAAAACTGATTGTGGTGATTTGAAATTGATCTCGACGTAATTTCTAAAACTGATTGTTGAGTTTTTATTTTAATTATCTTAAGTTTGTTCTATTTTTGTAATAATATTATAATGGGGCATTTTGTAACAGCCGTGAGGCATATTATCAACACATAGTGCTACAAAACGCCCCACCGAAGGTCTGAAAAAAATATTTTTTGTAACTAGTGTAATAAGAAATGTAACCAAATTCAAGTGCCATTTTGTAGCTTATATACCATTTGTTGCATTTATGATAAATATATGACTGATAAAAGTTTAGAGGGCATTTTATTGGGAATCCCGTAAAAGTGGGGCGTATTGTAGCGTTTTACCCTATAGAAAAAGCAAAAAAACGAATTTTATTGATAAATACCATAAGTAAAATCAGATGTGGTGAGCAAAATAAAACACTTTTTTCAAGATGAAATTGATATAATTGTGTTTCTGTAATGCATTAAATTAATTTTTAATTATTTGTCAGTACCAAGTCATATAAAGCAAAAATAACCCTGATATCATCTGATTGTGCTTCCAGTATCGGCCCTATCAGTATATATTTTTGGCCCCTTTAATTCACGACTTGAATTCTTGTTTTGATAATATTATTACGTTTGTATTAATTTCCTTAAAAATGTATCAAGAAAAAAATAATCAGAAGAATGTAATAGAAGCGCAGTCATAATTTGGAAGTTGTCGTAAAGTAGCAACTGTGATTCTTTGCTTACGTTTGAATTTATAATAACGATAATGACATGTAATTTGATTTGAAAATGAAATTTATAAATTATAATAATGAAATGATTTAAGCCTAATACTACAAGCAAAGAAAAGCTGTACTTTTCTTTAGTTTACACTTCTACTTTTATTTTTTCAAAAAGTAAATAAATGCTTTTGAAGCGTAGGAATAAATCCAAATTCTAAAAGAAAGAGATCACTGAGTGGATTTTTGAAGAATATTCATCATCTCTTCAAGTTATCATAGAAGTCGGATGGTATACACGGAATCCATAATTACAATATTGATCTTACTAAATTTTCTTTTGTTTTTCCTTTCAATCTAGACTTGTAATGGGACCTGGAATTAACGTTTGTGAGTTGAGTATACGTAAATGTTAGATTGTTGCTTATTATCGTCTGTCACTTTTTTGAGTGGTAAAACTACATATTACCATACAATTTTATTGGATTTCCAAATGTAAATCCGTTATTGGGGCACTAAAAATACCAAATATAGCTTTAATCCAAGTAATTAAATTCATATTTCTTCATAAATTATGGCTGAAAAATAAGGCCCAATAGTTACATTAGGTGCTAAAGGAAAGAGTATTGAAAAATAACTTAAATATATTTAATGGAATATTTATGAAATTAACCTTATTATTGTATGCCAATATAACCAACTAACCTGGAATAAAGTTTTTCTTGCTATATTCTTGAGATGAAAATGGGGAATTATCTGTTTATTTTACCTGTAAATGGAGACATTCTAATATGTAAAAGTGATATTTAATTTAACTGAAAAATGGATATATAGAGAAAATAAGATTATTTTTATGTGGATAATATTGAACTTATGCTAAATATTATTATATCGGTTATGACCTTGTCTTCCATTACACAACACAGATTACGGAATGTAATTTTGTAGCGTATCTTTTCTTTACCGAGCGCTTGAATATTTTAAATTCAATTATCATTCGACTAAAAAGCTTCATAAAAATGCATGCTTTCATTTTTAGGAGAAACAAAAGAGTATTAATACGTCATTTATTTGTATGTCGTAATGTAAGAATTGAAAGCTTTTGTGGGGACGTATTTCACGATTACGTACATAAATTGGAACAAGGTATTAAGTACGTAGTACGTATATTTTTTATTTTATTGCTTCTCCTAACAACTCGTTGGTTCAGTGGTAAAGTTTTGAACTTTAGGTACTGCGTTAGAATCTTGTAACGAAATCTTCTTCATATTAAAACAAAACCAAACCAATAATCTACACACTCTACACTGAATTTTGATATTAAACTCGTCTAAGAAAAAAAATATAAATTTTTTTCCTTATAAATATTCAGTAATATTCAGTTAAAAGTAGAAATAATACTACATCACGTAGTTTCATTTAATTGTGAATAATTTAACACAATTAACGCCAAATATATTCGATAGCCGTCCAATAAATTAATATATGCGGATGAATAAGTCTTCGGCAATTTCTACATAAATCGAAAAATTTCAAAATATGAGTAAGTGCTCACAACCTACATCAATTTCATTGTACTTTGCAAACTGTTAGACATCATAGGAATATGTGTAGCTGAATCGACTATATTTGCCATTTATAAGCTCGTTATCTACTAGTTTTCATCGATTTCGTTTTCGTTTGAAGAGTGTCTGGACTTGTATACGTTTTCAGGATACCTTGAAAAGAAAGGTGAAACCATTATCAGGCGTTCGTTTGCCCCTTCGTCCCATTCTACATATATAATAGGTCGATTTTTCCTAGTCTAATTAATGGTATTGAATTTAAAATTGGTTATAAAGCTTACTAAATGCTTAGTCGTTATTATTTTATTTTGTAAAGTATTGCAAATATTTTAATTATTAATTTTGCAGTTCACATCGAAACTTATTAAAGAAATTCCTCAGATATAGTGACTGGGAGAGATAGTCAAAAATAAAATTAACACGTTATTAAAATAGAATAGTTAACTTCCCATTAAATCCAAAACCCATTGTTCCAAGGCCTCCAAAATATAATAATATCTAGCATAATGCACTCACGGATCTTAATTAAATTCTTCCCTAACTTATATAAAATTAAGTACTTAAAACAGTAAAGTTCTTTATGTTAGAAGTAAATACTTCAAGTTAATGCGTGGAAGACAAAATAAAAGATGATGTTTTCTTTAAACTACTCAAGTGGAGGAGAGACTTGCATTAGAGCTCTTAACACATTGTCATCTACGTTCTTTCAATATACTCGGAAAACGGAGATTGTAAAAAAGCCGCCCTACAGTTTGTATTTGGATTTTCTTTTTTCTGTATTTACTAATTTAGTTGTAAATAAAATTTATTGCTGAAATGAGGATTAAACACATTTTTCCCAGTTCGTAAATTTTTTTAAGTTTCGTAAATTGGAATTCAGACCGTTTTAAAATTTATTTTGTTATCGACATTTGTTATATATATATATATATATATATATATATATATATATATATATATATATATATATATATATATATATATATATATATATATATATATATATATATATATATACATATGTGTGTACATAATGTATATATTTATCCATAAAATTCGTCGATAAAAAATTGAGATCGAAAAGGTTAGGTTACCATTCTCTAATGTTAATATAAAGCCTAATTCTATGGATGCTTTTCGTTTTATTGAAAGTTTGAATGGAACATACCTCATGTCTTACGTATCACACATATACAATTTAACTCAATTTACATTTCGTCAATAAATTAAATTCACTAGGCAATATCTAATTCTATTCGGCCTGTTATTATACGTGTCATACAACCAAATGTTGACCAATACTAAAGTCTTACAAGTTAAGAAATACCTATTAGGTTTTGATAGGTGAGTCTCCAGAATAAAGTATTTTCGGAGGTCACGTCTTAAAATGCCTAAAGGTAAAATCGCAAAATTTTAACCTGAAAATTTCGTTGCAAACCTTAATTTATTTTCAGGCATTCATCTTGTTAAACTTGACTCAGGAAAGTTATAAATAACAAAAAATATTACTTAAAATGATTTGTGTATACACAACGTATGCATGCCAGAGAATTTAACTGCCCCACTCGACTGTCTCTTAATATCGCCGTATAGTTTCCCTTAAATCAACACGTTTTTATCCCGTACATATAATATGTGTAATAAATATTTTATCAGTAGATATTTAATTTCGCATTGGCACTTTTTATTTATATTTTTAAGTTATGTAAAAGAATACAAAATTATTAAATAAAATTATTAAAAATCCTTCCATAATATTATCATGTATCCCTTTAAATCGTTGTTGTGTAACGTGCAAACGTCTATAAAGTGTTTCTCTCGACGTTCGTCCCCCATAATTCATGTAATCCCTTTATGTAAATCAGGTTACCGCATAGATTGAAGCGGCTCACACATTTAAAAGGAATTAAAGGTCGCGTGGTGGTTAAGCCCGTAAATATATTTAAAATGCTTAGCTGACTTATGCTTGCTATGTAACTTCTCCAGTTGTTGGCGAAAATCTCGCTTAACCTTCATTAAAGGCAATGTAGTTTATTTCTAGATTAATTTGAAAACGAATATAATGCGAAGAGCTTATACTATTATTGATATACGAAATTAAAATAAATATAATTTTGCCGAATTAGCTTTCCAATGGAACATGAATATGATAATAACTCTGTAAAACTTTAATATTAAATTAGAGGAATAATTTCATAAAATATATAAAGTAGGACAGTGGAAGAGTGGGTAATTCAGAAAATATTCTATCTAATTTTATAAAATAAAATCACAGTTTTCCCTGATTGATACAACTAAATGTTCTTGCATAATTTAATGCTATTTAAATGGTTATAAATAAAAAATAAAATTACACTTAAATATATATATATATATATATATATATAATATATATATATATATATATATATATATATATATATATATATATATTGCTATTTTCCTATGAATATAATTATTTATATAACACGGTATTATAACATTTTTATCATTTTAATACTTTCGGTTTTACCATAAATCTGCAACAAGTGTCTTTCTACCACAAAGTTTGCACCACAATATTCGATATTAATTTTGTTAATAATATATCACAATAATTTCCAATAATGTGGAAAGAATTATAATTTTTTACTCTGCTCATATTTTTTTGTTATTAATTAAAAGAAAAACTTATTGTAAATGGCATTTAATAGCTTAACATATAATAGTGGAACTGTGAGTAATTAAGAAAATATTCTGTCTAATTTTATAAAATAATATCGGAGTTTTCCCTGATCGATATACTTAAATGTTCTTGTGTAATTTAATGCTACTTAAATCGTTACAAATACATAACAAAAGTACATTTAAATATAATTATGAAAATTTTCAAATTTATAAAACTATTTAATTAATACCGCATTATAAAATGTTTAATGGTTTTAATACTTTCGGCTTTTTCATGAATCTGCGATAAGTATCCTTCTGCTACAAAGTTCGCGCCACAATGTTTGGTATTTATTTTTAATTACATTTCGTAATAATTTTCAGTAACCGAGAAAATTAATTAATATTTCTAACATATTAACATTCATAATTAGTATTAACATTTATATACTAACACATACTAACATTTACATATTAACATTTATAACATTAAAAAATATGAAGATACAGAGTACACCAAAGGATCTTTTTTATGAATTAGTACTTATTTTGTTCCAACATGACTAATGTTTAAATTTTTTTTGATAAATATGAGAGTAAAATTACTATAATATAACATCTAGTCATATATCTATCAAATAATGTTTAATGATTTTTAAAATGTCAAAGTAAGGAAGAAAAACATTTTGGACTTATCATCGTGGTATTATAGGGAGGAAAGGTTCAACAAAGTAAAATAATGAAAAATTAATAAATAAAATAATTATATAACTAATTCTCCCAACTTTGATTTGTCAATCTGTATATTGACATGATTGATACTGAAGATAATGTGTAGTGTAAATGCATTTTCAAATTAAAATGGATTGCTAATTTTCTAATGAAATTAGCCTAATATTTCTAATATTTATGATATTAAAAATACCGCCAATGATATTTTAATTTTACCTTAACTAGAAACATTCCATAAATTATATTATTCTCAATTCATCTCTCGTATTGTATTTTTTATAAATAAAGCCTAAATATAATATTCATATTTGTAACTATATTTTATTAAATACTTCATTGATATTTGTAACTATATTATTAAATACTCCATACATATCACTCACTAATTTGAATATTTGTAAATTTGTCAATATTACATTAATTTTTGTTAATGATCGTATTGTTAATAAACTTGTTATATATATTTATTTCAAATGCAATAAAATTTTTAATTATTTTTTCAAATTTATAATTGATATAAAAATTTTAGTACATCTCTTACTAAGTATATATAGTTGATGTTCGGAAGCGGTTCATAATTATACATCCTAAAGTTCTTTTTTATTAAACAAAACAGAGACTCAAAAAAATTTCAAAACAATAAAGTGTACAGTGTACATAATTCAGTGAAACTATTTCTACAGCACTCGGAAACTCATCGCTTCGTTCGGTCTACTAAATATTATAAAAAAATACATAATCTATCAGATACTCTTTTTTTGGTTTCATAAACCTTTGAAAACACGCATAAGTACGTACAAACATACACACCCACAGACTCCGATGTGGTGCGTGCTTGCCCTTTTTCCTTCTTCTCTCACCTTTTTTCAATTACTTTCATTGACTTCCTGGATGCAGACGCAATATTTTCATAATTTTGATGAAAGTTCAAAGCCAAGCCTGACTTCGTTATGACGACGACATCAGTCGTCCGTTAACGAGGTTGTCAACTGTCAGCAATTGAAAGAGTCCTCAACCACTTTGAAAAAAGTGTTCAGCAACTCATACAATGTCGAGGTGCTTGTTATCGTGAAATATATGGAGACATCGTACAAAGCCTATTGCCCAGAGCAATCTGTAGTAAATCCGCGCAGTACCTGAGATAAATATTATTATAATTGTTAGGAACGGAATTGGAATTAAGTTTTATGCTACGAGAAAATTATATTAAATATATTTCGCGAATATTGAAATTAAAGTCATAATCTTTGTCAACCTTACACTTATTTTAATATCTTAGGTGAAAAAATTTAATATTTAAGATTTTTGTTTTTTTTTGTAAATACAACGTGCCTTCTTGTAACCTCCATTGTGTTTCTCTATCAGTACAATAATAGAAAAGCTGAAGATAACTAGGCAAACACGCCTATTTACTACATAGAACATAACAAAGTACGTACCATTTGTATATATAAGTGATTCTACGAATTAGACTGAGCAGAATTTGCGATGTCAATCAAAAGAAAACTGCATTTCTTTATAGAAAGCGGCTTCTAATATACACAATTTAAATAATTACCTGCTTGAAAAATATATAATTGCCTTTAAATAAATCGTAAAGGATATAGATACATAATAATGTGAAAATTATAAAAATTATTAATGAAAAGGTTGAATGAACCAAAGCAGGTATATATAAAACAACTGACTATCCGTGTTTTCTGGACTAGCTGTGAATGTCAGTGGAAGAAAGCAAATGTTTTAAAAAGTATTATTATTGAACAAAGGCCATGATTTAATAAATTAGAGTAGCAATGTATAGTACAAATATAGGATTAAGTGTAAATTTGCAGATCATTAGCACATGTATTTTAACATGATTGAAAATTTAAAAAAAAAATATTTATAAATATATAAAAAAGTAACAGAGTTTTGTTCTATGGTGTGACAATTCAGGCTCAGTACCAGAAATTGTACCACTTGAAAGGAGGTGACAAAAATATTTCAGAAGTAACTGAACAAAATGCCATCGTTAAAAACGTATGGCGTTAAATTCCGGGAATGAAATCTCGGTATTTTTCTTCTCAAAATTTTAATTTCTATTACTATTGATAATCTTTTTACGTAAATCGGACAAATTATAACTTATAAATTGACACATGAAGTACGATTAAGGTGAGATAAACTTTAATGCGATCTCGTAAATACAATAAAAGTAACTAGTAAACTTATCTGCTAGACCTTCCTGCCAAACGTTGTCGTTAATATCATCGAAGCCTTTATTTGAACTAATTTCAAAATGAAATAAAGCAACGGAAACTTAATGACGTTACGTCATTTATTCAAGATTCAAAGAGATTGCACTTAAATACGATTTGAGTATTGCGATAGATAATACATTTTGTTTCTCGTTCAGTTACTGCGAATTAATACTATTATATATTATAATCTGTGAAATGTGTAGTATTACATTATTTAAATGCAATCTTTCTTCAAAATCGTAATTCAATCAATTGCGAGCGCATACGTTGGATGAATATTGTTTAGAAAGGATATAATTAAAATATTGCGCAGACACATATTTAGAGCATTAAGTTACCGAGTGACTCAGCAATATTTTCCTAAACGTTTACTGTGGGGTCTACATGGCAGTAAAGAACTCTAATCTATTCTTTGGGAATTTTTCTTAAGTAATTCATATGAAAGTTTGCCATCTTAGCTTGCGGGTGAGGCTATCAGCTCGGAGTATTTGAATAAAGTTATTGGAAGCAAAGACTCAAGTAAGCAACTTGCAAATCAGATTTGTTGGATGATATATAATACCTTTGTACGTCTCATCAATTTCAAATTTGTTTCGCTATATGTATGCGTTTTACATCATCAATTATGACATAATTTTATGTATACATATATTTTTTTCATTTTTCATATCACTTGTTATATAATTCAAAGTAGTTGATTCGTCAGTGTTGCTAGAAAATAGAATTTATCATTAAGCCTTCAGTATAAATAAAGTTCAAGGGCTTACTTAAGACACGACTATATAATATATATATATATAAATATATATATATATATATTTATATATATATATATATATATATATATATATATATGTATATATATATATATATATATATATATAACGATAACCTAAAAATTTGCTTCGATAATAATAAGGTATTTGGTAACTATTTAAAAAATGTGAAATTTCATAATACCAAAGGAAATTAAAGACATACCACTTATGAAATAAACGCTATTTTTTCTTAATTATTTTTAAAAATGTATTTTTAAAATTCTGTGAAACAAATTTTTATTATATTCGGAACAACAAGGAGGACAGAAAAATATTTTAATAAATGTTATTTTTGCTTTTTCAGATCCAGAATTAATTTGAAAAATATTGTTTCTTTAATAATGACTCTTGAAAATCTTTACTGAAGAAGAAAACGAAATTACACATAATACATAGTATCATATGCACATAAAAACAACAAATTTCTTTAATTCTCTTTATTTTTCTATTGATATTTCTCCATCCATAATCTTCCCAAATTGAGTAGAAATTAATAAAAAAAACACATAGAAAAAGCTATAAGAAATATAATTTTATAAACCGTTATAAATTGCAAAGAATTGACGAACATATAATATTTTTTAAAGAGGAACTCTTAAAGGAAAGAAAAACTCTTAGAATATTGTTTCTTTTATTTCAACATTCAGTGGCAAATAACAATAAACAAATACAGCAAAAGTTATTTTTCCTTACTTGTATGATGTGAAAATGGGAAGTAATGTTAATATGTACACAGTTGTATATATGGATATATAATGTACAAGGAAATAAATACGACCGTAATTTTCAAACATGAAATATACATAAGCTGTATAATTAAATAACATAACATATTTCGATCAGTTTCACCGTATAATGGACCTGATCTCCATGAACGTTTTCTAACAATACTTTGCAAGATCAAACAGAAACCTTCCGAAAATTTTCATTCAATTTGCTAACAAGCGTTGTGTTACTCAGCAAAATGAAAAACCCAGTCAAGCATAAAGCTTGATATATCAACAGTTCCGACCTTATTTACTTAAAAGCCTTAGGTTTGTTGCTCGCTGCTTGGCAACGGCTGGAGCCAGAGACCTATATATGTGATCGAATTTCATCGGTATGAATCTTTATGATTATATTAATTGGTAAATATGTTGGATCTAAATTGAAATAAAATTTTCATGACTGCTTTAATAGGCAAATGTCACATAAAGTAAAGGTCAACTATATAAGAAGATGTTACTAAAATTAAAAAAATATATTATTTTCAGTAGCTGGTGATTAATATAACATATATATAGTTACAGTAAATTTATGTTGTAATATTGAAACAAGTTAATACCTGTTGGTAAAAGTGTAACATTTACAATGAACTTTTGCCAACACAATAAGGAATGATAAGTAAAAATGTTATGGAATAGAAATAATATTCTACTTCTCTATTCCTAAAATACACTCAATAATATGTAAATATATCCACGTGTACTTTGTGGTTCAGTTAGGAAATGTGAAGATTTTTTTTCTGTACGTAATAAAACGTAAACAAGTTTTTATCTAAAAGTGTTGGAATTATTGTTTTCATTACAATTACTCACATGTTTTGTTAAAATAAAAATTACGAAGTAATCTACAATTATGTTTTGTACCACATTTATTACTATAATTCGTTCACAGCATCAATCTCTCTAAAACTCGCCTATGGCCAAGTTATGATTCCAACTTTCTGGACATCACGAATATAACCAAGCACCTACGCGAGGTATCTGGTTGTAGTTGCATCTCACTAAGTAGATCGTAATCGTTCAGGTCAACTGGTTGTATCACTGATCTTTTCAGGCTTCATCTTTGTAGCTTTGGTATCAATACGACGGTGCAATACGCTTTTCACTAACTGACTTAGTGGTCTTTCCGAGTGTAAAGTTAATAGGATGGGTCATTTGGTTCCCACTTCTGCCATGTCGTAAATTATAGGAGAATAAAGTTTAAAAAGATTCTTCGCTAAATGTTGTCAATTATAAATTTAGAACTGGGACCGCCTTTTGGTACATCTAGTGAAAAAAGTTTTTGAATCTTGTAACTATAAATAAAAATTAATATTTTTGACAATCTTAGAGAAAAAAAGGAGCATTTCTTAAAAATCGGTCATTACTCATTCTTTTTCTTAATCATTTCACTTTTCTTGGCAGAGTGGTTATGATCATGGTATCACTTGTGTTGCAGATGTGTGATGCGCACTTCCACTCTATTAGCTGTTCGCCTCGCCATTCGACTCTATTAACTGTTCGACTACACTCGTGCAAGGGGATTATTTGTTAATTCAAAAGAAAATCATAGATTCATAGAAAAGAAAATTCATATGAACAAAAATTAAAAAACGATGTTGAAATTTTTGATCTACTTTTACATTAGAATAACATTGAAAGTGGATTATTGAGCACCACCTACGAAAAATATTATTTCTATACAATAGCTGTAGAAACTGTCTAATTCCATACCGTGATCCAAAAACCAACGCTCTTAATAAAATATAGAGATGCTCTTTTTACACTGATGTTCCATATTATTGCCTGTAGAAGCTTATTAATCAATTACAAAAATAGCACTATGATTTGTGTAAGTGGTCAGAATGCAAACAAGTAGAGACAATAACAAAATAGGCTTAGTAGACATAATAAGTCATAAAACATTACGTAAATTTGGAAATTAGTAAATATTTTTGGGAAATCTGAATCTATTCAACCAAAGAAAATATTCCGATATCAAACAATATTAACCATTAATGTTTTAGGAATAATGGTAACCACTGAGACTCTTTATATATAAACTATGTTACCTGGCATGCTAAATATTCCGTTAACCTATAATAATCCATAGCGCAATAGTAAAAACGGAGTCGGTTAGAGGGTTTCTTCTTTTCCTTTGTATTTTGGATTTTCTATGTACATATATAGTAATTTGGATAAACAACAACAAACAAAGCAAAACTGAAACGGTCAAGGTTTCAATTTTGAAAATAATTTTATGTAAATATATTTTTGTTGATTATAGAAAACTTTGGAAAATTTTATAGTATTTCTTTTTAAATTATTAAAATTATACAAAGTCAATTTAGAAGGTAGCGTGTAAGAACCACATGAGCTCAATAGGTCACATTTCATTTAATTAAACTTTGCCGTGGTTTCGCTCGCATGGGTTTATTAGTTTTTATTCGAGATAGAAGGATATATATGATACCTTTATCGTCAAGACACAAGCTATTTATGAAAAAAATTCGTGAAGATCGGCTAAATAATTAAACCGTGAACGTGCAAAGAAATAAATTCTCTTTTGCATTAAATTTTAGTTAAAATTAGTTGGAATGGATTTATATTAAAACAATATTGACATATACTTTCTACCAGTATTAATATTTATGAAAATTCTATAAACTGAATTTAGGTAAGATACGTACATGGTGAAGTTTTCATATGGCTTGAAGAGCAATACTACACTTAAAGACAAACATACCTTATAGTATCTTGGTTCACTCATGAGTGTATATAGGTGACTAAGGATGGTAACACTGCTATTCGACTCAAATGATCAGTTGTGTTAGTTGGTCGCAGCACTATTCATACAAAACACACGTTAAAGGCTGAGTTATATCTAGATGAAGTGATATGTTAGTGCTATGTTAGTGTAAAATTACGAGAGTAACCTGAAAATTCGTACTAGTTGTTTATCAAAAAAATTACAATTTGGTGACAAACGTCCTTTACCATTTCCTGTGTACCAGAAATCATAAAAAGAGGCCAAACTATTCCAAATCCCTTTCAAAAAACATGACGTGTTAGCGATATTGGAAATGAATTCAACATTAATAAATTAAAATACTAGTATAATATAATGATTTTGTGACATTTTTTAAGTTTGTATTATATATTTTTAAAAAACCTCTACGTTTTTAACTCGGCTTCTAAGCTTAATTAGGTATTTCTATTTTAGGGTTGATTTCCAAAAAAAAAGTGTGAGAAGAAACGTCGTTTCGTTATTATTTTTTAACATGTGTTTCAATATCTTGATTTATTTTGAAAATTGTTTTTAGATAACGAGGCGTGCCAACAAAGTTCAAATTTTTTTTATTATTTTAAATCATAATTTGTTACAGAAATACAATTCCTCTCGGAAGCGAGTTCTTCGCAATAACGTGTTTACTCTTTAACGACCTGCCTCTCCCTCTCACATGATATTAATTCTCCTATTTAAAGAATGAGAATAAATAAAATAACAGAATTTAAGAACTACTGTAATGCAAATTTGATTTCGTCAACCTTTTTAATAAATAAAAGAGATGTAGGCAATCTATTAATTTTTCTTATACCTGCAAAATGTTTAATTTAAATTTAAATTATATTTTTAATAGCGAAACGTTTTTATTTATTAAAATGTGCTTGGGGTACAATATGAAAATTTAAATCTAATTCTAAATAGCGAAACCTTCTTATTTACTAAAATGTGCTAATACCACTGAAATATAAAAAAATATGAAAATACCACTGAAGACGGCATTCATTGCAGAGTTTATCATAAAATTAACTAGAGCATGTAGTCATAGGAACGAAACAAATGTTACCCTTAAATCCTTGTTCCTCAGCAACGAAGTACATTTACTTTAGGAGTGGGACTTGAAATATATTTAGATATAAATTAAATGTTTCTTAAAGATAATTAATATAGGAGACTATGATATTGAATGAAAATATATTTTCATTAAAAATTTGGTAACTTAAAATACAATAATTTCACGCACTATAATGTTTAAGTTTGTCATCGACACTACTGAATCGCATTAGTGAATACAATAATGTAATAAATAGAAAACGAAACGATACGAAAAACTAATACACTTTCTACTTTTGTTTTTAAACGCTGCTATTAATATAATA
Source organism: Druceiella hillmani (assembly GCA_039881145.1). Classification (NCBI taxonomy): domain Eukaryota; kingdom Metazoa; phylum Arthropoda; class Insecta; order Lepidoptera; family Hepialidae; genus Druceiella; species Druceiella hillmani. The sequence continues at coordinate 6,751,487 of JAYKKI010000100.1, forward strand.
AATTGTTAAAATTCTTTAAATTCACTTTGAAAAGTATCTACTAAATAAAATATGAAATATCTGTCGGTTTCAATGTAACAATATCCATTTTCCACAGACTTAAATTCTATATTTATTTAAGATTGGCGTAATTTTAAGTCATACGTATGGTGTCGCCAAATTGTATTTAAATTGAAAGAAAATGTTAATTGAATTAAATGACACCAATTCCATTTGTGAGACTTGTAGGAAATATTATGACTTATAACTTGCAAATGATATTTCTTAAAATATGAAAATATTTTTTAAAAACTCTTTTATCAAAGTAAATGCTTTAGAACCCTTTGAAACCTTTATATTGCAAGTTTTAGTAATTTGTCAATAATATTATTGGAGAATTAATTACAAATAATAGAAAAATGTAATATTTTATATCAATTATGTCTTCTAAGAGCTGTTGGATACACTTAGGGCCATTGAGGGGAAACAGAGTCTCAGATTCGAAATTTGTATACGCCTCTTAAAATGTGTTATAAAAAAAATTGTGCAAAATGATATTTTTTTGGATTCAGCTTTTAATGTTCACGATGAATTAAAAAAAGAGTAAGAAGTTTTGAATTGCATAATATTATTAATTGGTAATTGAAATTAACATGTCTGATACGAATTTAGAATTTAATTAAATAAAATATATACTAGTAGTACTCACGCTACGAAAGGTTTCATAAATGCTGAATGACATGTTAGTGTTCATATTTTCAATAAACTTTTCACAATTAATAATACTTTTTACCACAAAAACACATTGCTCAGCAAATATTTCACAGAATCGCGTCAAGACGTCGTGAATGTCTCAAAAATTATAAAATATAGAATCATTGCCAGAGTTTTTCGGTAAAGCTGCTTGTTTTTATAACATTGAGATGTATGGGAGCTAATACGTTTTCTTACTCTGGCAAATTTGATGTATCTACGTCAAACGGGTTATGAGAAGAAAAACAGCGCACCGTGGTAAATAGTTTTTAAACAGGTGTCAAAGATAGACAATTCGGAAAAAAACCTTATTTTAATTATATTTGTATTAAAATACCCATAAGTGATAAAAAAATGTCATTTACTTAATTTATTACACTCTACCAAATATTTATCAACAAGTTTAGTACAAATGAAAAGAAAATTTTAACATGGGTAAAAAATGGTACATTTCAATTTGCTATATCAATTAATATTAAATAATAATAATTACAAGATTTGATCTTATATAAACTGACGGTGATATAAACTATTCATAAATAAAAAACAACAATAAATAATAAAAAAAATCAAATTTAGATTGAAGAAAAAGCTCTGATTTTTTAAGCAATATAATATAATTCTTACAAAAACAATTAGAAGATTTTCTGAACTACGAACAAACTTAATACCTGATTATTAAAAGAAACCTTTTTCTTTCGGAGAAGCTTCCATAGAATGGTAACGAAGGGGTCTGACTCTAATATAAGTCAGTTTATTGAATTGCTATTAGTAAGTTCCCGAGCCATTTTTTGAGTATGATTTCGTCTAAGTGCCTAACTTCGACGGCCTCTTCAGTTAATTGCCCGGTAGACGCCAATACACGATTTGCCAATTTAAAAATTAATCTGTTCAAAATTCCTAAATTAAATATAGAGATGAATCTTTGCTAGTAGCCCACCTGAAGACGTTGTCATGCAAGGAAACCTAGGTGGTCGTAAAGAACTTAAAGAAAGTAGACATTTTAGTACATTACGTTGTTTCATTTAATTGTGAATAATGAATTTCTACGAAATTAACACCAAATATAATGAATCATATATTAATATTTTATTCATGGAAGCTAGGAGATTATGCCATGTATATTTTTGCACCAAAAGTCGCTCGGTATCCAAACTGAATTTACTATATGACTCTATATTAGTATTGTATCTCAAAGTCAAAGCATGCAAAATTGTAGAACAATTGTCAATTAAATTTCTGTTTAAACCTGTAATTTTAGCTGAAATATCTTGATTCAAAAACAATTTTATCGCTGTATTTCTGTCACTTGATGTACTGTTTCTGCAACTTTGTGGTTTATTTAAAATTAAGCCCAATCAAACTTAAACTAATTTTGAACGTATAATTTCTTACCAGCTAACATATTTTTCACCGTTGTCTGACTTAACCTGCCAGTTTTTAAAGTCTATTCTATAAGAATAGTGAAGAACATTTTCTAAGAAGCGAACCATGAGTGAACAGGCAATCATTTTCTTGGGTGTTACTTCACAAATAAAACATCTAATAGATTACGTTCCACTTAAAACACCATAAATTTTACTATTGGCCAGAGTCAGTTGCAAAGAACTTTGAGATATCTCCATTAACCATCCACATATCGATCTTTTCCTACGATCATTAAAATCGTTCCTTCGTCGATAGTGACCAGGGGAAGGCGTGCTAGGTTGAGCTCAATCACATTCAGATTTATGTTGCCCATCATTTTTTTCTAATTCAACACATTCAATAGCACTAAACCAGTGACTACACTTATTACTTATTTTTCATCTATGACAATTAAGCACACATTTATCTAAAGAATTAATATCCATATTAATTATCAAAGTTTTCTAACAGCATTGATAAAATTAGTCTGTATTTTTTTTTAATATGTTCTTTTACTAAATCCCATAACTCCAAGAAATACGTTCTATTAAAGGAGCACAGATGAATTATCTGAAAATAACAACATTAAATTTAACTAACATTGAAAAACGTTTGCTGTGAGTTAACATAAGGAGCTATAGTACCCAAAATCTATGTCAGGGTATGCTTGCTTATATATTTTACTTTAGAAAATACTTATACTAATATGGAAAAACATATTTCAACAATTGCCCATCAATGCTAAAAATTGTAGGACCAATATATATAAAAATTATACATTTTTATCTCAAATTGTATTTAATTTTCGTAACAATAAAATAATACAAACACTACAAAGCATAAAAATTAAAATACATTCAATATTGCAATACATACCTTTACCTTGGGTTTCCATCACAAATATACAAATGAGCAAATAACTACCGGGAAATGTTATTACAAAGGTGGGTCACTGATAAAAGCAAAGTAAAAGGTTTAAGCAAACAACGCTGTGTGCGATGTGCGCCCTTTGCTCGTCATCATATAAGTGATACCTATAGTGGAGTTTTTTAAAGTTATTATCAATAAATATTGAAAAAAGAAGCGGAGAAATTGCTCCAATTTGGGGAACACCAGCCTTGGTGTTCGGCACACTCTAAACAATTTTCATCAAATCAAACGGCTTGCTTACACCCATATAGATAAGATTATATTTTATTTTATTATTATTATTACTTATGTTGAGTTAGATTGGATTAGATTGAATTAATAACCTGCGAAGTTTTATTAATTAGGTTAGGTCAGATTGGGTTAGGTCACGTTATGCAGGGTTATGTTGGATAAATTGGTATAGGTTTCATTAGTTTTGGACAGTTTGGGCTAGGTTTGATTAAGTTGGGTTATTGTGATTAAGTTATGTATTGGATTAGGTCGAGTTAACTTGAGTTAGTAACCTGAAAGTTTTAAAGATTTGAATAATTAACTTAAGGTTAGGCTAAGTTAGGTTACGTTAAACTGTGTTAAGGTGGTTTAAATTAGGTTAAGTTGACTAGGTTAGTTTAGATTGGGTTAGGATAGGCTTAACTTTATCGTGCACAATACTATTACCAAGAATAATTTTAATCCAATACAGTAACGAAATTAAAAAATCCAGTGACGTAGACACCTTCGCAAGTTGGGGTTTAATTCAGACGGAAGAACTTTGACACCTTATTCATCTTTTCCTACTTTCCTCGCTGAACTCGGATAGCACGTTTCTAAATTCCATCGTCATTTTTATTGCAAATTAATGGTATATTTCAGATGAAATCTATAAGTCATTCAAAACTGTAATCGTATTTCCAACCATATAATGAATATATAATATAATAATATATAATGAATATATAGTAGAATCCATTTTTAACAGGCCATTATAACATTATCAGCCACTATGAAAATATTAGCGACATAAAATGTATTGGCGGATTTTGAACTTTTGTGAGCAATATGATGGGGAAATGCACATACATAGATACTGCACATACATTTGCTGAACAATGTGTTTTTGTGGTAAAAAGTATTATTGATTGTGAAAAGTTTATTGAAAATAAAATTACCTTCCGGTAATTTTTTTATCTGTGGATGAATAATATATTATGAATAGTATAATAAAAAGGTATTTAAAGATAAATTACAAATGTCATTTGTCATCAAAGTTAAAAAGACTAGTTTTTTAAATCGAAATATCATTAATATTTTATTATCATATATCTATAGTCTTATTACTACTATTGAGAACTTTCATTATATATATATATTATATATTATAAATATATATTATATATTATAGTAGGTCTGTGAAAAATAAAAAAGTGTACACTTTTTTTTTAAGTGAAAAGGCCCGTTTTTGAAGTGAAAATTTTGGTAATCGATATAATCGTACTATGGACGTTGAAAGTTTTCAATACGAAAATTAAAAAATTAATTAAATGGAATTAACAAAAACAGCCATGTTCGACCTAAACATTCACGGAGACATGTGAACAGATCAAAAGAATTTAGTACACATAAAAAAAAAATGAGGAATACTAATACGCGAAATTAGTTTATAAAAGTTTTAAAACTTACGTAAAAAATACATCAAAAAATATTACGTTTTTCATTTAGATACACTTTTTTAAAGAGAGAATGTTCGTCGTCATCACTTCAACATAAAACTCCCCTCCCAGTGTAATTTGAACCAAAACCACCGATAATCCGTTTCTTTTTATTAAACTATATAGATATAGTACGTATGTATGTATTTAAAACTACTGACGTAAAGTTAAATATTTTTTTTCCAATATAGTTAAAAATGTTTTTGGTTTAAATTCATTAAAGGAATAATACTTTCTAAAAAAAAAGAAAGAAAAATAGGAATATCGAGAGTCGAACTCGGACTACGCTCGTGCATCCTGTGTTATCTAATGAATTATTGCTGTGCTAAACTCAATTTAATACAGCCAAGTATTTTTGACTCACTAATCATAATCCGATAAATAATCATTTCTATAAACAAATAGTTACTCGTTTTAAGTACCCTAATTATTGCAATAAAACTAATTGATGTTTCCCAATTATTTATGAAGCTTTTATTTATCATATCTCTCTTTTATAATAGGAAATGTTATTACTAATAAGTTTTTTTTATATATACGAGGGATGTCCAATAATATGTACTCGTATTCGTGCAGCGACTCAATGATCAGTAAAATTTTAGTATTATAATCTATGTTACTAGCTCGCTTTCATTCAATATATTATATTGACACATGTCCCTTTTTTGGCAGATATCCTCTCTCTGTTTTGCGCTATATAAATATTTTTTCTACATTTTAAATTTAATTTTTGGTTGAATTCAATTTCTAAAATAAACTCCGCTAATTATAGCGTAATTTAATTTAGAAAGTGAACTTAACGAAAAACGACATTTTAAAATGTAGACGAAATATTTATATAATGTAAATATTTATATAATTTCATCTTTGCATTTAGCAAAATTATTCAATTACTTTCTAGGTCGGACATATAAAAGGGGTTGCTGCAATATGTATTCACCAGAAATATTTAACTGACTGTACCTGTGATGTGGAAGGGTATATTGAGGTTGACAAGACATATACGGTACTACCGTGTTATTCTCTATAGTCTATTCACTCCTCTCAACCAACAAGAAACACTTTCTGCGCAGAGCAATAAAAGGACAGTTAATAATAGGAAATGACTGCTTACAACCCAGTTACATAGACGGCTGAAGAAATATTAAAAGGGCGCTATAGAAATATTCCCTTTGAATATTGTGAATAACAGTGGGCGAATACCCTTTCAATGTTTACCAACATTTGTACATCTGGGCATGAAGAAGATTTTTGCTAGATTGAAAAGGCGTCAATTTCTCATCCCTCTGCCTTTATGAAATATTATTTTCACATCGTTTACCGCTATATAATTTATACTAATATAATCTTATGTATTTATGCGTAAATGATTAAAACATAATAATTTCTTAGAAGCTCTTGAGCTTATCGTGTCACTGTAACAAATATTTAACTGAAATACACATCATTTTAATCCAATAAGATTCACATTTGTATCAATTTCAATCATCATAATTTTAGTTAAATATGAGAATTTTCACTAGCATTCTGATTTTTTTTACTGAAATTTAACAGAGCATTAAAGATATCATCGTCTAAATTTCATATTTAGTAATTAGAATAGAGCACCAAATTTAATTCAGTCATTTTCAAATGCATTTGCTTAGTAAAGGAAGTAAATTATTTTATATAATTTAATTAACTTGGAGAAAATTGGTCCAATAAAATAATTAGAGAAACTTAAAATTATTTATTTCTCCGTCACTAAATATTTATTTTAATTTATTTATTAAATTAATAATTTTTTTTATTTGATGCTATTCAAATAAATTAATACATATTTAAATATTACATAATATATTTTTATAATCTAATTACACCTAACGAATAAAACGATACACTTAACATCTTCTATTGTACTTAACTGTATGATTAGTGATGTTATTTTTAATAAATTAATTTCAAATGAACAAAAACGAAAATCAATTTAGTCAATACCAGCAAACAGAATTTGCCTTAAATAAATATAAAATAAAATGTTTATCAAACGATAACTCTGCAAATTTTTAAACTCATCCTTTGTCTGCATTTCCTCTTCTTAATTTTGTCTTCACCTTTGCTGTGAGTCACATATTTGTACAAGAAACAAATTGTGTAATTTACCTGGTTTTCACGTTAACAAAAATTAATACCAGATACTGAGAGAAGTATGTATTTTTCATTATTCCATTAAGAAAAAATAACCTCCCACTGACCCTAGCAGTAATTTTATAAGTCTACCTAAGAATAATTATGCGCAATTATAACTACGCGAATCATATAGCAACAGTGAATAAATTTTGGTATAAAAATTTATGGCCACATAATTACACTGAAGATTCGATTAGACTATGAAAAGAAAAGGTTGTTTTATTTAAATACACAGATAAGATAAACTGTAAGGTTTGTTTCCGAATGCTTAATACATTATGTCATATACTAAATTATTCCAAAGGAATCTTTACAAAAATAATATAGTATGCATCTATAAGATGTGACAAAACAATAATTTTACTAAAATGACCATATTTTGAGCTGAGGGTAATTTCTTAATACTTTTCTAGAATATGCAATTCCGAAAGTCGAAGTGATTCCGTGATCAGCGTTTTTACAAATAAACCTTTTTTTACATTAAATAAGTATAATTTGTACTAAAATTACCAAACCACGACTATATATTCGAAAATAATTTAGTAATATGGACGACATGAAAGGTTTTAACCTCATTTAAATAATTTGATATTCACTATGTGTGTTACAAAATGATCTAACAATTACGCTATCAAATCTATATTCCTAACAGTATTTTTAACAATTAAATCTATCTGATTTCTAAAATCTATATTCTTTTATTCACACCGTAAATATGTCATTTGGCATATTAAATAACGCTAAATATTCCAGCAGTCTCATAAAATAAACAAAAGATGTTGGAATTCAGAGGCGAATAAATTTTACAGTTTCTTCCAATCAGGATGATGTCTGAGGATTGAATATGTATGCAAGAAATTAGACAATATTCGATATTTTTTTGTAAGTGAACTGGAGTTTTCATTTTAATTTAGTTTTTCCTAATTTAGATTTAGGAATATACAGAGATTAAAAAACAGGTCGAATTTTGCTTGTATTTAATAAATTTTACTTTGTTATTTTAATGTTTTAATTTTTAAGTTGACTACAGAAAGAACGATTAACTAATTCTCCTGAAATAACATACTGAAAATTTGATAAATGAACATTGGCATATGCGTTTATATTTTATATATTATCTAAATATCCCGGTAATGTTTTATATTTTTTTAAATACAACTCTCCATGCGGGATAAGAAGACGAGGTGGAGCTCGCAACCCCATTGAAATTTGTAATGGAACATGAGTAATTGCTCAAATTTGAGGAAAATCGATTGAAAATTGTAGGAGCCCATAAAAAATTTATACAAATATAGACATTGAATTTTATGTAATATAAATATCTTGACTAGAAATGAAATGGTTTGAAATAAAATATAGTTCTGATATATTTTCGAATATGTTATTTAGTTAATAGTTAAATGAAAATAGAGATGCCAATTTATATTTCATAGTGTATCAAGCTCATTTTGTTGAAACATAATTGTATTTGAATATGTTTACATTAATACTAATATATGTTTCACGAATAAGTTAAATTAATACGATTTTGATGTTAATTTAATGTTTCATTTAAGTTTATTTTGATTTACAACATTTGCCAACTCACGTACTTACTTTAAAATTTGAGGATCAAGCATTAGTATTTTACTATATAGGTTCTTTTCAACCCTTGACTCTTTTAAATGATCCCACAATTTTTTCTAGGGCTGATTCCCAATCTATATTTATGCCACGTTAAACCTTAACCATTCCTCTTTTCTAACTCATCTATTGATTTGTATCATTATATATATGACCAATCGTCATAAATATTTGTTATAAATATATGTGTGTAAATATATGTGTCAAATGGATTTATAACTATTTAAATATTACTAATCGTAATAATAGATATCGTAGTTTATTCAGGAAGGTAATGTCATTTACTTTGCCTAAAACTTTATATTATTCTTAAAAGTGAGCCTCGATATTTGCAACAGAATTCATTTCAAATAGAACTTCAATGAAAATCACATGATTAGGTGATTCATTCTTCATTTATATTGAGATTAAGTTTACCCTCCTAAAGTCAAAATAACATTCTCAGGCCGTATCTGATACTCACTGCATCAGTCGTTAATTGATTTTTATGTATTGCATTGTAAAGTTATTCCACTCGAACATGGCATTTGGTGCACGTTGGATTAAAAAAAAGGCTCAAAATGTGGTTCAACTTAGGTTGGTATCTTTTTCACCCATGTTTTGAACGTAAAGTAAACACGCTGACCACTTTCAAAATAAACGACGAGAAGGGTAAGCGTAGAACATTTTTCGTAAAAAGGAAATGCCAACATTCACCAAACTTTGGATGTATGTACCAATTAGTATAATTTTTCTTAATCTTTCTCGTTTTCATAGGAAATTACGACCGGATCACTAATCTAATTTATATACTTACGCAAAAGTTTCACAGATCTATATTGTTTTTTTTAAACTTTGAAACCGCCATCATCTAGCGTCTACCTTTGGTAATTTTGATATAGTCGTAACTCGACTGACCGCAGTAGTTGTTTCATTTCATGCTAAACGAATTTGGATTGATACTATCATAAGACCCATAAATCATTTTAGCTGTAACGATTTCGTAAAGCTGGATCTTTTCAGGTATTTTGACAAAGATAATTTGGTCGATGATATCAGAAGTTTTAGTTTATTTGAACCACAGCAATACATGGATTAACAATAAGCCCTGATTTTGCCACTCCACAGAGGAGTATTGCACTGGTCTGAGCAGTTCTCCCTAGGTTAAGAGGTCCATTATCTTCTATATTTTAAAATTATATCGTAGCAATCTTGAGGCTTTTAACTCCATCACAATATATTGGGTATATGTTTTGGAGGTTAGAGGTAAACATTATAAAATAAATTATGGTGACTGTAATGGGGAACGTAAGTAAAAGTCTCTTAAATACATTCATGTATGTAATTTAGACCACCAGTAAAAGATAATGGCAGTACCAACATCTGACCAAACTCTCACTCATCTACCCTAAGCTCTGCTAGATTATTTTTTTATATAGTATAATGTCTAAGTTTCAATTTTATGTACGTATCAACTAGACTGACTGAGTAAAGGCAAACAGCACAAAAAAACTCGCTACTGCCAGGGCATCCTTATAGGGCAACTTGGTCTTAGGGACTAATTGGTGCAAATCAATGGAATAACCATCTTTACCACGCCATGTAATATTTTTTAAAAACATTTGTAGTAATGTGAAACTGATACATTCCAAACATACTTCTCTTTCATTATTGCCTACAAAATATATTCGGTGAAACTATTTTTACGATCTTGGAATGCGCAGCTACTTTCTTCTGGGCGTACTCTTATCTTTGTATTTTTTTTTACTACAGAAACCTTTTCGGCCTGGATAAGATATATTTCAGAGATACCCATAGATGTATCTAAGCGTTTGAATAAAACTTGACTCAACAACGATCACTGCACTTCATAGTTTTGTAATGAGGCATGGCGTCCTCCGCGCTAGCTTACATAGTTTTGCTTTCAGTCAACTTTCGAGTATTCTGATCTAAAAAAAATAAATTGAAAATATGTCTACGAGTGATTTAAATGACATCAGTTTATCTTCCATGTTATTTGATATTGTAGACAATTTAAAAAGGCTTACATCATTACACTCGAACAAAGACCCAGGATTAGGTAGAATTGAACCAGCCTTCTTTAAATATACTACAAATACCATATGCGTTCCTTTAACTCTGTGTATAATAAGTGTATAGGGCATGGAACCACCTACATATCCCCTACATATCGGAAAAAGGCACATGTGCATAAAAGTCAATCCAAACAAAACATAGTTAACTTTAGACCGATATAAATTTTATCAGTAATTCCCAAAGTCTTATAAAGATTAGTAAATGGACAAGTGTATCCGATATTTCAAATTACATTATCCCAGAACAACATGGCTTTGTTCGTGATAGATCTACCACCACTAACCTGCTACTTTACTCGCATCACTGGTTTGAGCCGTTGGATTTTGGACAGGAGGTCGATGTGACATATACGGATTTCAAGAAAGTATTTGACAAGATTGATAACTTAGTATTGATGCGAAAACTAACATTAAACGGAAACAGGGTCAACCTGGTTAGACAATTTATTTCATATTTAACTAATAGAAAGCAAGCAATCAAAGTAAATGGGTTTTTATCACCATACGTCTAAGTGACTTCTGATGTACAACAGGGGTCTAAATTAAGCCCTTTCTTATTTATTTTATTTATTAATGATATAAGCACCTGTTTTAGAAATAGTAATTTTTTAATCTATGCAGACGATCTAAAACTATTTATTCCCGTGAAAGATATTCATGACTGTTCGTATATGCAAAGTGATGTCGATAGGCTTCATGTTTACTGTGAATAGAACAAACTCAGTTTCAGTAATTCTAAGTGCAAACAAATCTCTTATACAAAGAAAAAAGCAAGTCAACTTTAAATATGCAATAGGAGGGAACTTACTCGAAAATGTCGACAGAATGCGTGACCTTAGTATCATTTTAGATAGTAAAGTGTATTTTGGTTTATATATTGAGCAGATTGTTTCTAAGGCCTGTAGAATGTTTGGTCGGAACCAAACATTTTGTATTAAATTTATGTTTTATATTAAGAACAGCCAAAGCCCATAAACATTTTGAAACACACTTAACCTTGTGCAATGATATTGTGAGATCACAACTTGAATACACTGTTGTTGTCTGGAATCCACTGTATGCTACTCATTCTGACAGTGTTGGAATTATACAAAACAAGTTTTTAAAATCTCTTCCGTATCGTATTGGTGGCTGTAAATTATCATATAAAGTATTACTAAATAAATACAAATGTGATGCCCTCTATCATAGACGTTTGTTATTATAGATGGTATTCAATATAAGTCTAGGTCTTTGAACTGTCCATCTTTACTGAGTCTGATAAAGATTCGAACTTCCAAACTAACTCATAGACGTCTCTTACTTGATGTCGAGCACGAATAAACGCTGTTATCACAGCACCGCTACGGTGGTTGTGTGCTTTGTACAATAAAGAAAGGTTATCACTTGATATCTTTGAAAAATTGCGCCGCCAGTTTTGCTCAAATGTGAAAAACAGACTCCGTGAAATTCATGCACAGTGCATGGATTAGTAATTTTACTCGTCATTTTATATTATTCCTTGTTTGTCCAAATTATTTAGCTAACACAATAATAATACATTTATCAATAGCTGCAATTGTACATTATAATTATTTGTAGTTGTTTCTCTAATGCGGGCGCTTTAGAGAGCTTATAATCTATAATTGCAGCTACATTTGATTGATGAATTTATTACATGTGTTTTCTGAATTAATTTTATTTCTTCTTCAAACAAATTATTGTTTCGCTTATTTAAATTAACAATGTTACATTTATAATCGTATTGAATTGGATATTTTATAAATGTATTTATTTCTTTTTTTGTGGAAATGTCAGAACTTTTATTCCTTGTTTAGTGTTTAGAGAATATTTCAAATACTTGATGTTTTTTCCCTTTAACATAAAATTAAATAAAATCAATACATTTGCATGACCTCAATATTGCCAGCATTGCGCATCTTTGTTTCATTTTAAACGTACACTCATAGGTCAAATACGATATAAACTATAACATCCATAATTCCAAAGGAACTTTGGATTAAAACTTTACAGAAGAGAAAATGTAACCATCCGAAGTTGACCTAGCAGCCTTTTAGAATAAAATATTTTTCAAAGTGGTTATTTTAACTGTTACTTTTTAAAGCGGAGTTTTTATGTAACTACTTATAATATAAACCATTTTATTGAAAATAAGTGTAAACCTTAAATAAGAGCTTATCCATTGTTCAATTGACTTAAACATGCGATTACCCCAAGTAGACGAACCAACAAAATCTACAAAATAAACAGTTCCTTATGTAATAATCACACATAACGCCTCTGGATGGGTTGTAATATTCATCTGTAGGTAAAATTATCTCATAAGTATCCTCAATAAGTTTCTAACTACCATTTCCACTCCCTTTGCTTTGCGATACATTTAATGTATATTCTGAAGTATATTGATTACGTCATTCATATTAATGTATGTACGTATGTAAACCATACCTAATGAATCGGTATTCATTCTTGATAAGTGACGCTGACCGCATTTTGTATGGCTTCACAAAATAGGACACTTGACCATGAAATCTATCGAATTTATTTAATTGAATATTCAAACATTGTAATGTCATGGAATTTTCATTAATGAAAGGAATAAACGGTTTATAGAATTCATTCATACTTGCTTACAATATTAAGGATACTAATGAATCGGACAATGCACGCATTTGTTTCGTTTTAAAGGTACTTTATAGGTTAAATATATTATTAGCTTTAAAGGCCATATTTCTACCAATATATATATATATCGGTTTTGGACCATATTTATTAATTACTTATTCCACATTAATCTTGGTCAAATAAAATTGTTCCTTATTACAATTATTTTCGCATTATAAGCATTAAATTCTAGTAGGGATTTGTCACATTTTGGTTTAAAGTAATAATTTTTCCGGCGTACCAACAAATTATATACATTGACTTAAATAAGTGTGGAAACACTGGTTTTAGCCAACATATACGAATTATTACTAATACAAAAATATAGAAACTACATGTTAAGTTAAACAAATATTTCCAAACAACTCATGTATTGCTTAATTTTTTATTTACAACTTATTACAATTTTTTCGTAGTCATGTTCAAATTGTACTCACGTCTTTTTTGATCTTCTCGTCTGTTATCAAAATAGAACTTTGTTGAAAAGAATTAACGTTTGCCGTCTGACAGATTGCTTGAAATTTTTTACTCAGTAGCACTCAGCGAAATTTGAAAAATTAGTTATACCTCTTAATAGGAAAAAATCAGACTAAAGCAATATTAATTTTTCACCTATCATATTGAACACAATAAATTTTTACCACGTGTACGTATTTATTTTAAGCTTATCTTGTATATTCCCCTACAAATTGCCACTATTTTGAAATAGATTGTATTCTATTTTGCAGTAATCGGTTTAAAAATTATATTACTTATAATTATCACATTATTATAGCTAAACCCTAACAAGTCATAAAAAGTATTTTGTTATAAAAAATATTTGGAAAGTATCTATGTGTATATGTTGGTGTATAAGCTGAGTAGTGCTTAGTGGGATGGCGATTGCATAAATTGGATGTGTCTATATTTTATATAGTGAATATAATTTCATATTTACTATTTTCATTTCTAGTACTATTTTGTGAAAGTGTCATAATTTTTCAGAAATCCACTATATTTTTACGTCTATCAGACCTACTAGCCCCTCGAGAGACATATTTTAATTATACGTGGCATCGTCTATTGCATAATTCGATGCCAAAAAATCGATTAAAAGAAGTGCATGCACTATAATTATGTAGTTATTAGTGCATAAAAATAATAAAAATTTATTTTAAAAAATCTCCCGTTTCTGTAAGAAACACAGTTTTAAAAATAAATTCATTATAAAATGCAATTTTAATTACATTACAAAATTTTAATGAACCCACTCAATTCTATCTGCAAAATACGACAATTGAAAGCAAAAAATGGAAGAGGTCACTGTAACAAAATGCAATGCAAAGACATTTATTTTCATGACAATTGTAATTTCTTTATACAATTCGAATTAAAAAAATATAATATCATAACATATCTGAAATACTTAAACAATTTTCAAAAACAATACTAAGTTATTAAAACTAAAAATTAAAGCTAGACTCAAGAAAATACACCAAAAGTATAGTACGTAAAACAAATTAACAAAAAATGGCGTTTTAATAATAATAAAAAATAAAAGCGTTGCATTTTAAAAATAAACTAAATTACAGACCTAAAACAATAATATGAATATTCAATAGATTTAATGTCACGAAAAATAAATAAAGTACTTCGCCATCTTGATAATGAATCTTTTTATTAAAATATGCACAATGTAATAACATCATTGATATTTTTCGCAAATTAAATTGAGGTTTTCACACCTACGAGACATATTATTTCCAGTTTCAGATTAAGAAAAATTACACTTAATTTTTAAAATAATACACCAATATATACAAAATAGTCATTACATAAATTATAGCTACACACCAAATAATAGTTGCACACATTACGATCGTTCCATAACAGCAAACACAAAACTTTCGAAACAAAAAGAAACCACACGCGTTTTTCAAAATATAATAACTGCTAAAGCACTTACACGCTATGGACAAGTGTATTAACATTTTATTCATTATTTTGTCCTCTTTCTTGATACCTAATTGTCTATTTTAGTATCTCCTTTGATTCTGTCCTGATCCTGACTTCTGGACTAGGGACGCTCGAGGGTCTAGGCAACGCATTAACCTGGTGAAAAATAAATTATAATTGGTCAATAGTTTAATAGAAGTACTAAGCACTCTCAAATTCGCTTCCCAGTGCCTACCTAAGCCAACCTCATGATGCAAGACTCTCTCTTTGCCAAGTTTTATTTAACATTATTCTCCATAAGCCCTCACTTAATGACAATTCACTTACATATTCGAACATTTAACGGCCCAAATCGTTGAATATTCCAAACCCAAGTTTAATGATTCAAAATATATGAACACTCAAATGGTACCTCAATATAAATAAAAATTTAATTACATGTATTTCTCTTGCAAACCTTACGTATTTTCATTACGTAACCACATTAGGGTTTATACTCGGCAAAACTGAATTAACTTTTTTATAATTTATCGATACTGGTTTGTTCCGTTGATCATTCCTTATGTATTACTTTATATACTCAACTACACGGATGTGCTTTTTCATTTATTTAATACTAGCAATTTTTGCGACTTTTTAAACGTAGGCCACTTAAAAAACTTGCCGATAGGTTTTTTTTCTGGATGTTCTCCTCCTAACCTCGAATCAAGTTAAAAAAAGTAAAAAAGCACAATAAAAATGTTTTAGTAAACAATTTTTTTTTTCTTTATTTAGACTCTATTCGACACAGCTTTTTGTTTCCAAAAAGTTGTGAATAATGTTAATAATATGACCATTAAGCATACGTGCATAAATATTACTTGTTACAATAAATATTATTAATAATTCAAATTTAAAAAAGAACCGAGGAAACAAAGTAAGCTTATATACAATATAAATAAGATGCAATAATGTTATATGCGGAAGTGGACCTACAACGTTACGTTCCTTAATGCGTTAGCCCGTATTTTGGTTGCTTTTTCAAACATCTACCCATTCCGCTCTACTTCACGCTTCACTTCTGGCTGTACCTATTTCGCCAAAGTATGTCCAGGCGGAAAACTTAATTGCTCTAATTGAAATACATGTGGCGACAGGTATTGATATACATAGGTACAGTATACATTTGTTTAATTACTACGTGTCGAATACCTAAGTACTTCTTTGTTGTTGTAGTACTAATGCAAGAATGCAAGAATTTTGACTACACTGATGGTCTAAAAACTTTATGATTATACTGATGGTCTAAAAACTATAAACGAATTCGACCTTTAATTTTTAAAAAACTCGTACACAGAAAAACACACAAACGGACAAAAATTCGAAAAATAATATTTTTTGTTCTACTTATACGTCTTATTACGTTTTTATTACGTACATTTATATTTTTTGTTAATATCTCCAACGTATAGATACGTTAGTTATGCAGTTTTGTTGCATGTATAGAGAATCAACTATTCTATTACTTCATAATACATAATAAAAAATATTAGTAACTATTGTAACCACATGTAAATTTCTTCGTATTTCTGGTATTTTAGTTAATTTTGGGATTTGTTTGTGGTCCTAATAATTGCGATGAAATAAAAACTGTAATAGACGGAAAAAACATGTTTTCAAAACTACTAAATATGAATGAAAATTGCTATTTTAGTTGTAACAGTAATTCTAACATACGTATAAGTAACTTTCAAAGTTTGTAGTAAAATTTAATTACGGAAGGAAGTATTTAACTGACGTCAGTCTGCTAAAACATAAAAATTTAATAAATTTAAAAGACACTAAGGATTAACAATATCGCAAAGATATTTAACAATTAATATTCCTGGAACCTTATTTTTTTTAGAATTAACTTACCTAAATTTGTTTGTCTTATCTTAATGCATACATGCATGTAAAATAAATTATACGCGATGTTTTGTTTAAATTTCAATACCTTAATTTTATTTTTCATAGAAACTTGTATTCGTTTATTAAAATGCTAACGAATGACTCTTAAATAAATTGTATAATTTATGAAGATACTAGTATAATCTTATTATTTGAAAGTTAAAGTAACTTTACTCATTTAATTCAACGTAAAAAAAATAAGTGTAATAGAAAAAATGATAAATTAAAACAGCCTCCGTTTAATGAAAAGTTGATTTCAGTATTTTTAAATATTTCTCTGAAAGTATGTCTCATTATCCTTAATTTCCACTCAACAACACAACGTAACTAAAGAAAATGTTATTTTCCATAGTCACTATTATAAAATAAAATATAAACGCCTGTTAATACTCACAGTTTTGAATTTCGTTTACAATTGAATTTACTACGCAACTTCACCGCACTGCATGTTATCTAGACTGAGAGGACGGGAGTCGAACATGGAGGGATGCGATTGTATCCCTTGAGTGGCATAAACATTTTATACGATTTCTTTCTTTATTTCGCTTCTAAGTGCTTAATATGACATAAAATTCTGTGTTAAAAGGTTTTGATTAGTATGATATAAAACGCTGTGTTAAAAAAACAAGTTTTGCGCATTATCACAAATAATATCAAATAAACTATATAATAATATAAAATAGTCTGCTTTTGAATAAAAGTGAAAAAAAAATAAATGCAGAATGTTTCAAATTCAAAACTTATGGAAACAAAAAATTCATAAACGCATGTAAAAATTATAAACTATGTATATAATAACACCATTTGTTTCAATATTAATGAGGACGATTAGATCAGCGAATATTATATTCACTCAAAGGATGTTATTAAATGTTATTATCTCTAAATATGGATTTATCTGTACATTCTTAAAATTCACCAAAGAGATTAATTTATAAAGAATAATTTTGAAACGAGAAGAAGTCTGTTACGCAAGAAACCAAAACTCAAAAGAAAGAAATGATCTAATAATATTAAGCAATTTTAAGCATATAACATTAATGAACGTTCATTACTTAAGAGCCAACTCAATATAGATATATCCGCATAAATATAGATATATATATATATATATATATATATATATATATACATGTGTATGTATATATATATATATATATATATATATATATATATATATATATATATATAAATATATATAATTCCGATGTTTTACGAACAAGAATTACGATTAATTCTCTTCAGTAATTTCCGTACATATTTAATTATATATGTATGGGAATTAATGAATATAAACTAAACGTTATATTCTTAATTAAATCTTTTAGATTTTTAGATGCTTAAATAATTTTTAGCTGATTGCGTGGCCCTTCACCTTACCATTATATAACTAGAACTGTGTTTCTGTTTCTACGACTGTTCGATATCATTGATTTAGTCTGGTATACAATTAATAGAAATTCCGTTTAGAAATATTACTTGATTGTCATTAACTGCTTCATTAGCAGTTTTAATGTGATGATTTATTTCTTCATCGGTTGATCACTTTTATTTTCTCTCGACTTTTTTTTTCTAGGGATCCGAACATTTTTACACCTGTCCTACATTTTCCAAAATGCATTTAATAGAATTCTTAATAATGAAATGTTGGAAAATAAAAATTAAAATAATTAATTAAAGTATTAAAAAAAAAAGGCCGTGGTGGCCGTTTTTTTAATCCAATCGACATACATTGAACAAACAAATGCATTCAGTTTTTATGTACATAAATCGTAAAACTTAATGCGGCTTAATGATATGCAAAATTTTCATAACTAGATCTTATTATGCGATATAAAATGCGCGTCAAGAAGTAAAAAAATAAGTATATGGACTGTCACTTGTGGTCAGTGTAATAGTGAATGAAACCAATTATTTAATCTCTTTTGGGTCACATGTTGTTTAGATTTCTGGAAAATGAAAACTTTGTCCAATTTATTTCTTTTTTGATATTTTATTATTATGCGCACTCTTGTCACAAACATATTGTCTGTTAAATTTCGTCGTTGATTACATGCAGATGGATCTAGCGTGAATAGGTACGGTATAGGTTGCAGTAATTGAAATATTAACCAATACGTTTTAGTAATGTCTTTCTTTGTACCAATGAAAAGTTATGACATTGGGTAGTATTTAATTAAACAGTAAGATTTCTTACAATCATTTGAAAAATTTTAAATATTAATAGGCGTTTGCACTAACTCAATTATTGTTGAAAATGCATTGTTAATTTTTTATCTTTTACCATTAAAACTAAATGTTATGAATAAATGGTATGTACAATATCCCGAGACGTTGCTTAAGAACTGAATTTGAAATTTGATTATTTCATTGTAATTGTGTACTTTTGTTTGTTGAATATAAACCATTTACAATTTAGCTAGTTGGCCTTACGCAACTTAGGTACAATAAATAACGCTTTAATCTATAAAAACAACTTGCTAGTAATTTTGTCGTGTATTTTTATTTATTATTTAAATGTATTCGATTTTTAAGATCAAATTTTCGTAATTTGTAGTAGAAAGGTATTGTTAGGCTTAAAGAAATTTCAAGACGTGACGAAAATAAAGTCACAGATCGATGATATAAATTATATAACTCCATGTTACCCGTCTTATCCAATAAAACTCCTGTAAATGACCGACAGCCAGTAAGATATGGAAATCAGTTTTTACGATGTCCTAGAGCAGCAAAAATGAATAAGTTATTGCTTTTTCAGCAATTTTTTTATTCTACTTTTATTTGTGGCCAAACTTCCTTAGTAGTTATTTAAAATTGTGTATGAGATAGGGTAAATGGATTGAGATAATAAGAAATGATGATATATTTCAGCGAATTGAAATTTAATTTCATAAAGAGCCTGTTTCCATCCACTGCTCGACATAGGCCACTTCACTGTGGGTATGATTGAGAGTAATGTCACAATCGCCATGCTGGACAAGCATTTAGACCAACACAGTACGTAATTTGGCGTAAAGTGGCGCTGCTATTGATCAGTGGTCATTGGAATATTGGAATTTAGTAACGTGATTAAAAAACACTCCAGTCTTTCTTGACAAGTGGCCTGAAATCAAATCTGGGACACCGCGACGCGCCGCGCTAAGGCCGCAAGCCTTAATTAAACATAAACTTCACGGTGCCGCCGTTTAATTATCCATTAATTATCTGTATCCATTAATTATCTATTATCCATTAATTACAATTAACCACACACAATACCGTATTACTGATGTATGATCCACAGATACCGTATTACTGATATTTACAGATAATTAATTTAATTATCTGTAAATATCAGTAATACGGTATCTGTGGATCTGTAAATGAGAGTAGATAAAATTCATATTATTCAGTAAATATCTGAAGCGTACGAAATTCTGATAATTGTATGAAATATAAAACTGCGATATTTTAAATTTTATCACTATTTTGTGTGGACACATACTGTGTAATTAGTGCTTGGATGTATGACCAGATGAAAAGGTCACATCAATTTCTTTTGTGTGGACACATACTGTGTGATTAGTGCTTGGATGTATGACCAGATGAAAAGGTCAAGTCAATTTCTTTTGTGTGGACACATACTGTGTGATTAGTGCTTGGATGTATGACCAGATGAAAAGGTCACATCAATTTCTTTTGTGTGGACACATACTGTGTGATTAGTGCTTGGATGTATGACCAGATGAAAAGGTCAAGTCAATTTCTTTTGTGTGGACACATACTGTGTGATTAGTGCTTGGATGTATGACCAGATGAAAAGGTCACGTCAATTTCTTTTGCTCTTACGTAAACTCACCCGCATTGAGTGTTTATCAAACTTATAATTGAGCGATTACAGTCGTCTGTAGTATAATTTTTTTTATAAACTGTAATTATTAAAAATATCTAGCACAAAAATATAAAAATTATACAAGTTATTTTAATCGTCACAAATATTTTATAAAATACTTAACGAAGACAATTACTGGTCGAAAGTCTATATTCGGTCGCAATTGTTTGGTAACTACCACAGGTGTTAGTTACTGCTGTAGCAATTTTAAGTTTACTTTGGTCCTTAAATTTATATTTCGCAGGCTTAATGACTTAATTATATTTTATATCGGTTTGACGAACTATGATACCAAAGCATTTTAGCAAAATTTGAAGAAGACAATATCTTTAAAATATAATAAGTTAACTTTGTTTTGACGTGTTATTTTTTATCCCTATTCGACAAACATTTTTAAAAATAATGTGTTCCAGTTCTGAAGATAGAAACGAAAACAACAAAAAAATGCAAGTACAAATACAAGTATCCTGGTATACATATCATATAACATATCTGAATTATTATTTATGTCATAAATAATAATTCAGATATGTGTTATATGTGATTTATGAATATACCTAAAATCCTATATTTGAGAAATGTTAATATTTCCAAAAAATCGAAAAAAGCATCAGTATTTAGAAAAAATTATGTCAAATACTAAATTAGTATTTAGGATGGATCCCATTTCCAGTTATTTTTTTAGAATTCTATAATAACCATGACGCTTAACCGTACTTTTTTTAATTTTAAAACCAAATATACGTGACTTTGGTAATAATAATTGCAATACATGGTATTTTAGCTTTGAACACGAAGACAAGATTGATTTCGTTTCGATATAAAAGTTATATAATAATATTTAACTATTATAGATAAAATTAAAGTATTAATATTAATAGGAGTAAAATAATAAATCATTTCGGAAAAAAATAATAAGATTTTTTACAAAATCTATTATTATTTTTCCCAAATGAGTATTAATTTTGGATTTTTTATTTTACTGAGAAAGTGTCTTTGGATATTTTGAATTAATAACTAGTCGGGATGTTAGGATATAAATTAGAATAGGTTTACAATTAATCCTCTACTGTTGAAATAATTACTTTTCAAAACAATCAGGATCGAATCAAAATAATTCAAAGCGGTTGAGAATTATACCAAAGGCTGCGTTAAATTAATATGGCATAAATATAAAGAAATTATCTCTTTTATTTGCGTTATGTTGGTAGCTTTTTGTTTTATTATTCATCATGCTTTATATGTGCCAACATATTTAAACATCTGTTTTTTAATTTCTTTTAAATAAATATATTTTTCCTGTTATAAAATATAATATATATTCATTAGTTACCAGTATAATGTTCGGGTGTTGATTTGCTGACAAAATATACTAACGCTTCACAATCAAAAATTTCCTTAGGTAAACAAGTATATAAACAACTAAAAAATAAACTAGAAAATGTGCATCATCTCATAGCAAATTAGTGATTTAATATTATTTACAAATCTATAATCAACCTTAGCTTTTCCCGCAGCTTCGCTCGCGTACAAGTTTTGATATTCACAACTCTCAGGGTTGACGGTTGCATGGTTGCACACAAGAAAATTATATTTATTGCCACATTGTGAGAATATTTTTCAAAGAATATTCCTAGCTTTATTTTGACCTTGACTTGATCCAAATGTATTCGATGATTTCTTTTATTTATTTTTATAAAACATCCTTTTTAAAGTAAAGTTTTCTTCGCCCATGTTGCATTATGTCTTTAGCTATGCAGAGTATTCAACAGAAAACTTAACAAAAAGTCAAAGCCGTTTAAAATCACGGCTGTATTGACAGACAGCAAAAACTTTGATACAATATTATCTAGTAACTACATGGCAGCCAAATTCATATATATCAGTAAAAAATTTCGCCGTTTCACATACGAGTATATTCGCAATAATTATGTCTTTAAATGCATTGACGTAGGAGGAACCAATTTACATAAAATACCTTTTTGTTAAATTGGATACGTCATATACATCACACAAACAAGCAAAAACCCAATGGAGCGCATATGGTAGGGAAAATTTGCTCGATAGTCATATAAATTACAAATCATACATTTTTATAAAGAAAAATATTTCCCGCTTTATATTGGTAAAGCGTTTGAAATTTTGGCCATGAGTTTTATTGATATCTTGTAATACCCTATGTATGTAAAATGAGAAATAAAGAAATATTATTTTTGAATATGGGCAATACGTAAAATTGATTTCCAAATTATTAATAAAAACATAAATAATATATTATCACCTTTCTGTACAATTTTGTTAAAACTTAGTTGTTTAAGCTTTATATCCGACGTTACGTATATACTATATGAAGAGACGATTTAAACATTAGTTCAAAATTTAAAGTATACCTTATTAACGTCACATAAAGCACTGATTAATCATGATTCCATAAATAGTTTTTGTGTTACGACGTAATGTAACTAGTGATGCGTTACCCTGTTTTGTGTTAATTATTCAAACCTGAATATTTATGTTATATACCGCGGATAATATTACGGTAGGATAAATAAATAAATACTTCAAATATTTTTGATCTGATACAAACATTTATTAAAAAAAATTTATAAAGGTTATTTAAATAAAAGTTATGAAGCTGAAATGTCTGATTGTTGTTTTCATTAGAATGGACCGATACCGTAAATTAACTTTTCACAAAGCTAATGTAAATTGTATTGTGTTCATGCAAAAAATTAATGTTAACATGAGGAAAGCCACTATGAGGAAACTTCCTTTGATTAAAAAACACGAGATAAGTCGACACGGCACGACCTGAGTACTAATAATTTGTTGTTACAATAATATAGAAAATGAAAATATTTATATCTATGTAAGTGGTTTTGTATTATTATATGATTTACACACTACATAATTAAAAGAAATGAACAGTAAGTCTCACAATACATCAAACTTTTCAAATTTTAATGACTTTTTAATCAGAAAATTAAATTAACATAACAGAAAACTAAATCTAAAGACTCATAAACAAGTCATACCTTTTCAAACGGGAAATAAATTTTAATGGATTTTCAACATATTATTATTATTCTCATTAGTAATGAAAAAACGGTTTCTTATTTTACAACCGTTGACGTTATGAGGTATCTTGTGTTATAGAATATCATCTCAAATGCTATATTTTTAGATAACGTGAGATTACCAGAGATGAAAAATAAAGGGAAAAACTAATATATTACAGGCCTTTATTTCTCCGAGTATTTGAGTTATTAGGCAATTTGCAGTTACATTTCTTCAATGACTTTGAATTAAATAAATAAAAATAATTGTCCTCTTATAAATAAATGAAAACAGAAATAGGTGGAAACAAATTTATGATAATAATTTTAAAATATTATTAAAACTAAATTGGAAAATTATAATTAAAAATTGGGATTGAAAATACCATGTACATATATCAGTTATTCTATTCCTGGAATATATTTATATCGGTTTTTCGTTTTTATTATATTTAAAACGACATGACGCCAGTTTTTTAATCTATATGGATATATACAAGTGTTAAGAATCATAGCCAACGCGTGGTTTATATTTTCTATGTTCGGGGAAAAACTATAAATCTAGTTCACTGTAAAATTACGTGTTTGCTTACTCACTATATTATATATTTTAGGTTATACAAGATTGAATAAATTGTAGGTAAAAGTTAATAATCAAATATGTTTTAAACGAAAACAAGACTCAATATTTTGTAACATATTAATATTCGTTGGGACTAATGTATAAATAGGGATTTAAGTTATCTGAAACTGATTCTTAATAATGCCAGAAATTATAGTGCGATGGTAAGTTGATAATTTTTTTTATTGTGGTGATAAATTTGAATCATGACAAGAAAAATTTCTAGATTTAATGTACAGTCTGAACTAACCCTTTTCTAATGATTGCAAAATGAAAAGGACTTAATAACGTATTAGAAAAAAATACCCGCATTTGAACCTAATAATTCTATTATGAACCTAATAAAGTTCAAAATCTTCATTTATAAAAAATTCTTGTTATGCGGAACGCATTAAAGAAAAGAAACATTTATTTAAATACATAGTAATCTCTTTATTATACTTCCATGTGATTTGTATTATATATATATATATATATATATATATATATATATATACATATATATATATATATATATATATATATATATATATATATATATATATATATATAACAATATTTTGAATTCTATTTGTTGATTTTTAGAATTAATTTGATAAATTTTAATGATTAAACTGATAAATATTTTAACAATCGCATGAATTGTATTTGAATATGGGCGTTATTACGAACGGCCATTATGTATTTTTTTACTTCCTGTAATCGAAAAAAAAATCATATCCAAAATTATTATAAAATATATAAAATAAAATGTTTTCTAAATAAATACTCAATATTGATCACTGCAATGTAATTCAAATGTTTTAAAATAATAATATTAAACGTATTATAGAAAAAAATTACTTTCATTATTTTCCGTGAAATAAAAAGAAGGTTAATGAATGCTGAACATTTTGAAAATACATATAAATAACAAAAGAATTACAAAAATAAAAAAATACATAAGTATAAAAATATATATATGTATAAAATATGTATAAAAAATACATAAATATAGTTTCATTTATTATATCCGCAGTAAGATTACTACCGCAATGCGCCAATGATATACATACAATGAAAGCGAAATCGGAGCCGTGTTATCTAAACCCTTGCAAAGTGCATAAGCGATTTGCACTGGCTTAGATGGACTAAATATTAGATGATATGCAGTAAATATTAACTTTATCTGTAACGTATTGCATCTCTTACTAGCTTGTTTTTAAATTACGTTTACTTTTCGCACTGTTTCAAATATTGGGTTGAAATCAAAACTAAAAGGGTACAAACTAAGACTGCAAATTGTAAATATAATTAAAAAAGGATTGTGTATATATTAAGAACATTCGTTCAATAGATTCATAGTTTATTCTAAATAAACAAAGAAAAACGAAGAAAAGGCTTGATTTAAAAAAAAATTAATTGGTCAATAAAGTAAGAAATTATGTAACCAAAAGTACATGGTATACTAAAATATTTTTATATCACGCTTAAAAATTATAGTTTTACTATGGATATTTGATGACAAAGCATGATAAATATAAACAAATTAAGTACATAAAAATGTAAAAATGAAAATAAATTTTTAAAGTTGCTCTTTTCAATGGCTTATTCTATTAAATTAGAGGTTCTTTTGTTACAGACTGTTTCCAGTTTATGCTTCATTTTTCATCATCTGGTTGTTATTTTGGGAGACTTAATCTCCGAATATGGCAGTTCATAACATATATATATATATATATATATATATATATATATATATATATATATATATAAATACATAATTAAATGTTTATAATTTTTTTTAATAATATGTTACGGAATAACAAAAAAAAATTTTTTTTCTCAACAAGCCACTGCAATTAAATTCCCGTCGAGGTAAACGGGATACATACATTTATATAAACGTAACACATGACGTATATGCGATCGGATGGAAGCACGAGTTTATTTAGAACATTAGTAATTACAAAATTGTATGTTAATGAAATGAAATAAAAGAACGTAATTATATTCTTCGTTTTGTTTTCTCATTATATAGCTTCAATTACAATGGCCTCTAATTTCGTTCCATTTTATTTTTAATTAAAATTTTCAAGTTTTTTTTCCTTAATTTAAAGCTGCTAAATCCAACATCGTGAAAATTATGGCAACGATATACATGTTTATGTCAAAGTGTATATAATCTGAATATAATTTTATTTTCGTTTAGTTAGTCTATTTATTTTTACACTATTTTATTAGGTTAATATGACGCTTATTAATCTGAATTCTATCTTAGACCAAACCACGAAATAGTGATAATTTCTTTCAGAGCGCAGAACATTACTTAACTCAGGTGTTTCGAAATCAACATCAAAATTGTACAACGTTACTTTATATATTATTATCATTAATTATATATTATTATTATTTATTTTCTTTAATTTTTTTTAATAAGTTAATTAATTTAAATTTAATTATTTTGAAAATTTAAATGAAGACTCAAAATTACATTTAATATAAACACTTGTATATCACGAATTGGTAAATTTACTAAAACAATCATATTAATGTTTAATTATTAAAGAAAATAAATAAATATGCTCAATATTTATCATAATTTATTAATGTTAAGTATTTAATAAAAGATAAAGTAATCTTTATAATGCAAAAAATACGTACCAAAACTTAACCTCACTTAGAGAAATAGACTTAAAATATATTTTAAAAAGCTGACAACCACTTTCTAGCCACTAATCTTTACAATAATTAAATGTGTTTTTTTTATGTATGTACCACTATTAAATTTCAATTACTAAAAAGTATTATTTAAATGCACACATATAATATAGATTTCTATGAATATAAGACACGTCATGTAGATTTACAAATACCTCAATAACTCTTATGAATATAGGATCAGTCACTATATATATACACACGTAAATAAATATTTAGTGATCAACTTCATCATATCGTTTTTTGTTGCACCGCGTGTGTACACACGCCTCACTAAATTTCATTTTATAATTTTTTCATAATGCTACTGAAGTAGTATAATTTCAAAATTGGATATTTATCGCAAGGCGAAGCGATGTTGCGTCATACATGTGTTTTTCCGGTCAGCGCATTGAAATTTCCTCTAAGTCGATAAGTAATTACAAAAGTGAAATGTAAATTACACTTCGCATAAGATTGGGGACAAAGTATGTTAAGCATTTTAAGGTGCTAAGAGGAATAAATTTATGTTCGATAGTTATTACGAGCTGTTGCTAAAAATAAGTGCTTAAGACACGACCAACCGGAAATACCGGAAAATTTTGAGTTCGAGCTTATACGCGCTGCCAAGGTTACTCAAAGCGTGTAAAAAGTTAAAATGAGTGACGACAAAAAATCAAACTGAACGTTACTACTTGACTTGGGCGATGTCCACGGAGGAATATTTATCTTTTCTATTTGAGCTTATCGGTCAACGTCGTGCATGTATCCTATGTATATTGCAATTCTGGCTCATGGGAAACTAAGCTTATCGTAACATTTTAAAAGCAAGTGGTACATGCTATATATGTTTGCCTATATATAAAACATGAATGTTTTAATTTAGATATTAAAGAAAACAAATATCAAAGACCCATCTGTGTTCAAAGTAATTAATTGAAAACTTAATATGGAAAAAGGCTTATAATATTTTAGATAAAAAACTACAATTACCCTGTGTTTTTGAAGAAAAATGTTCAATTTTTTAACTAAAACTTCTTTACGCACGCTTGACTTTGGGAGTAGGCTGATGAATGAGAAAGAAAGCGTTACGAAAAGTATGATCGAGCGAGGCGAACGGAAGTTGAGAGGGAGATATAAGTTAGTGAAGACAGAAAGAGAGAGAGAGTTACGTTTCGTATATTACTGTAGGGACAAAAGAGAGAGGTGCGAGCATACATTTTCTTTCTCTCTTTCTCTCATAGTCAGTTATGTTTCGTATATCTAAGACAAAGCACAAGCATACGACAATAGTATAGCATACGACATAGACAAAGTGATACAGACAATAGTGTCTGTATCACACTGTAGGAGCAAGAGAGAGCAGTGCGCGCGCACATTTTCTTTCTCTCTTCCTTTCAAGCCAGTGCATGAAATATACATATATATATATATATATATATATATATATATATGTGTGTATATATATATATATATATATATATATATGTGCGAGTTTGCTAGCGTTACGCGAACGGTGATTTTTTTATAATTTTATAATTTCATTTCGTTCTTGAACAATTTTATAATAATTATTTTATAAATAATTATTGTGTAAATTCATTTAAAGTTCATATTTTGTGAATTCGGAGTTTTACTTCAATCGTGTGGTCTAAAAAAAAAATAAAGCACACTCGTTTTTATTTATTAAAAGAAAAACTAATGAACAAATCCAGAATACTTTACTTTTTAGGATATTTGTTACTAACAAATGCTAATGATAAATTCTAAATATAAATAGGACATATATATAAACAAGTGATTTCACTTCATTATTGCGGCTACTTTGTTAATATAAGTATGAAATATCAAACAAAATTATGTTATAAATTAAAATAATAGAAAACAAACGTGACATCGGTTATTATAACATTTGTACGTTACGTCACTTGAATATCTTCAAAAATATTATCTCACGAACGATATCAGCTACTTTCAATATTAAACCATAAAATAGGTAATCTGCGATTTGCTTAGTCTGGAGAAACCAAGTGACACGTCGATGCCATTTAAATGATATGAAGCGAATAATCTCGCAAATGATAAATGAAAGATCATAAGATAGTTTATCCATTTTACCTGGTGTATAGCGACATGTTTGTAATACTACGACGAATTATATGAAAGGAAAAAGAGTCTAGCTACATAAAGTGATCTAAATTGTTTCAATCATCATAATTTTGGTGATTTTGCCTATGAATTTGGTATTGATATTTTTATGATAAATATTTCATTTTCCAAGACTCGCAAATATCTTACGAGCAGTGAAAAGCCAGAAATATTATATTTAATTCAGGTTATGCAATTTCATTGGGCAACGAGGTTTTAGTATGACAGATATATAAGTTCAGTTTATTTCCTGACTTTTCTCTGGTTCACAAGTTACATATATGCTTAACAACCGCATAGTAATATCAACAGGAATAGGATGTAAAATAAAAAAAATAATTGTGTCAATACACATATCATACGAGGAAAAAGTGAAAAAGCGCATTTTGGGTTCCAAAAGATACAACCCTTGTAATCTATGTACCCAGAAATGATCATTATCAATCGTAACAGATCATAATAATCGTGTTCAAATTGCTATTGAATTGAACGTTATAATTATTCATATTATTCGATGTCGGCGTAAAACAGAAGTTCATCAAAAATTAAGATTGCAATATAATAATAACTTATTAAATATTACATTAAATAGTAATCCCATTTCCGGAAATTCTTTCTATCGAAAATTCAATTTTTTTAATACGGTCATAGTTTTCATGGTAGTCATTCAACCATCATAATTTATGCTCATTTCTTAGACACTATAATATGGTATGACCAGCTTCAATTTTAGTAATTTTTTCAAATATTCCAAATATATATTATTCTATAACATACATCAAATTCTAATTTGGTAACTAACTGAAGCTGAAATAAGCGTGTCGTTTTCTACTGTCATTATTATGAAACTGAACAGCGATTTTGGAAAACTATCGGGTTTGTACTACATATCATTTTACATCATCCAAAGCGATTTGTCTATAAATATAATCATTGCTTTAAAAATAACTCCGTAAATTGTAAAGTTATTCCTAATATTTTTATAGCTAAGCTGTGCCATACTAATATTACAGAAGAGCTTCTCGCCATCAATACTCCTGATAATAGAGGTTAATCCGAAACCAGTACAGTCAATTACTGAGCTACCCATGAGACTTGAAGGATGCCTTTATACCGTATAACTTGTTTTGTCTAATGTACTGCTGTTTTATTAACAAAAATGAAATTGAAATAAATACTTATTAAAAGTATCTGAGATAAATTTTTGGTAAGAGAATATCTATGATAATTTTTTTTAAATTAATGTCCATTTATGATTATTTAAATTTTCTTGAAATAATATAAAAATTAAAAATGAAATAAGAAAAATTCGAACATAGTCCCTAACACTTTAAAAAATCCTAATAAAATTTAGAGGATTTTTCCCGATGAGTTTTGATGCTATGATTTAGGTCGATAATACACATGACCGTATACCACAACAAATAGTAAAATAATCCCTATGTATCCATTATAAACAGATAAAGTCATTATTAGTGATGGTCACTAACGAGCGAAATGAAATCATTAAAGAGCATATACAGCTTATGAAACTGCGAAATGCCTACAGAAAATACTGTTCTTTACGCTTCGTTAGAAATACGTAAATACTCAGGTAATAATTGGTAAACCTCTATATCAAATATTTTAAAGCTCTGTTAAGAAATATTTATAAAAATATATACGACGAGAGAGCTTTTATTTCAGTATCCCTTTTTGATTCTCTTTATCAAATTATAATGTAATTGACGTAAATCGTACAGACTTAAAAGTCTGTGCCAAGCAAAAAATTTCACATGAAAATATTTGTCATACTTATCGGACAAGTCATTATTTCGCTTTAAGGTACTGACATCCAGTCTCATGTAAACTTCGAACTCCTATAATAATGTAAGTGGTTTTATATATTTTTGTTTTATTATAGGATATAAGATACATTCCATCATCAATTATTATGTGATAATATTTAAATTTTTGATTTGAATATCGAGGACATTCAACTGTACAGATTTATAGAATTATTGGAATATGAAATATTTTACTCCAGTAACCACTTAAATGGCTTTCCAATTCATTGAGTTATTTCAAGATATAAATTTATGTTAAACCATTTCGCTAATGAAAATATTAAAATCGTTTACGGTGCAAAAGCGAAAATTTAAGTCTTTCAAGCGAAAGTTAGGAAGTTTGTTGATTAACTTCCTAGGCAGAGACGTTTCCATAAAAAAATAACGATGAAATATTACGTCGGCAAATTTAAGTATAAACATATTCGAGCGAGTGGGCGGAAAATTTTTAAGCGCTCCGACTTTTATGTTCTCAAGAGGCTGTGTAATTTTGATACGCTTCATCGGGCATTGCAAACGACTTACAAAGTTCATTGTTACCATGTTTAAACAACTTTGGTATTTAATTAACTTTTAAGTGGTTTCACTAAGCTTGTTGATTTGCCTTTATCTAAATAAGGTGCTGAACGTCTCTCTTCTAAACGCCTTTAAAATCAGTCCAAACCGGAATATTTGAAATAGAATATATCAAATTAATCCTCTATATAATTAAAAATTCATTTGAACATATTTTATTATAAAGATATAATTAATCAATTTCAATTTCCATTTCAGATAAATAAACTCTATACCTACAAACTCTTTAAATATTATTAAAATATAACACTTTTATTAATGTTACACGATAGTGCTGCTATTCCAATATTTACTTCAATATACTTTATAGGCAATTGGTAATTAGAACGTTATTTGCAATAAATTTTCACTACATTTTTAGCAAAATTGTAAGGAAATCTATGATAAAAAAGTAATTATAAGTCGATCGTAAATGTTTATATTTTCTTTGAATTGATTTTTACAATCATTTAAAATACACGCTTCGTTGATGTATCTTATTTATTGTACAATTTAAATCCTGATTCATGGCAAATACATTCAGTATTAATAAATGCTCACATCTACTTCTGTCAATTAGAAGATTGTTATTTAAAAGAAAAAGGCAATCGTTTTCCTAATATACCAATTAACAAATTAAAACACAGATACCAACTAACAAATTAAGACTTTACAGTTTATCATAAGCTACCTATATTATATTACAATTTATATAAGTTTTCTGTATAATTCTTTCATATAAAATGAGCATATGAAACTTATCGGAATTTACGCTGATATAAAGAGCAATGTGAAATTTAGAAATATGCGTGTATATATAAATATTGTTTCACGGAACGTAAAACCGAATCAAACTCTACAATATTGATTCAATTTCTGGTTATGGTCTAGAGTAATTCTAGATCTAAAAAAGGAAAATTATAACCGATGACATAATCGTATTTTTTTAGATACAGGAGATATTTGCAGGTTTTTTAAAATATCGTTCATCTTAAAAATATTTCTTTTTTTCATTGATCTCATCTACTGGGTCACAAGTATTATTCAAAGGCTCCTGGATACTTTGGATTCATAACAAATATTAATACCAATTTTGGTAATTTATATAGACAAGGACTTAATGAAATATTTAAAAAAATTGTAAATACAGATTAAGGAAAAAAATTATATATATACACCTATATATATATATACATATATACATATATATATATATATATATATATATATATATATATATATATATATATATATGTAATGCGTGCGTGCGTACGCGTGTGTTTGTTCATGGATAACTCAAAACAGTTTTATAATTTTAGCCGGTTAGTATCCAATTAAAATATTTACTGTTAGTTCACCGAAGATATAATGTCAACAATTAAATTAATGATGCTTTGTTTCTTGAGGTATGTATTTTCAAATTATTGTAAAAGAATTCCTGGCAAATTTTTTTTTTTGCAAACCTCACGTTTCTCGTTTCTAAATATTGTAATTAATGATCGTATTATAAATTAATTTATTAAGCTCTTAACATTTTTACATACGACAATAAAAAGGAATGGCCTGGCAAAGATTTCATTACACAACATTTTCATCAAAATGAAGCAATACGTGAATTACATTTATCAACGTGTGAAAAAGTCAAAATTCAATACTCAGTCAACAAACGCTGTATTACGTCGCATATATGGTTAGACATTTTCACATCAATGATAATATATTTATTCGAGTTATAATAGAAAATAAAAACCTCTGTTATCCGAGTTGTAAAACAACGTAGCTATAGCAACAGCATCAATCGTCCGGTTGATGCCGTGGCCATAGCTACGTTGTATAGTATCTTTCTCCGCTTCAAACTCGCAGTATGCCAGTTACTTTGTGGCGTAGGAAAAAATAAATAAAAAAAATATTTTTTTTAGCTACATCGACGCAACTGTTCTGCAGATTTTAACCAAAACCAATAGGTATAACTCATTTATTACTTTATATAATACTACTTTATATAATTTACCAAAAATACAATGTATCTTCTACAATTTAATCTTGTACATGTATCTAAATTGAGATTGAATTTTCATAGTGAAAAGTCCATATTTAATAAATTTATTCGGTTTTATAGTGCTTAACTATATGTGCATTATAATATATTCTAGGACTCAGGTAAAGAATATATATAATGCGTTACTGCATAAAAAAGCGACACTCACCTCCTCCCGCCAATTTAACGTCACCCGCAGATGCCGGGTACGATAGCGAGTAAACGTTCCTAGGTTGCCGCTCGCTTCGTGCACGCGGGTTCGTTCGATTTTGCCAACTTTCCTTGAATGTAAATTGCGTAATTTTGTCGTACCTGATGGCTATTTATAATAGACTAGGGCGATATTTTGAGAAATTGAGTATGACGAGTACTAATATTATAAAATATTGACAACATATCGG
This sequence comes from Druceiella hillmani, assembly GCA_039881145.1. Lineage (NCBI taxonomy): Eukaryota > Metazoa > Arthropoda > Insecta > Lepidoptera > Hepialidae > Druceiella > Druceiella hillmani. The sequence continues at coordinate 6,785,835 of JAYKKI010000100.1, forward strand.
GGACTATATACTCGACGAGTATGGGGACGTAATTCTATTGCAAGAGGACTCTATTTCAGATATATATTGACTTACGATCACATGAGATGTGCAATAAGTTTTAATTGGCCATATTTTTAAAGGTTCAATGTTCATATCTTTTATTTTTTTTAAGCGAAAATTGATAGACATTCCTATAATTTGTAAGATATTTTTTATAAAATGCAATGTCGTTAAAGACAATACAATAAATATTCACAGTTCCCGGTTTAGGAATGATAAAAGTGTCAAATATTGATTTACATAATTACATTTTTACAACTAGGTAAAATGAAGACACACGCGCTAGTACAAAGGTACTGCGCCAGCGCGCAATCGAAATAGTCTTTCGATCGACGCATCAGCAACGGCATCAACTGAACGGTTGATGCTGTTGCTATAGCTGCGTTGTATATTATTTTCTCCTCTTAAAACTCTCAATATGCCAGTTACTTTATGGTATAGGAAAAAATAAATTTAAAAAAAACAATTTTTAGCTACATCTACTCAACTGCTTTGCTGATTTTAACGAAAACCAATGGGTATAATTTATTTACTAAAGTAGAGTTTAAAATTACCCTGTTTGAATCTAATATATTTTTTCCATGTGTTTGTAGAACACAGGAAAAATTTAAGTTTGTGTGTCAAGAAAGGTATGGCATACCTGAATCACACCCCCGACACTCCATACTAGCGAACAAATTTAATTGTCTACAGCAGGAGTTCCCAACCATGGGGGCGCGCCTCCCAAAGGGGGCATAGAGAGATGTCAAGAGGGACGGAAAGCGTTTGCATTTTAGAAAGAAAAAACAAAAAAATATATAAACAACATTAACAAATAACATTACAATGTAATGTTTAATTTACATGCATAAAACTAATGAACTTAAATATCATATTTACTATTATTACCACAAACTGGCGAAAAACTTGACGTTTTGGTGTACATTTTTTGTTGAGAAATCAGTTTGAGTGTGTAAAATGATTGTGTCTCACTGTTAAAAGGTAAGTTTGTGTATTTACAAACTTTAGTTACCATTTTTATTTAATTTATTAAATCAAAGGGGGGGGGGGGGCATGAAAATATAATTTATAGTCCGGGGAGCCTCAACAAAAAAAAGGTTGGGAAACCCTGGTCTACAGTATCACGTACGTACTCGCCTATCCGTATCAGTTTGTATGTGTGTGTAAATTAAAGTAGGGCTGTCATCAGCGTGCAGGTAAACAATATTTACTATTATTACATATCGCTCTCGATCATTGCTAGCGATCGAATGAGCCGATGCTAATACGTCAGCAACATAGCTGTTTCTCTTTCCAATCGATAGCGTCGATCGAATGACTGCCTCGATTGCGCGCGGGCACACGCGCTAGTACAAAGATACTGCACCTTTGTACTAGCGCGTGTGTCTTCATTATTACCTAATTGTAAAAATGTAATTAGGTAAATAAATATTTGATACTATACGTAAAATTGTGAAAAAGTGGTATGATAATAATAATATTTATATAGAATTATAAAACGGTACGTAGTACGGATTTTAAAAACAAAACAAGATCTTAAATAAAAATATGTTTTGTTTATTTATAAACGTGATACACTGAAATATTGTCTTCGGTGTACTTTTGACTTGTTTAAATTTGCTGCATGCGAAAGATCTCTTAATAAACAATATAATAAGCATTTGGCTGACATCACAAGGAAACATTACGCATCAACATTCAAAAAAATCATGAATTTTAAGTATAGTTTAAAATTTAAAACTGCTCAGTGAATGTTTGTGGACATAAATTAAAATTATATAGTTATACTATCTAAATAAGTTGGTAATATAAAACAAAATCATTTAAAGGAACATACAGTTGTCTTACCTCCTTTCATCGGAAAAGAAACAAAAAAATCTCCTATCCTTATTGATTTTGTTGCTTTCTATGGATCCGTACATGGCACAATAACGGGTCATTTTATTAAATTATTGTAAATTAAAGATGAGGCGTATTTAATGCTATCGGTAAAAATACTAGATATCCCTGGGCAAAATATGTACTTAGTATGAAAAATACAAAATATTTGGTATTGTTAATAATTGTATGGAATGGCCCACCGGTCGTTCGGACAATGATTACTTTATGGTAGTACTGCATATTGTACATAAGCTTTCTCGCTGTTTCAAATCTAAAACGTATAAGAAATAAGAAACAAATCGAATATTTGAATACTCGTAAGTCGTGACACTTTTCCATGTCGTGACATATATTCATTACGGTAAGTATTGCTTCGCACTTTACAGCTCGCGCACGAATATTTACCGAATATGACGAGAAGGAGTATTTTGAAAGTAGGACTTTAAATGCGGCGATCTTTTCGTCTAAAGACTTTCTGTATTTCTGTAGGGATAATTAACAAATTGATTCGTTTTTTTTAAATACACTTTCTAAATTATTATCTTAAACATATCATTTACTTATCAGTCCTAAGCCTGGAATCGTGAATATTTTTTGTATTCTTTATCGACATTGCATTTTGTAAAAAAATATCTTCTTTGCAAATTATAGGAATTTTTATCGATTTTCGCTTTAAAAAATAAAAGCATTGAAACTTTAATAATAAATGACAATTAAAACTTATTGCACATCTCATGCGATCCTAAGTATATAACTATTTGAAAAAGAGTCCTCTTGCAATGAAAGTACGTCGACCATACTCGTCGAGTATATTGTCACCGATATGTTGCCAATATTTTATAATACTTGTACTCGTCGTACTCAATTTCTTAAAATATCTCCAAAGTCTATTATAAATAGCGATCAGCATTATTAGGCAGCATTATGCAAGTTAAATTCAACAAAAGTTACTAAAATCGAACAAATCCGCGTGCACGCAGCGAGCGACAACCCAGGAACGCTTACTTGCGATCATACCCAGCAACTGCGGGTGACGTTAAATTTGCGAGCGGAGATGTGTCGCTTCTTTATGCAGTAATAGTATTCTTTGTCCGAGTCCTGGAATATATCGTAATGCACTTACAGTCAAACCTTATAATACCGAATAAACTTATTAAATGTGGATGGAACTCGCACTACGATGGTTTCTCAATATAATTTACCAAAGATACTATGTATTTTGCATAATTTAATATTGTACATGTACCTAAGTCTCCACTTAGGTACATGTACAATATTAAATTATGGAAGATACATAGTATTTTTGGTAAATTATACAATAATGGTAATATTTATATATTATGTAAATATATTGTATAACATATGTTTTTAAGGATTAAAAAATATCCCAGTCGCCTAAATTTAAAACTTTTAATGCAAGGTATTAAAATAATTTTTCTTTAGGTGTTTACTAAATATCGCTGCAGCATTTTTATATGAATTACAATACACATCGATTGCATTTTATTACCTTTTTCACAAAATATTTCACTCAATAGGGTCTGGACAAAAAATAGTACTTTCTTTATTTTTCTGTGCAGAGATAACCAATCTAGATGTTGCCTTATGATTCATTATAACATGTACTTGTATTTAATGAGTAATAACGATGTGAAATACAGACGGACAGATGGATAGACAGACATGATGACATTGAAAGGATTCTATTTTTTATAATTCAGTTACAGTATTCTATAAAATCCGAAGGAAATCGGGTTTCCAATCCATTTTTCACAAGCCTTTGAAGTGTACAACTCATACATATACCCGTATCAACATAGAGACCTACATATACACGGATTCCTATTGATTCGTCATTATCCACTCTTTATTATTTTCATGGAACGCCTACTAATGCGAAGCTTCAATTTGTTTACAAAAGTAACCATGAATATAAATATAGTTAACAATTTTCACATATTATATTACCAAGATGTTTCGTAATTTTTTTCTTTATAAAGAATGATTCTTAAAGCAAGCTTGTTTTATCTGTTAATCCACTTCAAAAAAATATTAACGTTACAATGTGGAGAATTCATTTTGATACGACATATTTGTTTCTTAACTTTTTCACTTATGCTATGGCGAAAACCGAAACGAACTGGAGGAGCAAGATGATGAGATGCAACAAATTGACCTGGCCTTTCTCTCTCTCGCCACTTGCTTCTTGCTTTCGATAATGTGTTTCCTTTGTTGTTCACATATCCTGGTAATATGATTTTTAAACAGTAAACTTTATTGTTCTCGTTTTCAAGTTTAAATTGGTTTTTTACAGCCTAATTCATTATATAAATACATTATATAATATACGTCTGATCTAGATTATGCAAGATTTTTTCATAAGTAAATTTTAAAAAATCTTATTTTTGAGAAAAATTATCGTGGCTTTAATAAATAAGTAAATATTTGTTTACCATTTTGTGATTAGGAATTTAATGTTAATGTCTAATTTACTATTTATTTTGTTGTTGTAGTTAATGAAAATTATTTCATACATCAAAACAAGTTATATAACTCAATATATTCTAAAGCATATATTTTATTAGTAAATTTATTAAGTTTTCGTAGTTATTTCTTTTAAGTATTCGGTATTATGAGGAGCAACTGGGATGAAAAAAAGTTTCGTAAATATTTAAAAATGTTGTTATTCGAAGCATTTTATTTGAAAAATAATACTAAAGACTTTTTAAGATTGTAGAAAAAATGGTTTTTCACCAACTTATGTCAGAGAATGGGTTTATACGCATTAACACTTGTATTGCATTGGCTCAACATTTTTAACGTTGTAAAAATGTAGTAGTTTAAAAAAAATATTTCTCGATCCATGTGAAGCTGAAACGAGTCACCAGTGTGTGTATATGATAGACAGATTCCCATGTTAAAGTGTATTATTATAAAAAACGTCAAAATAAAATTTATTTTACGTAATAAATAGCATTTGTTTCAGCTAAAGTTTACAAATTATGCTCTGGAGGCACCTCGGGCGATTGTACATTTTCTTTGTAGCACGTGAATATTTTACTATTTTCAACCTTTATTACACTTCGCAGACATAATATTTAATACTTATTAGGACTTACATTATAAAAATTCTAAAGTAATATTGGTCTCTGCATAGTTTGGATGATACATAATATTTAATACTTATTAGGACCTACATTATAAAAATTCTAAAGTAGTATTGGTATCTGCATAGTTTGGATGATAAGAAACTTTTACTTTTTATATATCTACGCACTTTTTGTTCAAAAATATTGAATTTTCCGCATTAAAATACATAATTTAGAATTCGTAGTCGATAACTATAAATATATAATTAATGTTTAGTAATTTTTACTAAATTAAAACGATAATACTCTAAATATTTATTTAAGAAAGTCTACGCTCATTAAAATTGTTGACTACGATATAAATATATTAAAATTTAACCAAACCTCACAACCATATATTAACCCTTAACAGGCCGGGTGCGGTCACCATGACCCCAGTAGGTGCAACACTGTCAATTTTATACTCTTCCAATATTCGATGGTATTTGTCCCTCCTGGTACCTTCGCAACTCAGGCGATTAGTACGAGGCCCGGCTTAGTAATAGTCGCACGCGTCTTTTGTTTTGAGTTTTTATTGTTTAAAAGTTTGCAGCGGTCACAGTGACCGCACCCGGCCTATTGTGTGATTTTAGAAAGTGAATTCCTTTCTCCGTGTAGTCTTCATTTTACTAACAAAATGGAACGTTTTGACCAACAAATACAAGAGTGGCTTACACAAGAGGATAATGATGACCCTGCCTCTGATGGGGATGGTGAATGCAGTGATATTGATCAGGATATCGAACCAAATCACGTGATTTATGAGTCACACCACTCAGAATCTGAAGAAGAAGTTACCTCATCTAACGATGAAGATGATCAACCTTTGTCAAGTCTTCAACCGAGTCGTAAGCGCAAGGCAAGTAAAAGAATTTCCGATAGCGAGGAAGTTCAACTAAGGGATAAAAACTATTTCGGCAAAAATAAGTTTCGCTGGTCTTCTGTTCCATCTGCCGCCCGAAGTAGAACAAGAAGTCATAACATATTAGATGTAAAACCAGGAATACGTCAAAGTCTTCGACACAGCCTTACAGCAGAATCGACAGTAGAAGATGTGTGGAATTATTTTTTTCGTGAGGGTACTCTTGAAAAAATTATAACACATACCAACAGTCACTTAGAAAAGATGCGAGACAAGTATGACGACAATAGTTACGTTTATAATTTAGATATGATTGAACTAAAAGCATTATTAGGCATATTGTATTATTCAGCGGTGTTCAAAGAAAATCACGCAGATTTTTCAAGTTGGTATAGCTCGGATGGAACTGGCCGATGTATTTATCAATGTATTATGGCGAAAATTTGATAAAAAAATGAATTTACATTAGTATCTTATGTCCCAAAAAAAAATAGGTCGGTTATATTCGTATCAAGCATGCATCACGATTTAGCAGTAGATAATGTCAAGAAAAAACCTACAGTAATAATGTATTATAATGAGACTAAATATGGGGTTGACTTATTAGATCAAAGATGTTCAAACTATAGCACTGCCCGACGTACTCGTAGATGGCCGATGACAATTTTTTATCGTTTGCTGGATATTGCGAGCTCTAATGCATTTATAGTTTATAACTCAGTGCGAGAGGATAAGATTAAAAGGCTTCAGTTTATGAAAGATCTCGCATTATGTCTTGTCAAACCGCATTTACATAGGCGAGCAAGTAATCAACATCTGACTCGACAGCTTCGCTTAGCTATAAGAAGAGTACTAAACATAGAAGAATCTATACCCGAGGTAGAAGAAAAGCTGGAAACTAGAAAAACATGCTATACTTGTGATCCCAAAAAAAAACGAAAGACCTATCATGTATGTTTTTGTTGTAGAAAGCCGATATGTACCGAATGTAGCCAAAAGATGTGCCGCGATTGTCGCGAAACAAGACCATGATTGACGGTTGTCAATTTGTCATTAACAATATCTTTTAAGTTAATTTTTTATTTTCTCTATATTATATGATCTCTTAAGACAACAAAACCAAATTTTTTTTCCAAAAATTAGTTAAGATTTTTTTTTTAAGGAATTTATACAGAAGTTTAGAGATTTTGTTTCGTTTTGGCGTTTGAGTAATGTTTTTTTTTTATTTAGCATTAATAGAAGTTATATTTTGTTAATTTTTCTTTCCTAATTAAAAGTAAACACTATCAGTAACACTGAGTATTTTTATTTATTTATTATTAGAATAATATCATAAAAATATTATACTTTAAGTACATGCGGTCACGGTGACCGCGCCCGGCCCGTTATGTTACAAAAAAACCACCCGGCCAGTTGAGGGTTAAATGATCTAATTTCTCTTATTATCCTGGATCACGTACCTAGAGCACTCACTACTCAAACTTCATCATTTGTTTAGCTCGCGGTCGTTGAATTTAATCCAACTGAAGTAAGTATAGACTGCCATTAGTGTATCTTTTCAAAAATAGTGCATTTTCCTTACTAGGAATTTCTTAGAGAAATAAAACCAGTAGCCTTGTAGAACATCTATATGTTGTTATATTTAATCTTTGAAAAAAAACAGTGTTACAACCACTATGAAATTTTAATAACAATAGTCAACAAAATAAAAATATAAAACAGAGTAAAATGTTTTCATTTTTATAAATGCAACTGGTAAAATTAGAATATATATTAATATAGACTGTATCAGCGTTGTAAGTGAAATATATTTAGAGAAACTTTACCTTCAAATGTATTTGTCAAAATTACAACGATACAATAAGTACTGTATCTAATTTCCTTATCTTGACATGATTTCAATTTAATTAGAATTTTTTTTTCATCTCTGTCGTTTAGAGTTCTACACATATTCATTTACATATGAATCTGAGAAGGTGTCATTAAGCTTACTGTTTTCGTAAATGTGAAAATATTTTTATTTGTTAACCAATGATTCTCCAATCAAGCAACGAGTCGCTATACAATTTAGCTTGGCAGTCTATATATTACTTCGTAAGAGTAAATAACATACAGGCCGTTACCCGCAGTTTCGATTACCTGGAATACTAATGCGGCGTTAAGTATGTACGGATGTTTGTCGGCCACTTACGTCTAAATAGCGGAACATATTTTCATTCAACTCGGCGTAGACCGAGTTTTACGCTCATTAATTTCATCAGTCGCGAGGTAAACAAATTTTTCAAGTTTTGAAGAAAGTTATGCAGCGTGCTGGCAAAAAACCTGAATAAATATGTAATGTATCTAGGTCGAGGTCATGTAAGTGACATCTAATTTTATTTAACTGCAGACTATAATAATGTTTCTGGCTTCTATAGTAACCTATAAGAAAAAAGTTAAAAATTATGACATTGCATTTTCTTACATTTTGTATCATTATTTATTACAAAATTTAATTTCATGGAAAAATTTTGCTTTCTTGTTTTTGTTATGTACGAAATTAAAAAAGTAACGTTTTTACTATCTACATTACTTTCTGTAATTTAGAATGGGGAATCAACTGCCCCAGGTTCAATTATAATTTTTAAATAACTCTATTATAATAGAGAAGGTTCCCAATTCCACTTGTTTATTTTTTTGGAGTTTATTCCTTAAGAATCGATTTTCATATATAGCGTCCGTTATGAAGTTTTATGAGGAGTAAAATCGAAGTACAGAGCGTAAAAAAGTCTAACAGTTTGTAAGTTTGAATGCATGAGACAATATCCAAAACTATTCGTCCGATTTAAAAAAAATTTTCACCAATATTTAGAAAGGGCATAGGTTATATATTATCGGATTAAAAATTTTTTTATAAAAATTATAAAAAACTGAAATTTAGTACGTTTGTATGTAGGAGGTAATTTTCGAAACTACTGATCCGATTTCATAAATTCTTTCATAAATACTTAGAAAGGACCCTCGGAACAGATTAAGAAAAAATTAAAATTTTCGTAAGTTTGGATGTAGGAAGTAATCTCCATAACTTCTGGTCTGATCTCAAAAATTTTTTCAGCGGTAATTTAGAAAGAATCTTCAGGGTGAATATAGGTTGTATATAATCCCATTAAGAAAAACATGTCATGGAGACCAGTTTTGCAACGTAAGCCAACGAAGAAACAGTCGAGTGAATGCATTTCTTATGAATGCTGCCTTAACGGTAGTATATATATTGATAGATAATATTGATATTAATATTATATACAGTGTTACCTATTTTATACATTCCACGACAATTGCAATTAAGGACTAAACTCCAGTGGCGCGTCGGAGCTGACACGCAAAAAGTTTTTGTGTAAGTACAGCGAGAGACGCTTTGACCTATTTTATGTTTCCTGTTTTGTTTAAAAAGTAACAGTTTTAAAGAGGTCCCATATAAATATGGTCAGGACCTGATAATTGACTCTGGAGTTATCCTAAACGTTTCGATGGATGAGAGTATAAAACCCCTTTGAAAAATTTATACTGTGTTTTAATTCACTTAACATGTCTTTTTAAGTCCTTTACTCACAGGCGGTTGTCAGAATCTGACGAGTAGTTAGGTACTTATGTAACACCTCAAGTATAACGTAGTACACAAATTCATTCATCATAGATAATGATATGTGTCTAACGATGGAGCCGGAAGATGGTGACAGGAACTCCTTAACGGCTAAAAGATATATTAAGATATGTCATGTTAACGGTCGTTTCGATTGTCTTGGTGAGTCTTTTGGTTATAAGTAATGGATAGGATTTGATAATGGAGTCGAAAGCTGGTGACAGCACTCCTGAATAGAGAGGAGTAGTTTTATCGAATTTGAGTTCTTTGCAATTATCTAGACGAGTTGTTTTTAACTTTTTGACTTGCCTGACTAAGGACTGACAGAGGACTGACAGAGGACTGTCACGAATTGTAGATAGAATATGAGGATAGGACCAAACGATATTGATCGTTATTCCTTAGTATTGAGGGGTAAACTCTTAGAGTGTTGAGTGAGAAAGCAACAAAATAGCAAGATGGATATTTATGGGCACGTATATACATAGGTATGAAGCAACTAATATATTGCTAGATTGGTAGTTAGGTAAGAAAGTGTGTAAGGTAAGGGCAAGGTAACTTATTTAGAAAACAAGATATTCTTAACTATTTCGTAAACAACATGTAAATCTTTGAACAGTGTAAGGAATATATCAAATTATGTATTTCCAGTCGTTTGCAATTTCAATGTCTACTTCTTCGGATGCTAATTCGTCATTTGTACGTCAATTAGTAGTAAATAAATTTCTGTCTGTTAATCCGATTTCAGTGAATTGTGTACTATTAATTTCTTCGTGATTTCCTTATATCCCGAGTAACATAAGAAAGTGTTAAATGTAAGTCAGTCCAATTGTTTTACTAAAACGTGTTAGTAAAAGAATTGAACTGACTTCCAATAAGCATCAAAGCGAATGGAAATGGGGCATGGGAAGTGCACAGAAAAATATAAAATAATAAAAATATCAGTATTAATTGGAACTTTTGAGGTAATATATTATTTCCCAAAATCAATAAAATTCTAAAATGTTCCTTCTGCTTTAGATTTTTTATTCAAAGAATATATATATTTAGTTCGAATTTTGCGATAAATACGGAACATTAAAAGAGTTTATTATTCGAAAACTTATATTTTCATTTTATTGTGTTTCCGGATAATTTACTAATTTGGTCAGAATTCAATTTAGTAGCAAAACTTTGCTCAATTTCTGAATGTCTTAAATTTATTATACATTATTCAGAATACTATTCAATAAACTAAGAGAACATTTTCTAGATATCTTTATAATGAATACTTTTATAGATTATTCAGTAATTTGAAGCTTTTAATAAACCATTTCTAAACATTTATCATTCACTTATGTCTCTTTACACGGTGAAAAATAAAATTAGTGTTTGTATACTTTTGTATGTACAAAATAGAAAAGAAAAATTTTTAGCAAGAGTTATATTTGAACTGCACAGGTATTTTTTGTTGGTAGTAACATATTGTATTATCATTACAATTCATATTAAAGCTATTCAAATTTGTGGTATGTTTCTGCAAAAATTACAAAAAATATAATAATTTTACAAAAAAATATTACTATTTTAGTAAATATTAAGGGTAGTTTTGAACGGGAATTTCTAACTTTACTTTATAATTAAATATTTATTAATGATTAAAAAAAAACCGAGTTGATATAAATTATCATCAGTAAAAAGTTAGTAATATTCGAGGTGAAATGGTAATCAAAGTATTTCTGCTAACTCTATATTACGTAGTCACTAACGTGGCGGACTCATCATAAATATTATACGTAGGGAGCATTTTATTGATGATTAACCTAAAGAAGAAGCTATGAATTAATATTGTTGTTCTTTTTAATAGTTCACATATTCTTGGAGATCATGTCGGTTCAATAAATTGTTTCTACTGATATCGCTCAGCAGCTTGGTGTAGTGTCACACTTGTTGGGATGTCCAACTCTTCTGACGTCTGATCAGACCATAGCTTAAAAGTGAAATTCTGCTGTGTTTTACTTTCGATATTGTATATCTTTAAGAGTCTTTTCAAATGTTGCGCACCTTCGAAACCGTCTTAATGAAAAGAAAATACAAGTTAGTAGATTAAAGGTCACTTCTCAAATGGCTAAAGATCCGTGTACTACGCGAAGTATGTGATACACATCTTTATAATATATTAAAAAATCCTCAGAGCTCTAATTATCTTATTGGTAACTTTAAAGATTTGTCTGCTCATGGCCTTGGGTTACGATCTAAAAGTTCACTCAGTCTTCTTATTCTTAAACATACCTTTACCTGTTACGAAAAATCCTTTACTGTACAAGCAGCAAAAATTTGGAATCACCTGGATCCTGACACCAGGAAAATAACGTCCGTAAATTATTTCAAATAATGTTTGAAAAAGTTCTGCCTCTCCTAAACCCTTTTCCTTTGTGCTTTTGTCCATGCCTGTCTTTCTCATTCTAAATAATGTCCATAGTTTGTATTAATTATATTTTTGTATTTTTTCAATTTTCTTTATTCTAATGTACTATATATAATTTTCATTGCAAAATCTCTTACATTCTACCAATATTGCAATACCAATTGTTATTGTTGACTGGAAGAGATTGCTCATGTAGCAATAATTCCGCTGTATGTACTATGCATATAAGTTGATAAATAAATAAAGTTACAGGACGGAATATTTATCGTGTTAGTCAAAAGTCTTAGTAACAGATGCATATGAATATTTATCATCTACCTAAGTTATTCGTATGTTGAAGAAAAGTTTTAGTAAAGAAAATCGAAAAATTTTTGCTTAATGTTGGGAAATGGGTGATTTTGAAGCGTATACCTAATAGATATTTGTGATTAATTACAAATGAATAGTTTGCCTTGTCGTAATTTATTTATTCTACACATATGTATATATATATATATATATATATATATATATATATATATGTATATATATATATATATATATATACAAATACATACGTAGTATTGATATATTTTCAATATAAACTGAAAGCTCATTCAAATGCTATTTCATGTGAAATGTAAAATATTTGACGTAAAAGAGACAGCCCCTTTCGTAATTAAATAAGTTGGCCAACTTTGTTACGACATCAGTATTCATTATGAGAAATGCGTCTAGACTTTTAATACAAAACAAATTGTATCCAAAACAATTTTACCAACAGATTGAATTTCCATTTAAAGAACAAGTTTCCAAATTAATTAATTTCCCGAACCGATATTAAATTACAAAATTAATAAATTCAAGACTAACGTGCTATCTGGCAAGGTGCCGTTTGTTTTGTTTAAAAATATAGCGAATTAAGCAATTTTTTAGAGATATTACTTAAAGTTAATTAAATAATGAAGATTTATGATCAAGGTGACCATCAAGGTACCTTATTGAATATATACCGATACCGATCAAATTTAGCTGAGACGGACTTTGAGATATATACATTTCTATAACTTTTATGAATCCAGCTTATTTATTTATTTCAGGTAACATTTCCTTTTTTTCTTCAACAGCATTTATTAATTATCTTTATAGATAATGACATGGCAAAAAGTTACATAAAGCTATGCGATGTTCAGTTTAAAGTATCAAAACAAATGAAAATTATTGCTCTATCCGTAAGCTTATAAGTAATTATGTTGTACTAATCACTTAATTTTTTTATAACAATAAAGGACTCTCATTTATTTCAGAATTACAGACTTACCAGATTATATATATATATATATATATATATATATATATATATATATATATATATATATATATATATATATATATATATATATATATATATACATATAAAACATAAAATATTATACATATGACATATATATCTATGGTATAGTATTGTAAAGAGTTTGTACAATAGTATTTTAAATAATATTTACAAAATACCAGCTTTATCTTGTTGTATTTATGTCAGGATTAGATCTTGTTTTAATATTGTCAAAACTTATCTTTATAAATAATAATATTAAGCATGATACCATATTTTCTAAAGGCACGTGACTTAAGTTTAATATACATTTTGCGCTATTTATATAAAGGTTATTAGAATAAATTTTACAATTTATAAAAAACACTAAGTTCACGCTACAAGAATTACACCATTTCCGGGCTTAAAAGTCACCGGGGTTAAAAGTTAGTTGGTAGCACGTGAAATGTGCTTATACCGAGTTTTATGGAAATTTGTCCAGCCGTTCAAATATGATTTAACAATAAACATGCAAACTTCCAAACTTTTTCATATAATATTTCAAAATAGGATATTAATTGCCATAAGACTTCTAATTTTCTTCGTCTGAAAAATTGGTAGGAACTTTAGAACTTCGAGATTTCTTTGTTTGTAATATGGTGAAATATGGATTGAGGTTTGGTATTAATAGCGGCGCCCAACCTAGGTGGCCTTAGGTGCAAAATAGCGACTATAAAATCGCCAAGTACTCAAGATATTGAGAGGTATGGTTTCTAAAGCCAAGTTTTTTATATCCAGCTAAGGTGACCTTAGGTGGATTGTATTATAGCCTCATGAGAATCAATTTTTTTCGAATTTTCCGACATTCGTTTTTGAAGTAAACAATTTGTTGGTCAATATGCAGTCACTTCGACATAAAATTTGCCTAATTTTCGACGGAAAAAATGTTTTCTTTGATAACCTTGTCTGTTTAATAATTCCTTATCTTATTAATTTGCCACGGAAAAAATTTATATTTTTTACATAAAATGAAAGGGTTGGGGTACGTTGTCAGATACAATTAAGTTACGTCGTTATTTAAAATTTTCAAAAATTGTTTAACGTTCCCAACGTTTGTGCAGACCTTTTGCACGATTATGTAATCATGTTACTCAAGTACTTGTCATTGTATTAAGAAATTGAAACTTTTTCAAATTGGAATTTGGATAATATCTTCGTTATATAACTTCAAAATAATAATTACAGCAAAAAAAATTTAAAAATTTAAAAATACATGTTAAGCATGTCTTTAATTTTATATATCCCTAATGAACTCAGTAGCATAGTAATAAAGAACTAGAATCAGAACAGAAGTACTGGGTTCGAATCATGGAATGAATCGTTTTTTAATTTAATACAGAACCAAAAATCCTTTAATCAAAATTCTGATGTTAAACATAGCTAAGGAAAATGAAAGAACATATATTATTTTCTAAACGTTTTAACAGATGTCCACATTTTCACTTCACACTATCTTTAAGTTTTTTTTCAATACAATGTACTGGCAAAATTATATAATTAGTTTGGTCTAGTAATAACCTGTTTCCAGTAAGTTTAATTTTAAAATCAATGAAATTTCAAATATGCACGTGGATATTTGATATTACTTTGCATGTCTATTTTTAATTTATCCCATTCGCATAAGTGTAAATGTTGAAAGAATAAAATAAATATAATGGATATTTATTTTATTTAATTTTTATTCACAACTAAGTGAAACTACATGATGTAGTATTATATCTACTTTATTTAAATTGTTAACCCCGACCTAGGTTTCGTTGTATTACATCTTGTGGTGGGCATACAACGACACTTAGGTCGTTGATAGAAAGTAGGTATGCAGTATATGGATTAGTAATGTAGTATCATTATACCACGCAGATTCATTTAGTTGTGAATAAAAATTAAGTAATAATGAATTTCTACAAAATTAACAATTATATTCCAAAAAAAAACACATATATATGTATGTATATAAATATATATATATATATATATATATATATATATATATATATATATATACATGTGTGTGTGTGTTTTTTTAATCACCAGTTACTTAATTTAATCTCCCTGACAATTTGTTTAATAGCATAAGCATATTTTATCTTTCTAATAATTGTCTAGTTGCATGGATCAATATAGAAAATGAAAGGTGTCCTTCTATTTGATACTGATGTAAAACAAAAGTCTAAATAATTGTTGTGAAAGTCTATTTAAAATACAGACTTGAGAATTGACTTCGAAAACTTTAATATTTTTTCACATTAATAACGAATATTCGGCATTTACTTAATAT
This sequence comes from Druceiella hillmani, assembly GCA_039881145.1. NCBI lineage: Eukaryota > Metazoa > Arthropoda > Insecta > Lepidoptera > Hepialidae > Druceiella > Druceiella hillmani. The sequence continues at coordinate 6,801,403 of JAYKKI010000100.1, forward strand.
TATGTGCAGAATATACAAGAAGGAGGCGAAGGTAGAACGCCGCACATAGCTTTTTAAGGACAATCTCTTTTGTTATAAATCACAATTTTAACATGAAATTATATTTGAACCGTGAGATATCGTCTATTTTAATTAAGGTTGATAACTTAGTATAATATTATGTAGGCAAATGAAAACGTTTTTACCCTCATACTGCCATGAATACTATGAATGAAAACGGTTCTTGTTTTTAAACAGTATCTTATGTAAATAACTTTACCCAACTTCGTTAGAATGAATAAGGTTTTTCACACGTACAATTCATATTCATAGCCTTATAAAATATAGCCTTTCGGGATATAGTTATTACACATCACTATGTACACTATTCCCCTTGACAGATTGTTTCACAAGTTTATATTCTAACTTTCACTTTTAGCATAATAACGCTACTCCTACGCATGTGTCATTATTTCTGTGACACATTATTATGCTCTACTACGCGTGAAGTAGTTTCACTTTATCACAACAATATTTATATTTTTCCTTTTTCTGTTAGGGTACTTTGGTTTTTTCTTTTTTTCTTCTTTCGTACAATCTAATTACCAAATTTGGCAAAACAGCTTATGACACGTTTTAGTTTTCCCTCAAAATTTATCCCAGTCTGCTTTTCTTCAGATTATGGACGTCGAATTTTAAATTTGTAAATTTTAAGGGCTTTCTTTACACGATTTTGTTTTTTTTTAAGTTTTTTTGTCTCGTACCGAAAGGATTAACAAAAAAGTCTACATTAAAAACTTTTCAGTTATAAAGTTACATTTAAATACGCATGTATAAATCCATTGGAAATGTTTACAAAAAAACAAAGGTTTCAAATATATTTATTATCACTTGAGTCAATCGAATATACTTTCAGTTTTATCAAATAAAAAACTGTATGGAAAACGGATTGAAGTTTACAAAGCTTGGGCGTAAAGATAAACGAATAATTCATTTCAAATTTATGACATTTTTTATGGGGAGATTTTTTGGGTTTTTCTTATATTTATCGTGTAACTTCAATTATTTTATACAATATAATTTGTAATCTAGTTTCATATAATACACACTTTTGTTAAAATGTCTTCTTTTAATTTACAAAACGTTGTGATTTATATTTACTTTATAATTTTGAATAACTCAAACTAATTTTAAAAAATGTTCAGCAGAAATGAACACTACGTTTTTAAATGAACAAATATATGCCGTAGGATAATTGCAATAGTTGCATTAAGTTCTAGGAAAATGAAAATGCTAAGGGTGATCGCCAATAAATAAAGAAAATGAAGTCATCCTCATCAATATCGGAATTATTACAATGCTCCGAGTTTGTTTACAGGCGATGACAAATTTTGAATGCTATTTGGCCAGTTTGATCGTTCGCTTTAGTGACAATTTACATTTAAATCTAGTATATTAGTCTCATGTTTATTAATAAAGTATTATTTAATTATACAGATAAGAAAGAAACGACTTTGAAAAAATAATTGTTTTTAAAGAATATTAAAATATATTGCAACAAAGTTTTTTTCAAATAAAAATATTCTTTTATGTATTCCTATGACTTCCAACCATATAAACCGTTTATTTAAAATAACCAATTAGATCAAAGAACGCTACATATACAGATGTCTCATATTAGCCAATCAGAAGTCTCCATTCACTTTTATTCTGGAACGGGCCCGTAAGATTGCAAATAATCTAAAATTAACTAGAATAAATGTAATTTTCTTCATCGATCGACTATCGTAGGCATGTTAACAATTTTAGGATCATTGAAAGAATACTGCTTTTGTAACTATCACATTAAAAATGACCTATTGAACAAAAATATAATAGTCGCGATCATTCTGTTATGAAATTTTTTATTCACAAAATTCATTTCATTTGCTTCATTTGGTTCACGAAGTTTCTATTCCTATTGATTTGTTTTCTCTTATGTACGCACTTATCACATGTGTACAAATAAATATTATTTAATATTTAAAATGCCTTTTTACTCCGTAACTGAAAATGATTTTAAACTATAATGTTAAAAGAAAATAAATTTACAAAAGAATAGTTAGGGCCTCATTCGGGTAAAAGCCTCGTTCAGCTTCTTCCAGTGCTCGCGGTCTGTTGCGAAGGTCATCCAGTATTTTATTTCTGCTCCTTTGTCTATCTTGTCCACCTGGCGCGTCCATGGTCTGCCTTGTTTGTTTTTTGCCTGTTGCCCACAACCATGGCGTCACTATTTTTGTCCATTTGACGTCGTGTATCCTACCACCGTGATATTCCCATTGCCATTTGTGTTCATGTAGTGTTCTAGTGCACCTATGTTACAAGATCCGGCCCCTTGAATCTGCACGTATCTGTTTGTTTTTGATAAAACTTAATTTTTATGAATGATATATGATAGTAAAATAGATTACAGCAGGGTTGCTCGGCAAAATTTACCCGCAATTACCTTTAATTAAATATATTGTTATTCATTTTTTTGAAATCCCATATACATGTTTTTTTGCATAGAGCCAAAAGTAGAGAATAAAAAAAAAATAGTTGCCAGCTCTCAGCCAGCCGCAATATATGGGTTGCCAGGTGTAAACAGATATTTCACTGTTCATTATTCACCTTTACGTGTTTTTCAAGTATATTGCAAATCAATTTAAAGTTTATTATTTTCTCTACTCTGTAACACATGATTGCCTATAAAATAATTGCCGCAAGTGGACGTTGCCGTCATTTGAATTAATTTCTCCCACTTTGGATGGCTGTGAATGCTTCATTCAAACATTGCTTCTTTTAATTTGTCATAATTTTTGCCTTTTCTATGTTCACTTCCAGATCAATTCCTTTACTAGCAAGATTTAGACTATCAAGCATGGGTGGTATATCTTATAATATCTTTAGATATTATAACAATATCAATCACTTGCAAGCTGGGTGAGATGTTTCCAAAAATATAAAATATGGAAAATTCATTATTAAATATTCAACGTTTTATTGCAATTTTAACACCATTAAAAAAATTATATATTTCTGATTTGTCTGTACTGTACACATTCTTTTGATTTACTCTCATTACGCTAATTCTTCTACCTAAAACGTATGAATAAGAAAAAATGATAATGGAAATAGGTCACGATTTCAACTTAGATTTTAAGAGTTTTTTTTTATTGAATTTTAAATTCGTATTTGTGTTAAGAATCCTTTTAAACTATTTAAATTCTTGTTTTTTGAGGTTCGTTTTTGTTTGAATTTACGCTCGTATTTGCAACCTTTCAATTTATTTTATACAAGTTTTAAGTTTTTCGGGTTGTTTTTAGTTATAAATTGGTTTTTGCATTTGCACATTCAGTTTCTATTTGCGAAGTTGTGTTTATATGTGCATATTTAGTATTTAATGTCACAAAAATTGGCAAACCAATAAGATAAAATTATAGGAACGACCGAAAAAACTGCCGAAAAAATTGTATGTTAATAAAACGCAGTGTGCATCGAAATTGCTTTACAAATAATTTTTTTTTCTAAAATAATCGTGAAAGAAAATATATTTTGTCATATATATCGTTTTTAAAGTACATTTTTTAATTATTAACTAACGAATTTTGCGATTCTCATTACTGTTTTTATTGTTATTAAAACATACATACGCTTTTCACTAAAAATTTTAAAAATATAAACAGTCACATTAATATTTCTTTCTCAAATCAGCTCTTTTAATAAAATAATCTCGACGGAGTCATGCTAAATACGTCGTTTATAATATATATCCTTTCCATCCATTTCTGCTAAATGGTTTTTTTCCCAAATAAATTAATTCAAGTTTGCACATTTGTAAAGAGTAATTTATTAATATAAATGTTTGATCAAGTAATTAAAATTACGCTGTTAAAGGAAGTTTTAATAGTTTTATCACAAAAGTATAAGTAAATGTTTTAAATAAGCAAAATATTAAAAATAAGCTCTGAAGCATTATCTTATGTTTGCAGATAACGGTTAACATTAATAAATTCAAATCAAAGCGGTGTAGCGTAAAAACACGGTTAACTCTTTGAAAAACACAAACTACCGGTAACGTAAATGTTTATAAGTTAGTCATATTTAATACAAATTGGAAAACAAAGTTATATACAAAGTAATATGCAACTTAGAATTTACTTAATATTATTTTACACACACCAAAAATGCTGATAACATTTCAGCTATTTATATAAAATCTAAATTTATAAAATTTTAGTAGTTTTTCCTTTTAAAAGTAATTTTTTATTTTAATATGGAGTAGTATTTCGTTTTAATGTTTGTAAACTGATACCTTAAAGTACGAATGTCGCGACGTAAACTCGTCGTAGTCGTCGGTCTATTTTTACTTAAGTAGATACAAGTTGTATCGTCGATATGATCTGCATTTACAAAAGGTACATATATTTCTACTGTTGCTAAAGTTTTGTTTACCAATTATTATCAGCCTTGGATTTGTTTATAAAGTGAAGGGCTTTATGACAAGTCTGACTATGTATTAAGTACTCAAGATCTGTTTGAGTAAACTGCCTCTATATTGATATATCCTGTATGCAATGGGAGTACTCACTTATTTTTCTAGCGACAAGATTTGATGTTACAGAATGAATATGACACCCGAATTTCTAAACTAAATTAGCATTTGCTGCTACTGCACGCAACTGAGAGGGACGTTACTGTGCCTTATCATTCTATAAATTAACTCGTTAATGAATCATCGAAATATTGGTAATATAACAAAGTACGAGCCTGTATATTAAGCTTAAGCTGACTGATCTTAACAATTAATTACTACTATTAGTTCAATAAATTTATGGATGTTACATTTGTGACTTCAGATAGAATATAGTTGTATCTATTAAAGTCAGTGCAGGTTTAAATTTTACTAAATATGACCTGGTCTAAAACTAGGACCATCACCAAATCTTATAATTTCTCTTCAAACATTCTAATATACGCTAAACGTACTCGAGATCATTCAAACTATTGTTGAACTTAGTGTGTTATATACAAATATTGCACCTTTGAGAATACTAGTAGTTTTATGTCATGATATATATGTATGTATATATATATATATATATATATATATATATATATATATATATGTATATATATATATATATATATATATATATATATATATATATATATATATAAACCTAATCCAATCAGCTACACCTGAGTGGAAATTAACGCCAATTGTTTAACAATATATTTGGGATTACAAAACAAAATACTTCCTATGTTATTGAGATGGTAATATTCTCAGATTCGTTACTGTTTGCTTGATTGTAATAATGAGCGCAGTAATTATTTGAGAACCACTCGCACAATTCCTAAAGGTATGACGATGACTAACACGGGTATTTACCCTATTTATTTTACTAACACGGAGATTTGCCATATTTATTGTATTTGGACACAAAGAAGCGGGTGTCAATATATGACGAAATTTGTATAAAAAATGTTGGCGTGCGCTGCAAAGAGTTATCTGCATAGCAAGAAACTCGAGAGAAATGGGTGTGACGATGTGACCTTTAATGTTTATCGGATATACGTACATGTAGCTCACATACACAAATAACAAATTCCAATAATTTTAACCAAGAAGAAAAAGAATACAAGATAAATGGATATTTCAACACGAATGGTAAAACAAATCAAGAATTGAACGACTTGAAATATTCCACATAAAACTTTAGTACAAGTTTTGTTATATAAAAGTTATCAAAGTTACCCTTGTTTATTTCTAGTTTAAGTGTTTACACAATTATATGATGTGCAAAAAATAACAATTAAAGAAAGAAAATTCGGGTTTGCAAACCAGATAGAGAATAACTCCAGCAGTATTCTCCCTGTAGTTTCTGATGGCAATAAATTTCCTCACTTATGTATATCGGAGTAGTCCACAGTTTTGATATACGCCTTTCTTACAGAAATTACTAGGTATGTTGCAATAATACTGTTCCAAATATGTGAGTAAACCAAACCAATTTTTCTCTTAACTGTACTTTATTGATATGTTTTTTTATTAGATATTATACTAATTTGTTTCCATGAAGTATTAAATTCCCGATAAATAAATAACCCAATATAATTGTTTATGTATCTACGTTTATATTTAAATAATTAATTATGAAACATAAAGATATAAAACTACCAAAGGCATAAAGTAATGCTTAAGGTTGAAATGATTTTAATTGGCAAACGTTGCTTAATGAAAGTCAGTAGAAATATATCACTGTACCTGGGTAACTGTGTAACGTGTAAGTTTTGCTGGTAAAATAATGTAACAAACATTTTAGCAGTAAAGAATTCATTCGACAATTGTATTTAAAGAACCTTTCTTTCAATTTTATCTAACAATTTTAGTGCGAATAATATTTTATTTTAATTGTTATGAATATAATATTAATAAACTTAATATAACATTAATATACATCTGTATGGCGTATATATTTATGAAAACATTTTTATTTTTTTATCTTTAAGACATAAAATACAGTAAATATAAAGTTATATACAAATAATTCAGTTCATATCAAATATCATTATTTGTATATAACGTTAAAAAAAACTGGTTTTTAACACTGCATTCAAAATCGTTTCAGATTTAAACTCAAAAAATTAGAACACAGTTATTTCAGAAATATTCTGAAGAGATATTTCCTTCAGCGTTCCGTCGCGTTCATTATTTCTAAGTGAATGTAGTATCATTGAAAGCTTAATCATTACTTGCTGACTATTTAAGTCGGCAAAGGGTAAATGTAAAACATTGCTATGCGATGAAAGCAAGCAAAGCTCTTCAATTCTCTCACATATCTTTAGCGTAGAACGTCAATTCTTTCTAATATATTTTGAATTTTTGTATGCCACAATTATGAAATAGAATTTTTGCACACATCCATGTAAATCAAATATATAACTTAATTATTCACATTAACATGTGATAATTAAAATTACAACCTAAATTCGATATAGAAATTTTTTTCGATTTTTGAAATAAAATAAAAAAATATATACCAAAAAGCATATAATTTTACTATTGTATTATCTTATCAAATAAAGTAAGTGATAAGTATTACCTATTTTTACATTCTTGATTTTTATAACATTGATCCTATTGAACTGATGATTGGTTTTTTCTACTTGTGTAGAATAAAATATTTACACGCTTCGAAGTATTCTAAGGGTGATTATTTTTCGAATTCAAATATCATATCATATTTCTCACTTAATATTTTTACACTAACTTTGGTTTTTAAAAAAGATGTCATCATATTGATAACGAAAGGGATGAGAGGAGAAATATTATCAAACCGCTTTCCCCAATACCAACTTATATCGACAATCTTATAAGCACTAACGATACGCAACAAGTTTACAGGCTGGGTATGTACACATGAAATAACCGTCAACACTGATCTTTTTATTTTCCACATAATTCTCCTGCAGTGATGTTGAATGCACGAAAAGGATATTTTCAGCGCCGCTCGTGATGGCTTCCCTGCATCTCAACCGATGGGTGATGCGTATCTTCTGCATTGTGCGGTAATATGTTCAATTTATCAACCGTGCTCGACTTGAGGTTATTTTTTTCGTTTTGTGTTCTCTTTGGTTGTACATTAAAAAGAGAGTTGTATTTTTTTTAGATAATCTCATTATTTTTTGTAGTTCGAAGACTTACGTAGTCTATATATGAATAACTCAAGAAACAAACTACGTATTTACATGAATAATGTAGTAATCTATATTTTGTTATTTGGGTATATTAATATATTTGTTAGTATACGTATGAAATATCCCAAAGAACCAGGCAATAATACTAATATATTAGTCACTTTCCTGATTTTAGCTTTTTATTAATTTGGCATTTTACGACAGTGTGCACAAAGTAAGTAGTGTAAGATTTAAATAGTTTGAATTTTTTATTATGTGATCAAGAAATAATAGTAAAATCATATGTCTTAACTTATATCTGATTCCAATTTTTGTTCACTGAAATAGTGAATGAAAAAAGAAATAAAATATTTAATAGCGGTAAGTATCTTTGTCGATATTCTGCAATAATATAAGATTTGTGAGTTGTCACTGATATCATCGTGTATTTTAAGCTTTGGTTTGGCACAAACGATTGTGTAGCAAATATCTTCCGCGATTGTAGTTTATCCTTAAACGATAGGAAATATGCAAACTGCAGTGTGTCAGACAAAAGTTTAGAAAAAAGAGCTATCCACTCATCTTTGGTTATATTACAAGAACTATATCGAGCTATTGAACTCCCTAAAACTTGAAACTGTACATTTTTACATTCGTTTGTTTATTTCAAATACCGTTGTTTTGTGGTATTACTACAACAATTTTGTGGTATTACTACCACAAAATTGCTACCTTTTGTCGACCACATGTAATATTTGATTATATTTTAAGGATATGCTTTCAAAATATCTTTTCTGCCATAATCTCTCACAAATATAGACATCCAAACGTTACTAAAGTATTTTTTATGATATTTGTGTAGCAAGGATTGGGTGTAGATTACGATTTTATGAAAAGTATTGTAATAAAAAGTAACTTTACAAAACGTATTGATGTCCCACTAAAAATATAAATGTATTATTTGGGACCAAATTCAGTATAATAATCAGTAAGTGTGTTGGCTTTATCGATGAAAAAAACTTAAGATGTAATGCTAAATTCCACCACAGTTCGTTTAAATTTGCTTACAAAAATATAATATTGGTTGATTTATTACAAAATATAATTATTTATTAATGTGTTAATTACTTTACTACAGAAATAACCTGCCTGTATAAATATTCACTAATTTCTAAACGTTTAAGATTTGTGGAGCAATTCAAAAGTTTATAATTTTTTAAATGCCCACTTCGAAGCGAGCTGAGAAAATAAATCAGTAAATGAGAGATTAGTGCAAAGTAAGAAAAAACCACTACTTCCTATATTTACGATTAGCCTGGCTACCCAAGTATATCTAATTATAATAGATTTCTAGAAGAAACTATATTCTCTAAATATGAAAATTGTTAATTAATTTAAATGTAAAAATAGTGAATTTCATACGAGTGGAGTTAAGAAAATTACAAATTGTAGAGATTGAAATAATAATCATTTAATAAAGTATTCGGTATATTATCGAGTACTGTGATATAAAGAATTATATTTTATTTTAAATATATCTTATAATCCATTAAAGTGTTCAGTGTTGTTTAATACGAAAAGATTCAAATTTTGAGTTTGTTACTTAAATGAAGAATAAATAGCCAGACTCACCTGTAATTACTATACGAGAATGAGCATATGGTATTTAAAGGGTTATGTTGTAAAAAAATAAGTTTGAACATATATTATATAAAGAATCGCGTTATAGAAAGTTAGCTGAATGTAAAGAACAGAAACAATGTGGATAATTCAAGAAAACAAATTAAAACGTTTAATTCATAAATTTAAATTAAGGCGACAAGTGGTCAAACCACAAAGCAACATATGCACACTAATGGTAAAAACTGTCCTCTTCTATATCAACCAGGCATTAATCCCTAGACACATATTAAAAAAGGCAATTTTTATATGTTTGATAATCCATATCTAGAGCCATTTCCTGCATTCATTTTAAAAAAATGAATATATGTAAGGTATTAGTATTAGGGACTTATATTAATTTCATGCTTTGTGAAAGAAGTAGCAATATTATGTTAGGCTACCATATGAGCTAACAATTATGAACCAGATTTGCGGGTTTATTAGTTGCTAAAATAATAAATAAATAAAAATTCAAAACATTAGTAAATTAAAAGTTATGGACAATTTTATTGTGTAATAAAATTAATTTTTCTTCTAAATACCGTAAGGTATAAAACGATAACAGAAAAAATATAACAGCAAAATTAGTACAAAGGTGAGCGGAAAACTTACATTATGTTTTTACATGTACAGTTTCAGACGATTGTTATTTATTATTTTTTGTTAATCTGAATTTATAAATTTTGTAAAATAATTTCATAATTTAAATTAAACTTTTGCTTAAATAAAGAAATTAAAACTAAAATCCTAACAAATTAAATTAAAAATTTATTGAAGTGAAGAGTAAAGTGCAAGATTTTATCTACTGTTCTAACGCCAGACTGGCGCATCCGCAGCGATATGTGTACACTTATACACATATATACACCAACACATTGTGTATACCCGACTGTATGATGTGCGCGTTGGATGATTTTTGGATAGGTAAAATTTGTGAGCTTGACGCCAACTCAGAAAATTTTACCCATTCAAAAACGTCCAACGCGCTCAAGTAAAGTTAAATTGACTACATGGTAAGTTCGACGAGTGTGTACTGTGCATTATTTAAATTGTGTTTTAATTTGAATATCGGATCACTGTTCAGTATAACAGTGAGTACTAAATATGTTAATAATTTTATACAGAAAAATGAACAAATAGTTTTAAGTTTTCACTTTTGTAGACAGTCCCTATAACTGCTTATGTTTTTTTTTAAATTTTTCTTTCTTCTTTATATCATAGCTCGTTAAAATTTTGAATGTAGACCGGTTGCGTGATGGAGAAACGTTTAGATTTTATTTGCAGCTTCACTCGCTTGGATTACTAGTAACAAGAAACATTTATTTGATTGTGACACCTAAGCGACGGGACAGATTTTCATTAAAACTTGAAAACTATGTGTATATTCTCAATTAACATTTTAGTTACAATTGAAACCTAAAAATGGTACAAAATATGTAGAATAAAACTCAGTATTTTAATCAATAATAAAGATGCAATACAAAATCGGTAGATAAATGGCGCGATGCATATAATAAATCAATTACTTATGTACCTGCATATAAATCTTATATACAATTTAATAATACAATCTACAAAGGCCTGAGGAAGCTAGTAATAAAAGTAGTTATATTTTATTAAAGGATTACCAAAAACAGTTTTTATCATATATTAAATATCGTTTTCCCCCCGTTCTGTACCGTCGGTACTTTTTAATGTTGATCAGAAATACACTCCATTTTATTTGTACCGAGGTGATGTCACCATTAATTTTCTGGTAGTACATTTTGATTTAAAAAAAACTGCCTGTTTCTGGCGGGTATCATTTCAAAAATAATAATCCGGTCGTTCCCAATTATTTATGATTTCGTATCTTTAGAAGAAAATTCATATATAGAAGCTTAACAGTAATCTTCTGCGTTACATTATAATTAGACCAATTGTTTTGATCTGATATTTGTTTTAAATACATAAATATAAATTTCAGTGGTTTGTTAAACGAAGTGGTGTAATTTTCAAATTTTTTTTGTCGAAAGTATATAGCTATATAACAGTAGACTGATGTCGATTCAATCAATGCGGTACATTAGAAGTAAGAAAATCCTAATGTCGGTATAGTCTACAGTGTTACAAACAGATGGCGATACAAGATAAATATATATGGCGAAAAAGCTATAGATTGAGGGCGATACACCCCTGAAGGAGATATCACCATAGGTCGAATCATCATTAGAGTTGCATTCCCGCCAATCACAGACTGTATTGTACGATACAACCTATGGTGACAGCGACGTTAATCTAATGATGATTGTAATGTTGATTATTAGTTTATGATAATACATACATAGACTGATAGCTTTACAACGATGATGATATAATTATGATGATAACACGCTATATGCTGATGGTGATACAGGGTCGATATGTAAGTAAATTCTTGGATTGCAAAGTTGTGTGCAAATTAAAAAAACATCTAGTTCGCTACGGAGTAAAAATATTTTCAAACTTTTTGAGCGGATTTCCAACACAAATATACTTTATTCATTGCTCTCGTCTGAAATAAACTTGGATGAGAGATTGGTAGTACTACTTCAAATTTACAGAATTACGGAAACTTAGTTAACATCATTTTTATTTTCTTGGAACTTTATTTGTCGAGCTTTAGTTATTCGATATCTACTTCATTTGTCAATCTTAATCGATAAATGAAATAAAGATCAAAATAAAGGTGTAAAAAATTATATTGTTATTACATTATTTATCAATCTCTTAACTTAGTTTTTAGTCTGAAAAATTAAAAAAACTCTAATAATGACCATGAAAGACTTTGGAGTTAGAAATGTAAAAGAGATACAAAACTATATCGGCTTTACAAATCGATGACCGTAAATATTTAAAGAAGGTCAAGAAATTAAACCAGCATCAGTTAGAAAGGGATCCAATATAAAAGCTCCTACATTATCGAACGAAGTAACGATATTAAATTTAGAAAAAATAGAATATATTTAGGATTTTGGATAAAAATGTTTGGCTAATTATTATTGCATGACCGTGACATTTGTTCAGGCACAGGAAACAATTAAAGATGAGGCACAGTCGAAAAAAGGGAAAGGCAAATTTTCAAAGTCTGTATTGATTATGTATCGAAGTCGGGCAATATCATAAAATCAATACAATCCTCCTTGTTGTACCTAATAAATAATAAAAATAAATTTTAGGACACAAGTCAAACAATTGTAGCCATATCAATATCTTATTCGTTATACAACAAGCACTTGTGGTGAAAGATGATGTCGTAATATATAGAGTATGCAATATGGAAAACTCTATTTTCGTCATCCCATAAATTAATTTTTCAGTCCTTTTTTCAGGTACAATTTTGCTGACCAGTGTAATATACAAATTACACTAGTCAACAGAACTTTGCCTTTTTTTGTTACACAAGTTCACAAGTTGTCCTATTTTAAATCTATTATAGGAAGGAATCAATTATATAAAATTAGAATTTTTATAATACATCAGGTTTTATTTTAATAGTTTTTTGAAAACATCTGTAAAATATTAATACTTTGTAGAGGCAATACAATAAAAATTTGTTTCATGTTTCTTGACTATTTAGCGTCGGGGATATCACTCTTTAGCATCCAAAAGTAATCGCCTATAATATGCACTGAATTTGCCTTGGTATTTCTCTTCCATGGCTGAAATATACTGATTCAAATGTTCACCATGTTTTTTACTGATTGCTTATAGATTTTTCAGGAAAAAGTCCAAATGAAAACCCGAAAAATCAATTTTGAGTTTTATTAACAAAAGTCCTAGTTCTTTATACGTCGGTAAAATGTCACAAATCAAACTTTATATTTATAAGAAAATATTTTACCGTATTTTTAAAAAAATGGCCAAGAGTATTTTTCCAGTGCTTTAAATTTGTGTTAAAAGATTGGGTATTTAATTAATTTCCTAATTTATAGTCCGAAAAATATCCCCTCTATGATTTTAGCATCAATGATTTTAGAGAACTTTGTGCGCACTAAGTCATTCAAGTCACCTTGCGGTATTAAATGAAGTGAGGAAGGAGTGCTAGGTTCGTAAGTATTATCTTTCATGTCCTCTCAAGTAGAAGGTAAGCTCAGCGGCACATTGGATTTATCCGATTGTCTAAGTTCTGGAGGTGTTGAGAGACACCTTTCCACTGTGAGGAATAGGTCTCCTTACAGATGGTAATTTTATATACTTGATTGCTTGTTTACTTTTACTACTAAAGCTTTTAATTGCAGTTAAGTAAAAATATCTCTTGAATCGGCCCATATCCTTGGAATGACAAAGTTCATGTGACGTGTTGTGTTAACTCATCCAGTTAAAAGAGTAGCACAGGCACAATATGTATATATATATATATATACATATATGTATATATATATATATATATATATATATATATATATATATATATATAATATTTATCTTGGTGGCAAATTGGACATTCAAAATAAAGCGTCTTGAATAAGTCTCAGAAATTTGAATTTGACTAGAGAATTGAAGTCAACACACACGTAATAAAAACATTCAGGATAAATTACACAAACATTCGGCTCTAATCCATGTAGAAATGAAAATAGGAAAATACATTTAATTTTAAAGACATGTTAATTTTAAAACAATGTTCTCAACGATCTCCTCTAATAACGTGGATTTTGTAACTGACATGATGGGACAAATATTTTTTGATTTTATAAATTCAGTTTACGTGTAACAAAATAAATTCGTATTATTTTTTTTTATTTGAACTTATTATTTGTTGCTGTAATATTTTAGATGTTTAAAATTGATATGATTTCCGAGCGAGATTTTTTCTAAACTGTGGCGCCCGAGTCTTTTTTCCTTTTTCGCACGTAAATAGGACGCTATAAAATGCCATTCAAAGCATCCGTAGCATGAATTAAGCATGCTTTGAACAACAACGCTTCGCCGTATTTAAATATCTGCGTATTATTACATACCCTCAAACGCTTCAAACTTTTATTATTAACAAACATCTGTTACGAGTTTTATGAATTTGTACGTGACAGGTCTATATTTCCCCTGACTGTCTTTTTGAAGTATCTGAAGTGAGTATAACCTGGCTAAAATTACTTACGTCGGTTATAAAGAGTAGCATAAGATACGACTTCATCACCTAACGCTACTCAAACTTATTTGGAACTCTGTTTATTCGCATTAAATTAATTGTTTTCTCAAATATATGAAATTGCGACTGTATTGAGGGGAAACATTTAGTCTTGTCATTTAAAATAAATCTTATAATTGAAAAGTTCTGTTTTTTAAATTAAATGGTGGTAATTTTTTCCTTGAGAATTTGTAATCAGTTCTGTTTCAGTCTGAGCTAAATTTAATAAAATTTGATACCTACTTATATAGACTATAGATTGGACAACAGTATTACATTTTACTGTAGTAATGTTTTCCATAATAAGCCAGTGATTTGCAAGTCAAATTAATGGTTTGTCAGAACGATGTAGTTTGATTTATGCAAATGGATACAATGTCTCCAAATCCACTGGATACCAAAATAGGAAAGTATTTATGTCGTGAAAAATATCAAGACGTTTACAGTTACCTAAATGTTATTACACTTTTTAGCCGTAAAGCAAGAGTATTATTATTTCTGACCATAACTTTATGCCAAAGAAAGGAAGATAATCTTGCAAAAATACGTTTGTGTTAAGACTGTAGAAATCGTCAATTTAATACTATCGACATACGGAATCGGAATTAAATCGTTTATGCGCGTAAAGGGACGTTCTTACTGCATTCACTTTAAAATTGGCTACTTTTGCTACTTCAATCGTAGAATCGTTTTTTTATATAGATATATATTGCATTGAATACTTACAGCTAAACTTCCCCCATAAGTTTAAACTAATCGTAGAATACTCTACAAAGCTCATTAGTTATATATAAATAAATAAATATATAAATATATATATATATATATATATGTATATATAAATATATATATATATATATATGTATATATATATTTATATATATATATATATATATATATATATATATATATATATATATATATATATATATACATATACATATAACACTAAAATGAATAAATTCATGTTTAAATTTTTCTACGCACAGATATGAATCATTGTCGATGAACATTCGATGCGAGAAATTGAAAAGTAAGGGAAATTGAAGAGTGTGGAAATATGTACAACGCATAATATAATAATATTTCATTCTCGCAGGACAGCATTTGTGTTTAAAAATGAACCTACAGATAGTTTTGTTATACAATTATGTAAATTGGCAGCTGATATGAGAATGAAGTAAACTAAAATGACATGAAACATTTATGAGATAATAAAAAATACAAATACTATTAACATAAACAAAAATGTTATGCTCACTAAAGAGGGCTGATATTCTTACTGGTACAATTTAAAAAAAGTAAATGCTATTTTATTTTTATGAACTTTTGCAAATCTGCTTAATAATACACTATTATTAAAATCATGTAGGTTTTAAAATTTTGCAGGACGTATGTAAGATCAAACAAAACCTAAAACAACGTTTTTTTAAGAAGCTCTGTGTTTTGCCTGTCCATTTGTTTGCAAAAGAAATATTATCAAAACAGCACATAAAGATTTTTGATGGTAAAAAGTAAGAAATTTTGTGATTGGCAGTCAGAATTTATTAGATGATTAATATCAGTCAAATGCAAATTTGAAAATTTAAAAAAAGAATATCAAGAAAACGTGAGAAACTTTTGTGTAAATTCATAACAGATATGGCAGAAGAAACGTGAAAATATTTTGTGTTATATCATAATAAGTATGGCAAAAGGAACGGTGAAACTATGAAAAAATTATTTAAATAAAGTATTTAAGACGCGTCGCCGTTCAGTATAATTTAATCCAACGGAATTGCCAACATTAAGTGCCATTGAAGTTGTCCGTGCGCAACGTCGCGTAGACGTTCTGAAGTATTATATATGCATAGATCACAATATCTTGATCCGTCGTGATATTTATTTTTACCATTACAAATTTTATGTACGTGAATTAATTTCTTATATGAAAAAGATTAGCTTAATTGTTAGCAATGTGACAGATATATCAGCAATGTGATATAGATAACAATATCTTGATCCGTCGTGATATTAATTTTTACCATTACTAATTTTATGTACGTGAATTAATTTCTTATGTGAAAAAGATTAGCTTAATTGTTAGCAATGTGACAGATATATCAGCAATGTGATATAGATAACAATATCTTGATCCGACGTGATATTAGTTTTTACCATTACTAATTTTATGTACGTGAATTAATTTCTTATGTGAAAAAGATTAGCTTAATTGTTAGCAATGTGACAGATATATCAGCAATGTGATATAGATAACAATATCTTGATCCGACGTGATATTAATTTTTACCATTACTAATTTTATGTACGTGAATTAATTTCTTATGTGAAAAAGATTAGCTTAATTGTCAGCAATGTGACAGATAGCCGTAGACATATGACGCCGTACATAATCAGGTTTAATAGCCAACAGTTTATATCGGATATGTGCCATTACTTTCAACACATTATCTTAAAAGAGTACAACATAAAAAAATTTGACGTTGACTAAAACTCCATTGCTGCTTCACATTTTGTCCGAATAAATTAATTTAAGGCGATGGTTTCACCAAACACCAGTAAATTTAATTATTAAGCCAATTGCTTGTAAAAAAGGTTCAAACGCTTTACGTAATGATAACAATTCCAAAACCTTGAAATGTTATTTGTTTTCGATATTTTAAAAAAAAATATTTCTTACTTCTTCAAAAACATTCTAAAATAAATAAAGGAAAAATACTTTTTTACATTTAACTCCATAATTAATATTATTCGCTAAAAATTCATTGTCACTTTTACAAAATAACACTTTACAAAATTAAAAGTCATAACTGTATACTATAATATTAAGCTGATTACATACTTGCATATAATTTAATTTTGATATACAAACTTAATCAAACATTTTCTAGCATACGTATATTTTCTAAAAATTATAAATTCTTAACTAAAATAATTATTACGGGCAACATAACGTTTGTATTTAAAACCGAACACGATACACTACGAGTGTTTTTTAAAAATTACAACTATTCATAGACTGATATAGTACTTTCGCCTTAATCTTACTAATATTGATAAGACGAAATTCTGTTTTTTTGTTTGTATATTTGTTTTTTAGAGATACACGCATTAATTACTGATTCAACTTATGTACTACTTTTGTAATATAATAGCTTAGAGTTTCCAGATTTCCACAGGTCATGTATGTACATGCGTAGTATAATTATTGAAATGTAAATAAAAATATCAGCGTAGTCGGAGAAATTATAACTGATCTAGGTGCTTTTGTGCCTGGAAAACAACAAATACTAGATGCGTTGACATTAAATTTGAGAGTATTATAAGTATTAATCATTTTTATTGTTTTGCGTTACTCAAATATTTGATGAATAAGTGAAGACCGCCGAACAAAGACAGTCGGCGAGCATAGATTATATTTAATGCCCAGTATAAATATATAAAACAATTTTGTAATATTGAATGCCCAGTATATTAGAACTTAGATATCGAAATCAAATTTTGAAGTGTTTTATCTGGCATAAGAATTAGTGATGTGCTTATTTTTTATAAATACAATACGACTTTCGTCGGTTAGTAAATTTACTTTCGTCGGTCAGTAAATTTATAAATATTTATACTATAATTCGACCATAAACAAATAGACCTCGTTGTGTGGCGAATAAATTAATTGGTGGCCATTTTTTGTAAACCATGTTGAGCATGGACCTGCGCATTCATATACACTATTTTGCTCCTAAAATTAATTTATTTTCAACTCCTTATGACCTATGAAATGGTTCTTTGTGATATTTTTTTATAAATTATACAAAATTCTAATGAAAATGGAAAGTCCCCCATTATTTGTTAAAATTACAATTTATCGTGGTTTCTTGCTATAAATTAAAAAAAATGCATTAAAATTTATGAAATTCAATGTTTTTTCCTAAAAGAAAATGTCCTACCATAGATATTATATGTTTTAATGGCTTACCTGTAAAAAATATATGTTTCATTTCTATGCAAAATAGTAGAGACTCTTCAGAGATAATATTTTATGTTTTTTAGATGCTTTTTACAAAGCTGAAACAAAAAAATTTATACGCGGTTTTTATCGTGAGAAAAAAGCAAACTCAAAAATAAAACAACGAACACAAATACCATACTGTGGTAAAAAGTTATTTTCAGTCTTTTACAAATATGCAAATTTCTACAAACCACGCAAAAAATATTTTTACGGTAATAAGAAAATAAATCTTATTGGATCTTGACTTCAAATGAATTCAAACTGGCTGTTATCCTTGACACCGTTCGTGTTAAAATTTATTTATACAATATTGTTAAAGGTATTTTAGGTGTGTTTATATCACTTAATTGTATTTTACTACTATAAGCAATGATCGTAAAACATGATAGTTTTCGTGCTAAAGGAGTAAAAGTTAATAACCAGCCCACAATGAACAATCTAATTTTTAAATCTGGACGATTTTGTATCTAGCCCAAACAATTTTAAACGGTTTTATTTGACTTCATTTTCCATATCACGTTGTTGATGAAAATATAAAAATCGATTTTTTAAATAATTCTACATCACCGATTGTCATGAAGCTTTGCACACGTATTCAGTTCTCATAAGACTGCAGAATTTTAAATTCAAGCTTTGATCCTGAAATCCTGATATTGCGGGGGTAATGCCTACCTAAACCGTAAGACTCGAGGATCTGCTAATCTTTAAATACTATTGTGAACTTCAAGCAGAGACTTTGTAATTAGACTCCTGCCAACTTCTCAGTCCCGGTGCTGCGAGGATTCTGATCACTTAAACCGTGGGGCTAGAAGGTCTAGTTTCAAATTAATGTTGTCTGAAGTTGTGACTTTCTAATTTAATTCTGATTTCCATCCCTTTAGTACTGATGTCATAGTTGTAAGGTGCGTCTAAATCGTATGACTTGACCATATGCTGGTTTCAAATTGGTAAAATAAGCCATAAGTTAGATGTTTGCGTACTGTGTAACTATCAACCCAGATCAGTTTTTTTTAATAATGTATATCTATTAGGTGTACCTACGGCTTTGCCCGATGTCAAAAATTAAAAAAAATATAAAACGCGATCGCAGCACATCCTACCTACGATATATATATATATATATATATATATATATATATATATGTGTATATATATATATATATATATATATATATATATATATATATATATATATATATGTATATATAGATAGCAACCGTTGGCCATTTTTTTCTTTTCGCGCACGGATACGTTTTTTTTCTTATTCTATCGTGTTCAACCGTTTCTCTTGGTTGTTATCTAAGGAACTATTTTCCGTCCTTCTTGCGATAGATTCGATATATTGAGATGTTGAGACTAAATATTGCACAAATATTGCAGAAAAACCTTGTAAAACCTTACGTGAAAGACGTAGCGAACTTCACATTTTCCTCTCATAGCACCCAGAGAATTTTCATTTTATTTATAAATATTTTCGGGCAAAATCAATAATATTTTTGTGGAAATCTTAGAAACCGAATTTAGTCATTCTATTCATATTATGACGAGGGTTGATTTCCATAAAAACTGTAAAATATATTATAACTATATACTTCTCCCAGTGCCTTTATGAAGCATTGAGTTAATAAAACAGTTCGGTATTTTTTCATACAAATTTTTGACTCCTATTTCACTCCAACAGAAAAAGAAATTTAAAAAACCCTCTTTTAGTAGATGACGCAGGTATATTTTTATTAAGAACCACTGTGAACAATTTCGAGTCTTTAAATTTATAAAAACGTACAAAATATTTCTATGTTTATTTATTTATTTTTAAAGCACTTTTAACATGATTCGAGATACTCTTGTCTAATATAATTGTTTCACATATACTTTGAACTCCTCTTTCACCACTCCGGGTCTGATTTGCAAAAATGTAAAGCGTATAATTAATTATTTATTCTGATTTGCCTTATTACAAATTTCAAAAATACTGTTTAGGACTGATTTTTGAAAAACCTTTCCCAAGTGACGTTTAATTTTTTAAATTTATAATTAGGATTATAGTACTCCTTACTAAATATAATAAAGGTTTTCTTATTTCTGTCCTGTTGTTTTGAATTATGTTATCAAATATTGCTTTCTTTGCGGGCAGCTAGACTAAACAATATTTCTGTATTTACTTATTTGTGAACCAATGTATAATTTTATTCCGTATTCGAGAAAGATGGGGAAAATAACTACTTAAGTCAAAATTTATTACATTTTAATTTTCCTTTGATGTGAGCATGATCTTTATTTTCACAGATCGTATAATTGAAAAGAATTTTAATAAATGTCATTTATGCAAAAATACAATAATATAAAACTTTCAATATTTCAGCATTTAGCAATTTATGTTTTGGATTAGATATTGAGGTATTCAAATATATGGAAACATATGACCCATCTTCATGGAAAGTGACGTTAACAACGTCGCCAATTGCTTCAACATATCATGGATTCGGTCTTTGTGAAGTATTAAATTGTTTAGGATGAATTATTTACGTGGGAATGTTTAAAATTTATGAATATTTAATGTGGCTGTTTTAAATTTTATTTTATCACAATGATGAGAACAAAGTCTCGTTTATGAGAAAAACTAATAAAGCGTTAATATGAAAGTTTTTAATTAAGAAAATACAATACTGTTCTACATATAACAGCTATTGTAGAGTAACGGGTGTTTATTTTTTAAAACGTTGGTATAAAATATTTTATTACTTTTTAATTTTTTTTCTTCTTTCACATTTTTTTATTACGATTTTAAATGAAAATATTAATAAAAAAAATGTGAAAGAAGAAGAAAAATTCAATGAAAAAGAATTCCGCGTTAACGAATTACGAAATATTTTAACTTTTCATGATAGTTCTACAAATGGACGTCACACACAAATATGCATTACGAATCGACGTGTCGCCTTATACTACATATACTTTGCCACTAATTGGTGGCGTTCAACGAACGTCTAACCCCCTTATTTCACTTTAATATCCAGGGGTATTAGATAGGAAAAAAATATTGAAAATAATTGTCTCCATCAATATTCGGGAACCCACAGAAACTTTTCGAATTTAAAAACATTAAGCAAACATGTACATATCGTATTGTTTTTTTATTGATATATATTTTTTTTCATTTTATTGTTTATTTTTTTGGATTACAAGAAAATAAAATAGTTTTTACTTAATCTTTTAACTTTCACATAAGTAAATGTATCAATGCGTAGGGAAATAAATGAAAACATCACGTAATATATGTTAAACAATTTTTGAATAAAGGATATTACGACAATAGTTATGCAATTAAATTATACAAACAATATATTAATACTTATATTTTACAATCAATCTTTCAAGAGTAATATAATTTTTTTCAAAAGAACTTCTAGGCGTATTTACATTGAAAACGTGTTATCGTTAATTTTGTAGAAATTCATTGTTTACAATTAAATAAACCTACGTGATCTAGTACTATTTCTACTTTTTTTAAGTTCTTTACCATAACCTAGGTTTCGTTATAGTACATCTTCAAGTGGGCTATTAGCAAAGATCTTTGCTACCTGAAGATGTAGTTTCTTTGTTAAAACCTGATTCCTTTCCGAATTGTACTTGCCTTTTAAGATTTAACTGAAAACAATTCTATTAACTTGACAAAAATTTCAAAAGTGAAAAATTTATCAAATAACCTATTATCCATACGAAAATGCGACACCGGGGCAATGAATATACAACACCGGGGCAATCAATTAATGGGTAATAGTAGGCTGCATTCTAAATAATTAAATCCTCAGTAGGAACATTCTGCTTATGTAACTATTATGTTGCTATATTATTTGGATATCTACTCATGATATATCATGTTGCCACTAACAAAAAGACAATAAAAAACGTGTCTTATTTATACTAGAATTATTAAATAGATCAAATAAAATACGAATAAAACTGGCATAAATTTTATTAAAATGTCCCAATATGGCAACATTTAGGTGATAAAATACATTCTTTTTACTAACGATGAAGCAAAGGTCATAAAGAAAATGGGAGCAATCAGAGACAAGGGTGCTGCGCATTGTTCGATTTATTGAATATCGTTTATCAGCCGCAAGAAGCCAGAGGGGAATCATTCGTTTGTTTGGGCGTAAATTTACATTTCCGTTTAAATGACCGTAAATAATACTCTTTAGGACTTTTCTCTTCGGCTTGTGTTTTCGATATCCTTTAGTTTTTTTATAATTGACAGTTTTTTATAATTTTTTTGCATTGAATATATATATATATATATATATATATATATATATATATATATATATATATATATATATTTACATAAGTGATATTTTGGTAATACACATTGGTGATATTGAAATGAATGCTTTTATCCATGTTATCTATTTGTCTTTGTGATTTCTTCCTAATCAAGATAGGCTCCAACATCTTCACAATTTATACAAGACACATTGAGTCACACTTATAGTTTTTTATTAGATTTTTATTGGGAATCCATTCAATTTCCATTCCTTTCCATCATTAGTAAGAAATTCAAAACTAGTACTTTTCTAAAGACTTATAGGTGTTGGTTTCCTTTACCTGATTGATTTTTTTATATCCTCAAAATATGATAATTATATAATAAAAAAAACGAAGAACGTTGGCAAGGATATTAATGTATATAGTGTAATCACAATTCAGTTAAATGTTCATTATCTTATAAGTAAACCCATTCGTTTTTGGCCTTAAATGAAAACGAAACTCGTGGAAACGAAATGTTTTTAATCCACAATAAAAGAACGATAAATTTCTGTGACAGGACATCTTTATATGTAATTTACCTCTGTAATACTTGGTGTTCTAACAACTGCCCTTCTTTTTATGCTACGTTTATGGAAAGCTAGTAACCAATAATAAAACGTATTATTTACGATTTTTTTACATACTTCCATAAAAGTAGTATTAGTCTATCGGTGGAATGATTTTTATTTTTAATATTCTATTTTATATGCTTTAAAAACTTACACATTTTCTTTTGATAGATCAGTGATGCTATATAAATCACTAAGTAACATATACAACACAGAAACTACGTAAGCCCAGCAAAATTTGAACATTCGGAACTGAGATAACTTTTGATGGATTACATATTGGACTTACTCGTGTATAATAAATGCCATAACTGATATTACATATTGCTGATAGAAATAATAACTCGAGAAACTTGAAAAAATTTGCTCACACTTTTGAATCTATTTTCTCAGCTCAAATAATTTTCCATCGTAACAAAGCAGCTTCGCATGTATTGTTTCCATTGATTTAAGTTACTTACGATTTAAATTTAGTTAGAAACCTAGATCGTGGTAAAGAAATTAAAGAAAGTAGAAATAATACTACATCACGTAGTTTCATTTAATTGTGAATAATGAATTTCTACAAAATTAACGCCAAATATATTCAATAAATAAAATTTATTAAAAAGCATCATTTTTGTTTGTTTTCGCGCATGTTTATACTTCTTGTTTTCAAATATTGAATATATCTGGCGCTAATATTGTAGAAATTCATTATTTAAAATTAAATGAAACTACGTTATGTAGCATTATTTCTATATTCTTTAAGTTCTTTACCACGACCTAGTTGTATTACAGCATCTTCAGGTGGGATATTAGCAAAGAAGCTGAAAAAATTGGTGTTGATTGAAGATGATGGTGACTGAAGATGTGGTAATACAACGAAACCTAGGTTGTGGTAAAGAATTCAAAGAAAGTAGAAATAATACTACAACACGTAGTTTCATTTAATTTTAAAATTTATTATTTACGAATACAGGCCTTGATTATGTGTTGTCAATATAACTTTTGTGAAAATGGACAGAGAGCTAGCTTTCGCTCTGTTATACGTATATAGAAATATGTAACATTTTTAAGCTCATAACATTTCACTAAAACTGTTATAAAATCAGTGAAATGTTAAAGTATTGTATGGGGAATCAACTTCATACATTTTGTCGGCTTATATATATTTCATAAAAAAACTATTTTGTCGGCAATGTCTCCATTATAAGCTATCGCCTATTTAACGCCAAACTTCCACGACACATTTTATCCACTCAAAAAGGCATGTCAATATTATTTCTTAGTATTAGAATTTAATATATGCCTCGATTGTCTTCAACATAATTGGTGTCAACATGCGTTATTCTCAACACATAGACTTCGGCAGATTTGCGTTGGCTGCATAAAATTTGCTGAGAATCATAGAAACATTCCTTCACCGCATTTACCCAAGCTGTAGAATTAAAAGTGTATGATAAGCGTGAAGGCTTTATGATAACCGAACAATTTTATTGGGAACTTTTTTTCTAATCGTTCCTTTCTAAATTATTATACACAGTTATAAGCGTTGATAGTACAAGCGTATTGGAAGCAAGTAATATTTAGAAGTTTCAAATTATTAATTTGAAACTTATAAATATTACTTGAAGAAATTATTATTACTCTCTATTATAGTTCAAATATTTTTGCTTAGAAAAGTTGATACTTTATTTGAACCAATTTTAACTCGACATTTAAATTTATCTATTTGACATTTAATTTAAATAAAAAAAAAGATATAAATATCAGTTAAATAACTAAACCGATTCTATTATTTGGCCTTCATTCGAGTAAAAAAATGTACGGCTATAATGTCGCTTTAATAATATCTATTAAAAAATAATGGTCATTTTTTACATCGAAGCAAAAGCCAAAAATTACAATTTTATCCAAAAATTTTAAATTTACTTTGCATATGTTATTACTTTGGATCAGGAACAATATATAGAACAGTTACTAGAGAAACCTAAAACTTGTGTTATAGATCTTCCATATTAACTGTTAATTGGAAGTTCTTATGAGTCTGGATATTTCTTTTGCTGCTAGTTTTCCTAATCAGTTTAAAAATTGTCACACAAGTGTTCATTGGAATTATGATAAAAGAATAGGTATTTGGGTATTCAAAAAACTAAGAATAATTGTGTGAAATGTAAAAGGGATAACACTGAACATAGTGGTTATGTTGATGCTAATTGAGTAAGTAATATTGTAGATCACACAACTTATACAGGTAATGTTTTATAAGTTGTCAGGATCATTTGGGAACGCAAAAAGCAACAAACAGTTGTTCTTTAGTTAATAGCTGAGGCTTCTAAAGAAGCTTTACACGCACACATACACACTCACACACATCTATGTATATATATATATATATATATATATATATATATACATGTATATATATATATATATATATACATGTATATATATATATATATATATATATATATATATATATATATATATATATATATATAAGATCTTTACTATGTGAGCTGACGGTATTGTCCGTTTCTTTAATGATAGCCAAAGTAAGCACATTGGTATTAGATATCATTTCGTCAAGGATGTAGTTAAAGGGAAAATTAAAATTTAGACTATTTGCCAATAACTCCAATGCCAGCTATTTTACTGAAGCTTATGTATATTATGTGTAATACCATGAAATATTATAAATGCATAGTGCACATGGATGTTAGTCAAATAGAGTGTTAAGGCGAAATATTGTTATTTCTTTGCTTCTTTGCTGTAGTTATTATTCTCAATTTCAGATTTTTAATAGAACTTAAATTTTCATAAGAAAGTTTAATTTCTTTCAAGAGATACAGCAGTCAATGTAATTACAAAGCTTATTATTGTTTCATATGAACTCAAGTGGGTTTAAAAAAATACGTCAAATAAACCAATCTAAATAGAAGAAAAGTAACATGGGTTTTTAGGATTCCATGCAAAGATAGTAGGAAAACGGTACCGATGATTCCATATATCATAATTTTTAAAATATGCAGCGTAGTTTTATCCCCATGAGAGTTATTGTAGACAAAATTTGTAAGTTTTTCTACACTGAGTCAATTTTCTTCGAAGTAATACGACGATGAAGCTTGAAATTTGGCCTATTGTATTTTACTAATACGCATATTTCATACACGCTACCTTTCTTCAAATATTTATACAAGAAATAATAAGTAAAGTTTTATATATAATAAGCTATATTGTTTGAATTAGCTGGTTGTGGGTAACTTGCATATTTAAAACGATGTTCCAAAAAATATGCAAAAATACACCATAGGGTGAGGGAGTCACTTATTTCCGAAACTACTGAACCAAAAATCATTGGGAAAAGGGTTGTTAACATCTGTTTCGAAAAGTAAAGAAAAACTATGGCGATGGCAATTGATCTTACCATCTTTGAAATATGCACCATATTTTTAGGCGATATATGAAAGATGTAATATTTATCTTGTGAAAAATTTACAATTTTAAACAGATTAATGAAAGCTCAATATAGTCTGACTTGCCTAAAAATATGTGGAGCAAATTTATTTCTCCATGACAGATTTTTTTTGTTGAATATCCATTTACATTTTAAGAAAGATTAAGATATAAATTTAGTATTTGAAAAATTTTACATCGTGGACTTTTTGTCTCTCTAAAAGAGGTCCTTTTTTAATTCTCATAAATTTACTTCTCCTTCTATTTACTTCTTTCTTCTATTTACTTCTTGCACGATGTTAATTTTAAAACAAGCGACGTAATCAATTGGCCTTCAACTAATTTGGCTCCAATTGTACGAAATTTTTAAATTTGTTTTTTCTTGCCTACAAGAAGATCTGTAATTTATCTAAAAACAACCAAATATTCAATCACTAATTATATAGAAATATGCAAGAAATGTTTTCAGAAGAGTTAAATTATAATTTGTTTGTAAAAATAAATTTAGTTGCTTACGAGCGAGCGAGAATAATCTGTTTAAAGGATCACTCGCGTCGTTAGTCGCTGGGATCAAACAGAAAAACGGAAAAGGAAAACAACCCTTATGGGGTAACGTACAAGTCAAATGTTTCTATCTTGCTCGATTTCTTTCTGCAGCTTCCTAACTGTTGAAGTATAATAAAATGACGGAGCTATTTCGGAGACAAAATGTGGTCTTTTTCAGAATTCGAATAAACTCCACAACGTCCAAAAACTAAAAGGTGCAAAGCCGTAGAGTATCATGAAGACAATAGATGGTACTATCTGTTTAATTGATGTTACCCGTTGTTAAATGTTCAAAACGTACCAACTACCGCAAAGAAACGAAGGAACAATAGTATTTCACCTTAACATTCTATTTGACTAACTATACATTTATAATGTTTCATGGTATTTAAAGCTTCAGTAAAATATCAGCTGGCATTTTAGTTTTTGGCAAATAGTCTAAATTTATAATTTGATTTATATATATATATATATATATATATATATATATATATATATATATATATGTAAAACTTCGTTACAAGCCTCAAAGAACAATGGTTCGTTGTTTTTTGCGTTCCCAAATAATAGCTGATCCTGACGACTTACAAAGCAATAGCCTATATAAGTTTTGTGATCTACGATATTACTTACTCAATTAGCATCAACATAACCAATAAGTTCAGTGTTATCCCTTTTATGTTTCAAACAATGATTCTTAGTTTTTTGAATACCTAAATACCTATTCTCTTGTCATAATTCCAATAAAACTTATGTGACAATTTTGAAACTGATTAAGAAAATAAACACTAAAAGAAATATCCGGAATCGTAAGAACCGATAAATGAATTGAACTTCCAATCAACAGTTAATATGGAAGATCTAGATAACAAGTTTCTGGTTTCTCTAGTAACTGTTCTTGATCCAAAGTAATAACATACGCAAAGCAAATTTTAAATTTATGAATAAAATTATAACTTTTTGCTATTGCTTCAATGTAAGATATGATCATTATTTTTTAATATATATTATTAAAGCAATATAATAGCCTTATAGTTTTTTTACTCAAGGGAATTCCGAAAATGATTTATGCTTCAATTGCTTCTTCAAAATTCTCTTAATTTTCTTTAAAATTCTAATCGACTTCCCAATGGTCTTGACCACTGTGAAGTGGATTAGAATTTTAGAGACTGTATTGTTGTTGAAAACGGTCCTATGATCTTATGGAAATAAGACCACTACCCAGTTTTGAACGTACTAGTTCAATGGGGGAAAAACAATGCAAAATATAAATTTCTTCTATTGACGCTCAGTCACCACTTTTGGTTCCCCGTAATACGTTTACGTGTTATATGTGTTATAAGTGTTATATGTGTTAGAAGTTTTTTATATGTTGACTTGAATTGTATCAAAGTGGGATTATTATTTGAACCACCATGTGAACGTTTGTTACGAAATAACAATTTGAGGTATTCTTCACTACATTTGTAAAATGGCAAATACATAAATAACTTACTTATAATAAATTGTGAATAAAAATGTTTCAGTACTTCAATACAACCATGTTTCAATACATTAAAAAAAAATCCCAAAAACCTAATTTTCTGGAACTTTCAATTAGAAGTTTTCTGTCGTTACACTTCAGTAAATTTTAGTACTTCCTTCGAAGAAAGGCGGTGCTATATTATAATTTTCGTCATATAGCCCTTATTAAAAATAAAATATAACCATACTTTTTGAATTAAATACATCAAAAAGATTATTAATTATCCGCAAAAAATTGGCAGTGACTTGAGTACCCTGAAGTTGAAGAAGTTTTAAACCATTTTTGCAAAATAAAAGTGCGTCAGCTACACAATAACTGACTAGCCAGTTTAAGTTTAATTTATTGATTTTGAAAGTCAATTTGATTGGACGAAGTTTATGTTTCTTAAGACTTATGTTTCTTAAATACTATTTAATTTCTTAAAACGTTTCCAGCTACTATGATTTCCACAATTATCTACAAAGTTTTGATTTACATCAAATGCCTTTCTTATAAGTTTGCGCATATGTACAGGATCCAATATTGCTGCGACGGAATCTTTTGTGACTGGATGGAAAAAAGTCATTTTTGATTTTTCTGCAGATGTTTCAAGTCTTTTCAACATTGTTATGTTTGCTCTGCACCCATAAAAAAAGAAGGAAATTATTTAAATTTTTGTTTTATGCGGGAGCTCCAAATATTATTTAATTAAATTTACTTTTTGCACTCCTCTTACACTTTCCACAAGAAAAATCCTTCAAATATTGTCTAATTACTGTTAATATCTATTATCGTAAAAACTATAGCTTCTTTAGCTTCAGCTTTTTACCCTATATCCGTGAAATTCTTTTTCATTTTACTCAACTTGTTAACGTATCGCCATTTCATCAATTAAAATAGCATTAAAAATAATATATGCTGAATTGTCTACTAACATTTCTAAAGTTTTCAAAGATTCTGTAGTGAAACCTGCCCTACCGTCAATAGACTCGTACCATTTTTTTATTGTTCGAGGATGAGAAAGGCAAGAATCAAATTTTTCTCTGATATAACCGTAAGCTTTACCTTGGTAAAAGTATAATGATAATGCTAAATTTATATTCTCTGATTCACTTTTAATTATTTGTCGACACATAATGTCTCTGATTTCTATAAATGAATTATTTTGAAAAAAATATACATAAAGGTAAATACAGATTTGAAGCACGAACTACCGTGAAGCTAAAGATGGAAGTGTGATTTATATGTCCGTGTGTATGTGTGTACAGAGGCATGTATATATATCTAGTTATATATGAATGTATTTGGGTTCGTTAAATACTGCAAACGTCTGTTCCGATTTCAATAAATGAAATATAATTGATATAGAACTCAACATAAGTTCGTGATATTCCGTAAACATAAGATATTATTGGCTTTAAAAATGGCAAAATTAAATATTTTTACAAAGAAATTAACCAATTTCAAATAGTGTTTTTTTTGCGGCATAATATCCCTTCCGAACACAAATAAATGAAATGTAGCACCCATCCCTTTGTGTCAGTGTCAATTGTATTTGTGAATGTCAGAGAGGATTTCAGAAGGAATTCACAACATTTTTCATGTTGTGAATTTTAGAGAGAATATCGGAAACGAGTTTGAATATCATACGACAAGAGCATCAACTTAGTACCAATTTTGAAAATCTCTAGCTGTAACAACATTTTGCAAATTTATTTATGCTCAAAAACAGAATTTAAGTGAAAAAGTTCCAACTACGTACTTATATTTTCGTTATTTTTTCTTTAGTTTTATGTTACATTAACGAACAATTTAAAATATTGTTAAATGGCAATATTTGCTGCCAAATAAACAAATGCACCATCAAGTTATAAAATTTTTTTAATACCTTGCTTGTTGAAAAATTTCAGAAGAACCGTCTGAAAAGAAATTCCTATTTATTTTGAAAGGTAGCTCTTTCATTTTATATTGCACAGAAGAAAATTATTTTTTCAGTTTACTGAAAAAGTACGATTTTACATTTAGTTAGATATTAATATTTCATGTGTGTTTTCGAAAATAGTACGGTTAATTGTAATATAGTACATATTTTAAACAGCCCATTTGCCATGAAATATAAGAATTTTATTAAATATCTGCATAATAAACAATTAGATAAATATATGTATGAGTTTATGTTTTAGGTAATGAATTAGTAACAATCAATTGTTAACACCCAAACTCAATAACTTAACTAAATACATAAAATTCCACACAATAAAACTTTTAAAATTGAACTGGCTACAAATCTAATTACAGTAAAGGGGTCTTGTGGTTAGAATTCTATATATATGACTACAATACTCTTTAGTAAAACGAATAAATATTTAAAAGTTTTTAAAACGAACCTTACTGAAATTTTAATTAACGGCGGGACATAATTTTTTTTACACAATCGTTGTGAATATTGCGAGCATCCAGACAAATATTTTGATAGGTGAAGGAAAGAATAAACTATGTTCAAGGTTCATTTTTAGGCATTTTGATGTCCCCAAGTATCACATCATAATGCTGGTGTCGAAATCCGATGGTGAAGTTAGTAATTATAGAATATTAATATATAGATTTTAGTAATACTGTACTTTGCATAATATGCTTTTATAATAGTATGCAGACTGAATATAAAGCGGTCATGTTTTTCAGACAGATTTAATATTGTAGTAATATTAAGAGTATGAAAAAACAGAAATATACCACATATGGAAAATGAAAAAAATCATAGAAATATTTGACACGTGACATTATGAAATCGTTGGTAAAATTAAAGTGTACACAGGGAATTTAAATGTTCAATTGCAAGAAAAAATTTAAAATAAAATATAACTTAAAAAAAGCAAGTAATAGAAAGGGCAAGATAATTCGCCCAAAACGGATGCCGAAAGGGTCGCTTAGCATAAAAAAGGAGCTTTGGTAGATAGTATATAAACATCAAATTATTTGACAATACATCTTACAAATCACAGAACAGACTTTTATTCTCAGATTCACCAGAAACCAAGAGAATTGCGATTTGCCTTGGCATCATATCTATATACATATAGACAAGAAAAACAACTGATTGAGATGCACGTCATTTTTCAAATACAAATTTGTATTATAACAAATATTTAAAAACAAATAAAAAGTGGCACCGTTTTAGATGACAACTTCTTCTTTCTATAAAGCGACTATACAAAAACTTTATTACATTCAGAATTATCTGCGTTGTAATTATTTCTTTAGTCAAAACCCAAGGCCGACGCGCCAGTCGATAATAATTCACACACTCAAGAGTTGTGCAATAAGGCTTCTTATTTGAGCTCAATTTATATCCTCAAATTTATTTTCTCAAGTTTAAAACAACGAACTTTATATTTTTATGATTGGTAGATTAATAAAATCTAAAGTGAAAATATAAGAAACAAATATTTTAATACAATTAAATTAAGTATAATTTTTTTTTGACTGGCCAAATAATTCCTTGCTAGTTCTATACGTGTGTGAATATAACATTAAAGTTATACTAATTTATCAGCAGTATAAAAATATCGTGTCTGAATAACAATTTTAAATGCCGTAAATTTACCTTGTCAATGTATTTCATTTTATTTCTTTATTATATGGCGTAGTAACTACTTATATTATCTTCTAACGTTTTTAGATTTTTGTCTATAATATGCATAGATAGCAATAGGATAAATTTTACATTTTTTAAAAATATAATTTAATTGATTTCTTATACATTATAATGTTACAGATTCACTAAAACTACGTATCGGGAAAAGAAAGTTCTTAAAAACTCTATCAAAAATTTCACGGGAGCATAATATGAACTTGTTATAAATAAGTTACCGTAGCTGTTTTAAACATAATCAGTTTCACTTCCACTCCTATTATCGAAAAAAATCATCAATGTATATAATTCTTATCATAATAAGAGCGTATTTTTTATTGAAAAGAAGACGACTAAAATTGTAGACACCATGAACGATTGCTATAGATAAAAATTAATTTTCAAATTTTATAGCTCGGTCTAGTTTCAGACAATAAACAAAAAGGTTTTTGAAAGTAAATAATGAAAAATGTTGAAAACGTATTTTGATGACGTTCAATGTGAGACGTTCTCGTTGAGATGGATGGTACAAAAAGGGAAACGAGCACACTCGATGCGCCACTCTCACAAGCATCAGGTCACGGCGAAAGGAATGTTTTTGATTGTCTAATGACCTACTCAAATATTTGATGAATGAAAACTTTGGCCCGTATTTTTTATATTCGTACTTTAATTTGAGTAGACAATTACTATATTACTTTACCTCTTCTTCGTGATGGATTTTTTAAACTTTGCATTTCAATTTTATGTTGTTGAAACTTCTTTAATACTTTTATATATAGTTTATAATTTGATTGACAGTTGTTGATTGGGATACATATGATGTCGTGTATTTTAATTTATTGATTTTTTTGTTTGTTATTAATTATTTAATTTCCATATTTCTTTTATCCACATCGTTTTAAATTAAATTCTCAACTAGTAGATGGCTTAATTTCTATATAAATCTGGTCTGACCAACAATTTGTGTATTTATTTTTTTATTACCTGCAGTAAAATGGGGAACTGCCTTAATGAAAGAAAGAAAAATACTCATCAATAAATAATAATTTTATGCGTATAAACATTTTGATAAGAATATTCCAGAACAGAATTATAATTTTATGTCTAAAAATGTTAATATAAAAAAAAGTTTATGAGAACTTTATACCGGAATTCAACAAAAGCAACAAGCGCAAACTTTACAAGTCTAAAGTAATTCGGTGTCAAACAGAAAAGAAAAGTGAATGACTTTCCTTTTCTAGTTGTTGACTTTGAAAATCCATACTAAAAGTTTCTGTATGCACTCAATCACCAGGATGTAATTAATTTTGTATAAAATAAAAAATTGTATTCTCTTCTGGTAATATGAAATTGAAAAAAAACTCATCGTCAATTCTTATAATAAGATTACCACAAAGGATATTCTCAGTTGTTTTGTGGATTTTAAGGTTGTTAAAGGTGTTTTGGTCCTGCGTGATATTAAATAAATTAACCAGAATATGCATGGAATAGGAATGGTTCACAATATCCGGAAATTTTAAAAATTTTGCTTTTCATCCGTTTCAAAAATTTTTCTTCAAATGACAGCTAAACAATGAAACGACCGAGAATAATAGGAAACGTTGAAAATATTATTTGAGTTTACATATAGATAGCACTTTGGTAGGATATCATGTATGCTAAAATTGCAATGTTCTCGTAATCCAAATTTCGGCAGAATTGATAAAAACTGATAAAACACGTCACCGACACAAAGATACCTTTACTTGGTGGCTTAATATTTTCTTACCATCTATGCACCGGTGAACACTTATTACTTGCACTTCAATATTTATTTACCTCGGCTCTGAAGGAATTAATGTCAATAAAATAAAAAGAAACCGCCCAAACGTATATTGCAGAAGATATCTCTTTTCTTAGCTAAATATAATATATTGAAATAAGAAATAAAATTCTTATATTTTAATAGCATGTATATCATTATAATATTTAGAGATTAGGCAATATTGTTAAAAATGGCACATGACTCAAAGGATCATAAAATAATATTTGATCAATGATTGCGTTTTGTTTCATAAGTCAATCTAAATCCATTAAAAAGAGAAATATGTTATTGCCCAATACGAAAGATTGGGATGATATTTCTATTGATCATTATTCTATTCAACAATATTGCTGTATCGAGGACGTAAATGGACGTGGTCTTACTGCTATTGAAATAATATTTTGTAGTCAATCTCAATTTTTGAGTACAGCACATTGATAGGGCTGATCAGGTATAGACATTATCATAAAACTTTTCAACAAAAATGAAATAGTAATAGTTTGGATAAAAAACAATGTTGTAAAATAGATTATAAATAACACAAAACATTCTCTTTCGTCTTTGAAAAGAAGTGTAAGTATATTTTCAAAATATTACCACTGTTCTTATCCAAATAGCACTTTGAATCAGATTTCGAGATAATTTATTATTTCCGATACAGAAAACATGCACTTGGTAACTACCCGTGTTGCTCAGGTTTCTCGATCTATTTTAGATTCTTTGAAATATTAATCGCGTTTTTGTATCATAAAGAATACGCATAATTTAAAAGTTATTTAGGATGGTTCAGATAGTGTATATAACATAAAAGCAAAAGGGCTCGTGACTGGAAAATATTGACCTTTTAATATTTAAAAACATTTAAATGAATAACAAAATTTTTAAACGAGGTATCCTGTTTATAATGTTTACGTGACACCGTTAACTGAAATATTTACCTAGCATCAAAAATGTTAATTTAATTGTCTATTAATTAAATCGACATTTGAAACAAACTGTTTACAGGAGCTTTTAGTCCCTTCATTTATTTTACTGGATTTCAAATAATAGTTCAAAAAATTTATGAAGTGACTGTCTGAGCCCTAAATATTACTTTTAACGCTATAAATCTCATAATATTTTCTGGTTTCTATAGTTTTTAATCTAACTATGCAATCACTTTAAGACTTTATTAAACTTTACACATTTTAAATACCTCACAGATGCACTGCAATGGTATAGAATGATCTACCATATGGATATTATACCTTTCAGAGCAAATAAGTGTTGGTGATGAATGGCCTTATATGATGTATATTTTAATAATCTAGATATTGGAAAGCACATAGAGAAATGTTTATTTTTTTAAATACTATTTTTGGTCAAGTATAAAGAAAGGATAAAAGTAAAATGTGTTTTTGTAAAACAAATTGATCATATATTTATTATTATTGCAATTACAAATTTAAAAAACTCAACTAAAATGTTGAGTCTTATAAATATTATTTTCGTCTCTAACAATAAGGATTAATTAGATTGGTAGATATAATTATTAACAATAAGGATTGTCCATTCCCAACTTAACAATTCTGTGTTCCATCTTCGAAGGCGTTAAAAGTTTCATGTTTCTAAATTCATCGAAATCGCAAGGTTTTATTTAGGAAAAAAACAAATAGTACTTTAATTTAATGAAGTACTCATTTTTTTTGATAAATTAGGACATAGGTAAAAACTTTCTTCATTAAAATAAATATATAAAAAATATATAAGTGTTTAAAACAGAAACTGTGTACGTTAACCGGATTTGTCCTTTTATGAAATTGCTACATGTTTCAACATGAGTTGCGTTCTGGGTGTTCTGTTAAAAACCTTTTATAGTTAGTCGACTTATAACATTGCATTATTTTATTATTTGGCTGCAGGAACATACAAGAAAGAGTAGGTAGATTTAACCCATATCGATTTTAAACATTCGCATACACACATACAAATATTAAAAAAAAACAAATTTAATGGAAAAGTGTTTCCATTTATTTAATTTTTTTCTCTTTTTGAATTAATTAGGATATTGGGCCAAATCTGTGCTGTGAAAATATATCGTAAGTAATAAAGTCCACAAGATATCTAACTTATATTAACCTTGATAACAATAATTCAATTCAGGGAAGGGTAATAAAAATAATTTTAAAAAAATATCAAGAATATATAGATAGAAATATATATATATAGAAAAATTTCTCACCAAAATTATAGTAATAAAATATACTTGCCATTCAAGGTTAAGTTTTCTATGACAAACTTTTCTATTACTTGCTTGAATACAATAGCTGCATATACGAAATGTAACAAAAGTGCAAAATTTTGCTACGAGGAAATGGCAGAATATTAGTAACGAAATAGTAATACAGAGGGGTGGAAACAGGTGGCAGCAGAGGTAAAACCAATTTGCCGCATCGGCACCCGCGTATTTCATTTCCTTTGTCATTGCAACGTAAGTAACGAAAAGACAAAATGAGATTGTTACGAGTATGTTTAGATACCTGTATTCAAAACGATCCTTACATTGTAGTTGAAACAAAACAAGGAAGGGTGTATAAAGCTCAACATAAAAACTCACAATATCTAACGAAAAACAATATTTAACGGATCACAATATTTAACGAAAATTTTAATCCATCTACTTCTAGGACTAGATTTAGTAAAATTTTACGATGAGTGTCGTTTTCATGTGATACATATACGTTGGGAATGTGAATGAGTTCTGTATTTGAGTAATTGTACAAAAAAGCATTGAGCTATTCAACATGAAAACTCGATAACTGCGGATATTAACTGATATGCCTTCGTAGGTGAAATTTCTTTTATAAATTGACACGTGCATTTTTTAATGTTAACAAAGGAAGAGACATTCTATTATCAAAATTATATTAAGTATGAAAATAAGTTTTACTAAGAGGGTTTCGTATATACTTAGGTACTCGTAAATATAAATGTTTTAGAATACATAATATTTCTATTAAACTATTTACAAATATGAATATTATTATTCAACATCAAAACGCCTAAAAATCTTTCACAGCCCTTAAAATATCATAAATATCTCAAAAATTAAGTAATTTAAAATTATTACCAATTATGGAAATATTTTGGTAATATTCAAAATTATGAAAAGTTCAGCTTTTTTTGTTTTGTTTGGAGGTAAAGAGGGAAAAAAATTATCGACATTTTGTACAAAATATTTTGAATTATTCCATATGGCTCTATGAAATCATGTTCTTCATGATATATAAAATGGAAAAAAAGAATTTTCAACATATATGAAACATTTTGTCAGTTAACTATAGCAAGTTAATAATATTTGATTTTGTGATTAGATCAAAACTTTTACGTCAAACGGTTTATAAAATAAATAACGGTGACAGACAAAAAGACGGGCGAACGAGTGAGTTTTCTTAGAGGAGTCCGGTTTTTCCGTTTGAGGTACGGAAACATAAATTACTTAACATACTACAATCAGTATCCAAATATACAAACTAGTCAACATAAAACATTGACGGTACACATAAAATATTTTATATTTATTTTTATCCATTATTTGTATCCAATATCTTTGACTTTTCCTAGTCGTCATAGCTAATATATATTTTTCGACACTCATTGATGTCAAAATATAATTTTCATACAATATATAAACGACTGTACCTAAAATTAAAACTTATAGCAAGCTCAATTAGGCTCTGGTTAAATTTTAACTTGGTTATTTAATTTTAAACTCTGTCAACCCACTACAAATTTATTTTTAACTTCATTGGTGTACCCACTAACTTTCGCGTTTGGTTTCCCGCGGACTTGGTTAAAGTATTTAAAATATTCAAACATCTTTTAGACTAATTTAACACCTGCCATTAAAGCTTCAGAATTGTTTTTAAGTTTTCTGGCATTTCTTTGGATTTTAGTTACATCAGGTCTGGTATGAGAAAAAGGGGAGTTTTTCGTCATTTATTCCAATTGATAATTACATTTTATTTAAACAAAATCTTTACTTAAGGTGGTCAATAAACTGATCAAAAGAGTCATTAATCTAAATATGTTATGTATAGCCAAGTAATTTGTATATAAAATCAAGTCATTTAATTTAATAAATAAACACAATTATTCTAGAAAAAAGTTGAATTTTGATGTAAATCGCCAACATGATTTTAATTTTTGCGTGGAACTTCGAGTAAGGGGTATTTATTGATTATTCGATATATTTTCAGTGTGTCTTAAAACTCATTTAAACGAAAGTACTTTTTTTGAACCATCACTATCCTTGAATAGGAAGATGCACACTTCTTGTTAGTGACTTGCTCAAGAACAACTTGTGAGATAGCCTCCTACACCGTTATACATTTTTGGTCTCAAACGACAATGATTCGTTGGCAATTATAAATAAATTTTTAGAGAGTCCATGTATAATAACCAATCACGTCAAGTTGCATACCCACCATAAACACAGATGAGTCCTACCTTTTATTTGGACGGACTCCAAATATCTCAGGCCGTAGCAGTATTTTACAATTTTATTTACGTTTGGAAACGATGATGAATACTTGTGTTTTGATTATTCTAAACTTTTCAATATACTTTTATTACGTGTTTATTTTAAATAGATTGAATTTTTTAATAAAAATATTATTTTAGATCTTAATTTTCTATGATATTTTGTGTTATCCAGAACTGAATGAGCGAAATATATAAGTAACGTATATGAGTTAAATGAACAATTTACTCTTTGAACTTTTCTTTCATTTGATGTTTAATGTATTTAACAGTTTTCTTCAGCTGAACTTAAAATCAATGGAATTTATTTATTTTCTATAATTTATTGATACAAAGCAAAGACACAAAGAAAAACTCGAAAAAAATATTTAATGGATATTACTTGTCTTGGTTAATCTAAATAATTGCTTGTAAATACATTCAATATACAGAGAAGTTAATTCGGTAGTTCTATTTTACTGAAAAAAACTGAAAAATCATTCGTTCATTCCGTTAATATATGATATTTTTCCCATATATTATGTTACGCCATTTATACTAAGTATATAATTCAATTAATCTAATATGTCAACATTTTTGTCCACTCAGTTGTATATATATGGATAAATTATAGTAAAATATTTCAATGGGATGTTATTTGGTAAGCTTTTGTAATTAAATTTAAGTCAGTTTTACTGTTTTTCATTTGCAATGTTCACAATTAAATGAAACTACGTGACGTAGTATTATTTCTACTTTCTTTAATTACTACATCATTTAATTGTGAATAATGAATTTCTACAAAATTAACACCTAATATATTCAATATTTGCAATCTTCAAAATTGGGTGCAACATCACTCTTATTTTTACATCTTATTTTTACTAATAATTTTTCCTAATCCAATAACTATCACGCATGTTCACTTTTTTATGATTATGCAATAAGCTTATTACCAATTTTGAATAACAAAAAAAGCAACTCACAAATATTATGATTCTGAACACAAGATTAATTGTTACGCTTAAATTCCGGAAACAATATTTAGCATGATATAAAAATCATAAAAATTCAGGCGACGTTTATAGTTCTGTTTTACTTCACTTAAGTACCACATATTAAAAATTTAGCATTAATTTAAATAAAAACACTCCACAAACTATGGTTTAATATATTACGCAAATAAGGTGACTAAATTGGCACAGAGCAAGTATTAATAGATTTTATTACGATAACGTAATTATATATGATATAACGAATTTGATTGCTTATTTGTTTATTTGAAAAATATGTACTTAGCGGATAGGAAGGTTGTAATGTTAACATTAGCACTTTATCTAAGACAAATATCTAACAATGTTAACCGTATTATTTTTCTTTTTCAACCAAATACAAGTAGAGCTCCTGTTCTCATGATAAAGGCTCATATTACGGTCAATATAACGTTAAGAAATCTCAACAGTAAGCTCTGCTATTAAACAAATTACACAAGCTCTAAACATAAACTCTAAAAAAAATTAACAATGGGAAAAGAAAGAGAAATATTGATGAATTTTAATAAATACTTAATTGAGGTAAATTAGTTGCCTGCTGAAGTTAATTTCATTTTACACACTAAGGCTAATTTTAAGTTTTGGAAATGAGTTTTATTTTTAAAGGTTTCATTTTGTGACCATATATTTTCTTTCTAAATAATATTTTAGCATATGTTCTCTGCTGCACACTTTTATCACTGAATTCTGAATTCTGACACTGAGTTCTGAATACTCATAATACTTCCGTCCTAGACACATTTATTTGATATTCTATATTTATAAATTGTTTCATTTCTTTGGACACTGTACAAATAAAGGAATTTTCATAAATTTATACAAAATTAGGGAGCCTGTTTTATTTGATTTAAAAATATAATTCGGGTAAAGTTATGCTACAATATTGTTGCCAAATAACTATAACGAATTCTGCTGTTATTTGATAAAATATCAAAGTATTATTAAGATAGAATTAAGAAACAATAACTTTCGAACGTCGGCTTGCGGAAATTGAATACTGCTTAAATATTTAACCTTCC
Organism: Druceiella hillmani; assembly: GCA_039881145.1. NCBI lineage: Eukaryota > Metazoa > Arthropoda > Insecta > Lepidoptera > Hepialidae > Druceiella > Druceiella hillmani. The sequence continues at coordinate 6,842,277 of JAYKKI010000100.1, forward strand.
GTGGTCCTTCGAAATAGAACCTCTTCGATTTTTTCTTTTACCCAATGGTTAACCGCCTTGACAGAGATATGTAAGTAAAGAAAATAGTGCTTATATATATACCGTATCTAGTGAAATTTCTTTCGATTTGACCCTTGGTTTTTGTAAATGTTGGCCGGAATTTTATGCCGGCGCGAATAGATTCATTCGTCTTTATTAGGGGTAGGCTTGCAAATAAGGTGCAGAGAAAATAAGGTCCATACCCAAGGATTTGGGAAAAAATGATGAAGAAAAATCTGAGTAAAGATTTAAAGTCTTTAGTTTTATTGTTCTGCTGGAAGTAGATAAGTATAAGATAGGAAGTAGATAAGACTAAGATAAGTTGATAAATTAATTGAAACATTAAGCTTGCAATACAAAATCACTACATAAACAATCCCTACTTTTGTAATTCATTAAGAGTAAACTAATATTTTTCTAGTTTATCGAAATTAGTTAAACTTTATTTATCTCGTTCTACAGTATGCGCAAATCTTTAACGTGTTCTCATTTGTATTAGGTGTAATAATGGACGTTTCTATGACTAAAGAAAAATTGTATTACATTTCCATAAAGTAATAAATCAATTCATGTACTGTGGTTAAAATCATAGAGTAAACGTTAGCTACACTATGATCATTTGAAGTTTATGATTATGAAAATTTTATGAAACTCTCGTTCTAGATTGCATTCTTAAACACACTATCCTTCTTCTAAATGGCAATGACATAATTACCCTATTTTTACTATAAATTTACACAAACTTGCAATACAAATTGAATACCGGAAAGTTACAATACGTGTTTTCATTTAATACGTAATTCAAACCTAATTCGTTATAAAATCGATGTAATTGGAAGGGATACTGGGTAAGTGCCGCGGTGTTTTATTTGGAGTCATAAAGGGTTAATTTAAAAATTATACTGATTTTAACACATACACATACACACACACCCACACATACACACATAAACATAAACGTGCGCACGTACACACACACACATGCACGCACGCACGCGCGCGTATACACACTCATACACACATACATAACCACGCACGCACAAAGGCACACCCGCACATAGACACACACACGCATACACGCAAACGCACACGCACACACGAATACACGCACACAGAAACATATACACACACGTACACGCACACACACAAACACGCACATATGCAAATGCAAACACGCACACACGCAAACACGTACCCTTAAACACACAAACGTACGCGAACGCACGCGCCCGCACGTACGAGTACGCGCACACGCATCGCGCCCAAACTCATATTCACACGCACACGCACACTGACGTGAACATCACGCGCACACGCACGCGCACACACGCACACGCACTCACGCACACACACACCCACACCATATATCATTTTACCCACATTAAAATGATAACCAGTCGAAGTCCTATTTTGGTTTTGAGATTCAAACTGGTGTTGAAATGGACGAGATTTGTGCGTCGGCCTTCTTATAACAAAACAACGGCTTATTTGACATACGAAATTTATTTACTGTTAGTATTTAGATTTTCTTTTAAGATTGGATGATCGCATGAGAAATATGAGATGAATGAGAGTGTATCTAAGAAATAAATTAGATGAGTTCGGTGAAGTGTTTTTTCGAAGGTGAAATTGATAATGGTTATTTCCAACGTAGCAGACTGACGAACTTGGGTGACGTAGATGGTATGTCCCCCGAATCGCACATGAAAAGCTCAATTTTAAGTTTTGGAAATGTGTTATTTTCTCCTCTAAGTACCATATTTGAAATCCTTTCACCAGCGTATCTGTGTCGGCACACTTTATTTTCATTTTAAACTTCTTCAAATTTTCTCGCTAAACACTGACGGTATTGGCATTTTGAAATGGTTGAGTTTCGACGCAAAAAAAATTGCAATATTACCCAATGCTATGGCTTCTTCCCTATTTTGTCCACCTTACTAAACAAAATCGTGTTAGGACTAATCTCACTGTAATTTCATAATGTACTAAACAACAAGAAAAGCAACAATGATAAGAATTGAGCTAGAAACCATATTAAATAATGTCCCATCTCCCATCTCATATACTCTACGTAGGCCAGTGATGAAGCACTTTTGAGAAATTTGACCGCGCTTCTTGTAGCCCCCAAGACAGTTTTCGCCAACCATATATTTTATAATTAGTTATGTTTACTAATTTATTTATTTATACATATTTACAGAAATGTTAGAGCTATTGTATCTATGATGTTAAACAACAATGACAAGACGATTAATAAAGCAATTAACAAGAAAACTTAATTCATTAAATTACGGCCCATAAAGATGATAGATTTCAAAATATTTTTCCTATCACCATGCACATTTTAAACTCTGATGCAAGCCTGAGTGGGCAGTTCAGCAATTGCATACTATGGGAAAGTGAAAAATAATGATCTAATGAAGTCCTAGATAACCGAATAGCAAAAACATATGAAATATATAAGTGAAAGTTGCTATTAGGTACGAAGTGTGAAAGTTGTTTTCCATAAATTAGAGCTCAAAATCAAAAGATAGATTTTAATAAAGAAACTTCTACTCTGCAGTGCAACGTATTGTAAATCAGCGTACCAAAAAGAATATCGGTAGGAAAGAAAGGGAAGCAATCATATCAGAGGTAGGTTCTTGGACACAATAAACCCGTACTGTGAGCTCTCAAAAATAATATAGGCTTTCAAGTTTTTTTCGCCCTAAAGTCATTATAATAAATTAAATGAAGAGACCTATTTGGAGTCCCGGGAATTACGCAATACAAATCCAAGGTATGTGCAAATGTAATCACACTGCTGATAATATAATCTAAGAAAATACGTAGTAAAAACCTGAAATTCGAATCCTGGCTGAATCAAGATTGCGTGTAATGAAATCGGAAGGAAAATTATCCCCTCATATGTATATAAATATATATATATATATATATATACATATATATATATATATATATGTATATATATATATATATATATATATATATATATATATATATATATATATATATATAATATTATAAATAATATGATATTTCAAAATAAAATTTAACTGTGTTTTTCAGATATTTTCAAAATGATGTTTTTTTAAGTTTAGATTAAAAGGACTGCAAATAGTCGAAAGTCTTAAACAAGAATTTGAAGCGAACGAAATTTTTTCCCTAAAATTTTAGGTCATGTTAATGGTGAAGTGCTCGTTGCTAGCATCCAGATAAAAAGTGTACAGTACGCAATTTCGTTCCTAATAATTTTCATGGCTCAGAAAAGAGTACGTAATTAATTTGCATTCTTTTGCCCTTTCCAATCTTAGCTGTAATCCAGTTCTAGATTGAAATTGTAAAGTGATGCTTTTGAATCGTAATTTTCAACGTTCCATGAAATATAGTACTTTGACTGAGTGAGAATTTTCATCGCGATATTTTCGAGTAGTAACAGACTCTTTACTTTTATGCCATAGACATCATTATCATAAGATAATGAAAAAATATAATTGCTTAACGGTTCAACTAAAATACTCATATATTTAAATGACAGGTAATATGCTTAGATATATTTGATTAATTATTCTAAAATTAACACTGCGAATATTACATGCATTTTTATATATATATATGTATATATATATATATATATATATATATATATATATATATATATATATATATGTATATATATATATATATATATATATATATATATATATATGTATATATATATATATATATATATATATATATATACAATGTTTGTGGATGTATATGAGAAAACATTTTTTAGCTTAAATCAGCAAGCATTTAAAAATTAAGTGCGAGATATATCCCTATATTTTGAAGCTGATTTTCTTAGTACATTAAATTTTTTCTTCTTTTGGCGACATTTTATTTCGATTTATTTATAAATTAAATAGATATTTTCATCAATATTTTAAAACAAAAAAACTCGACGATGCTTCTCCCCATTTGACCAAATTTTTACACAGGGCCGTCCAGTTATTCTCAAGATATATAAACGTCACCAAATTGTCCTCTCAACAAAATGTTCTCTTCCTTGAAATATATTTAAAATATATGGTGGCTTATCATTTGCAACCTAAATTTCAGCTTGAATATGGTATGTAATGTTTCTAATAGTGATGAAGGAATTACATGTCTTGTAATAAAAAAAAACGAGTGTGCTTTCGACCACACGACTGAAGTAAAACTTCAAATTCACAAAATATGAACTTTAAAATGAATTTACAATTTTATTCACTTTAAACGTAGAATATTTAATGTATTGAACAAAACAATAATTTATAAAATTGTTCAAAAACGAAATGAAATTACAAAATAATAAAAAAATCACCGTTCGCGTAACGCTAGCAAGAAGAGAGAAAAGAAAAAAAAAGAGAAAAAAAAAGAAAATGTGTGCTCGCACCTCTTTTTCTTGTCCCTACAGTAATATAACGTAACTCTCTCTCTTTCTGTCTTCACTAACTTATATCTCCCTCTAAACTTCCGTTCGCCTCGCCTGATCACACTTTTCGTAACGCTCTCGTCACGCATTCACCAGCTTACTCACCAAGTCAAGCGTGCGTAAAGAAGTTTTACTTCAAAAACATGTCAATAAATACATATAAAGAGTATATATAAACTTACTCCGTCTTTCTTTACTTATGTAATGACAAAGATATTTTATGACATTTGAAACATTCATTGCCGTTAGTACACTTGAAACATTCATTACTGTTGTTGTTTTTTGCTTGCTAGACTCGGTGTGACAGAAACAAGACTATGTGAATTATTCGGCATAATTTCCAAATTTTGTGAAAAATAATAATTATGAAAGAAAGTCTGTCAAAAAATAAGTGTTCAATAGGCAAAATAAATTAACGAGATTAAAAGAGAAATTAAAACCTTCAGATTTTACAATTCTACAGGTATCGGCGTGCTTTTGTAAGGTTTTCGTAATATTTGTAGCTACTTATTAACATAAACGTTACTAATTATAACGTAGTTTTAATGTAATATAAACAACTAAATACGATTTCACTTGGGTATCACTAATTCCATACAATCAAATATAATATGTGGTTTAGACAATATTAATATATTTTTGTTACATACTATGTATTATAAATATTTTTTACCATATTTTTGGGCATGATATTATTTTTCTCCATTTGTTTCGATAAAAATCGCTTAAAGTTTTTGTTATCCATTTTATAGCACACTGATAAAAAACTGAAAATTATTTAAGAGATAACAAGAGAAAAAAAATATTATTTTCCATAGCACATAATTTTCTAATTATATTTTTTCAGGTTGGAGGTAGTGCAAAAGTTTGTGGACAATGCCATATTTCCTTTTAGTATCATTAAAAGGAAACTAATTAGACTACCGCAGTAGGAAAAGAAAATATTCAGCAACATAATTTAGTTTAGTTTAGAAAAACCTTACGTTTAGAAAAACCTTGAACAAAATCGCTTTGTTCTTTTATGGATATTTTTTTTGCTTGAATATTTAATAGCGCAATACAATATGACAATATGCTGACACACAATATTTAAAAACAATATTTTATTTAAGTCTTTTGTTCACGTAGACATAATAAAATAAGAATACACCCAAGAAATCAAATGTCTATTACTATCCGTATACAGTAAAATATTTTTCCAGGCGAACGTTCCCTTTTTCCTTTTGAAATTGTCGACCGTCCTAATGCAGAAATACAACAAGATATAAAAACGTATGTATCCACATAATATTTCTCTCGTTCTACCTAACCCTTGATTCGCGTTAGTATCGGCAGATAATTTAGGTCAGCGTGGAAGCCGTCATTTGTCTTTATTAGAGGCAGACGCGAAGATTACCTCACTGGGTTAAGTTTCAATATCCAAGGATTCGAGGAACTACGGTAAAGATAAATCAATACAAGGGTTTAATACTTACGTGTGCATTTTCGACTTTGGGGTAAAATAATTTATTTTGCAAGACTATCAGATTATTATAATTACTCAGATTCGTAATACTAGAATAATTTCAGATATTTCGTTGTTTCATTTGACGTACTTTTTGCTGAATGCTTGAGCTTAATCTTAAATAATTCCGCGGTTAATACCGATTACTCATACTTTTTTAAAGTTAAATGCTAAAGATTATATTATATAAATTTATGAATTTTATGCAAATATGCCAACATACCTTTAAACAATTTTATGGCATAAAAAGTAATACGACCCTTGCAAAGAATAGTTTTACAAATTGTCAATATAAAAGGATGTTCATCGCAAACAGATTCTTTGGTGTATATTTTACTTGGAAGATTACATTCATTTTCTGCCTCACATCTCTACTGCATCTCTCTTCTGTATTTGATGGGCTCATAGGAAGTAAGTGTACTGCGTAAATCATATTCTCTGCACGAACATAATTGCTCTTTTATAGTTATATTCTCTATAGGTCTATGAGAAGATCCTAGTATAGTACATTTTTATTTCGTGTGCTTCATATTCATTCAAAGGCTGGGCTTACGTAATAACATAGTCGATGCGAAGGAATCTTATGATATTGCAAACTATATTTACGTATATTGTCGTTCGATACAATTAATATGAATTCCATTAGAAAAAATGGAAAATATGATATTTGTTTAAATAAAAAATCTCGTAGTTGTAAATATTTAACTTCGTCCAAGTTTCCTACCATTGCTTTTTTGGCTCTGTAAATATCTATAATAGAATATCAATATTCCTACGAAAGCATAAAACTTGAATGAAGTAACTATATTCAACGACGTGATTTTTTATTTTATCTTCCATACATTTTTGGGAATTTTATATGGGTGGCATTGACAATCATATCGATACTTTTCTGTAACAGAAATTATTTAATTGTATACCTATTACATATTAAATATATTTTACGTAATCATAGTAAACTATTCCTCAGTTTTTGATATTATTCCAATATTTAAATCCGATACATTCTAGGTGTAATTAAATGGTAATTTGACACCGTACTGCGCATGTTGAAAATTACATTTTTTATTTTTTATCAATATGCAGATTGTCAAAAAACGTATAGTTAGCAAAAGTTTAATATTATTAGTCAGGAAGTTAATTTTATATTTCCCTATATATTACGATGCAGACACTGAATAGAAGACACTGAATATTTTCAAATTTTCAATCTATACATCGTCACATTTAATTTAATCACTAAAAGATCTAGAAACTACTATTTTTTTCGTAGACGTATTATTTACGACCGTTTGGGGGAAAGTCACCGCTCGTTTGGCTTTCGGAAATCATATTCTTCCCATTTAATATTTGATTCTTAGGAATAGATGGAAGTCGAATGGTGTGAGATTGAAGCTGTACGACAAATGTCTCTTAACTTCTATACCCGGCTTGTGAAACATTCAATAATTTGTCTAACTGAGTGTGCAGGGGCTTTGTTGTGATGAAGAAGAATGGGCACAGCATTTATTACATAACAAACATAACAAAAAAAGTTTATTACATAAAAAAGAAAAATATCTAACACAATTAAATTTGATGAAGTTTCAGTTACATTAACGTAAAAATGTCGAACTGATTTATATTGTAATATAATACAATAATAACACGAAAGATCATTTTTAAATTTTTTTAACGGTTTTATACTCAAATACTTAAATACTCTAAAGTACTCAATACTCTTAACAAATAAATATTCGTAATAAACATCTTTTTATATCAAAAATAAAATGAAAAGCAAAAATAAAGGTAATATTTTCTTATTAATGCACAATTTTTTTGGTTTATTATTTTATTTCTGACCGTCTTTCTAAACGCATTATCGCAATTTTTTGTTCATAATTTGTATCTAAATAATTTATTCTTATACCTATATTTTATTTACAAAAAACTGACATTTGGAGAAAAGTACAAAAATTTCTAAGAAAAGGAGACATTGATCCACAAATAATGATTTGTTATAATATAATAATACTAATCCTAGCAACTATATTTTTTCATCATTTTGACTTGAGTACTTTTGGAAGTGGAGCGGTTTGCATATATTTTGCGAACACTTTCATCAATATTCCTAAAACTATGTTATTTTATGTAAAATTATAAAAAAAATTTTGGAACCTTTTAGTATCACTTATTTAAATAATACTTCTGACAATATGTCAAATAAAGATAGAAATTAAGAATTAAACTTGTCCAATTTTTTAACAAATATCTTTAATCTCAACTCCAGAATATTGTACATGTGAGTTAATTTTATGGATACATTATTAATTTACTAATATTAGATAGAATTAATTATATTAGATACATTATTTATATCAGGTTTAAATACCTAGTATTAGTTTTAAACCATAGCATTACGTAGCTACTACTAAATTCACCAAAAAAATGGTTAAACTTAAAAGTTGAGAGTAGTAGACTATTAGAATATTTAATCACAAATGAACTTAAATTTTCTCTTTTTTTTTCTTTTTAATTAAATTTTTCTGGCAGTCGTATTTCAAATCTATTATTTTTTATTTAACTATTAGACAAAAATTTAGAATCCAAGTTTTTAAGCCTCAATATAATAAACCCACTTCCATTAAATTATTAACCCGACAAATAAATGGTCTCATGCAAATTCCATTGTTCTCACTCGGATGCAGTGTTTAAAAAAAATATTTTTACTCTTTCGATATGTACAGTTTTAATTTTTAATTCAATTAAAATAGGAGAAAAATAATTTCAATTTAAATAAAAAAGAAACGATTTTATTTTCTAACAGAAATCGAGATAAATTTTTTCAAATTTTATGTTATGAAAATCGAAGATTCTTGTGGAGTGTAACAGCAGTATTAGAAGTATCTGTAATTGAAAGTAATTTAATATAAAAGCATAGTTCATTTTGAAGAATGACTTACTCAGTCATTTAATGACATCTGGTGACTGATATATTGCCAATAATCTTTTCAAATTTAAAAGCCCAAATTTTATTTCTAAGTTTTAAGATATTAATTATTTAATTGAAAACTAATAATAAAAACTTACAGTGAGAGATAAACATTAACTATTATTAAAACAAAAGAAAGAATTTTAAGAAAATTTTAATTAGTTAATCTTAGTTAACCGAACGAGTAACCTTTTTTATATTTTACAATATTTTAGTTCGAATAGTTTATGACTTAATTTACAATTTACAGATAAATTTAAGATATTTGTTGACACAAGGCACACCATTTCTTATATTTTAAAATTATTCCTATGTATGAATAACAGCTTCCATTAATTGTGGAGTGTAACAGCAGTGTTAGAAGTATCTGTAATTGAAAGTAATTTAATATAAAAGCATAATGCATTTTGAAGAATGACTTACTCAGTCATTTAATGACATTTCGTGACTGATATATTGCCAATAAAATATTTTTACTCTTTCCGTGCATACAGTTTTAATTTTTAATTCAATTAAAATAAAAGAAAAATAATTTCATTTTACACAAACAAGAAACGATTTTATTTTCCCACAGAAATTGAGAATTCCTTTCAAAAATTTATGTGATAAAAATCGAAGGTTATTATGAATTTTAACAGCAGTGTTAGAGGTATCTGTAATTTAAAATAATTTAATATAAAAGCATAGTGAATTTTGAAGAATGACTTACGGAGGCATTTAACGATATCTGGTGACTGATATATTGCTAATAATATTTTCAAACTTTAAATACCAAACTTTACTTCTAAATTTCAATGTACTAATTATTTAATTGAAAACTAATAATTAAAACTTAAAGTGAGAGATAAACATTAACTTATATTAAAACAAACAAAGCATTTTAACAAAATTTGTACGAGAAAACCTATTATATTTTACATATTTCATTTAATTTCATTTCAAAATAAAAAATAACGTTTTTTTATATTATAGTTTGATTAAATATTACAAAAAATATTTCAGATTCAATATGCATTCTTAGTATTTATACATAACTGTAAAAATATTTCCCTAAAAAATACAATAATTAAATAAGAAATAATCCGTAAAATGGTTTAATTTATTAAATTTGTTTTGGTTCATTTTCATAGAATTTCTTCTATTATTTTGTCCTTTTACATTATTTTGCATAATTAGTTTACGCAGTTTCAAGATTTACAGATATTTTTCTCCTGGATGAAGTTATATTCGTAAACAAACTGTCCTTTTGAAATAAATGTTTGTCATTTGTACCACATAACATGAAACAATTAATTTTTTACGTGATATTCTGGATTTTGTTTATTGTCTAAAATTATTTTGTTTTATGTATACTAATGAAATAAACAGTCGAAAATATTATAACAAGGAAACGGAACAAAAGACGAAAATAAAGAAAATAACTGATTTCTTAAGATAAGTAGTATCACCATAAATTGTACTAGCTGCCAGTAAAACGCTTGTGATAACGTATTTTCTTTACCTTTCGAAGCAACTTTTAAGAAGGAAACTCTCATTACGCAGACAATTTTTTAGTTTTGAGTTCGTAACCGCGTACTTATTTATTTATTTCGAATTGTAACGTACATGTAACGTGTATAGTTGGTGGACTTATTGTTACATGATCAATCTCATCCAATCAACCACATTAATTAAATAGAAACTCTTTATGATATGGGTGACTATAAATGACATTAACAAAGGAACAAAACTAATTAGGATATTAAAAAAAATAACAAAATAATGTCGTAACATATAAATAAGGCAACCAAAGTAAATACGAAAATGGAAAATAGAAAGTAAATTGAATTAATAATACTAAAATTGGATTAATAATAATAAATGATAAAATTATGAAGAACAAGGAAAGGGGAACAAAATATAATTCACAAGCGTAGGACTAGGGGAATATGAGAGGAAAACTTTTTCAGATTTAGAATAAAAATTTAAACTTTTATACTTAAAGTCTCTAATTGACTACTATATTGTACATCTGTACTATATTTAAAAACTTTAAGTAGAATATTTTCCGAGGAAATTTCCTATGACTGACGCATAGACTGACAGACAACCGAAGTGATCATGTAATTGTTCCATGTTCGCAATTTTACCAGGAAACACTAAAAACAATTAAATCCATTTTTTCCTTTACAATATTAGTTAAAATTAAACATAGCTCATAGGAGTCAACACAATTATCTGTACTGAATACGATAATTGATATATTTTATAATTTACTACATGAATAATCTCTTGAGATGATAAATGCGATTATATCCAGCATTCATTATTTAGTACAATCATACATTTATGTTGATAACATGCTTAATCACCATCAGTACTCCTCACCATTTAAGGACAATTCTTAGATCAAAATTATTAGTGATCGATTTGGGAGTTGTATTGCATTTACGTGGATATTCCTATGTACAAAAAGCGACATTTATATAGCTCAAAGCCCCACGTTCGACAATGCAATAAATTTCTTATGAGTTTTTAAGTGACTTTATTATATTAAAGCAAAATGAGTTAGAAGCCTACTTAATTGTACGAAAGTCACAGGAAATTAAGTACAGTGTAATCGGTTCGATTACAATTGTAAAAAAATGTATTATCGGACGTCGTTTCTGCATTTTCTGTATAAAACCTCTATCTCTCCGAACAACCGATGAATATTTAGAGCTTTGATTAAGTGTTAGCGTTTCACTATCATCAGAATTAATTTAGGTTTTAATCTGTACGGTATTGAAATCACTTTTGTTTCTTTCCAGTAATTTCTTTAAAAGGTATGGACCGATCCTCCTTAGATTATTATATGATTCCGATCAATATTATAAACCTTTTTGCAATAAAGTAGTTCTATGTCATTGGAAATTTTAATACCTTTTTTTAATCACAAACATTAATAACTTGGTGTTTTTTATATCTGAAATATTAGTATCAACATTTTAACATTCAATTTAAAAAATGTATTAAGTCGTTAAAATCACAATAAAACTAATTATGATGTTATTATAAGAAATGTATTCTTCTAAGCAATATACATTACCATAGTGCTAATCATTACCATATTGAATCTCGATGCAGCCTTAACATATGAGACATAATTGATAATCAGGAAGGATACTCAACTGTGGTTGGCAAGGCCACTAGTAGACCAATTATTATATTTTTAGGGCAAAGATAAGCAAATAAGTAAATTAACCGATCATATACTTAACGTAAATTTTAAAAAAATAATCCAAACGTAAGCGAAAAGATAACTTGAGTTTAATCCATTAAAATCATTAAAGGCCAAATAACGACCGACTTTGAAGGGTTTCTCACTCACTTGCATACTTGCATATGGATTATTTGTTATTTGCTGGGAAAATCGAAGATCATATAAAAATTTAGGCTATCGCATGTTTCTATTACAAAGTTTTTACTTGAAAAGGTCAGGTGATATTTCAATGCAGTTAAAAATTCTCTGTTAAAAATTTAACGTTTATGACTTTTTGTGTTTTTGGCAACTAATTTAAACACACGTGATATTGTGTATTAAATGCTTTTGCTCCGTTCTTTATTTACAAGGGATTCATTTTACAATAACGTTTAGTCATTTTTCTTGCGCTAGAAACAAGATTTGATAAAAAATTATTTTTCTGCGAAACTTCATTGCATAGCGCGTTCAATAACACGTTTTTACCTAAAAAAGAATCCATTGCTCGAAAATAATGCATTATATTGAATATTATATTTTACTTGCAGTTTTATCCATGTGGGAACCTAATGTGAGAACCGATTAATTATGGCTGGTTGCGCACTGAATTCGTATGCTTAAATGAAGAAAAACCGGCCAAGTGGGAGTCGGACTTGCGCATGAAATATTTTGTAACTCCACATAATATTAATTTATCAGTTTGTATTTCCCAAAGTTCTCAAAAATATTCCATATCTCAAAAACTACCCAATATATCTAATTCAAACTAATTATTCCTTGAACATTTATTTTAAATTCCACTACCTTATTTTTCCAGAATTTTACACAAATTAGTTGGAACGTTACAGACAGAGTTACAGTTTTTAAGATTTTAGAAGCGCATATCTCACCAAATATTTACTTAAATAAAAATGTCTTTTGAAACTCTGTATCATTTTTAGACCTATCTAATTATATTCCATACGCCTATGTGCATTATATATTTTTCAATCATTTACATGTATGGAGTGCGACCCCTAATATTATTTATTTTCATATTTCCACTATTTCATTGTATGGTAGTTCTCCTAGTAAAATGGCGACGATATTCGAACAGAGAGACAGATGGACAGGACGAAATTATAATGGTTCCGTGTTTGCTACTTAGCTACGGAATCCGAAAATCAGTTAAATACAGTTTTCGAAAAAAATTTGAACTACAATATTTACTTTAAAAAATTTTATAAAAAATGCATTAATGCAAAATTTTTTACAAGTAATTTGTCATTAATTATTTGACAATGATACGATCTTGAAGTTTAATGAATTTTGTGAAACTCTAAATAAATAAATATAAATAAATTTAGAGAAAATATTTGTATGAGTGGTACACATTATTACTACAAAGTAAACAAAAGGATATTTTAACTGATTTACAGCAAATCTGATAAGCTTCTGGTATTTCTTAGCGATTGAATGGAGTTTTTGAATTGTATGTAAAATTAAATGCCTGTGATTCAACACTCATCATTTAATAACGACTTTTTCGTAGCAAAATAAAAATTGAAAATTGTATGTGCAAAATCTTTCATACGTATGTTCAGTTACGGAATGTGAAATTGAAAGAGCAATATATTTAAAAACATTAAAGTTAAAAAAGTTCTAAAATTTTCAATTAAGGCAGTTAATATCTCATTTTAATTTTCTGTAGATTTTAAAATTTTTAAGAACAGCATTTTTCCAGTGATCTCATCGCTTGTACAAGTGACGCCGTAACTAGGGAAAAGTTTTCAGTATGTTTAATATATCAAACGTAATATATCAACTCGTAATATATCAAACGTAAATAAAATGTAAATAAAATTCAAATCTAGCACCATTATATAGATTCATATAGTTTCAGAGAGTATCGTCATAATGACGAGCAAAATTTCACAATGGTTGAAATTTTCTAAGTAAAACCCTGTTATGATTATTAGGATTTAATTAAGTAATACAGAAAATCCAGTCATCGATATTCTCTAGCCTATGTATTTAATCCGCATAGAATACTTTAGCATTCGATATTTTGAACTTAGAATCATTTCTTTTTCTCATATAAAATAAACATGCTGAAAACTTTTCCCTAGATACGGCGTCACTCAAATTTTACTGAATGTGCTCAAATACACTCGTGAGGGATTGGAAAAGCCTTTTCTTTTACAAATTGACTCTTCCGTTTATTCCGTCGACGTGTAGGTTGAATTGTTTCCCAGAAATAGGTTTCCAATAGTCTCGTTATTAATAGAAAGCTTTTTAATTTGGTTTGCTTTTAAAGAACTATATTTTGATGATTATTAGTTTTAGGTTTTTAATTTTATTTTCCAAAAACACTGGATATTGATAAATCTTATTGCGTGAAGCATAAATAAAAAATAATCAGTAAGTATAGCATTGTGAAACGACTTACTAAGTTCGTAGAAAAACTAAGTATGTATTTTTTAAATATTAAATTAAATTTAAGTTTTTCTTCACAAATAAGTAACTAAAACGATGCATGAGATTGTAAAGTGATGAATTGAGGAAAAGTCACCATTGATAAACTGCGCGTTTTTCTCAACTTTAGGTAAAAAGTAATCAAATGAAATGAATATAAAAGAATGAAAACGACACGCATCTATATGTAGATACGGTCAATTTATTTCCTGGGGCAATTTTAAATGTTACATATTTATTAAATATTATTAAAATATTTGAGAGTTTAAGGCAATTAAAATGGTCTTTATAAATAATTAGTCAAAGTTTAAAATAAAAAAAAATTTATATTTTACAAACTCCTGCAACTTTTTTTAGATATCTTATATTTCATGACCCGGGGGTCGCTGTGAAAACTTTAAAAATGATCTAACATTAGTCGCAACCATAGACACAGAGCACTTCTAAGTCAATGTTTCTATTTTGTCTCGCCTGTTTTGACCACTTTGCCCTAAAACACGCCAAGGCGAAAAGCAGAGCAATAAAAATAATGACAAAAATACACCGCACCAATTTTACTTTATTACTAAATTGGAACACTTTCTGAATACAGGAAAATTCTTTGATAAAACTTTCAACCAAAACGAACAATTGATATTCGAATCCTTAACAAATATCATGCAATTAAAAATAAAAAAATATATTATGTCATCAAAATTTTGCATTCTATAATAATTTAAAAATAAATGTACCAACAGAAACCATAATAAATTTAGTTTATTATGTTTTCCTGTAAAACTTTTAAGTTCACTTGTAAAATATACTGAAAAGTTTTCCAATGGATTATGAAAATAGATTTATTACTTTTTGCTCGCCTCAAGTCAAGACGGTATTTTTTTACTAAATATCGGTATATTTTAATGTAATTAAACTCGGCTGTATATTTGGAGGTAAATAAATAAAACGTTCCACTTATCTACTGATGCACTTACATGTAGATGCATATTTTAAGGTACATAAAAACATATTTAATAATGTTTTTGCTTATTAAGATTTATGAAATAGCAAGATTTAGCATAACGTCGATCAAATTTGCATATCTGATAAGATTATATAATCACAACGTACAGCTGTAAAAATGTGATAACAAGGATTATTCATGTGAAATTCATTAATAAATTAATATATTAAAATCTCAAGTTAATTACGCAATAAACAAATTTAATGAGACAGCCCCTCAAATTAACATACATTGAAAACGATTTTGGTTTTGAAGCCATGTCTCGATTACTATAATTGTCCCTGGGAAATTAAGACAATCATGGAGTATTTCAAGGTTAAGAAGATAATACTTGTGTAAATTTATTTGTCATTTATATTTAAGTCATTCTTTTATTCATCTAACCGCAAAAATTGGAAACACGGAAACGCACGCTTATTACGTATTGTTTTAAAATAGTCTAATTTTGTATAACCTATGGGCTTTCGGTGTTTCCCTTATAAACTTATTTATGAAAAAGTTGTTTTAGCTTGACTAGTTTTTCCATAAGTTTTTTTTCAATTTGTTCAATCAAGTTTACCTTTTAATGGCGCACCTTGATTAGGGACGTTCTCCACGTCGTAAGATGAAAACTCTAATCAGGCGTTTGTGTTTATATGGAAATATTGAGAGATAGTGGACAGACATTTTCGTTTGAATATTTAATGTCCAATCGTAAATATTAACATTTTAAGGAATATTATTTAGGCATAAAGCATAATATTCCAGGGAGATTTTGAGGACAGTGCACCAAAAGAATGTTATATAACAAACAATTAATTATTTGTGAATGGAAATGATCTTATAAATTAAATATACGTTTAGAAGGAAATTTCAATATGAAGATTCTTCAAGGTATATTTTAATTGATAAATACGAAATTTTAATAGCTTTGCGAAAATATATACTACGTAATAACAATTATCTTACAATATTTTAACGTCATCAGTATATTGAATAAAAAAATAATGAAAACCTTGAATAAATAGATTACAGAAAGTAATTAATATTGCAAAATTTTACGTTCAGTTTTTGACAAATGTTATCTCTGTTACGTGATTCCAAGCAAAATATTTATAATTAGCATTAGATCCCATATGTTAAACAATGCAATGATAGTTAAGTTCTATTATGTTAAAATAACTTAGAATTAATTTTATTGCAATTCTAATTTTTTTAATTTTACAGAAAATAGGGCAATACAGAAATTTTTTTTATTATAGACTACTTTTTAGTTTCACTTTCTGCGTTATAATGAATTTGTTTAACATAGATTTCAGAGCAATTATATCATTCTCTGAAATAATATTATACGCAAAATTAAAATATATTCTACTTGTTAGTCAATGGTATTAAAACTTTTCCTCGAATCTTGGCTTTGCTAAGGCATTGCTGAACGTGCTCAAGCATTCTTCAGGCAGATTTAATAACATTTTGTTATAACCACGTTTTCTTGTTCAATTTATGGGTAGATTAACTTTGAAATATCAAACTTTGTTCCTCAGAAAAAATTTTAGATTTGTATTATTGCTATAGACAAACTTATGGTATGGTTATACACAAGTTTATTTAAAAATTAATTCGCATATATTATATTTTTATTTCATTTAGATGGAATAATTGTTAAGTAAAAAGTGAAAAATTATAGAAGTTGAAAGCTTTTTCATAAAAAAATAAAAGTAGGTAAATATTTTGGCATGTGATATTATATTAATGTAATTAATTCTCCTGCGGAACCAAACAGATGCCATCCTCCATGACACACAAATCCGCTAACGATCAAGCACACATGCAAACAGCCATATGGATATATATACCTCTACATACATATAAAGGAAACAATAATTTTGGTATTTTATATGAAAATACTGGCTAATAAGCAAGCAACAATATTAATGTGACTATCATTTTACTAACCCCACAGCAGCCTTAAGTTTACGTATTTAGTTTAACTATACAATAAACTTATAACTTATTAACTTAAACTTATTATTCCATTAACATAATCTTTTTCTGTTACAAAAATTTGCCTTTATTTAATTTTATTATTATAAATTTATTACCAAAATTATTTTTTCTTTACCGATTATTGAAAACTAAAATAAACAGCAGAAATATGCTGTGAAAGTTCCATCAAACAACTTTGAATTATGTATTGGGCTTACAAATTCCATGATATTTGCATTCATTTTGATATCTATTTGCAAATTCGATATTGTATTTTCCAAAATCTATGAATTGATAAGATATTCACTAAGATAAAAATAACGAATATTCCTCAACAATAAAACAATACTAACCAATTTAATTTGGGTTTATTTGGCGATTAAACACGTTCACAATCTTCATACCCAGTGCATGTTCCATAATTGCTTTAAGATTTCTGTCGTTAAAAATATTCGATATAAAAATTACTATTATTTAAAATTTGCCATCGCCGATTACGATTTTCTTCGTAATTTATCGCTGATAGGAAACTAAGAATTCATTTCTAATAAAGCCGGTTTCACAGCAAAAAAACTGCATGCAAAGGATTTTTTCTGGTTATCCAAATTTATGAAGCATTATCTAAAATTTTATTTTCATGTATAGATTCAGAAGCAAGGAACATTTCAAAAATTGTTAATTCATTTTAAAAAATAATTTTAAATATTATTAATTTATCGTATTATGCCTAAAATATTTTCATAACTGGTCTTCGTCTCTAAGTATGTATAAAAACATGTTTGTACTACGAAGAAAAACCAACGAAAAGGAAAAATTGGACGCAAAAAATGCGTTTCAAATCAAATCATTATGAAGACAACCTGCAGCACAGTGCTTCTTTTATGTTTTATTTTTTCTATTTATTATTAAAAAAGTTAAATATCATTTATGCGATGAAAAATGGTCTTTAGACAATATTCTCTTACCTCTTGCTTATGAGCGTGTTTCCATGCTAGACGAAAAACCGTAATATTTTCTAAGTTTACTCTAAACTTTGGGAATATGTGGTATAATGATTTTGATATGGTAAACTTTCATCTATAACTTATGTTGATAATTTTTAATTGATTTCGTATATTTATTTTTTGAGAATGGTCGTTTTGCAACTCATTCCCCGCTAAAATCGCAAACGAGGGACAAGTTCATACGATTCATTCGAAAGTACTAAAATGTTAATTTTCTCTTTTTAAATTTGTATATAAAATAATTTAGATTGACGCAAGAAGAAAAGAGAAAAAGAAAAATATTTATTTAATAAAATTTCTGCAGTACATATCGTAATATCAGCTTGTCATTCTGCGCTGAGATGCGTCCCAAGGTGGCCGCGGTACAGAATATACGCAATGCGTTTCTACACTATTGGTGTAATAATAGTCTGATTGAATGTTCTGAGCCATGATAATACATTTTCTAATTTTTAATTGAAATTTTTTTTTGCAGTGTCCATTACTTTAAGTTTTACATTTGACCGTTTATTTATGACCGTTATTACTTACGTCATAAATATATACATATATATATATGTATATATATATACATATATATATATATATATATATATATTATATATATATATATATATATATATATATATATATATATATATATATATATATATATGTACAAACTCTTTTGCAAAAAAACGGGCACTTAGAATAAACCATATCAGATTTATTTTATTATTATTTGATGCATTTTATTTGGCAATATGATGAGAATATTTTTATTTATTTTTGAGACATCGTTCTTACCTACTTCAGTCATTAAAAATGTGAATAAACAAAAAAATACGCTGTAAAGTCCATAGACGAGCTTTTCATGCTGGTACATTAAAAATGGCTAAAGTTTATTTTTCAATATTTTTTACTAATTTACCATAAAATTTGGAAATTTAGTAAAAAGTATGACCTCCTCTAGCTAAAATCAATACGCTTAATGTGCTAGGCATGCTTTCGACGACGTTTTTTTATCATTTTCTGAAGAATACGTTCCCATTCAGCGAAGATCACATTTTTAAGGGCCTGAATGTTATCTGGAGCTGATTTTACAGCTCTAACGCATCTTTTGAGATTATCCCATATATGTTCTATCGGACTGACGTCGGAACTTCTAGCTGGCCAGTCTAACCGACGAATTCCGGCCTCCTACATATACGCATCAACGTCTCCAGAGCGATGGGCGCGAGCGTTGCCGTCCATAAAAATGGACTTGCCTCCAACTGCTGTTAATGTGGTTTGGGCATGAGGAATAGGAACCTCTGATAGGAATAAGTACCTTTGCGCATTAAGTGTGCCGTTTACAATAAGAACTAACTTGGTACGGTCATCTGAGTTAATACCAGCCCAAAACATTACGGAGCCTCCACCGTAAGGGGTGATTTCCTAAAAGCATACTTCTGCGAAGCGTTCTACAGGTCTTCGTAAGACTCGCCGACGTCAATCCTCACCACTAATCGATATACGAGCTTCATCGGAGAATAAAACACTATTCCAGTCTTATTGAGTTCATAACGAAAAATTTTGAGCGAATCTCAATCTGGTAACTCGATGCTCACGAAGCAATGTAGGGCCCCGTGCTAGGCGATAGCTACATATATTGATGGTCTGAAGCGTCCTTCTGACTGTCCATAGGCTTACTCGTGTACCTCTGACGTCCTCGAGATTCTGTTTGAAATCCACGTACGTAACTTAACGATTTCGTAGCGCTTGAATGACTATGAAGTGGTCGTCCCGTGGCTCAGTGCACCGTTTTCTTCCAGAATCGGGTCATCTACTTTGACGGAGCCCGTTTCTTGGTACCGTTACCAGGTCCTTTGGACGGTGGAATGGCTCACATTATACAGCTGATACACATAACATTGGCTACAGCCTTCTTCAAGCTGCCCAATCATTTTATTAGCTCTTATCGTTTTTTCCACCATACTGAGAACAGCAAACAGAAGTGAACTAATGCAGCAAACAGCAGAAATTTAATTAAAATTTATTTGTTAAAATAAAAAGGTAACAAATTAAAAAGTACTTAATAAGAGTTGGATTTAATTTACCGCCAAAAAATACGTTTTCGTCAGTGAAAGAGAATTTTCATTCAAAAAGAATAAATTTCAAATTTGGAATGTTCGTTTTTATGTGCCTGTATACACTATACCTGCCAGTAACAATTACAATTAATAAAACCTCTTAATAAATAATATTTTGTTAATAATATGACAAAATCAAAACCGCCCGTTTATATATATATATATATATATATATATATATATATATATATATATATATATATACATATACATATATATATATATATATATATATATACATATACATATATATATATATATATATATATATATATATATTTATATACTTATATATATTAGTAGAAACAATGAGAAAGAAAACCGGAAACCTTATAAGATTACTCACTTGTCCGATTATCTGTTATAGCCCTGTTTTCTCAGAAACTACTTGACGTAAAAATTTGGCATGGTAGTAAATCGTATTAACCCAGTAGTAAAACATATTATTTCAATAGCAAACACTTAAAAATATTCGTATCGCAGTTACGTATATCTAAGAGGGGGATACGTACTCCATTTTTTTTAAAATTCCATATATATTGTGGGGTATCGTTTACTAAGGACTAGGTAATTTTATACAGGTAATTTTTTTTTTGTTAATTTAATATGGCGTATCTTCAGAGATATTCTAAAAATATTAAAAATGATATATTAAAAATACTGCATCCTAATTCGGAACTACTGAACCGAAAATTATGTAAAATAGGCGTATTTAAAAGCCAACACAATGGCTCCGGGAAAACTGAACCGACGATGCTAGATGTTAAAAATTGTTAAAAAACACCGTGTTTTCATGCTATGAACCTGTAGTTAGTAATATTTTTATGATTTTCTACAGTCTAAACAGACTTTCTTAGAAGCCATGTGACGTGGAAGCTTTAAATTCCCATAGTGATGCATTTTATTTTCCCACAATTTTTTTTTAAACTTTATTAATTTTTAAATATAAAATTTGAAGATAAGATAAATAAAGGCTTTAATTTTTAAAATGTTATATATCTTATATATATTATTTGCTTATGAGGTATACGCAAACATTTTTCTTTGTAATTTGAAAAAGATATTCCAGATATAGGCGAAAATTATTATTATTTACGAAACTACTGAATGTATTTATGTTATTTAAACTAAGCATATAGTTTATTAGAAATACCGTGTACCCTTCAATGTTTTTAACGACCAAATTGTGTACTAAATCTCTGTAGCGCAAGTTCAACTCGCACTTGAGAGTTTTATGAAATTTATGTGAATACATGTACATGTTACAATGTAAAAGTTACTTCAGGGGTAAGCCATAGTCACTTCAGGGGTATTTTCACAATCAAATTAATCATCTCTTTGCCTTATTATCGACAGTTTTTAACTTCATTGCATTGATTTCACTATTTAATGCATTTCACTTATTTGTTCTACCAAATTATTTTAGTAAGTAAACTCTTATCAAGTGTTCGAATTATTTCGTCCACTCCTTTATTAGTTCTGATTTACATTTCGAATAATTGATAAAATATTCACAATTTTTTTACGTAAAATGTCCAAAAGAATAACGTTTTATCTATATATATATATATTTTTCTGTACTTTAATGTATCTAATGTATATATATATATATATATATATATATATATATATATATATATATATATATATATATATACTTATAATACTAACTTTTACACGCGATATGGGGAAAAATTAAAACATGCAGCAGCATTTAGAATTACTAAAGAAAATTAAATGCTAAGCCTTTTCTTCGTAATTTCATAATACAAATAACAACGAAATAAAAATATTTCTCTTTAATTAGGGATTAACGAGAGTAATTGTATTGCTACATTATATTGTGCACGTAGCGCTTCAAAAATCAAGTCTATTTCTAACTCCGTTGCAACGTTGCCCCGTTATTATTTTTTCTCAAAAAATAACTTTCCCAAAGTAAGGAAATATGTCGTTATAAAAATTAAATTATATTATACCCTGACCTGTCAGTCATCACTGTGCAAAAAACCATTTCGATCCGTAGCACCGTTGCAACACTTAAAAAGGACAAAGAGACATACTTTCGTATTTATAATATTAATAACGATTGTAGTGTCAATAAGAGTAAGACTTCCCCGGAGTAGCCTATGTCGTTCCCCGGCTCATAAACTGCTTCTGTGCAACAAATCACATCTCATTTTGCATTTCTTTTGCGAAGAGAAAGAAGGACAAATAAACACACTTTTGCATTTATAATGTAAGTTAGGATTGTAATATTTGCTGGAATAAGGTTTCTTGGCACAAAAATAGCGTATATAATTTCAGTAAGCCAATTTTCTCTTGGAAAAAATTACGTCAATGGGCTTTTCAGCTGTGACATGAAAAAAGGATAAAAACTACAATTTGCATTTATGATATAATATGTAGGACTATAAATTAATTATTCATTCTTTGCTAATTTGCGAAACCAAGGTCGTGGTAAAGAATTTAAAAAAAGTAGAAATAAACTACATCACGTAGTTTCATTTAATTGTGAATAATGAATTTCTACAAAATTAACGCCAAATATATTCAATAAAAAAAATAATTCAATCCCTTGAACCGTTGTAACGCGAAAGAAAAAGAAACAAGCATACTTTAGTATAACATTAGTTAGGTCAATTAAACTGTAGAGTTGACCTGTCTTTAGATCGAAGATATTTACGGAAATAATATTTAAAGTAACACAACAAACTTGACAGAACACAAAAATGTTGTTTCTGAAATATGTGTAAGCCTGTTTATTTGTTCACGCTCCACACAATAGTAGCTAAAAGCATATAAATAAAGTTTTTACTGGTGAATTCCGTTGGCTCTGAGGTAAAATAGAGACCACGTTTTGTTACAATCGACCAACTGAAAAGATTTGGCAATTTCACGTTTTGGTACAAATACGCTTATTTAAAAAACGTTTGCTTTTATAATTTACATAATAGGTGTCATTATACATATGTATATATGTATATATATATATATATATATATATATATATATATATATATATATATATATATATATTTATCTTACAATTAATCAAATTTTCTAAATGGAGCAAAGTTAGATAATAAATAGTTAGCTGCTTTGTTTTATTTGCAGATAATTAAGTTCAAAGATTCCCGACCCTTAATTGCTCGTATGAACAAGCAATAGATGATATCTAAAGGGATGTTATTATATTTTATTATTATATTGTATGTTTTGTTATTTAAGGTTAATTATTAAAAATATGTGCCGATGTCGTATTATTTTAAAAATAGTAAAGAATGGCATTAAAGCATTAACGTATATATATATATATATATATATATATATATATATATGTGTGTGTGTGTATGTATATATATGATTTTATGGCTAGTTAATACTAGTTCTGTGTCATAAATTTATTGAAAGTCATTATCTGCTTCTTAATATTTGAATGCAAGACGCAGTTAATATTCGCAACATGTGCAGAAGATTATTTTAAAACTTATCAATTTGAAGTAAAAAAAAATACAGGAACTTATTCAGAAGTTTTTTATTTCTAACAAAACTGTAAGTGAAAAAGTTTAGATGTCGAATGGTGGTATGGAGGGATGCCTGTTTGCTACTCTATAACTCCGTAAGACCGGTTTATCCGAAGCTTAGCACAGTAATAAGCTCTATGTATTTTTGATAAATATTTAGGTTACTCATCAACTTTTCCCGAAATTTGAAGTAATTATTGAAGAATAATATCCATCTTTTATATTTACTACGTACTAAGTTTATCATGTAGTAATTAATAAAAAGTGTTTCGTACGCCTTACTTGCCCTTACGAGGGCGAAGACCCGGGTTAAGGTTAATATTAATTCCACTTTTACTGTCCTGCTTGTTATTTTCAGTTTTCAGAAATATGTAATACCTTAAAAATTTAGTCAACGATTAATTATTTCAAGTACTTTAAATACTTAAAATAAATAATCATAAAAAAATAATTACTAAAATTAAATTTCTAAATTTTAATAGATTTTCTATTTGTTAAATATTATTGTTTCAGTCTTGATTTTGTTTAAATTTATCAAAGGCATTTTAATTTTTTTTAAAAGAATATGGTTAAAACTATTGATAGAGAAACTCGAAAAATCAATTCACACTAACCCCAACGCGTCTTATATTAGAATATATCACTTTTAATTTCAGAATCCCAAACAAAATTATGGTCATTGTAATTTCACAGCCGGAAAGCAAGAAAATAACTGCTATTTCTGAAGGCAGAATATTTTTATCTAATTAATTCCAGTGCGAATAATTTGCAGTTTTGAAAGTACATTCTGATAGACAGTTACATTTGATTTGTTTTTTTTATCTTTCATATTATTTGCGATTATTAACAAAATTTAAAAAAAATTTCTTACATAATTCTTTTTTCATATATATTTATAAATATATATATATGTATATATATACATATATATATATATATATATATATATATATATATATATATATATATATAGTATATATATATATATATATATATATATATATATATATATATACATATACATATATTTATATATTTATTGCATCTTAATAAAACTATTTATGTATAGTGCTTATTACAACACTGCGGGTAAGTACACGTGGTGGAACTATGTGCTATGAAGGCAATTCTCTCCAATTGGTTTAAGGAACTTAACTTAATGTGTCGGTTTTCATTTGCAAAGCATGAGTTTATAAAAGTCATACAAAATATACAAATAATAAAAAATTATACTTTTGGTTCAGACATTTGGAATAAAATTATAAAAAAATTAAACACTTGCAGAGTCTGGAAAATATATGTTTTAATGAACTTCATTGTAATATTACATAATTATTATATCTTAAACTTATTTTCATTAATTATTCAAAAGTATGTTAGTAATTGTCGAAATATCTCCGGAATATATTTTAGTTTCATTTATACATTTTTAGAAGTCATCGACAGAAAAGTAGATATTAATGCGTCATTAGACTATGCGTATTAATAAGTAATAATCAAATTTTTTTCTAATTAAGTGAAATATTTAGTGATAAACCCTTTTACGTAATCTGATATATAAATGAACAAATAAACACCAAGTTTTAGGATAGCACAAAATAATTGAAAAGAAAGAAAGTATGTTTGGAAAATAATTGAAACATGCCATTACTAAAATGAAATCAGTTTAATTCCGATAAAGCAGTTAGTAAATTCAATATTAATATTAAAGCTTAATAAAAAAAGAAACTTGCCTACCTAGAATAATCTAAAGCTAAACGAAAATTCATAGCTTATCCAGTAAAGTAACAAAAAACTAACTGGTGACCTCGAAAAAATGACACACCCGAATCGATAGCCAATTAGGGATTATTGGCTATTTGGCAAGAGAATCGAAGGTCACGTAAATATTTATGCCCGGGTTAGCATCCTTTTATCTTCTTGAAAACGTCTTCGGATTTCAATGAAATAATATGCCAGGCAGGCATACTTATGTTACACGTGGTAGATATATATTTATAAAGTGTTTTTATGAGTTGCGTTTGTTGCTGTTGTAATAAATTACACGAACGGGATGATTGTTTTTAGCGTTAAACAAATCGGAATATTTATGAGATCACACATCTATTTATGCTCCTATCTACCAATCTTAGCCGTTTTTCTTAGGAATAGTTTGAAACAGAAACTTAAAATTTCGCAAAGTTATAGAACACATTAATCTGAGCAATACTACTAATATTCACGTGGAAGTTTTAGAAGTGACAAGTAAGGTACTTGATTTTTTTTTAGTTTTGTCTATTGTATTGCATTTCAGTTTTAAGAATATGTTGTAAAGATTAAAATATAATAACTTCTAGAAGTTTGTATAACATGTTTCTAGAGATATCGTTTAGAATGCCCACAAAAATGTTCTCATGAACCGTTTGACTTGGAAATTTATCAAAATGAAGTCTTATTAGAGGTTTATGTCTTAATACATTCGAAGATGTTAAGTTTTAGATGAGACAAAGTATTTGATTTTTTTTTAAATTTTGTATGTCATATAAGAAACCAATCGAAAACAACAAATTATAAGAATTTTGAAAATGTTATGAAATTTCTAAAACAATTTATTTCTCCTCTCCTATTACTGAAAGTGCTAGTCAAAATGAAAAAAAACGGGGTGAATAGAAATTTACTTAAAATTTATTGGAAAACTATAGCATAATTATAAATTTCATAGTTTTTGAGATACTTGCGATAGTTTCACATATGCGAATGATATACTATGGGATATATCTACGTCATTAAAAATAATAAAAATATTTGGAATTATTTTAATAGAAATACTAGATAATTTTAAATTTTTATATAAGTAGAAATTTGTAAAGAATTCTACTCGTACTCAATAGGTTTTATTTATCTTTTCTTACGGTTTCTTGTTTAAAATATTAAGAGACAGACTCCTACATGTAACTCAGGCTACCGCCAATAATCGGAGGGAATACAACATACAACTTTAAACCACACGTTCCACAAAAATCGAATATACAGAAAAAATAAAGCCTACTCTGGCTGAATCTTTCCGATCCGATAAAGAGAACTTATGAATTCACGCGTACAAATGGGGCAAAAAATTGACGACAATTGAATCAGCGACGCGCATATTTAAAATTGCAAGTCGATGGAAACTCTGCCAAAGTCGGTCGTGTGCATCACGGTCCATGGTACTTCTCTTTCATTCCCTAATTTATCTACTTATTACTGGACAAATTTTTATCAAAAATCCTTTTAATAGACCATTTTGTGTTAACTTATGGTACATAAATGTGATTTTTTTTATTTACACACTGAGTTTAAAACTAAAACAACCCAAAAAATTAAATTTTTTTTCTAATTCAGAATGAATATTGGAAAAGAAATTTTAAAACGCGATATTAATTTTAAAATTAAATATGACACTTCTGTGTTTATTAGATTTCAAGAGTATGATAATGTAAATTTTTCACAAATAGAAAGAAGCATGAAAAACATATGTGCATGAAAATGATTTGTTATCAATTTATAAAAAATATGAAACAGAAGTCAAAATGTTTTGTTGAATTTTAATTTTTTTCGATAAATTGAAGGCTTTCATTGATTATATCTAACAGACACTAAGTTTAGCGCATTAGTTCTCAATTAGGAGGAAATTTTTAATTATGGGAATGCAAACACATCATAATGATATCATAATGATTTTTAGTAACGTTTCAATTATCGGAAAAAAAATTGTTTATGGTTAAGTCATCAGTAAATCCTTTTTTAAATATAATTTAATCTGTTAATTTAAATTGTTCGTTTAAATATTAACTTTTATATTTTATGATAATAATTCAATTAAATAGAATTTTACCACAACCACTAAGTATTTTCCCTATATTCCACCATTCATATAAATAAGTTCAACTCTGACGGAGAGTGGATTATCTGCAGATAATATCACTACAAATTGAAATTCACGATGTATTTAAATTTGTTTATCATAACTTAAATAGAAATAGAAAAACACCATCTTTCCATTAGTTCTTCTTAATGTTCTAAAGTATGAAAATACAGTACCTCCTTTTTTGGCTTACGTACAAAGTACTTCTTTTATCAATTTAGTTTCTTTCTTTTATCAATTCAGTTTTTTCATCTTTTATAATTTTAAGTTATGTGTTGTCTTATATACAATGCAACTTTAAAATACATTTTACAAAGCATACATAAAAAAACTCCATTCAATAGGAATTATTGAAAATTAAACTTGGGGATCTTCATAATTATGGAGACTATTGAAAATTCTTACAAATAGCTTTCAGGATATTAAATGCAAAACATAGCTTTAGGTATTTTTCAACAGCATTCAATAGGCAATTTTTATTTGAAAACAATAATCCTCAATGTGCAGTGATTGACTTTTTATATATACACTGATATGTCTGTGTATGGACATGTAAATTTTCTGACACATTTTTTTCTTATTTTTGTATCATAAATACATTCTAACCCAATTTATATGTGAAAATGAATTATTACTCAATTTTTTCATTTAAATCTCTTATTCTTAAATTCAGAGTAAATAACTTTTTCCTTATTAGAGCAACAAGCTTTTCAAATTTATAGACATATCAGCTTACAACGTCTTCCGCTTTGCAAGTTAGCAAGTTAAAAGGCTTTCCAGGTCTGATGGCAAAAATCATTTAAAATTTGGATATATATATATATTTCGCTACGGCAAATCTTTCTTTTTGTGAGCGGAAGTTTTGCTTGTTTTACCATCAGGTGAAGGAAATTTTATATCCAACTAATATTAGATTAAACTACCGTAACAAATCGTAAAATTTTGATTATGGAAAGTTAAGTTTATGTTAATTTATTCGAACATGACGCGTACTATTTTTATCTTTCTTCAACATACGTTACGGTTATGATGTCATAAATTCAAATCTAGTAAATATACATCGACTGTAGTTATTCTCTGAAACTTTTCGTTATGCAAGGAAAAACTTGATTTTAACTTAAATTTGTGTATCTACACTGAAAATACTCATACTTATACGTTTTTCATACTTATAAGTTAATGTAGAAGTAATCGAGAGGTATATTATACAAAATATTAATCAATAATTTAATTACAAATAAAAAAGAGGAAATTAATTGCAATCTTCGACTTAAAGTTATCAGCAATGTAGTCAACATCCTCAAATAAAAAATATTTGTTATTAGCTGCGGTACCCTCTTTGAATAATTCCCCGATAGACACCAATGGATGTTACAATTTATGTATTAGTACTCTGTGAACAGAAGCTGAGAGATTATACCATTGATATTCTTATATCAAAAGTAGCATGGTTTCCATACCAAATTTACTACATGAATCTAAATTTATATTATAACCCGAGATAAACCTTGGAAAATTGTAGAGCAACGATCAATTAAATCTATATTCAAGCTTGTGATTTTGGCTGAAACATATGAATTTAAAAAAAAATTTCACGCGGTATTTCCATCGTTCGATATCACGTTTCCGCCTCTTCCTTTTTTATCTAAAATTAAGCCTAATCGAGACTTAAACTGACTTTGATGGTGCAATTTTTTATCAGTCAGCACTTTTTTTATCGTCTGACCTAACCTGCCAATTTCTAAAATGTATTCTAAAAGAAAGGTAAAGAAAATACAGGAAAGGAATCCATGAATATAAAAGTGACAAACCGAATTCAAGGCAATTTCATCTATGTCATTTATTTCTTTGGTTATTATTTTGCAAATATAATATCTTGCAGATAATTTTCCCCCAAACATATTACAATTTTACCATCGACCACAGTTAATTGCAAAGAATGCTGGACGTTGAAAACGCGTTCGTCTAATGTGATATTGTCGGAAAAAGGAAGCTAACGAGAGAATAAGGAAACCTCTTTGAAATAAGATTCCTCATTTTTAAATAGAACTTTCCTTCACAAATTGAAAACAAATAGGTCTACAGTATCTTATAGAAGAGGGGCGGGAATTTTTCTACAAAATATTCTAAATTTACTACTGATTGCAAAGGAATGTAAGGAGTTACAAATAAACTACTACCGTCATCTAAACTAGAATCCGCGAAAGACTATTTGTACTCGCTATGATCCGTACTATTTTTAAGACCCTAGATTCCTATTAAAATTAAATTAACTGATTCTTCTGGAATACTTTTGATACAAATTTATCTGACTCTAAGATCCGTGAAGCTGTGTGATCTAAAAAATGTTGTTACTCTATCTCGGTTTTTCATTCCATCACTATCATATTGCAAGGTTATCACTTTTTTTTTTAAACAATCTGATACGAAGGTACAAAGTTCATTATCAACCAATATTCGTGTTTTGTTAGCCCTCACAAAATGTGATAAAACTCCATTCGCACTATTATTTGTTAATATTGACGCATCCGAACGGTTGAGTAATGCACTGACTGTTGAACCGTCAGTTTGAGATAATTTTGTGAACCATCTACGTTCTTTTGGTAATGTTACTAAAATACTTCGTTGGCTGACCGTGACCAAAGGAAGAGTACTAGGTTTAGCTAAAATACATTCAAAGTTACATTGATATCAGTTGTAGCTAATTCAATACATTGAATAGCAACAAACCAGTCAGCATATATTTTAAATATTTTTGATCTCGTACAGTTTATAAATTTTTAGTATTTGTCAATACTTTTACACAAATTAACATATGTTTATCTAAAGTAGGAATTTTAATATTCTCTATATTATGTATAAAGTTTTTTAACAGTATGGATTAAATACGTTAGTGTTTTTGTTAATATGTCTTTTTATTGAATTCCATTACACAAAGAAATACATCCTATCTAAGGAGCATTTCAGTAAATTACCTGAAAAGAGAAATATATAATTTTAATTAACATTGTATAAATCTCGTAGACTTGTTACGAAAAGCCTATGCTATGAGTTAACAAAAGAGCCATAGGACACACAGGCTATATCATGCTATGTTGACTCATGTATTTTACATTAGAATACATTTATATCAATATGTATAAATACAATATTATAAGTGAACGCTGATGGTAAAAATGGTAGGAATAAAAGAAATCAAAATTATGCATGTTTACCTCAAATTATAATCAACATTGGTAGCGCTAAATAAAGCTGGCGAAAAA
The DNA here is from genome assembly GCA_039881145.1 of Druceiella hillmani. Classification (NCBI taxonomy): domain Eukaryota; kingdom Metazoa; phylum Arthropoda; class Insecta; order Lepidoptera; family Hepialidae; genus Druceiella; species Druceiella hillmani. The sequence continues at coordinate 6,873,674 of JAYKKI010000100.1, forward strand.
TATTTCAAATACTATAAAATTACAAAATTAAAATATTTACACTTATTTATTTACATTGAATACCTTTGCCATGAATTTTAACATCACATACAAATTAAAAAAAATACTGGGAAATGTTGTTATGTGAGTCACTAGTAAGCACTTGGTAAAAAGTTTAAGTAAATGAAACGAGATACGCGCAATTTGGAGGTCAAAATGCAAGTAATTATTTGGAATAATAATTTTCAAATCGTATCAAATGTGAGAATTGTAATGTCATTGGCGTGACAGAATGATTAAAAAAAATTACACGATTAAAGTATTGTTACTTTTCTAAATAGTTTTCACATGTATAAATTGTAGTATATATTTTAGAATCAATGAGAAATTATCAATTGTGTTTATTTTTCTATTTGTTTGTCAAATCTTCATTAATAAATTGCGCGCGTAACTATCTGTGTATCACAGTCTTTTTTCTCAGAAATTAATTAACGCAGCTTTTAAAATTAACTATCTTTCGAGCTTTTAAAATAACAATTTTAAAATTAAAATAAATGTAATTGTGTCTTTTCTTGTTTTTAAACTGGATTACGATTATTCAAATTCTTTTAAATATTTTCAAGGCGAGACGTATCTCTAACCAGTAAATAATATATCAATGAACACAATAAAATGCAAGGCTCATAATCTGGTAACTTCAAAAAGCAATACACCTACAAAAAATGTTGTAATAATAAATTAATAATACTTTCAATTAAAACAATAATCGCCTAATGGAAAGTTTTGAGAGAATACTTTTACTTTGAACTTGAAAACCACGCTTTATCCGTTAATGTCGTTGCTTGAACTGTTCTTTTTTGTTATAACGTATATCAACCAAATGACTCAAGTCGAGCATCATTTAATAAATCTACGTAGTTTCAAAAAGCAAATCGTTGCAATGACATATAAATTGTATAATAGTTAAAACTATCCAAATACCATTTTAAATAGTATTATAGTAAATAGAATTAGTTTTTCTTAAGAAATGCAGAAAATTGTGTCGTAAACGTGCGTTACCCTACATATTTAGTCCATATACATTTCTTAAGTTTTCAGTTTAAGCGAGGTACATATTTGGTTTTATAAAATATGTCATTACTATATTCATTAGGTCTTAAGTATTTTTATTTCCTATTGTTTGTCACTATAAATATATCGAAAGTTTTATTATGCATACGGCGCTCTTCCGTTTAGTTGAAGGTATTCAAATAAGTATGGTTGGCTTATATACTGCTTTTGTTTATATGTTAATTGCGCGACACGACACGACACGTTTTCATATTTTTCTTAGAGTCGGGTTTCACTTGTTTTTTTTCTGTGGCGATTATTATTGATTAGATTAATTTTTTTATGAAAAACTGTACATTGACAGATTTCATTATGTGAAGAATTAGAGGTAATTAATTTATATTATATTGTTCAGTAATTGTAACGTAGAATTAACCCATTCTTTGCAGTCATTATTCCTAACAAGTAAAGTTTTATTAAAAGCCAATAACCACTCTGGTTTACACTGGTTTACATTAAAAATAAATTTACTCCTTATAAGCCTTGCCAATTACCTAATGTAAATTTCATTTAATTTTATATTTTTTATGGTAACAAATTTCAAAATACTTTCAAAAGGTTACGGCAGCCTAAGATAAAAAATATTATCACCATATCTAAAAAGTTTGCTATAGGTCAATGTACGTAGTTTATTAAAGTATATAAAAATGAACATAAAAATACAGAATTTACTATGAAAAAAATTAAAAAACATCAATCTACATAATAAAATAAAATATTTTTATTTCAAGAGGATCTATTTAAAGGTTACACTTCAAAATTGGACAGCCCCAGATAGAAAATTAGATAAAGAAGCCAACTTACAAAAATATATAAATAATAGGTTCAAATTATGAAATAAGAATGCTACAATAAACCTGTAATTTTTACGGATATGTACTATGCTCAAATAAACCTGTAATTTTTATTACATATGCCACGGTTTCTGATATGACAACTGCTGTAAAAATCTTGAAAATTATATGACATTTTTCGTATAGGAGAAAACAGAGCATTTCTAAGCTCTATCCATCCCGGTCTCCACTTTACCTTGCTTCTTTTAGCAACTTAACCCTCAAATGCACAGAGATAAAAAATAGCAATAAAAACTCTGACAAAAAATATTTTCACAAAATTTTTACTTTGGAACTACTTAATTGAACGGCTTTTTATTGAATTTCTAAAGTAGTTTTGTTGGTTTCTACTCGCCTAAATTGAAGATAGTATCGTAGGAAGCAATTGATATACCTATATTATCGTTGCTGTAGTGTACTGGGTTGATCACGAGGTATACGGCCTTTGACGGCGCGGCGCACCGCGGAGACACGGGTTCGATTCCCGGTCGTTTACCGAGCGGAGCTGGACTGGTGTTATGATTGGCAGTATGAGATGGCTAACATAGTAATAAGTCCGCCATATGTATCAATTCGAAGATTAAAGGAGATAAATAAAATAAATATATATGTTTGCATATTTATTTAAAAACGTAAATTGAACAATATTCAACCTGACATTACAAGAGTTAATAAAATATCAATAAAATGTTCATATCCAATGAGACTGAATATTCAATCAATAATTTGAAAAAAATATTCTGTATGGAAAGTTTATTACTTTCAGCACGCGGGAAGTTATTTAAAGAAGAATGAAATTGCTTCCAAAACTTATAAAATTCAAAACTTAATCTCAATGTATTTTTAGATAGGTCTACCTAATGTATCAACTTCACAATGTTTAAGCTCAGAGATTTAATTTGTCAACTCTTTATTTAAGGTGTGATTAATTCTATGATTTTTTGACATAATGTTATTATTTTACCGTTTAGTTATTGAACATATGTTTAGTTATATAGTTTTACATAGAAAAAATTACATTAATTCCATACGTGTTTTGCTAACCTATTACTGTAATTAAACACGATAAAAGGTAAACATAAAGCTCTCATTAAGTCCGTTTAATAATTGGTGTGTTTATGAGTGCAATGCTAACCGCAGCACATGGAAATGTATGAGGAAAGGTTTATTCTAGCCAATTAAATTCGACTAATAATAAGTCATCAACGACGCCTTCGGTTATTAAGAAAAAAATTATTTTTGAAATACAAAATTTGAACACATCTATTAAAATATAAAATTTAAACAGAGCAGGTAAAAAAAGAGCAGATGCTAGAAGATCTGCATAAAACGAAGATGGGAAACAGTCACCGAACCCAAAAAAAAAACTTCTGTAGATATATTTAAAAAATCATCATAAGTCAATATACTGTTTCTTGAATTTAAAAGGGATACTTAAAGCAAAATTAATGTTTTCTGAAAAGATTTTCTTAAAAGTAAAACTTGATTACTTGTAAAACTATTCGAATTGCAATTCGTCAAAACTCGAGACTGGCGCGCTAGTCAATATTAAGCAAATACCAACAAGAATACTAAAAGTTAAAATACCGCGTGTTTGTTGCATCTATTTTTATGTGTCGACTTTATAGTACCTTTTACTCATTTATGGTGAAAAAGAGCAATTAAAGCAAAAACTTTTGTCGGCAAAAGTAATAAACATGCAAGTGCTTGCAGATGGGTTAAAAACTTGTAGGAGTTATGCTTGAGATTCAACAATGGTGAATCACAATTTTATCGATAATGAATACTGCGCTTTAAGCCGAATCACTCCAAAATCTTGATAACTTTCGTGCACCAGTTCTTAAGATGGCGCGTTCGGATCTTAAGTATTTTAGTGCTAAGTACTGAACCCCAAATTTTACATTAAAACAAAACTTAATTCAGATTTTGATCCAAACTTAAGTAGAATTTTCATTCAAGTTAGTTATTAGTATAGTGTTTAATTGATTTTTAAATAAATAGGCAGGACAAACATTGTGAAACAATGTGTTTTGGATTAGAAAGAGAGCGTAAGGCTTAATCTTACCATTTTTCAAAAATAGCTTTAAATTGCATGCGCACTTTTCTAAAAGTTTCCCATCTAATTAGATTCTACCGACAGTTGATTCGCGTTAATATCTGCTGTTGACCGTTAATGTAAAATAATTTAAAAATTTGCAAAAATGTTTCCTATTGGTTTTAATAAGTATGCTCAAGGAATTTTCTATAAAAATTTTCGATTATTTTATTTGCGGTAAAAGACATTTTGTTCTAAAAATTGTGCAATAAAATTGAATATACCAATTTTGGCAAATAGTTTTCACGTAAATTTCACATTTCATTTTCATCGCATTTTTTCGCCGTTCTGTACAAATGGAATCACTATGCAATTTGAAGTTTTCTCTATATTGCTTCTTCTTGAAATGTTTGTGCAGTCGATTGGCAAGTCTCTTTATTTGAACTTTAAGATTTATTCCATTAATTTTTTCAATGTCGTCATATTTCAGTTGCGCTTTTTATGGTTTAACATTATAAAAATATCATCCTTATTCCTTGTAATAATATGATATTTAATACATAAAAAAAGTGTTTTATATGAAGCATAAAAAATGTATTATATATTAAATATTATTTCATCATTACACGAAATAAGGATGATATTAATTTAATTTCATTTAATTTATTTTCATACATTTTTATATATAAAATTGACCAAATAGGAAACGTGCAAATGAAAATAGAACAGCTAACTCTGGATTTTACGTGTCCGGTAAGAATATGATTACATTTGCCTTTTATTTAAATACTTAATTCGAGGTTATAAAATATTTTCCCTGGACTACTGTAGAGGGTTTTCTGTATCAGCGTTACTTAATTTAATGGATGATATTCGTGTCGGAAGAAATTTTTTATTAAAGCCATGATTAATAACATTAGGTTTATGCTCAATTGCCAATAAATTCATATCCATTTCTTTACATCAGCAATGAAATGGAAACTTTCATGTATCCACAATTTCTTTCAAAATTGAAAGATTTGGCCAATTCTTGCAATTCCAGCCTACTAATACTCTTAATATTTCAATAATCCTTATTTTACATTTTTTTATATTTTGGCATCATATATAAATCTAAATTAATACGTAGCAATTTATTACAAGAAATTAATGCATATTCCCATATATGTTAGTTTGCTAGGAAACATTTTATTTTGTTTATGTCATTAAACGTATGATCGAAGTTTTTTAACAATGAAATTGAGATTTTGTTTATTTTTTTCCACTTTTAAGACCCATTTGTATAAAGTTCCCTTTCACCAATATTTTACCATATGTTTGAGAAACCGTAAATAATCCTTCAGCTCCTGGCATTTGATCCATACATTTACTACTTCAAAAAAAGAAAAATCGTCCTCTAAGTACGTTGAAGATGTTTATTACGTTACCCAAACTTATATTATGTAAACAAAAACTCAAATACAAAGAATAATTTTAAGATAATTCAGTAAACAACTTATTGAATCACACATAGGACAATTTTCCAAGGCTTTTAAAAATTAAATTTAACCCTCACGTGTCGTTAAAAAGTAGTTCAGGTTACAGGAAGTGGACAGAATATGTAGTCTAAGAGTTATACATTCTGAATCTGGTTTCCTACTTCAGTGTCTTTTTAATTATAGAATATTTTAGGTAAAATTTTCTTATAATATAAATTTATAACTGATCACCCTCAAAATACTTTCATATTTAAAAAAATATGAAAGTATTTTAATATTTAAAAAAATTGCATTTAATTTAACAATTATTTATATTAAGTAAGTATAATTATTTCATAAAATAAAACAAAATTTTCATTTACGTTTCCGTTTGTACAATTGATAGTTTCTTATTACGTAATTATTTAACCACTTAGTCATTTCTTATTATTCTAAGGATAATTAGTCTGATATCTCAAAAGAAAAGTAAATCAACGAATGTTCAAAGGTCAAAACAAGTTTCATTGGAGTTAACCAGTAGCAGTTTTGAATCTGAACACAAGACAATAAATCGACATTTATCGATGATTTAGATTGGAAACGCGGAGAGAAAATCTCCCGAGAACCATCGAATCAAATATTAGCTAATTCCATTTTTTCTTAAAGTCGAATAGCCCCTACTTAATTCTAAGACTTTTTAAGTTGGCATGCGAAACAATTTTTGGATTTACTAGTAGCGTTATTTCTTTCGAAATAAGGACCCTTAATTTCTAAGGTCACAAGTTTTATTCACACCTTTGTTATTAATAAGCAGGGAAACGCTTAAGATAAACCAGGATCTGTTAAGACATGGAAGACTATTTTATATTTGATACCCCCTGGTTTTTAAGATAAGGGTCATCTAATTTAATGTATATTTTCTAATGTACCTTTATGCTTAATTTGGCTTTGATGGTCTAACAATCTACCTATCTTGTTAATAAAAGTAAATATTCTCTGATTTCATCTTTATTAGCATCGATGATGCGTGTATTTCTACATAACATCGATTATGCAGAAATACACGCATCGCTCACATGTTTTGCTTTTTGCTGAGCTTTATTTCTTTCTTCTTAAAAGTTAGTTTTGGGTTCATTAAACTTCCTTATCTTTAATATTTCCTTAAATAGGCTCTAAAGTTTAACCATCAGAAGGCTGACAGATAAAAACAGACCAACATAAAACTCTACTCCACGTCATTGATAAATGGAATAATGGAAAAAATAAAAGAAAATTTGGAATAAAGAAGCAAAACCGAGAAAACTTTATAAGTAAAAATTTAAATGAAAATGGATTTATAAAACAGCAGAAACTAGAAAGGAAAATAAAATGTTAAGGTTTATGTTACGTACGCTTTTTGTTACCTAGAAATCAAACTACTACCTGAGCTTAACAACGAATAAATATTATTAGGTTTTTAAATCATAAGCTTGAAATAATTTTGAGTATGGACAAAGAGCAAGATCGTACGATTAGGAAAGATTTATTTATTTCTTGAAATATTAAATATAAGTTGTTAAGTACGAGTAAAACTAGCGCCGCGTCTTTCCCATATAAACGCCTTTTGGCCTTAAAATATTTATATATATTAATTTTATTTTTGACCATTTTGTCAATATTTTTCATAGACCTGAAAATAGCGACAATTTTTCAAAAAAGTGTTAGATTTAGAATCGTCGCTACAGTTTCCGCTATATTTTAAATACAATTTTACACACGATATTTTTGACATAATTTTGACTCAAAAAAATAAATGTTTCTAAGAAAAACCATTGTGATTATATGAACTATATCTGAGTGATCTTAGAGGAAACATCTTGTAAGACAAAATTTTTTTGGCAAGATTATCCTCAAAAAATTGTGTGTCGTCAGAAAAAATGTTCGTTGATGGCCTCGCACTTGAAAAAAGTATTTATTGAAACTTGAAAATTTAAGCGAGTCATGAAATTAAATAGTTTATTTTTTTTACATGACCTATTTTGTAAAAAAAATTGGTAAACAAACATATATATATATATATATATATATATATATATATATATGTATATATATGTGTGTATGTATATATATATATATATATATATATAACCGCACATACTCTGACTTATATATAAACGTTGATATGTGACTTTAAATTTTCCAGGTGTGGAATCGTTAGTAAAATTTTTAATTCGTCGGTTTTTTGTAAAAAATTGTGAGGTAGAAAAAACTAAACAAATTATTAATTACAAACAACACTAATGGTATGAATACCAATCGTATGAATGCCTTTTTTGTATATTAAGAGTGAGGGAATTTTGTAATTACCCGAAATGAGGTTTGTCTTAAGTTTATATTTAAAAAAAATTAACAAAAAAGAAAATTATCGACATAACATTTTTACGGAAGAAGAAATGCATTTGTGAGTATATAATGAGGCAAATATAAAACATTGATGAAACTTTTGGGGTGCGATAATGTTTCCGAATATAAATAATTTTACCAGACATTACTACGGCCAGAGTTTTTGGAATCTATGCGGGATTGTTGAATTGATCCGAAGTTGTACAACCTTTGTCTGCTCGACATACCACGGTGACCCGGGTTCGATTCTCGGTCGCTCACCGAGCAGGACTGGGCTGGTGTTCTGTTTGGCTTTAAGAGATTTCTCTCGTTGCGAGAAGTCCGCCATATGCATCAATTAAATACATTAAAGCGGATAAATAAATAAAAATATATTCACACTTACAGACGGATGGGTGCTATCGCCTTAATGTTGTCCTCAGCCGTGTCTAAACCTTAGAAAATGTAATATTAGACAATCATTAAATTTATATCATCCAAACTCAATCACGGCAGTTGTGCTGTTAATTATCGAAGTAAATTTATGACAGTGTCATACATCTAAATGTTAATACATTATATTTGAAATACCCACAACATTTTCATTAAATGCATCATTAACTCTGCAAGTTTTCAAGTACTTTATTAACTACAAATCATTAATATAAAATTCATATTTATTAATTTTTGAAAGATTCATAAGATTAGGTTACAAATTGTAAGCTTTCAATCATGATTGTTATGTCGTTCTCTTTTCACGAGTTTGTAATTTTTTTTTGGTTGATTTAATTTTTAGCTTAAGGTTATAAACTGAATTACTTAATATATATTTCACTAATATTTATGTTAAATTTTATATCCTAAAGAAAACAATATATTTAAAGAAATATGCCAGAATAGATCAGAGAGGGACGTGAGTGTTATTTTTAATGTCCTTTACGGTATACAATGTCTATGTTCAAGTTCTATCTATTTTTACTAGACACATTGAGGATAGATTCTTCTACTTAATTGGTGGATAAATACCAAAGAAATGAGGTTACGTACAGACCAAAAAAAAAACACAGATTAACAGTAAACCTCCGCTTTTTGAAGTTAATTTTAACAATGCAAAACCGTGAATGATTAGATTTTGCTAAAGTCCACTTAATCATACTATGGTACGTAAATGTATATATACCGCATCCAAAGATCTATAACGTAACTACATGTAGGTAAATTTAACGAACTCATTGGAAAGAAGAAACGTTTGCTATAAATATAATTTAATCTGTGTTGAAATACCAGGACTTAAACGATTCAGTTAAATGACCCGCTATGCTTGAATGATCAAAAGTCACGTTAATTGTATAGCTTAAAAGTGGAATTGAATGTCCACAGAATATAAAAGAAAATTCTAGCAGCGGAATAAAGAGTTGAATGGTCATAGCACACGCTACGAAGAATTATAAAAATAGATTGCTGCAAATGTGACTTAACATTTTAGGTAGCTTTTAATTACGCATGCAAAAAGTGTTTAGCCTATCAACAATGATTCCAAAAAAATTCAAGGAGCCTACGCTAAAGATTCCATTATCATAAAAATAAAACTTAATATTTTTTAAGTGTTAATGAACCATGTCTTTTAATATTATATTCCTAACTTATATATTTCGGATAATAAAATTTTGTGAGACGATTTCTATTAGATCATTCTATAGATTTATTTTAATCGATGCATAGTATTGAGAATATACAAAATAACTTTCCAAAAAACATAACTCGCCCATAATCTCAATAGCTGGTACTCCAAAAAATTAAATTGAAATTTTAGGTTCGGTTAAATTAAGTTCTTGGAAAATATTTTTTTTAAATTTTATATACAGCGGGGGATATTGTTTAAAAGGATTAAAATAAGGGCCTCGAAGTGTTTTATTAAAAAATAATATATCCTGGGAATTATACCGATTTATTCGTTCTTAAGATAGGGTAAAGTCAGACATAAATAATTTGATATTGTCATTTTTTTTTCAATGACTTCTCTCAAAAATACGCCGATAATTCAAGAACTCGACAAATAGTTTGGATATATTTGTATTGAAAAACCAGCGTTTATCCCGCTTACACACTTTTGGCCCGTTATCCAAACCGTACTAGTACGCGCCGACATTTTTTAAGTTAATCCTCTACTTAGTGATAATGATAATGACTTCGGATTCGAGTAAAGCACGCTTAATGAGAAATAAATAAAGTCTCGAAGGAAACAAAGTCATTAGTAAAACTACTTAGAAACAGACGTTGAAAAAAAATTATTTTGAAAAATATCTTTTGGCCATGAGATCAAGCAATTTTTGGGTCTGAGTATTAGTTGGAATTTTACAACGAAAATGGTAGAAAGTTTTTCGTATAAGAGAAATACAGTAAAAAAGGCAATTATTGATTTGATATGTATTCAATGTTGTCTGCTGAGATTAATTCGAGAAAAGGTGCTGCAATTCCGATATTAAATACCACTACACACATATTTACTGAGAAATTACAATCGATGGAAATTGAGACTTTCTTAAAAATAAGATAAATGAAAAACAAATCATAAACTGGACTGCTTTGAACAATTATCGTTAAAAACCTTTCCACAATGAATAATGATAAAAAAGATTCTTTACAACACTATGTAAAAAACTGTGACAAAATTTCCTGAAGAATTTCAAAATGAATTATTTCCTAAACCTAGCTCACTAGTAAAAAACGCTGCTAGAGCTGCAGAAATTAACATTAAAAATCAAGACCTCAAATACATATACAACATTTAAGCAGTAGTTAAGAAAAACTGTCGAGACGACATTTTTAATCGATAAATCATCGATATTATCGGTTAAAATTTGATAAAGAATGACAAAAAATATCTATTAAAGAGGAATTTTAACTATTTAATTAAAATATTCTAAAATGACGAAATAAAAGCTCTCGTATTTTTATTTGTTTTATATCTAATTTAATTCGTATCTCCTCCTCCCTGTTTGTTCTTTATCCAGGATAACTATCTACTAGCTTCAGTCATATCTATATAGTAGATAGGACAGCATTTAATTTCTATGCCTCGTTTATTAGTTTTCTTGTTTTTTTTTAATTATGTTAATTAACTCTGCTTATCTAAACCCGGTCCACCTAATTTTACCTTTACTAGTTTTCACAATTAAATGAATTTACTAGTTTTGTGCAGGATTAATTTTTCTTTGTACCAAACACGAGTTTAATTTAAAGACGGCATAATTTTGGTTACAAACTATATTGAAATTTTAAGTAAATATAAATGATAGTAGCTAATAACTCGACCATCAAAATTTTATATTTTAATTCTAATATTGAATATATTTGGCGTTAATTTTGTAGAAATTCATTATTCACAATTAAATGAAACTACGTGATGTAGTATTATTTCTACTATCTTTAATTTCTTTACCACGACCTAGGTTTCGTTGTATTACAACATCTTCAGGTGGGATATTAGCAAAGATATAAAGAGATCTTAGCTAATATCCCACCTGAAAATGTTGTAATACAACGAAACCTAGGTCGTGCTAAAGAAATTAAAGATAGTAGAAATAATACTACATCACGTAGTTTCATTTAATTGTGAATTTTAATTCTACATTAATAAAATAATGAAAACAAATTAGAATATTGTCAACAGATTGTTTTTGTTAATTTAATTCATTTTTATAAGATTATACACAAAATAAATGACATACATTACGATGGATTAGAAATAGAGTTTTGGAGTTTTCCTTTTTTAATGTTTTACAAATTTTGCAAGTACTTAAGAAAACTCGAGAATTCTTGGCCGAGAACTCTCGACACTAGAGAAATAAAATAAGTCGGGAAATCGGAAACGCTTCTTTGAATTCACATATTCATTACCAACACGGCAAACGATTTAAACGCCCATTACCTGCATAATCAATCGCCAGGAACGAGTGTATTTCTACTAAATTTTGTAAAGCCGATGAACAGCATCAAACTAAATAGTAACTTCTGAGGGTATCAAGTACTACACGTTCAGATTTTGAAAACAAATATTATAATATGTAATAATTAGGTTAGGAAAGTAGAGTTGAAAATAACCTAGCAAATATTTCAAATATAATTTATAATTGGTATTTAGGCGATTCAATAAATGACTTGTACTTTTATTAGCTGTATGTTTGTAATTGAAAGGATTAAACATGGGTGCATTATAATTAACCATGCAACTTTAAAAGCAGACTATTCGTGGGAATATATATGAATGAAAACGTTTTTAGGACTTGCTATTTTTTCTAGTAAGGCAAATATACGTGGCGTCTGTATATTAGGATAACCTTATATGAAGGGATATTTATTATTTAATTATTTACACTATTGATATAACTTCACTGATATTTACAGAGCTAAGTTAACAGATGGCGAACTTGTTTCTAAAAAAGCAATCTCTTCAAGTCGAAAACAATGTAACAAGGGAATTCTTCCTTTTAATATTATATACTCCTACACACACACACATATATATATATATATATATATATATATATATATATATATATATATATGTATACGTAATGCAAAATCAGTCTACCGTCTATATATCTGATCGCTTATAACTTTAGTTCTATCTGACAAATCTTAATGCGGTTCACTATCAGAGAAAATATATATTGTGGAACGTTTTTATGTATAAAATATTATTGTATATATTACGTACAGGGCTACATTATTACAGAACTAATTTGTTATTATTGAGGTGTGTGAAGTACTACTCGTACATTCGTCGCGACGATATCACGGTAGCAACACTGAGGAGAGAGAGAGAAGTTATTTTATCAGAGTGAAGTTCAAATTCAATCGTCAGTCGTGGAAAGTGTAAACATCACAACTTTTATACGAGTGAAGTCACGAAAAAAATCTACATCAATTTTAAATTAATGTAAACCTAGACGATTCTTAAACGAAATGCAAAGTTCAATATACTTATAAAATAACACATTACAACAAGTACTGCTATGAAAGTTTCGTTAATCGAAAAGTTATATTTAATTTACCTCTAAGTTTTTTTTTATATTAAGTTCTATTTTATTTAAAGCGTATATTCAGGCAATAGCCCAAAAAATATTGATATCTGAAATATTGATGCAACAAGACGGTCCATTGAATTCGCTCAATGACCTTGTTGTTGGAATCACTTGTTATAAAACTGGAAGTTGAAAAGTGAAATTTCGTTTGCTGAATTAAATAAAACAAAATTAACTCCATTTGAGGCTATTAGAATAACTCACTGATAATTTGGTAAACGATATACAAAGTTAAAATACTTGATTTCCATTAGTGAATATTTAATTCGACTTGGCTGTTTTCATAAATAACAGTTTTACATGCTAAAAACAGGTTTTATGAAAAAAATACTATACACACGTGTATATGTTTATACAGGGATAGCATTTCATTTAGAATCGGTTTTTTTATTGTCTACTTATATTCCAAATAGGGTAATTTAACAACAATAAAAAATAAAAACGATAATTGCTTCTAGGAAATTAACCTCTAAGAAGTAAAATAGTGGTAGAAGGTGCATTAAAATTACTAAGCTCCTTAAAAATATTCAAAAAACAAACAATTTATTTTTGAAAGTTAAAAACCTGGTTTCTGCCCGCAATCAAGCAGGATATATGGTTTAGAAAAAAAAAACATACATTAGGAAAGCTGACATTGAAGATGGGAAACAAGGAAAACTCATTAGGACAGAGGAACAAATCGGAAAACGAGTTTATAAGTATAGAGATAAGTGAGGGTACATCTGTGATGATGGGAAATTTGAAGCCGCTGAAACTCTGTTCTTCCATGGCCTCAAGTCAAAACTCAATATAATAATGCAGTCGAGGGTACAAGTTTAACCGAACCAGATTAGAGGGAAACCCGTTTTTGCCGCTTATTCCGTTGATTGCCAATAACTTCTCATTTGATTTCAAGAAATAACAGGTTCCTATACTTGCTTAGTAATGATGATCAACAAAAATTATAACAGCAGTTTCTCAAGTTTGCAGGAGTTGACTTCATCTAGGATTAGCTTTCTCACAATCAGTTTTACGTGGCCTAATCCTAATCTAAGCTAAATTAACTGACTCAACTTAACGTAATCTAACAGATATGTTCTTGGTACTACCTACACCTACTTGTCATTTTGCTCAACTATTTGACTTAGTTCAGGGTATGCTCGTACAGCTGGGAAGTATATATCATTATTTTTTTTGTATTAATACTTTGCAACTTATCCAAACCAAAATAATAAATGCAAAAGTAAGTTTGTTTGGTTATATATTTGCTTCGTTCTTTTCAGTTTCAGAACCTAAGTACTTAACCAATCTTCATAAAATGTACCATACGTATAGATGGTATCATGAATACATATATGGTATACTCTACATCTTGGAAGATAATTTCATACGAGCAAGGAAGCAGCTAGTAAAAAATGAAAATGATCCATAATTAATAAGCTGTAATAATAGAACAATGATGCTGAATTACATAAAAATTTTATCGATGTCTTTGGGTTTATAACGCCTTGTGTTACATTTAATATTTTAAATGATTTTTCATACGAGAAAATTAAATTATTCTAAAAGGTTTGCTTTCGCCGTGTAGTTCAAGGGACATGCACTGTAATTTTTTTATAAGACTGTATAATTATTGTAATATTGTAGTTTCACCCTTAAGCTTTGTTCTTCAGATCCCTTTTACGCCCAGTATTAAATTGTTAGTTTTGGGAAGAAAATATTGTAGTTTCCTATTACTGCAGTATAATATTTGTATGACGAAGGAAGGTCTGCTAAAATTTGCACATAAAATATTTTATATTGTAAATAATTCTCTTATAAATGAATGCCTAATTTTAGCTAGTATGACACTTGTACTGTAACGCAGTACTAAAAGCAATCTTGTTATTTAGTGCCGCGTAGAGTAGTTATGAATATTTCAATTTCGAAAATAAATTGTATTTTTGAATCGTTCATGAAATTTTATTAGCTCATTGCTAGTAAAATTTTATAAGCTGTTTAATTTCTAATGACGTTCGTTTTGAAATGAATTTATTAAATTTACTATCGCAAATAAAGGTAAATGTCATAAGGCTCATTCAAGTATTCATTCATGTATCTTCAAGAAATTAATCCAGAAATTGGAATGACACACACGACGAGCTTCTTTGTTTATTACTATTAAAAAAATGTTATAACTTTGAATTTATTGAAAAAGTGTAAAATTTAAAGAATTCCCCCTTGGTGTTTAGAAACTTGAAAAATATTATTCAGAAAAATTAAAAAAAATTGTAGCGTATATAATAAATAGCATATTTCGGGAAAAAATATTTTCTTAAAATCAATTTTTAGTTTTAGATTGGCGGATTTGAAAATTATAGCAATTATGTACACCCTTTTTAAAATACGTTCAAGCAATTCATAAATTGAAAAATAAATGACATTGAGTTCATATTATTGAAAAGGACTCTCTTCTTATTGCGAAATAATAATTAAGTTTCACGTGAAGATAACTTCATGATAAACATATGTCTAACATGTATTATATTTATTATCTATGTACGTAAATATCGTTATTTTGGAAAATGCCCCCGTGGAAATTTGACCTTCTAGAGGGTACATTGGATGTGTTTTCTTAATACTTGAGTTTTGTAACTATGAAGGTAATTAGAACGATCATGCTGTTAATTTCAAATATCGTATATGCAGACCGCTTTGTTTTAGTTGTTATGATTTTAATACAATTCAATGTCCATTTAAATTTATAAGGGTTTCGTGGAGCTAAAAATAAGTTATAGACAGTGCAATTTGTGCTATCGTCTCTTTTTCGTTTTAATTTAATGATATTTTGAATATATTATCGTGACATATCTTAGAAATAAATAGAATGCTTTTTTGATAAAAATATTTCTTATCTACAGGATATTGTGTCTTTTCAAAATCTAAATATTCATGCAGGAACAAGAAAAAAGTTTTTTATGTTTTGCTAAACTTATTAGGATTTTATAACCTGTTATTTATAAAATAGTTACTGTTATTTATAAATTGTTTATGAGTCAACTAGGGGTCTATAACTTTCCTATATTTATCCTTAATATAATATAATATATATTAATTAAACAAAACTTTTAGGACATCAAACTTGACTAACGAAAATTTTTAAATACAATTAGTAAATTACAAATAGCTTCAAATTCTTAGAAAAACAAAGCAAAAGAAGACGAAACATTCAAATTACATACCACTGTTTAAAGTCTTATGTAAATCAACGTGTTCTAATTCGTCCTTTCTAAATGAAACAGATAACTTTATTCGGATTCGAGCAATTTAATTCTGCATGCTCACCTTAATTACAAAGTACTTCATGTCGTCTGCTTTAAATTAGGGCAGTATTCAATTTATAGTCCGATAGTGCCAACCCCGGTTTGCTATTGCTGAGTGGAATATAAATTAGAGTTAGTTATAAGTTTGGTTTCAATATAGGTTTATGTGTCATTACACATTTTGATAAGGGGAAAAGATTTTGTGTTTTAATTTAATTTTAACGACCAAAGTCATTATCATGGAGACTTCTTCATTAAGGCTTATATTACCTTTTATATTTCATGTACACATCGGTTTTTTTAATACTTTAAATCTTAAACCATAGTTTCATTGAGTTACAATTTTTAAGTTAAAATTGATTAATTTAAAAATATGAATATTTAACGATCAAAGTCACGGAGGCTTAATAAAAGGATTGCGTTATTGTTTATACTTTATGTACACATTCATTTTTTTAAATATTTTAACATTTACAACCACAATTTGCATTAAGCTAAAATTGTCACATTCGTATATTAGTCAAGAAATAAGGATATTTATTGCAATTACAATTACGGAAAAATCTATATGAAATTTCAACGTATCCAGTCCATATGCATTTTAATAATGTCATTTTTGAAACATTTTTCCTTATTTTGTTTCCTATAATAGTAATAGTGCATTTGAAAAGGCAATGAATTTTGATATTTTGGTACGATGATTCTCCTTCCTAAAAAGAAAATGATATTTTTTTACAGTAGTAGACACGTGTACGTTACTTTTTTCAGATCTAGGCCTGAGGATTTATATATATGTTCTAAATATATATTGTGAAATTATAATACATATATTAATAGATTGATATAAGAATATATGAGTACTATTATTACTTCAGATATATTTTCCGAGGGTGATTCGGCTCATTATTTTGAATAGTAAAAAGAGAGATAAATTTAAAAATTCCATTAAATATTAATAAACTATTTTTTAAATTTGTTTCTATCCAGAATAATGTAACAAATCACACTCACATCCGCAATGAACATGAAATAAATTATTTCATATCTACGTATTGCGATTCATCAGCTGATTGGATTAGTCATATTTGATTCTAAAAAATAGGATTCCCATAGTTTTTAAAGTTTTATTTTACAGGCAGATTTGTATTGAAGTAAAAATGTATAACAAAGATTTTATAATAAAAAATGGATTAGTTTAAATGATTATCTCTGAAGCCGATTATTGCAGAAATCCTCAGTTTCTTTATATTCCCGGAAAAATATTTTACGTTCACAATGATGAGGGGAATCAACTCTTTGAAAACATGTCTTAAGGACAAATATGCCTCCTTAACAATGTAAATATAAATATAATTAACATAATTATTTCAAACATACAAATATATTTTTGCACGCGACTACACAGACATAGTGAGCGGGAAAATATGTATGAAATACAACGTCTATGACTAAAAAGTCTATGAGAATGCAATGTCGAAGCACTCGTTATTGTGATGAATAAAATATAACCATGAGGTGGTTTCCTTATTGCGAATGTAGGAACAGAAAAAGTTATCAATAAGGGTGTATATGGAAGCAATGAGTGAGAATTTTGATGTATCAAATAGGGAACTGCATAACAAATGATAATTTAAAAACCCAGAAAGTGTTAATGATCCGAATGATCCGATCCGATGAAATATGTCTAAGAGTTAATGAATTGCCAGTTGTACGGGAAACATAACCTCTCATTATCTCCGTTTATCCTGCATAGGCTGAAGGCGGCGTAAAGATACACAAATGGTAATAAAAGTTATATGAATATAACGTTTTTAAAATTATATTTAATCGATTTCAGAATAAGTGCATGGTTTGAAATTTAGTCAGAATTGTAGTAATTAGGAAATAGTACTCTGAACTTATTTTCATTCAGAGGAATTAGTCCGAGGTTATTTTAAAATTTTGACGGTTTTACAGGTATAGTCATAGTGTTAATAATAATTTATCGATCTCACGGGCCATGCTCACGCGGAATTCAATATTAGCTTATTTTTTAATAAGTTGCTCTTTCTTGGCTTCACCATAGTCGGGTAAAAATAAACTTTTGATCATACTAAGTATTTTTACAAAGCAAAAGACGGCGCTTATTATTTTTCAAGGTTGCCGTTTATAAGCTGCTGAATAAGTAACTATTCAAAGCGAGATCTTTTATCGAGTCTTATCATTTTTCTAAACTTATTTATTGCTGATTGGCTTACTAGTACTGTTGTCATATCCGAAGAATAAAAATCAAAATTAACAAACGATTGAAAATATATTATTCATTGCATTGTTTAACTACTTAATATGTTACTTATAAAACAATTACAATTTTTTTCTATTTCAAATGAGTTGTCTGCTTTAGTTTTCCTTTTTGTTAATTTTTTATGTGAGTAATATACGTAACTCCTTACCTATATATCAACCTACCTACCTATGCAAATATTTTAGTTGCTTCATATTTTTGTTCATACTTCCACATATTTACGTATCATTTTACTTTGTTCTATTCTTGTTCACGTCAAGACAACTCAAGGATATAGAGCTGAAAGATGGTGACAAGGACAGATAAAATGAGTCCAAAGGCGATGAGCCTTTCCTTCAGCATTACTGTAATCAGTTACCAGTTAATCAATGATTTGTCTAGGGCCTGACATCGTCAAGACTATTTAAATGAGCCCGAACTCTATGAATATAATTTTTCCTTGCGTATTTCTATCATCACTTTCCAACTTTATCATCAGACCTTGACCACCAGTTGTTACTAAAATACTTACAAAGATATATTAAACGAGTTCAAAATCAGTATTTATTTTCTCAAAGAGCATTGTACTTTCATACCCTAAAGAGTTTCTAAAGGTATTTCCGGAGTCCATTGTCACTTTCTGACTATATTTACGTAGAACCTCTCTGAATAAATTACCTTTCAAACAAGAAAAATTTAAAAAATGTGATTTAAAAAAATCTTAAAAATGAATTGAAAAAACCGTCCTTTCAAAATTGGTAAAATACGCGAGGAAGGTATGTAAAAGTTATTATAAATTTCTTACATGTCTTGCATTTTTACACGCATGATTATGCGTGTATGTACGCCAATATCCACGTGGTTTTGTTTGTAATCCCATATATTAGAAATTAATACGGCAAACTTTATTTCTTTCTCGTAGTAAATTTAAAAGATACCTGAGCTTTATATTTATACCTCTATTTATTTCAATAAAGTCTTTTGAGACCTAAAATAGATTCAGACATGAAATATAACTTAATTTTAAATCATTTACTCGGCGACGACATTAATATTGGTACCGGAAATGGGGTTCCGCAACTCTCTTCTACATCTTTCCTTTTCTTTTCTTTCGCAGGGCAGTCGGGTCCGGCCACTTCCGGAATGATGAGTATTTTGTTTCCTAAAAGCTTTACTCATCTTAAAATACGCTCATTTTCCTTCGGTGGGCTCTTGGACTATATAATCTAGTTCTTGTATTAATTAGTATCTTGTATTAATTTTTATTCATTAAGTGTAAGACGTAATATTAAATTAAATACATGCAAGTTTGATATTTAATATTGAGTTAAATTCATGTTATACCAAATTTTCATTCATTGGCTTTGATTATTGGTTGAATTTATAGATTTTTAGTTTCAATTATAAGTATGCTTACAAATTAATTAATATCTTTGCCGTTGGCGTCCGTTCGTTTCTCCGTCCACATGTATTTTTAATTTTCGCGGCGGAGTTCTTCTCGGCAAGTATCATTAATAAAATTAAACTATCCTTCATGAGAACAACAATTCGCTTGAAGTTATTCATCTCAAAAATTGCCCTAATTAATTGAAAATGATTTTATGTTTTTTCAAGATTTGTAAAATTTTATGCTTAGTCACTATAACAGTTTTGACTATTTCTGTTCGTTACTTTTGTGTTCGAATAATCGGTATTATTGTCAGAATGCTGATACAAGTTCCACAGAAATTAAAAAAAGTACTTTAAAATTATAACCTGTACTTTATATCTTACAGGGGTTAATGTAAGTGAAAATTTAACGCAAACCTGTTCAGTCATTTATAATTTGTAATGATTATTTTGTTTAGTTGCCTCGTTTTACTCTCGCTTGTTGATATATGCTGTTTTCACATAAACAACCCAAACTAGAAATTGCGTCTTAGTTATTTAATTAACAATCACACTTTCATAGTGTAATGATATAAAAAAAATTACCAAAATTGTGTTAATATTAAAAAAAAGGAATTTAATTTTATGTGCTATAAAGAAAATTAAATTTCATCTCAAGTTATTCTATGTGTAAGAGTTACGCCCACATACACCACATATATACACCAACATATACACCACACACGTAACACTGTTTCTCATTAACTACCAGTCGAGTAGGAATAAGAGTCTACTTTGCAGACCGTATCCTACTTCACGGTCCAATCGACAAAGTACCCATATAAAATACGTTTTTAACTGTCATCTGTCATCAGTAAATCTGACAGAGAGTTTTGACTGTGTGTGATGCATACAGGCGTAAGTATGGTTGACCTTTGCCTCTATAATTTACTTTTGTCATATATGTTCCATAACAAAACCACATTCCTAGCAAATTTATTTAATTTTTGACCATTTTAACCTTTACCACCTAATTATCAATAACCATTAAATTGTTTCACATTCTTGGAATCGGTGACAGGAAAATTAGGAGAAGATTATTAGAGACAATTTTAAAGTGCCATATTTCACGACGGAAGTTTAATAACGAAAAATGCAGAATAAAACCTCATTTTTAGAAAAATTTATGTGATGACACCCATTTGAAGCGGTATGTAAGAAAATCAAACCCCTACGTTCCTTTTCGAATAAAGATAAATTAAAGATAAACAAAATTATGTGTCGTGAAAACTGAATTTTTATTTTATAAAATGTATTATAGTTGGAATAAAATTCTTGTTCATCTCAATATAATTAACTTTGTTTGTTATATTTTCTTTTATTTATTTAACACTAGAATGAAAAATTTAATATTTATATTCGAATATGGCGTATATATTGCTAAAGTAGCAATTTTTATAGTAAACTTTACGAAGTTAAATGACATGTATAAGTTTCCTGGAGAACTATAAAAATCTTCGAGGTGTAAGATATAATATTTTATAACTCTAGGCCGTAGTCACGATAAGACGGTGTAACGATTATACCTTTGTTTTTGTGAACATGACCGTATTCCTTTAAAAAAGCTATCTATAAATATTATTAAATGAAATGTCATAAAAATTGTGAATATTAAAGAAATAAATAAAATTTGAATAGCGACACGCATTTCCTACTACATTTAGTAGTTTATAAAATAAATTAATTAATAAAAATTTAAGTATAAACAACATTTTAAAAACTTGCAATCTTATTTTTAATGCATGAATATTTACGGGCCATATTTTACGGAAGAAATCACGTCTAATATAAATCCATACTTTTGTTTCACCGAAAAAAGTCACAGCATCTAATGCCTCTGCTAGAGTGCGTATGGAAGAGAGATTCCGCAGGGACATATATCATTAACATCCTCTTAAAATAAATGTGATATTCAAAGGGAGGCCTGACATATTTCTGACACACGTCATCTTTTAACTCGTCATGGGAATGGGCTAAATGTATTACATTCGTGGATGATAGAGTACATCCATCATTTCTGGGAAATGCACGAAAGACGCGATTAATTGCTTATATGTTTTTTAAAAAGAAAAAACAATAAAATTAACCGTACGTTGATTTTAATTCGGTAATCGATTTAGCTTCAAATCGCATTTCTAGGATATCCAATTTTTTGTTTTTATTTATCTAATACAGGCAGATTTCAATGTTTGAAAAATTGTAAAAAAAAAACTACATCTCTAATACAAAGTAGGTTTATTTTAACTTTATAACAACAAATGCGGATTTCATTTTATAAAAACCAGGTTTTCCAAATGGCGGCCATCGAGTCTGACACACTCTTCGAGTCTAGCACGCATGTTTTCAAAAACACGTTTGCAGAGCGACTGGGGTATCCTACTGACTAATTGGCTCGAATATTTTATTTAAGTTGTGTCACAGTGCTCGGATTTGTTTTGTAAACAACGGATTTTAAGTATCCCCATAAGAAAAAGTTACATAGGTTTAATCGGGTGACCTAGGTGGCCACGGGACGGTACCGTTTCGGGATATGTTTTTTTCTGGAAATAACTGCCGCACTGCATTCATGGACACATTAGTAGTATGAGCTGTGGTCCCGTCCTGGTGGAACCATGTGTTTTGGTTGAAGAATGGACTATTCTGTAGTTCTCCTCTGAAAAAGTCATTTAACATCTGGGCATATCTCTCCGAATTCACAGTTACAGTTTGGCCACGTTGATTTTCAAAGAAATAATGCCCTATGATTGAAGATACAGACATGGTACACGAGAGTGTTACTTTAGGCTTATGTAAAGGCTCTTGATGCATTTGTCTTGGGTTGTGGACATCCCAATAACAAAAGTTCTGTTTATTCATATATCCTCCAATGTGAAAGTGAGCTTCGTCACTAAAGAATATGTTACCCATCCGGGTAGCAGTACGAAATCTCAACAATATCACCTCCGCGAAAATTTTTCTTAATTCAAAGTCAGAATCGTGTAAATCTTAAACAATTTGAATTTTATATAGATGGGACTTGAGCTTTTTTTGCATTATTACCTGTAAAGTTGATTTTGGAATTCCCAATATCGATGAACGTGTACGCAGTGATAAACGGAGATTTTCAACGACAGAAACCATAACACGCTCGACATTTTCATCCGTGGCTACCAATGGTGTAGGTCCTAGCCTGGGCCTATTTAGTGTTGATCCTGTAGCTCTGAACTTTGCTACCCATGACTGAATGAGGTTGATCGATGGTCCATCACGTAATCGACGAATACTGTAACTATTATTAAATCGACGGCGTGCTACAGATAGCGAAAATCCACTCGAAATGTACGCCTCGACGGCAAAAGCGCGGTGCTCTCCACTCCACTGTTCCATGGCTACTAAAACATCCGCACCGCTTGTGCTTCTAACGACGCCCCCTGCACCCCTATTATGTGTTGCGTTCAGAAACTATGTTTGTTCAAACTTTGAAATCTGCCACTGGACACCCAAGATAAAAATTTAAGTTCAAATTATTGTCATTATCTCAAATAATTAAACAGTGTAAATTTTTTAATGACAATTTTAACATGAAAAATTCAAGTCAATGTAAATCTAAAATGGATGTAAACTTGTTTTTATGAAATAACTTCGGACGTTGTACGAACAAAATAAAATTCGATGGCGTATGAGTGTCTCTCTATTGCGTTTATCCCTATATCGAATATGTTTATGCGATTATCGAAAAAAAACTTTAAGCAGAATAAAATATTAACATTGTACATAATAGTGGTGTGCCAAATTTGGGTAATACAAGATATGATTGGTTGTATGAGAGATGTAACCACATGGATATACTGAGTGAAGTTAACGTCGTTTATGAAATAACAGTTCTAACGAGTATGATCCCCTTATTTATATTTTGTTTCCCACGTCCAATTAACAACTTATTGACAATTAGAATTGATGATACAGGGACCATTTTACTACTAGATTTGTCAATCAGCAATATAGTTTTTTTTTTAAAAATTAATAAAATTTTAAAATAGGTTTGAAATCATTTTACGGTCGGGTACGAAGTATAAAAAGTGCGCTGCTTTATTCAACGCCATTTAAACTTTGCCCACTGACGGGTTAACATCGAAAAAATACGGACGACCTTAAAATTACGTACATCTTTGTTTTTTAATAAATTTTAAATATGTTTATTAGTAGCAGAAGCTACGCGCTGCCCCCGATGACATGTCTAAAGATACCGCAAGACCGATGGTTTTAGTAAATCCGGAGAGGCGTTTATGTATATAGGTAACTAATAATACATTCAGAGATAAACCCAGATTAGATTAAACAGTTAACTTCCATATTGATAAATTAAAGCCACTAACTGAAAAAAAACAGGCTTTCAATATAAGCTTTGTCTCCTCGATTTAAATACTGCCACTGTAAAGTAGAGAATGCATTTACACTAGTTCGGTACCGTCTACAATTATTGTATTAGGTTAATTATTTTTGGTATACATTCAACTGGAATATCAACCATCTTATTACTAACCAGTAATAAGATGGTTACACCTTAGTACTGGTTATAAGAAGTAGGTAAGTGGTGGTTTGTATCAATCATTTTGTTAGAAGAGTTTGTGCAAATCAGTGAGTACTGCTTAAAAAAGATAATGTTGTGCATTTGGGTGAGATATTCATCGAAGTATATTTTGGAAACCACTATTATAGTTATTACCATACAGCGTATTTTTGTAAACTTTCAAATTTGAAATTTGTTCTCGTTGGAAATGTCCGAAATACTAAAGTTTCTTCCTGAAGCTAGGAATAAAAATGACTCCATATCCTACTTATTCTAGTTTTTCTGCACAATTTGTTAAATAATATAATTGCGTGGAAAAATATATGGTGATGACAATAATTCACGACAGTTTGTTGATGATTTTTTAAATTCTGAACCTGCGGGTTTCTATTTTGAATCTACCGTTCTTTTTCAAATAGATGATAATAGTAAAACCTGATTGATGATAGTACAATTCTGATATTGATAGCATATTTGTGACCTATGATTTGTTGATCGAATTTGCTACTCAACCTAATACGAATGCTTCAGCCGTCGTCATCAAACTTTACGACAACAACACTAATGAGTCCATCGAAACGTCAATGAACTGATTACACGTGTTTGCTTTTATTTTAAACATCGGGGTCGAAGTTCACATAATTAGTTTGCAGGATTCACGTATAAATTTCTCTTGAATATTCAACAAGGTCAACAATATTTAACATTCAAGATGGAAATGTGCGGAATATTTATCAGTTTTTAATGAGAAAACTTTAGTTAGTATCAGAAATTTATATTACGTAACCTATTGCTGAAGTGTCCCATATAAAGCATTAGCAGTCCAATAATAATCTTTTATATTATCAAGTTTTTACACAAGTTCTACTATTATTACGGCTTTTGATTTGTCCCTCATTGAAAAAATCCAGTGTGGGTTCTAAAAATACTTTCTAATTTAATTCGAATATCCTTCTTATATCATTAGTTATATAAAAGTAGAATGACGAAAAAAAGTGATGATATTATAGATGCATGAAATATATTGCCGATTTATACAAGGCGTTAAGAGTCACGGTATAAATGACTAACAGTACTGTTCGTAATTAATAATGTATAAATATATATATATATATATATATATATATATATATATATATATATATAAATATATTTGTTTTTTTTTTTTAATCATTCAATATTCCCACGCCGTTCTTAATCATGCTATTCGCTTTCGCCACTAAGTCGTTTTATGAAAACATATGTTCGTCTATAATATTTAAAACTTAAATTTGCCACGTTAAAGTAACTTTTTTACAACAATCGGGAAAATGTGAGAGCAATAAAACATGTTAATAGTTTTTTCTTCTTTTTTACGCTATGTCGATACACTCAAGCAAAATTAGCATTCAAAATTGACAATAGAACATTGAATAGTTAGTTTTTTCATTAAAAATATATAACAACACAAATTTATAAGTGTTTTTTGTTTTCTTTAGTTTTTATCAATCGTTCGTGGTTTTTTCACCTATCGTTCGTCCTAACCAGAGAAGTTCCAGTAGTCAGTCCTGCAATGTAGTTTGTGTGTTCTTCGAGTTCGATATATACGGAAACAAAATGAACCTTCGTTGATATGTCGGTAGCCCGTTCGTATTATTGCAGTAAATTTAGATGATAACGACGAAAGTGTTTGAAATATCTGACCGACTCCTAAATATTTGAACGTTATTATGAGATTATTAGAAAGAATCCTAATATTGTATTGTGAGATTATTAAAAAGAAACACATAAAGATTAAGTGTGTAGGTACTTATATTGTTGCATATGAAAAATAAAAAGATTAAGTATCTATATTACGCTAGTTGGTAGTGTGATTTGTTCAAATTTAAGTTTGATGTTACCCGATATTTCCGTGCGATTATGCATTTTTGTCCCGTCACAATATTATACGTTCATTTTATTTTTCTTATAGGTTTTAAAGTTAATTTACTCTACTTTTGCATTTTTAACCCACTGACATAAAATACCTGTTTGTATTGTTTTTAAATTTATACGATTTGAAGTAATTAAGTAAATATTTCATATGAAGATAAATATGATTTAATAGCAAAGTATAAAAGGTGAATATTTTTTTTCGGACATCTACCTGAATATAATTGGATAGCTGCTTTAAATCATTATTTCAGCTTTTGATTTCAGGTGTTGATCTCCAAAGTGACGTGTAATATGACCATTTCCTTTAATTTTCCAACTCATTGTTTGAAAAAATTAAAAGAAAATAATATTCAGTATGAAATTATATTGTTTAATTTGCATAAACAATTTTAACAGATATATGTTACATTTTTCTGCTCCGAAAAGCACTTGGCTCTTTTTTGTTCTCTGTAATCTTTTGTGTTCTTGAATTTTTATGCACAGGTTTTAATTATAGTCGACTTTCAATAAAATCTTTTTTTTAATAAAGTGATATTTCAAATTGTATTTTAAGTGAATTAAATGCTCAGTTTTTTATAATTTTTACTTTATTTTGCTCTGCCATTTACCAGATTCTATCTCTTTTCGAATATATTAATTTTTGTATATTAATTACGTTTATTATATTTAACTTTCGCTGTTTATCTCTTTGTCATATAATACTGTAAATCGTGTCTTCATGGGCTCAGTATAAGGAGTGTGCCTTAATGTTCCGCACGAAGGGTTTTTTTACATTATATACTCACTCATTCTTTTATTTGTCGACGAGTTTTTTTATTACAGATAAATATCGCAATAAAGTTATAAGAAACCATAGCTTATAATGTAATATACTTTTTATTGGTTCTGCGAATATTTACAACAGAAAGGTGCCGTTTCAACCACTGTAGCCGCTGTAATTTTGCAGCCACTGTAGCCATAAGGAACACTCAAATGTAGTCGATTTATTACGAACTTATTTTATACTTGAAATTAGGATAATATCATAAACAGAGTAATGATCCTCAATTCCACTTTAATTTTAATAAAGAAATCAAAAACGTGCCAACGATGAGCTCGTTGACAAAATTTACTTATAAAGGGATAGGAATTACCAGAGAGTGTTATTTAGAAGGATGAAAATTTTTGAACAAATTCACATAAAAATAAAAAATTTCAAACTTTTATTCTAACACATTTAAGTAAGTAAATATGGACGTAACAAACACATATTATATACAACTAGCGCACTTTAACATTTACATACCAGAATATCAAGTTATATATATATATATATATATATATATACACACACACACACATATATATATATATATATATATATATATATATATATATATATATATATATATAACATAATACACAATAAACATTCGTCCTTGAATTACCTCTATGTGTCATGTCTACACTAATTTATGTGTATGAGTGTGTCTGTGTGTGTGTGCGGGTATGTGGGCGTGCATGTAAGTGAGTTCATCTCGTAAAATAACATGAATGTGGGGTGTCTACTATATTGAATTAAAGACGCACGTGTACAAAATTTCACAACTTTAGCTCAATTAAAACTAATCGAAATGTTTATCGTTCGTCATTATAAAAATAGTTCTGTAGTCATCTTGTAACATTGAAAAAACTCAAAATATTTATATTATTTATATAAGTAACATACTTGTAAGAATTTGGAAATAATCAGTGAATAAAGAAAATGGAATTGAACATTTAGAATTTTAAATATATTGCAAACTCTTCACTAGTATGGAAAAAATATAATATGTACGCGTCTTAAATTCAATGTCGATAGGGTTATTTTTGTATGAGGCAGATGATTTAATGTAAATTTGATTTATTTTAAGGCTTGAAAAATATATTCCTGCTTAGTTTCATAATAAATATAAATTTTAAATTCTACCTTTTCGCTTCCTTTACTTTATGATGATTATTTCCTTTCGTCTTCTTGTCTATGTTTTTCTTTGATTAACATATGGATCAATTTCAGTCAAAAACGTCAAGATTCAGTATTTTGAAAGGCAGGATTGAGATTAATATGTCATTTTGAATGAGAGCGGTACGTCCATATAATTGAACCAATGCACGGTTTTCCTTGTCTATTGTCACGGATTTATTTACAATGAGGTACTTTATACTTTATTACTTTATACTTCTGACATTTTGTCATTGTACCCAGTATCCAGGACATAAAATATACAATGAGTTTGGAAAAATGAATTAATATCGAAAACAAATACGTCATGAAATTAGACATACACTTAGCCAAAATAAATATTCGAAATTTCAATGTTAACTTACTTTAAAAAATTACCAGAAGTATGTAATTAAATTAACTTTTATATACGAAGCATATCGTTTCAAAGGGATGTTAATAATACAAAGCTTATTTACGATAGACTAAGAACAAATTAGATTTTGTAATAACATAGCACAACGCAAAGTTTTCAACAGACCTAAACAAACATTGAATGAGCTAAAGCATGTGGGAGCTTTTATTTAAGCAAGCCCTGGAACCAAAGTTGTAATCGACTTCCACTGCAAACGACTTAAACTTTTAACTGGAGCGGCATAATAGTGGTCGTTTGATCTAAGCCTTCTGTAAGCTAAACTTTGAAGTGTAGTGAAATGTCACTGCACAGTTCAAAAATATTTAAATTAATTTTTTTTCAAAATTATGTTCACTTAGACATAAGTAACAAAAATTCCAATAATATAGTAAAGCTTCCCAATCCCAATTATATGTTAAAAAAAATTGTCAAATTTATGGAAAAGTTCTTCTCATATTATGAAGAGTTCAAAAGTTTGTTCTACATTTTACATAGAAATTTTCTGAACAAACTGCAGTTATGGCATTTAATCATCTACAAGATTCTATAACCACTAAAAAGAGATTGGAAGATATGTGAGCTTAGCAAGAACTAACTGTCGGACGGAAGTAAACTTGGAATTAGGCCTAGGCTTACTCCCGTCAAACAGTTAAGATCTTGACTTACGTCAATATTATTAAGTAGAATGCGCGTTCTAAAAAGTATTTATTTATAATAAATATGACGTAGATCACAATATAATGAAAGAACTTTTGTGATTATAAACAAAGAAATTAAATAACCACGCACAGTGGTCGAGTCCCATTGTCTCTTTCCATATAAACGAAAGTAAAGAAACTGAGTGAAGTAAGGCGATTTCCATTTAAAAAAATAATAGCATTTGTTTCTGTTTCAAATTAATTGAGATTTTCAAAATAGGATCTTTCATTTATTTAAAGATATGTTTAAAAAAAACTTTCTTTTCAAATTTCTTATTAAAACGTCGATTCTCGCCATGCTAGTCTAGTGATAATAGACAACACCTCCTTAATATATAGTTTTATAAAAACACAGCACCTCCAAATATAGTTTTCTTAAATTTATTAAGAATACATTAAAAACCTTTAATATATTTGTGATTTGTTAACGCATGTAGAATGGAGACAAAAACTTTTATTGTATATATTTGGCGTTAATTTTTTAAAAATTAATTATTCATAATTAAACGTGATGTGGTATTATTTCTACTTTCTTTAAGTTTTTTACCACGACCTAGGTTTCGTTGTATTACAATATCTTCGGGTGGGCTATTAGCAAAGATCTTTACTGATAGCATATTATATTATATTATTTATTCTTATATATGTATATATATATATATATATATATATATATATATATATATATATACATATATATTTCATAATGTATTATTTCTACTTCCTTTAAAGAACTTAAAGAAAGTAGAAATAATACTACATCACGTAGTTTCATTTAATTGTGGATAAAAACTTTTATTTCAATCGAAACTTTTATATCAATAAAATTGAACTCTTGTGGGTCATTTATTTTTTAATTTTAAACATTGGTTGCCAAATATTGGGATTAAAATTTGTGTTCGCCATCTCATGTAACATATGAACCGTTATATACGAAACGTGCAAAAGTCTTGGAAGTACTGCTGCTTTAATACTGGTATTGAGATTTAGCTGATAAATCTGTCATCTAATTAATCTGTATATTATATAATAATATATAATCTGCCATCTAATTAATCTGTATATTATAATAAATAACCAATAGAATTTTACCTCGCAAACGAACGACTTAATTTACAATTAAGGGAAATGATGGATCAAACACACACAAAGTACAAATATATGTGACGTGTCTTTTTTTGTTAAACTCTACCTGTACATAATACAATATGTACCTCAAGAAGTATTTTATTAATTGTATAATATTAACCCGTCTATAATCCTTAATAAAGCTAGTTTTAAATTCAGGCAACGCTTAATTATAAATTAGAATCAAAGTTTGCTAATAGCGGATAACGTTATACTGCCCATGATTTGAAGCTATCAATAGTTAAAAATTAGAGTTTCCTTTTAACCACAAAACTTTTAAAAATATTAATTTATTTTATAACCCAAGCAGGCGTAATTACTTTATTGAATTTATAATGAAATGGAATGAACTATTTCGTTAGTCTAAAGCATTTCTTTCAAAATCAAAATTTTGATTCCCTGCAAAAATCGAATACTTTTTAACAAGAACTATTGAGCCGAAAAATATCTTTAAATGAAAAAAGTTTGATAGGGTTCGAAAAATCGCAGTTAATCATTTCAAAAAATGTGGTTTAAAAAACATGCTTAAAATACTGAAAATAAGCTGTAATTCAATCAGTTTAACAAATTTTTACTTGATATTTTTTTACTAATCACATTTTAGAAAAAAAGGCTGTTGTTTTGATTGCACCCGCCCTTTGGTTGTGACTCCCGGTTAAAGAGCCTTCACATTCTATAACTTTTACATATCTGTAATATGTGGAATTTATTTACTATATATTTCAGTTTAAAAAAGGAAATAAAAAAAATTGTATTGCCAAAATTCCCTCTAGGTTTCTAATCAGTATAACTGATATTTGATTAATTATTAACTTTTTTATTCTGTAAGTACAGTTTTATGAATTATTTTCATGTATCAATATTGGAACAATATGTCTATATTTATGAGTATAGTTCTAGGAATATTCACAAATATTATTTTTCTGTAAAGAGAATTATATGTATATCGAATGTTTGAAACTTACGCTGATGAAAGAAAAGAAAATGTGTCTCGAAGAAAAGGGGCAAGAAAGAACGCTATAAAATATGGGGCATATACGTCTCATCAAAATAAAAAAATTAAATATATTTTTAGACCACCTTTATTTTAAATATTGAATTGAGTTTTACCTCAGTATTGTGTTTTCCGTCCCTAAAATAAGAGTCTGAATGATAACATACCCCTAAACATGAGAAAGTTGACAAATAGACATTCCCTCCCCTAATAAATATAATAAAACAAAATATGAACGCAGTTTAGAACCGATGTCATTTTGGCAATTTTTTTGATATGATATGAAAGAATATATATTTAAAACGACGTTTTTAAAAAATTATATATATATATATATATATATATGTGTGTGTGTGTGTGTGTGTGTGTGTGTGTGTGTGTGTGTGTCTGTGTGTGTGTGTGTGTTATCAGTAGAATGCCTTTTATTTCATTTTGTAGGGGCTTAATTTTTTAGTCATAGTTTTAATTCACATATCATTCCATCATTATTATAATTTTATTATTAATGTAATTAATCGTAACAATTTTAATGTTGATAATATCAATTGTTGATTGTTTAAATTTAATTGTTTTCTTCATAAATCAAATTCTTTATAAATTTATTATACCATTAGTTGCAATTTTAATTTATTTTATATTTTTTATAACGTAATTCGTTCTTTTTATTTCAAATATAAAAAACGAATTAGAATTGTTGAAACTTAATAAGATATAAAAATATGTATATAAAGTCGTTAAGTTGATGACTCCGGTCCAGTTCGGTCCGGGTTCGGTGCGGCCCGGTCTGGTCCAAAATGATCCGGTTCGGTCCAATGAGGTCCGCTCTGGTCGAGTCGAGGGTCGGGTCGACATTTGCTGTAAAATAAAAAAAAGGTAATTAAATTTGATGAAATGATTACTATGGGTGCCAAATAAATTGCTTGCTTTGCCTAATTTTTTTTTCCAATTACAAGTAAACACCATACCGAAACTATAGTCATTGTTTATTAAAATAAAAACTCATTAAGAACTAGAAAATTCGAAGTATGAATGTTCTACATAAACTCAATGTTTAATGATGCAAAGTATTACCATGAAATTATTTAAAAGTATAAAATTATTTTTTTCTGTGAAACTATATCCTTAACAGATGTGAGATAAAAAATTGGTGCAAGATGATCAAAATATTTTTTTTTCGAAGTACTTATTAGATGACATTATTCTGATTATTTTAGAATATTATAAAGGTATCTCAATGATATTCCACTCAACGGAATCTATAAAATATATTATTTCGAAGTTCGATAAATTAGGAGATTTTTTAAAAAATTTAATATAATTTGTTTTATTTCTACATGTTCATATATTCGTGTAAAGTTTCACCACAAAATATTATAAACTCAAAGAGTTATTTTAATATTATTTGGATGCGCAGACAGACAGGCGGGCGTGATATAAAGTATATTACTTCTGTACTTATCATTCAGCTATGGCACCCTGAAAAACCACAGGTCGAAGAAATATATAGGAGACCAACGAACCCGCAAAAAATTTGATTTTAAGAGATTATGTAACATCCTAAACATATCGGAATAAGGGACTAACTTTTAAAGGAAGTGCAGAATGTGGTATGACTACTGACATTCGTGAATAATGCTTCAACCTCAAAGTCCTATGAGACCTGATCGTATCCCAACTGATACCGAAATGTTCCTGAGAAAATAGCAATGAATTTTATATTATTTTAAAATCTGCATAAAATAACCAAGTTCTTTAAATAAATTGGCAAATTTAGCGCGACACTTTTTTTTGGTAACTTATTAAAATTTGCACAATAGAAATAAAATTAACATTTTTTCAAAGAACAAACGATTTGACGAAAATGTCTTGAAGGTTTGTGATCACTGATCACAAAGAAAATTTTAAATAACCTTTATTTGTAGAAGTAATACGCAATTATTGATGAAGACATAAATTTTTTTGGAAAACAAAAAACAATTTGGAAGATATATATATATATATATATATATATATATATATATATATATGCACATAAATATAATTTTCAATTCCCCAACAGATATCTGCTATGGCCATCGCTTACCATTCTTATATGTTTTTGCTGAAGTGAGAATATTTTTTCCAGTAGGTAATAAGCATTAGTTATATTTTCTCGCTGAAATAATATTTCTTTAATACCTCTTTAAATTTATTTATTTTTATATATTTTAATTTATATATTTTAAACAGTAAACTTCTTTTATAATTTCAATCACTTGCATGCTAATTTCATTACGTATAATTATTTCACTATAGTTACATAACTCAAGAAAAATTCAATTCAACATAATTAAAGGAGTATTGTTAGAGTGGAGTACAATTTTATAAATTAAAAAAAAGAATAAATATAAAGATTTATGTATAACAAGTCAATAGAATTGACGATGAATAATTAAAATCCGTAATGAAAAGCTATCTTGGGGATTGTTATAGATATTCAGGTGTTTATATCAAGAAAAACAGCAAAGAGGAGATCTATAACCTTATGCGTACCTTATATAGGGTTACATTTCAATTAATTTTCAAATTTTAGGGAGAGATTACGAAAAGGTAATGATAAACAACTTAAAACTTGTATATATGCATTATGTAAAACAAGTTTAAAATGGTCTACACTATATTCGACCTGTCCGCTATCAATAAATTAGCGTATGGATACATTACAAGTAACGACATTAACTTGATAGTAGAAATAATACTACATCACGTAGTTTCATTTAATTGTGAATAATGAATTTCTACAAAATTAACGCCAAATATATTCAATATAAGGAAAATGACATAAAAATGTTTAGATAGAGGTTAATTAGGTACATAAGTTTTCAATTATTGTAAATAAGTACGCTTAAGAATTACTGATTTAAATAAACTATAGCAATAATTACGATGGTCCAAAGCCATAAAAAGTAAGAAGTTAGAATTACATTCTCATTTGAAAAAGAAACGTAAATAAACACGCTCAAACATAAAAAACTCCATACTTTTGCTTGCACGTACATTTTTAAAATACATACTTGAAACTAAAATGATCTCCTTAATGAGCATTCATTCCATGTTTTTTAAAAATCGAACGGACACTTTAAAATTTTCATTTCCGATCATTCATTAATTGCGACAAATATTTTTCTTTACATTTGAGCTTTGGAATATCATCATGTCCAATTTAATCACGATGAACCGAAATGTAATCCTGTATATTAATGTCTCGATTATTTTTCCTAATTATTTTAAAGAGTTCTATGCAACATAATGAAAATGTTACTTTAAGCAAAAAATTAAAATTAAAGTAATATATTATGAAAGATGGAATTCTAGCATGATGATGAACTATTACTTGATCTTATAAGTAATAAACTATGAGTAAAAAGAGTGATTCGGTAAAAGAAACTTCAAAAATACATCTCTGAAATGTGAAATGTATGTAAAAATTTTGCCCAATATATAATTAAATGTAATGAAACCATAATCAATAAATGTTACAGGTTTCATAAGTCACAAATAAAAATTATAGGTAAAAAATACAACAAAACTAAGCAAAACAAAACAATAAGATACAATTCAATTCAAAAATCCAAAAAATTCCATTGACCACAACAGCCAGCAATTATTTCTGCCCTCACACTTTTACCTACCTGGCTCATTGTTTTGAACTCACACCTGTACCTATCTGGTCTACATGTCGACTACATATGTAGTCGAAATATAGACCAGACGAAATTGATATTCATGACGAAATTTTATTATTTTCTTCCATCAATCTACCCGGACTGTTTCTTTACTTTTCATAAAGAGCGTGCATGTGGAATGCGTGTGGCATGTGTGAGTACATGTGTGCGTACGTTCGTGTGTGCATCTGAACGAACGTACGTGCTTGTTCGTATGCATGTGTGCCAGTAAGTAGGTACTCTAAAGCGTGCAATATACGCACATACACAGGCAGCTCCTCCAATATCAATAGTCCACCCTATATTTTTGGACTATTTAATATGGTTTTTCCAATACTGCATTTGTATATTCCGTCCCCACCCCAAATTATGTTACAAATATTTTTGAGTGTTAGTATATATATGATATATAGCGTATATAGAGTGGAATATGTGCGAGTCAAAATGCTGTATTATTATGCCAAATTTTAATTTTATTATTATTTATTATTATATATAACTCACTTGTAAAAAAGTGTATCGTTACGATTAACACTGATGAAAAAAACGCACGATATGCTTATACTTATAAAGTTATAACTTTTATCTCGTGAAAATTAATTTTGAATATTTGATACCTTCAGTCTTATGATCAACACTTAGGTAATAAATTGCTGAAATTTAGATATAATTTTTATTAAAAATCAGTCAGGTCTTCATAATTAACCTCTACGTAAGGAAACGTAAAGATGCAAATTAACATGGAATATTTACTTAGTAAGATTGCCATAAACTCAAACAAATGTTAAGAGTATAAAGGTATGTAATATGTATATAATCTTAATCATTATCCCAATATCACCTCCTTCTACTACATGGTGACATCATCAAATTGAGTTTAATTTAACGCTAAGAAGATTTTACGAGATTTCGTGATTATGTCAATCTATCGTGTAATTAGGACGGGTACATTAACTTTACGATTTTATTACGACATTTAGGACTATAAATACGGATGTTGACAAAATACGGCAAGACCTTGACCTAATACGGCAGAGTATATTCTTACAAAGTAGGTTTAGACGTTACTCGATTTAAATTTATGCTTAAATGCATTTTAAACAATACGTTTTTGTGAAAATTTGAAGTTTTCATTTGTTAAAACCATAGTCTTTCTCAAATTTATTAATATTTGTACAATATCGGTGAACATAACTAGAAAAGAACACAAGTGTAATATCTTATCTCGATGTTAACAAGCAGAACATACTCACTTGATTTTCAATACTTTTATACTTAGAGTGCAATTTTAGAAACTTTGAGAAAGGTATAGAAACGACAAATCGAATGCTACTTCTCCAAATTAACTTAATTTTGAAATAAAATACACAACAGTAAATTAGTTAAATTAACAAAATTTTTATTAATTCTTCGTGTTACTACGAAATGTCTTTTACCCCCACACAGTTAATGTGTATTTTGATACATACAAAACCATTCAAGGCAGAAAAACATGCTAATTAAAAAAAAATTAAGACGATATCAAGTCATATTCCAATCGCGTTGGAAGGGAGTAGTTTTTTATTATATATCTTACCGAAACTGTTATAAAGTTCAACAATAAAACATTTAAAAAATTTAAGTTACACAATATGATATTAATAATTATTGAATAAAAATAAAGTTACACTAAGAACATACATTTCGTGAGTAAAAAACTAATATCATTTGCTAAGTTATTTTTATATTAGTTAACTAGAATTTCCTTTTTTATTCCATATTTTGTAATTCAATTTTTAACACTTTCGAGCTTCTCTTTATTAAGTGCATACATTTATTTTCTTAATACAGTCCTTTTTTATTTTAATGTCTAATTTTCGATCGCTGCTGTTGAACTTGGAACAAATGTTGAATTTGTAACAGAAAATTATATGGACATGGGACAAAAATATTTTTTTGAAAATACTATTAAAAAGACAAAAAAGATTATAGCTTCGGGTTTTATAATCACTAAACAATCGAAATTTTAACAAAAATCTTACAATTAAGGTTGTATATTTAATATCATGGATCATCTCCAACGGAATATGTATATATGTATGATTTTAAAACAGAACGGGGATATGATACAAAAAATTTCAAATGAATTAAAGTTTTTAAAGACCGATTCAATTATCTTTGTTTTTGCAGCTTAACTTTGTGGTAAATAAAAAAAGTTGTATTAAATGAAAATAGCAGACGAAAAATCAGAATATTAAACAAATTTGTACAAAATTTCATATTCACATTGAACTTAAAATAAAAAAATATATAATTTTAATAAATTTTTCCTAGATATAAAAACGTACAAAAACATGTGGCCTTTTTTTTTAATATGATTGTTTCTGCAATAATTTCCTTGAAATTTAATTTTAAGTGTGAATGAATTTTTTTTTCTAAAATTTTAATATTACATAATTTCAAATGTTTGCAAAAGAATAATTTTTGTGTTTGTTTTTGTTATTTTAAGTAAAATGAAGTGTGATGAAATAC
This sequence comes from Druceiella hillmani, assembly GCA_039881145.1. Lineage (NCBI taxonomy): Eukaryota > Metazoa > Arthropoda > Insecta > Lepidoptera > Hepialidae > Druceiella > Druceiella hillmani. The sequence goes on from JAYKKI010000100.1 coordinate 6,911,381, forward strand.
CTAGTTTTCCTGCAATGTTAATTGTATAAATTTTAAGAGCGAATTTTATCAAATTTAGTTTTATCAAAGGTAAATTTTTATTTCAAATGTTAACTGTAAATATTTTTTTTTTAATTTTAATATAACATTTTTTTACATTGAATTAATTTTGTAGACAAAATGCTATACGTGTTTTTTAAACAAAATGAAAAGTGTGGGGAAATTATTACTTTTGTATGTACCTATAATGTAATCAAGATTATAGGTTGCAATTTTCGAGAGCAATTTTTCTTAAAATTAAAGAGTACATAATTTTTCTTTTGCAAAATATAAATATAATATCATTTTACATTAACTTAGTTTATTAGACAAATCAGTCGACCGATTTTTTAAATAAAAGTGAAAGTGTGGTGAAATAATTACTTTTGCCGAAAGTAAACAGTAAATAATTCTTATATTTTATAATAATTTAGTTATTTATAGTTTGAATAATACATCAAAAATTTTACGAATTTCGTCGACAACGCTTTTCACACGAAAATTACCTTAATATTTATCTGCAAAGAAGAACTAGGCGTGCAAGTTTAAGCAAAAGGGTCTGTAAGAAAAAGTGGAATAACAGAATAATTCTATTATTAGAAATTCTCAAAAAAATTAATAAAATAAACCTTTATTTTACTTATGCTTTTAAGACCATTGGGATATTAAAAAAAATTTAAAATATTTTAAAGATATTTCGAATTTTTGTTATTTTTAAAAAAAATTAATTTGTGCTTTATTTACATATTAATTTATTTACATATTAACAATTTTACAAAACTTTGAACCTTACGAAAAATATTAAAATTTAACGTTTGTTTTTGTAATAGTTCACATCATATAATATATAACAAGTATTTACGTCGCTGATTAATTATTCACCTATTTAACGACTCAAAAATTACTTATGAAAATGCAATTCAAGATACAGGCCGTCCTAAAAAATATAAATAAATAATCTCAACCTAAACATAACTAATTAATTTCACACGATTTGCTTCCTCTTGCGATATCTGTATCTGCTACTAAGTGGCATGCCGATGTTGAGGTATTAATTAACGAGGGCATTGCCACAGTTATATTCAACTACGTAATATATTTAGAACGGACGCTTCCGTCTTTGAAAGCTCATATTATTAACCGTTAAAAGACAAGCGTCGTTGTTATTAATCGAGACAAAGATTTTAGAATAAACATTAAATTTTTAATTGCAACTTCAATCTATTAATTAATTTACTCTTTTCATAAACTTTTCAATTTAAACTACACCATAAGTTTGTTTATTAAATACTCCATTGCTATTCATTTATCATGTCGATATTCCATGCAAATCACTACGACTTTTTCTTATCTTTAAATTTGTTAAGTTTTAACAAGAATGAGGAAAGTAGAAGAGGTTAAACAAATTTAAGTTATGGTTATATTTCAAATGACATATAACCATAACTTAAACTTAAACACACGCAATATTCAGCGCGCATTTCTGGATTGCAATTGTTCTCTTTGTGTTTTTAATTAATAAAACAGATCAATAAACAAATCAGTTCTACCTGCAGTATGCATAGTATGACGTTTGAATACATGTATAATAAACATATATATATCCCATTTCCAACACGAATTAAATTTACGCACGGGTGATGACCTAAAATAATGTCGAAAACGAGTCAGTAACCGCGCCTTGCGATTCACGCATAAGCCTTCGATAACGACTTTGCCTTCCAGCGACATAAGGTTTCCCTTGCTAAATAACGGGACTCAATATATCCACAAAGTTGTGAATAATTTTGGATGCTGCCAATTTGAAGTATTAAGTGAGGCGCATAAGACGCATGTAAGCTCCCAATCTCAATTAGAATAGGTGTGGTATATAAATTTCGGAATTTAAAACGAAATTTAATAGTAATTATCATTTCGGTTTTATTTAAAGATGCGGTTTTAACGCTTAACTGTTAGCCTAACGAAACATAATATAATCTTTAAACATTTTTAGATAAACATTGAAAAATATATCATTATAGAAACGGATTACTAAAATTTAGCACCAAAATTTACTTGAGATAATTACGTGGGCTCCAGCGGTCTAAAAACTTTGTGCACTTTATAACCCTTGATGCAATTATCCAATTACTTTACGTTACAATAATTGCAAAATTCTCATCCGTAAATTTTTTACGTTTTTTCCGAAAGGAATTGATTAATTCTTTTAAGACTTTTTAGCTGTTCTATCGAGATATATTGTTCTCAGATATTCTAACCATCTTGTTTTATTTATTATATATTCTGATACAATATTTTCCTTTAAAACTTGCATAGTTATTAGTTACATAATTATTTTCACATTTTATTTCCTCGCACAGTTCAAAGACGTGTTTTAAAACTTTATTTTAAAAAACTATAGGATATTATTTTTTATTTTAACCTGTAGCTACTAATGATGCAAAATAGGACATTTTGTTTTGGAAAGTTTTTTTGCTGATTATATATGATCTTAAGCATTTCATTACTCCCAAAACAAAAAGTTCGATATCGTTGATAAAATTCTTTGTCTATTTCGATGATTAATTTCAGTACATAAAACACATACGGAAAGACTTTTCCTCAACTATTTACTTATATTTATGTATATTCTCTTCTTGCCTGTAAAACTTATTTATAAAATTAATAAAATTATTTGTAAAATTAATTTTCAAAAAAACTAATTTTAAAGTTTTAAACCAAACTTTTAGTTTACTACTAATACCACGTCCGTTATCGTTTTTCAAATAGCAATTTGAAATTAGAAAGGAAAAATAAAAATTACCTTAATACTATCGTAAAGTAACCAGTGTCAGGATAATTAAATTAACAAGATTAAAAAAAATAACACAAAAATACTTACATTCCTAGGGAAAAATAAAGTTTACAGAGTTAAATTTCTTGCAGAACAAAGAAATTTCATTTATTATTACCAAGCATTATAGCTGCTGTGCTAAAATTTAATCAGGAAAATACGCTAATATACAAAACAATAATTTTCTTTGAAGATAAATAATAATTGGTTGTCAATCCTCTATTGGTTCCAAAACCCATTACCATACTTATTAATTGCCCATCTTATCTTTATTGAAATATTAAAATTAATATTTTGTCTGTTTAATAGTAAAATCTTACCTCACGACTTATTCCTTTAAAAGTATATTATTTTTCAAATGCAGATAGATTGCTGGCGGTGGATAAATGTTATTTAAATTATTTACTAACACACTTGGGTTATTAATAATCAAGTAAATTGGGAAACAATCAGATGTTCATTAAGCAGTAAAGCCAATAAATCGATGATTTAAATATTTTTGAGCATGTAAGATATTGGCTACAACAGCTAATAATTAACTTGTCCAAAAAATAATTAAATCATTGATTCATTGCTTTTACTGCTTAATGACATCTAATTGTTCCACAGTTTCCTTTATTAATAATAACCCAAGTCTTTTAGTATATAATTTAAATAACATTTATCCATCGCCAGCAGTCTATCGGCATCTGATAAATAATATATTTTTTATAAGTTAGAAAACTTAACTCTATAGTTTTAGAAGTTTCAAATAAACATAAAGATGTAGTTGATTGTAAATTGCTAATCGCTTGAGAAGCACCTATATTAAAAAAATATGGTCATATGTTTTAAGTTCAAAGAAATAATACCGGCGTCAAGGTTAAAGGCTTTTTGATATATTTGAGTATTTTTCATATAGATAAGAATGGCATATATTTCTATTAATATTCAAAGACTACAAGTGTTTCATAAAATCAGAATTTTCAATAAAGATGGAAAAACATTGCAGGCATGGAAAAATGTATATACATACGTCATCTTATAACTACGTACATATGTACACAGATACATATAAGTTTTTACTAAAAACGTGTTTTTTATTCATATAGATAATTCTGCGCATCAAATTGTAAAAAGACGTTATATTTTATCTTTGCAATCGAAAATTTGAGAATGATTATTTTAGAGACGGTTTTGAATTTTTGCATAACTTCTAACATTTTCTTCTTTGATAGGTAAAGTCAACTGTATGAATAATAAATTCGTTTTCTTTACTATTCACGTGGCAACTTAAAGGAAAGAAACAATAAAATCCTAATTAAAAGCAAAAATTATATAAAACAACAATAAAAGACAGTACTAAGACAGTATTTAGTTGCATGTTTAAACATGGATGTTTAAACATGCAACTAAAGGGAAGGTTTTCGAAAATAACACTTATGCCACATTAATCTTGAAATTTTGCCAAATCGATCTTATCACATATTTCTAAGTTAACATTAAAAATTTCACAATTATATCGTTTAAAAATAATTTCAAAGTTTAGGTGTATGGCTCATTTTTGAAGGGAGAATCTATATATTTTTGAAACCGTACTTCATTGACTTGCATTTCTCTTTATTTGTGCTAAAACCTCAACCACGAACACCTTCTAATTTTCAAATTTATTACCCGGTACCATATTTTGTTAATGACCAGTTTCGCAGGCAGTAGAGCAAAAAATACACGACCGCGAACGCCAGAAACAACTGATCTACGACCAGCTCTCTGTCTACATCAAACGCACCTGCGCAGTGGTAGACAACAAAACCTGTGTTTACAAAATGTAGTACAGACAAAATAAATGTGTAGACAAAATAAATTACCGGTTTTAGTAAAATATGATAACATGATATATACCCGCCGTAATGACATTTTGCCATTTTTCAAGTCTTTAGGTCGTAGGATAAAAATACGGCATAAAAATACGGACCCCGCCACCATCAGGGTTACCACTGAAATAAATGTTTTTTGATGGGAGACACAAAGGAAATAAAAGAGAAATAATGGAATGTTGCTATGCGAAGTTCTATTTACCATTTATTTATGTTTAGTCTTTAGGAAAATGAAAACGGATATAAAATTAATGTAGAAACAAATAATAAACCCGGAATTATACAACTAATAAAATAAATTAACCTAATGAGGATTTGAATAAACAAGAATACCGTACAAAAGATCAAGGTTATCACCGGTGCTAGTATAAAGCACCAGCCATCAACCAGGTATTGATATCAGCCGATTTCATTCTGACTTTAAAAAGTTGTGAACAATTTAAATGGAATCGATTTTCCATTTAATCGTTGAAATGTTGCAATTATATTCAAATACTTTAAATTAAATTGCCTTCATTGGAATTATCTTCGCCTACTTTTTATACGATATCATAGGACAATTAATAAAATATCGTTTTACCAATAAAATTGTATAATAAACCTGTATACGGTGGAATTTAAATGTTACCTTGAGATGCATAAGATGGTTTATCATTTCAATTAACTTAGTAATTTAGTTTTGCTTATGTGCTAATATAAATATTCATTGAACATGCAAATTATTTCAAATTGATGAAAAGTATGTATTGTTAGAATTCATACAATAAACTGTGGTAAATTAATGTGGCAAATTACTTTTATAAGGATTGTAAAATTGTAAGAAACCCGAAAATGACAAAATGGAAGATGTTGTAATGATAAATGCTATAAAAAGTAATTTTACCTGAAACTTCAAATACAAAGAGGATGGTATTGATTATTAAAATTAAAATAAAATTGGAACGAACCAACGTGTTGATTCGAAACTTAACACAATCAGCAATCAGCAAATAGCTTTCCAGTCTTATTATTTGCAAGCAATGTATCGAAATGGCAATCGTATTTTGATTACATTTTATTGATGACATAAAGGAAATGAACTTCTGTTTTCAACTGGATAACGAATATTTTGAGGTACAATTGGCCTAGGTACAGATACCCTGAATTATATTTAGATAAGTAAATAATATTTTTATGTACGATATGAATACAAAGCTTATTTCTAATTTCAAGGTACAGTTAGGCACAAAAAAGTAAAAGTTCTGCAAAATATTTTCTTATTTATTTTTGATGTTAGAAATCACGACAACCAAAATTAGCGTCAATGCTGGCGCCAATCGGGCAAGTGAGTTTCGTAAAGTTGTTTATTATATATGATATATAATAATATAATAGGAAGCAGTATACGTGGGAAAAATACGACAACAATTACATTATCCGAAAGGTCAGTTTTGAATTAATACTGAGATTTTCTTAAGAAATTCATGAATATAATTTTCCTGTATGTGGAGGGTAATCATAATATAGTCTAATTCTTCTTCAAGAAGAAATTTAATTGGTTATTTTAATAAAAATTAAAAATGCATATATATATATATGTGTGTGTGTGTGTGTGTGTGTGTGTGTGTGTGTATACGCATACATACTTGTATCGCATCGAAATTCAAAAAGCGTTACTTCTACAATAGGTGTATTTCCTTGATATTCACCTAATACAAAACCTATTTTATATGGCCATGGTCTTCGATGATTATGTAGACGCACACAAGGAGTTATTTTAGAATATTCTTTTCAAAGGCGTTCTTACCCTCACGTTTCTGCGTCATTAACATCGCCTTAAACGAGTGCGACACTCGGAAGTGGAACTGGAGAAGTGACTTGACTGATTCGTGTCCTATCACAGTGCTGTCATTCGTAAAGATTAAGTGCTCTTACTCGTCACAGTAAAAGGTCGGTTCGCTGTTTTCCTTGTTGTTAAACCACATATGCATTACACTCAGCTAAAATGTCATCATCGACTCAAAAAATTTTGTCCGTTCAAAGGTCTTTGCTTAGCGCGTTAAACATTTTTCAAATTATATCGAATAAGATTTTTCTTATTTTTTAACTTTTTGAATACATAATCAATTTGAATGCCGATTTTGTGAGAAAAAAATATAAACCACATAGAAAATAAGTACAGTCATTTTAACTTAATTGTGTTAAGACATATAATTCAAAACATTTATGAACTAATATTAAGATTTAACGATTTGTAATGTCAGTCATCTATAATACAAGCGACTGAATCTGTATACGTTATTAAATTTATATCTAAAACATTATATTAAAAACCCCTATAATTTTCTATAACGCCTACGATGTTATTTAGCAAGTTATTATTTATGCTGAAATATTATAAGTTTACCCTTTTTTATGCTAGGATATTAATAAAGTAGTAAATTTTTGAAGAATAATAAATCATCACGGTGCATTTATGATTACATTTTACCTATAACAAATAAATTATTTATTTAGTAAACATTACCTTACTCTACATTTTTTTATTCTAAGCAATTTACTAACATGTAACATGTGAATACATGGAGGCCATATCTTTACATATTACATGATACTTATTAATAAAAGATCACATGATTTTATCTATTACTCATTGTTTCGGCTATCTGTGACGCTTTATTAAAAATACTGCGAGACTGTTTCAATACAAAGTATTCATTTTGACATAAGTTTAATAATACAATCATATATATAGGAATACATAGTAGAGTGTTATAAGAAAGTTCAGAGAAAATTTTTGTGGAAAGTTATTGTTTAGTCATTGAAAATACGGAGTCACGTCAGTGTTTAATTTGGGATGAAATGATCTTAGTAGTTTAAAGCTTTATTGTACCCGGTAAGCTAAATAAAAGCTGTCTGTGTAATTTATTAGTTATCTTCGACAATTTAAAATCAATTAAATCATTTATTAAAGGAAGTAAGTCAATAGACAAAGTAACTTCCTCGGATAAATCATATTACTGTTTGTTCTTTAATAGCTTTACGGATATTCGAATATCTAGTCATCAAAAATGACATCATGTCATAAAAGATTGATGAAAGTAACTAAACCCACCTTTTTCTGTTCAAAACAATAATGCGATTACAAAGTTATCAATGTTTTCGTGAACGCAATACGTTTTGAAAGGTGGCTGTCTGTGAAATTGTTCCCTTCGTAGGTGGCAGGCGAGTGAGATAAACCCGGCATAATTCATGATAGAGCATTATTTATTACTTTCTATTTGTAGACTGTACGAACATTCACGTTGAGGTGAAGGCACTTATATCTCCAATGCATTTGTCTGAATGCACTGTGTGTTTACAATAATTTCTATGAAATTGATTCCGTAAATAGCGAAGGTAAATAAATTTTTCAATTTTGAAATGGCCGAGTTTCGAATTTACGAAATGCCGTCGTTTATTATTTATTTCATTCACCTTACTCACTGAAATCGACTTTAAATTAATCTCACTTTAATCAAATGACATCTTAACTCACATATGGAGCAAAGACCCCCCCCACTCCCCAAAAAACTTGAGCAAAGTTTAAAGTTTTTAGGGTAACTCTTTAAAACTCGTCGTCGCCGTGGTGTGTTGGGTTGATCATAAGGCATACGGCCTGTGACGACGCGGTGCACCGCGGAGACCCGGGCTCGATTCCCGGCCGTTCGTCGAGCGGGGCTGAGAGATTGCTCACGTAGCAATATGGTCGTATAGCAATAATCAATTAGATACATTAAAGTAGATAAATAAATAAATAAAACTGCAGTTAATGCATTAGTAATAAATTTTACCTACTTATAATGCAATAATGAAACGTGACTTGCAAATTTAATTACACGTACGCCATCCTACTTAGTTATTTTATGTTTTAAATCTGCACTAGGCTTATAATAAATTTATACTAAACGTAAATTAATTTTTATTTAAAAAAAAACGTAATAGTTTTAATAAAATATACCAAAATATTATTAGAATTTTGGTAAACTCTAGTCAACTAAACATTTTAAGGATTGTTTGTGTCATGCATCGTGTGACAATTGTATTGCAAAATCAAAGCATATATTGTAAGTAAAATACATTTGGATACATAAAAATACACTGTCGATTGTTTTGTAATTTTAAGACTAAAGTAAATGATCCCAATATATACTTGCGTGCAAATGTTATTAAATATTCTCAAGTTATATTTCAGTGCTAGCAACGCACAGAAAAAATTTACTCCAAAAATAAATAATGAGTACTTCGTATTGTACATTTACACATTCCAACAGTTCTCTAAGACTAAATGTCAGCCGCGAATAATGAAATAGATGTAGAACAACAATTGTTAATGATCACGAGTCGCGTCCAAAAGAGGTAGGTAAAGACAAAACTGTAACTTTTTGACTTTTAGAAAATCATGGACAATCTTTAGTCGTAAAAAAAAAATTAGGAAGTTCTTCTTCAATATTTACACTTTAATTTTTAAATGTAATTTGTTGTTATGGTGTGGATGAATGATGCCAGATCTAATTTTATAAGGAAAAAGACGCCAGAACACATAGCATACAGACAAAAAGCCTTTTTCTTTGCTATCTTTTGATTGAAACTTTATTTGCCTGATTATTTATCTCTACCAGCATATTGTTAACGTAAAATATTGTTTACAGTCTACGTGCAAATGCGTTAAAAAAGAATTTTCTATAATGGCCATGAAAACTGATGCACTAGTTTTCCAAACATGAAAAACGAAACGATCGGGGACAGAGAACGTTAAGAAATGTGTTTCTTTCTTGGATTTTAAAATATGTACTATTTTTAAAAACACTTTAAATGTCAGTCGCAAATGTATATTCACATAACTTTACTCCACATAAAAACCATGTTGGTCCCGTAAGAAACTTATAGCATTTAAGCTTAAAAATTTTGCTTTGAAATAACTTTTATTATTCCCACTTTTTTTTAATATAGATTTACGTAAAATTTTGATCTTTCTTTTCTATAGCTACAAGTACGTCTGCACGTATTCGTTTTCTATACACAAAAATACTTTGTTTGGGCTGAAAACACTTAAATTTATTTTTTGCTTCTTATAATTCAATTTAACTGTTCTATGTATGTTTGATTTTACTTCACCTTCGCAGTAATTTTAGTTGCTTGCATTCTGTTTCACTTGATTAGGTCGATGTATTTAACTTGCTCTAGTAACGAAATCTTTGCTTTAATTTATTAGATATGGGTTCCGAAATTTGAGTAATTGTTCATTTAACATCGAATGAATTTGGATACATTTCGAATTCTTTGGCAGTAATCTATTGATTTTAATTAATTCATACACTTATTACATTTCCTTTTTTAGGCATTTTCGTTTAAAATTTAAAAAAAAAAGAAAAATATGAGATATTTTAATCTTGCAGATAGTAAAAGAATGCTCAGTAGAAAAAAAATCTCAGTAGAAATTTACATGAAAAAAAAAGAAATATCTTTCTCATGACTAATATTTTAAAGTTAACCAACCATGGACATGAATTGTATAAATGTAATCATCGAGTAATTTTTGTTTGTCAGGCGTTGACTGTATAATAAAACATATTCACCAAAAACTGATATTTAAGTTTTAAGCAAGAGAAGTGAAACATTCGAAACTTACAAATCTCTCGCAAAATTTCGTTGCAAACAAAATATTGCAAATATTATTAAGAAAAGTTTATTTCATCGAAATAATAATTATTTAGAATTCATATTTCATCAACATTACGGTAATCGAGATTGTTTAATACATTGAACTATTTACCTTCTTGTTTATGTCTTACTGGCTGTGCCCGCGATTTCGTTCGAGTGGAACTCGGAGTAAGTAAAGTTATTGGAAATTTTTTCATGTCTTTTTTTTCTTTTTACCCTCAGAACCCTTTGGGCATAAAGTTTATTAAAAACGATAAAAAATTGCGTTGGTAGACAAACCGGTTCCACCGGTTCTGAATATAAAATAAGATGGACGTATCTTTTTTATTTGGGAACCGATTGAAATGAAATTAAATCTAAATGTTAACCCAAGGTAATCTAAGTACGACACTGAAAATCTCATCGGAACCGGTTCAGCGGTTGCTGAGATTAGCGAGCACTACTTGTAATTATACAAATTTAAAGTAATTGTAAGCATTTAATAAGTAAAAATATTCAGATATTATTTTTTTAAATTCTGGGCATAACGCCCATTGTGACGTATTCTACTTCAAACTGTAAGGAATAAAATAGTGTAATCTTTTCAATCGTATTTACTTGACAGTTAAACTTTTAAATGTTGCACAGGCATAATGTTGCACACAACACATAAACCTAAATCAGAATAATGGTTTAGTTAGACAAATATTTACAAAACGGACACTTACAAAATCACGCCGGCCTCATTCCATTCCACTCTAGAGTGCTTGTTTACGTAGAAAATTAAAATTAACGTTGCTGAAGTAAGTGATAACCCAATTAAAGATATGAAGTGAATGTATTTGAATATCGATTTTGAGGGTTTCGTGAAATTGACAAAATAAAAATTTTTTTTAGGCCACATATTTATGATTTTGCCCTTTAATAATGTATGATACTAAAGTCAATTAAAGCACAATTAAAATTTTTTTTTTCACTCTTTAATTTTCTGACGATCGTTAGAAAAACAAAAATTTAAGCTGCAGATCTCACCCTATACCCAAAAATATCTCAAAAAAAATCAAGAAATTTGAAACCAAAGTGTAGATTGAGCTAAATTCATGAGATTTGCGTCCGGATATTTTTTTTAAGTAAAATAAAAATGCAGCGACAATCTTTATTTTCATTTTAATACAAATTATGAAACTGTGAAACAAAGTTGACCTCATCAAAGTATTATTCACACCACTAATAATAAGTGTATTGCGTTCACACCAATTCGAAAAGATTTTTTTTGATAGTGATATCAGTCTTATAAAGTACTTGGATACGATGTCAAGAACAACAATATAAAGTATGGCGTCTCTGAGATAATATTTAACATTGGAAATATAAAAATGAATGTAAACAATTTTAGTAATAACGAAAGTTTAAATAATTGCTATGTTTGTTTCTATGCCATATCTTTCTTTTTTGATACTTGTAGATAGAAACATATGAATATATTATAGTATATAACACTAAGAGCTATAGTTTTAAGGTAAAAAAAAATCAACTTTCGTACTAACACAATATATGTTGAATTCCACAAACATAAAAACTCTGTCCATGAACGATGTTATAAATATACAATATACATGAGACATTTAATTCGACGGTGGTATAAACGAAGTGACCCTTACATTTCGTTATACATAGAATTTAAACCTGAATTTAATAATATATTCTGTTTTTGCACATGGCACAAAGCGACTAAATTATTCTTAATCGTCTACTTCATTCCAGTACCTCTTTATATTCTCAGAGCACGCACACTTTCCGTTAACGTAACGAACAATCTTATAAGTGTCTTGAATATTCAAGAACCATCGTGTTTGCAAACTATTAAGTTAACTGTTTGTTTTTTTAACAACAATCTATTCAAATACAAAGCAAACATGCGAGATAAGTATTTTGTCGTTCCCATAGGCGTGTTCATTTTGTAAGGTTAGAGATTAATAATGACGGTGAAAACTGTTGACTCAGACTGACGGCTGAGTGTTACGTAAACTTTACGATGGAATAGGAAATTTGAGGTAGTAAGCTAAATGTTATATTGGATCATTATTGCGGAGGTACTTATATATACATAACATCATCAATTTTATTGGCTTTTATTCAAATATAATTATTACATTGACGAAATTTTACTCCCTGCTTTCCGGTAAAAACTGTGGAATAATTAAAATTCTGATATTTAAAATATAATAATGATAAAATTTATATAATAGAATTACATATTATTTTAAGTATTGAATATATTTGGCGTTAATTTTGTAGAAATTCATTATTCACAATTAAACGATACCTCGTGGTAAAGTAATTAAAGAAAATAGAAATAATACTACATCACGTAGTTTCATTTAATAGTGTATTATTTTTTGCTTAAAAGATATATATTCAAGAAATGACTTTGATTTAAATTTTTTTAAAAATTAAATAATTTATTTTGTCCTTTTGCTACCAGAAAGAATGTGTTTTCAATATTAAACTTATTTTTCGGTTTTATTAAAATTTGTTATACTTTTCGCAACAATTATATTACTTTTAATCACAGCTTATAAAAGAAACAAATAACACCAACCAAGATGTAATTATATCAAATTACATGTACAATATTGTTTACAGATATTTCGATAATCAGTTTCAGTAAATAATCATATCTTTCTATTTCTTATGGTAATTTAAAAGACATTTTTTAAGCTACCCTGAATACTCGTCACTATAAAGACGTATCTAAATGACCTAGAGATATTATATTTATTTTGTAAAATAGTTACTTTTAAAAGTCAAAAGTAATATGAAAAATTTGAATTGTTGAATGGGCCTGTAAAATGTTATGAGATTTCAAACAGAAGGTATCAGGTACCGTGAATTTAATTTGAAAGTAATGACAAGAATATTTGATAATACATATTCACTTCATATAATACTTTCTACTTTAATGTTACGACAGCATTATTGCGAAATAATTACGAGTATAATTCATTACATACTTAGAACAAAATCGCAGTAGCGATGTAGTAATCAAAGCAACATACCTTTTATTTTGGGTATTTGGCGTTATTTTTGTATAATTTCATTATCAGTTAATTTTGATTCACAATTGACTGTGAGTGCGTGAACTGACTGTGAGTACTTTATTTAAATTATTGATCACGACCTAGGTTTTGTTGTATGATAACATCTTCAGGTGGGCAATTTGTAAAAATGCCTCTTTATAAATAGCCCAACTGAAGATCTTGTGCTACAACGAAACCTAGATCGTGATTAAGAATTTAAATAAAGTAGGTATAATACTATGTCACATATCTTTTTAATAATTTATTGGAAAAAAAGGTAACAAATTGCATTCCAACCTATGCATTTATAAAGTCAAGTACGAAAAGCCCGATAAAAATTAAAAACCAAGGAACAGTTTTTATTTCATGGTGGTGGGCTCATATGCGAATTTAATATTTTAAAAAATTAATTCCTATTGCATTGGTATAACAACAAGCAAGTGCCTAGCTACTCGCTGTTTAAACAAATGTATAGTATTTTTATGCACCTCAATAGATAGTGCCCTATATATTTTTAACCGCGCAATTAAATTTTCCATCCTGACTTACATTGAATAAATAGGCATGATCTAAAATGAAGTATTAAGAGACAAGCAATTAAATAGATTACTTAAGCAGTAAGCAATCCGAATGCGGCAAAAGTATGAAGCATAAAACTTACACAATACATGCAATATTTATTCGATATAAGCTTTATTTATTTACTCAATTTGTTTAAAATTTCAATCTATTGAAAATATTTATGTCCGAATTACTTTGGCCAGTTTAGTATAATGTTATTCATTCTGGATTTTAAAGAAAGCACATAGCGATATAAATAACGTATTCTGTATCCACAAGATAAGCTAGATCTGGCTTTACGGCTTAATAAACCTTCATAATCATTTTTTGGATACATGTGGTGGATTCTTTTCAGCATATCTTCAATGAACTGTCTTTAATCTTCCATTTCTATTCTTCTCGTATTTTTTCGTATCCTGGCCATATGTACACTTATATGCTTTTTCTGTATACTCTGAAGTACCACCAACTATATACCAACAAAACGATGTTGACAAAGCTCTCTTTACTAGGAGTTTCAACAAAAAGTTTATTGAAAACAAATTGATATCCTTAGGAATTTGTACCCAAGGAGATTAGGTAACTTTTCTTTGACTGTAAAACATATTCATATTTGTAGCTCTACAAAGAAAAAATAATACATTTTTAAAAACAAAAGTAAAACTTAAATTTATATAAAAAAAATTAATTTCAACTTTAATGGTAAATTGACATAAGTGCTAATTGCACTTCAAATAAAAAAAAATATTGAAGTTTAAAAAATATTTTTGAGAAATTTCCCTTAAAATCCTTACATAACAAGACAATCTTTACAAAATCCATGAATATTTACAGTGATGAATACGTTGACAAAACTCCATGCTGGGTGTACCGCGAAAAAAGAAAAAAGTTTCAACGAGATGACCAGAAATAGTACATAAGGGTGATATTTTCTTATTGTTGTTGTAAAAGTAAGAAATGAGAGATAAATAATTATGTGATCCTTTTACTATTCTTAAAATCAGCATTTTTCTGAAATTATTTTCAAAAATAAGTATCCACGAAGCAAAAACTTAATTTCATTTAAATGAATTAAAGTCTTAATTCATTTAAATGAAAAATTGTATGTTACGCAAATATATATATAGATATTGAAGCAATATTATTCTAACAAAGCATTGCTTTTCCCTTAATGATATTAGGTATACAGCAATTTCAGAAAGTGAATAAAGCGGACCAATGTTTAGCAGACAGATGAAAATGCAGATATTGTTTCATAGACTTAATCCTGTCTGTGAATAATTTCATATATTCCCTTGGCTCTGGTATTAATACACTCCGTTAGCTCCGATATTTTCAGCCAGAATATTTTAGATACCGCTTTGAAGATGCTATCAGAGAATTAAATATTGATACAATTGAATTTATTACGAACATTGATAAAGGCGGATGAAAAGGGCTTTAATATTAAACCCAAATTGCCTGTTTATATTAGAATAAATAAATTGTTTATTATACAAAATATTCAAATTCACTTAGATTAATTCATTTCTTATGTGTTTTACTAAAAATTACTGCCAATAATACTTTTATATCGCATTTTAGCTCATACTGAAATAGTCTCATATTTTGCTAGCAATATTCAGAGGAAAGGCTTGATACATTTCGAACAGCTCCTATTTAATTATTGAATTAAATTATATTTTAAGTGTAAAATAAACCCATTTTCAGTTTTATCACAAATATTTTGTGTGTCTAGTGTGATAGTAATAAGGTTTGGTGTAAATTTACACGAATAATTAAATTGTACTAAGTACAAAAAAAGCGTCTTGAAAAGTGACAGTGAGTCCCTGTATAACATCAAAATGATGACTCGTAAAGCACTTACTCAACAAATGGAGTCTAAACTTCAATTAACATTACACGAATTGAAGATTAGCAAGGATTTGTGTGCCCAGCTGAATATTGAGATACAGGAAAATGGAAAGGAGCTATTGAGTGTTTTGCAAAACAATAATAAGTTAAAATCTGACTTATGTAGTCTTCATACGTCCTATAATGATGTGATTGAGGAGCGTGACAGGTTACAATTATTAGTAAATCAATTTGATGGGTGTCGGATGAGTATGAACAAACTCTGATGCGCAGTACTTCTCTGGAGCATGAGCTGAGGGACGCCTACCAGAAGATATCAGATCTAGAGGAGACTACACATAATTATACTGCTCTCCATACACTCAGTTTGTTTGAAGAATTAGTGGACTCCGCTCCTCAATTGGTTGCTGGTACAACTGAAGACCCTTCTTTTAGCAACAAATTGAGTAATATTTTACCAAAGGAGAGGTTGATGAATTGTGGCAGTAACAAACTAAAAAAATATATTAAAATTAGTAGATTTATTAAGAAAACTAGAAAAATGTTAAAGAAAGACAAGTTTATGACAAAAAATTTAAAAACATGCAATTTAGCAAACTAGAGTCTTGTAATAATGACTTAGAAAAAAGAAATTTACAGTATGAGGATGACATACAATTGCTTGAATCACACATAGCACAACTACAAGTTTCATTAAGGAGTATCACCGCTAAGTATGAAACATCTCAAAAAATGTTCGGTGAGTGTCAGCTGGGTATGAATGAGCTACTTAGATTATCACAATATAAATTAGACCAGTTTGACTCATTGACAAATAAGTATTCTTGTGCATACAGACACAGTAGTACTCCATCTCCTGCCGTAGCTCTCTTGACACAGAGTAAATTGTGTGTCAGATCTGATTCTGATTCTAATATAGAGCAAAACTGTATCAATAGTTCCTTCAGTAGTACAATATCAAATATAAATAATATTTCCTCAAATATAACCATGTACAGTGATGAAATTGGAACAAAGATGGGTATTTTTCTAGCTGAACATCTCACTCAGCAAAATGTATTGAATAACTGCTATCATAATTGTCAATTGAGTGATTTAACTTCACAAATTATCAAAGACAATAGTAAATTTAATATAAACACCAACTTAATCATTTTTATGGGAAATAGAGGGAGTGGTAACAAAACTACAAAGTCAAAGTTGAATGTTAACAAAATAATAATGTTTACATTCCCTTACAGTAACATGTTGCCACAAGCTGAAAATGACCTTAGATATAAGTTGAATTTATTAATGTACAATGTGGGTACTTTTAATGAACAGATCCATGTCATCGATACTAACAATTTTGTTAGAAAAAAACATAATTTAACCAATGGTAGGTATAACCTACCTTCCAGTATTAAACGACAGATAGCTGTTTCGCTATCATATTTGTTTTGTAGTATAACCAGGAATTTGGCTAAACAGGATGCTCCTATTGAGCATTATTTTGACAGTGAAAATGAGAGTTTGGAAGTACTTCCAAGTAATTTAAACTAATTAGTATGACAATAGGGGAATCCTCTAGGTAAATACATTTGTTTGCTAATTATAATAATAAGAACATTAAATGACATAATGTTAATAATAGTAATAATATGAAATTTATCAACCTGATGCATCAGAATATACAAGGTATTAGTGGTAAAGAGCTTGAAATTGAGTTATTTTTAAATGAATTTGAAATTAATATTTTTTGTGTGTGTGAACATTGGCTAAAAAATTATGAAATAATGTTCATTTTCAACAACCACCAGGTTGGTAGTTCGTTCAGCAGAGTTAATGCCAAATGTGGTGGTTCCTTGATATTTTTAAATAAGCATTTAAAATTTAAAGAACGTAAGGATATAGTGAACCTATCTGTTGAACGAACAATTGAATTAGCATCAGTAGAATTGGAGCGGTACATTGTTGTTTGTGTGTATAGGCCCCTTCTGTTCCCTACGAGCTATTTGAGAAAATAATGGATGAGGTATTAATTAAATTAACAAAATCTAATAAGAAAATCATAGTTTGCGGTGATTTTAATTTTGATATTTTAGAAAATAAAAATATTCAAAGTTCAGGCTTAGCCCACTGTTAATTTTTTATTAACAGTGGGCTACGCCTGAACTACATATTATGCACCAAAAGTTATATGAACTTTACGCAGAGAGGCAATTTAATACAAGCAAAGAGTTTAATGACAATGTGAAATTATTTTCCAAAACTTTCAAGATAGAATGTAAAGTGGCCAAGTCACAATATTTGAAGTCTAAGATTGACAACAGTAGCAATAAAATCAAAGCCACTTAGAAAATTATTAATGAGGAAACTGTAAAAGTCAAATCAAGCAATAAGTTTAAACAAAACATCGGTGACAAGCAAGTCACTTCAGATTCAGAAGTCGTAATCGCTTTCGAAAATTTCTTCACGAATATTCCAGTTTCTACTACTAAATCCTTGAACTCTTCGCCTACCGATGCCCTAAATTTATTAAAGGAAAATGTAGTTGAGTGTGGTGTCAACTTTAAGTTCAGAAAAGTTCACGTCCGAGAAATAATTAAAGCCTTTAAACTCATAAATGTTAAAAAGACACAGCTAATTGACATTGTTGCACGTGATTTAGCGATTATATTTAACAACTGTGTTGAATGTGGTGAATTTCCTAATCTAATGAAACATAGTAAAATAACGCCATTATTTAAATCTGGTAGTACTACGGATCCTACTAACTTCAGACCTATTTCAGTGCTACCTACTTTTAGTAAAGTATTTGAAAAGCTCATTTTAGGTCAGCTAATAGAACATTTTAAAGATAATAATCTTCTCCATAACAAGCAATACGGTTTTACTCGGGGTCGCTCAACAACCGATGCTGGTGTTGAGTTAATTCAAAATATTTTCGATGCCTGGGAGGAATCATGTGATGCGCTTGGCGTGTT
Organism: Druceiella hillmani; assembly: GCA_039881145.1. Classification (NCBI taxonomy): domain Eukaryota; kingdom Metazoa; phylum Arthropoda; class Insecta; order Lepidoptera; family Hepialidae; genus Druceiella; species Druceiella hillmani. The sequence goes on from JAYKKI010000100.1 coordinate 6,930,210, forward strand.
TTATGGTTTGTCCAAGGCATTCGATTGCGTAAATCATGATACGTTGATTATTAAGTTACACCACTATGGAATAAGGGATGAAGCTCTTGACCTCATTGTTTCATATCTAAACGATAGGATGCAAAAAGTAGACGTGAAAGGGAAACGTTCCCCTGGGTCATTGGTCAAAATGGGCGTGCCGCAAGGTACGATATTGGGACCGTTTTTGTTTCTAATCTACATTAATGACCTACCTTATCTTGTAAAGAATCGGCATGGAATAGTACTGTTTGCAGATGATACATCTTTGACTTTTAAAATAAACAGACGACAAATAATTGTAAACGAAGTAAACAGTGCTCTTTCTAAAGCCGTAAATTTGTGTAATGTTAATAATTTATTGCTTAATAAAGGAAAAACTAAATGTATTAAATTTACAGTATCAACCGTTAAAGGTGTTACAACCAATGTGCAACTCAACAATGAAAAATTGGATTTAGTTGACACTACCGTCTTTTTAGGAATTACCTTGGATTCGAAACTTCAATGGGGCCCACATATTTGTGGTTTATCGAATAGGCTGAGCTCTGCTGCATATGCAGTTAGACGTATTCGACAGCTAACAGACATCGATACAGCTAGAGTGGTCTACTTTAGTTATTTCCACAACATTATGTCATATGGTATATTGTTGTGGGGTAATGCTGCTGACATTAACACCGTATTTGTCCTTAAGAAGCGGGCCGTTCGTGCGATCTATAATGTGGGGGCTAAAGAATCGCTTAGAAATAAATTTAAAGAAATAAAAATAATGACCATACACAGTCAATACATTTATGAAAATTTACTGCATGTGCACAAAAATATTGATAAATTTAATAGAAATAGTAATTTCCATAATTACAATACCAGAAATAAGAAGAAACTTGCCACACTCAGCACTAGGTTGCATAAAACAAGTAATTCTTTCTTGGGCAATTGTATATGTTTTTATAACAAACTACCAATGAATGTTGTAGATTTTTCATTAAATAAATTTAAAATATTTATTAAAAATAAATTGATAGAAAAATCTTATTAAAGTATAAATGAGTACATAAATGATAAGAAAGCTTGGGAATGAACTGCTCTAGCTACTATATTAAGTGACGTTTGTGAAACAGTGATCACAATAGAGTCAACCCTGGCTGAGTCTGTTCGGGGCTTCTTCTCATACCAGGGCGCGTTTGGAACCCTAGTAACCTTAGTTTTAAGCGAAAAGAAGTCGTATGGCGCGTATTTCGATAACATTTGTCGAAATGGGCTCTTGACACTCCTCTCGTTGACATACACAGGTGATCACTAATATGATTCTAAGTGGAAAAATAAGAAATAAAAATAAAAAAAAGGCATAATTAATATTTGAGAGTATGTGGATTTCTGTAATATTCTGTAATACCCTGGATTTTTCTCTTGTTTGCTTTGACTTTGTTTGCTTGACACCGATTATTTATGAGCTACAAAGGAAAAACTAAATGTATTAAATTTACAGTATCAACCGTTAAAGGTGTTACAACCAATACAACCCGTATACAAGAAAAATTATGTAGTAAAATCTATGACTTATTCAGAAAAAACAAACAAATATTGACATTAAATAAGAGAAAGGCTGTAGTTTTACTGCTTAACAAGCGAAGCAAAAATTAACTTCTACTAAACTAAACGAAATATTTCCATTGCAGTAGTAACAAGTAAGCACTTAATCCTTCTTCATCACAATATCCATTTATAACAGTCCGGTGGAATTCTTTATTCAAAAGTACGTTTAGCTTTTCAGATGGTCGCCGAAATCTGGAGAAAACTTTCATAATAACATATTATAATGAATATTACGTGTGCAAACTATTAATTTTATTTTATTAATCTATTAATTCCTCTGTTTGATCTATACAATTTAGCAATAGACACTGCTTAAAATCGGCTTGAAAATTGTCCTTATGACTTTAGGGTTCCACGAAGAACAATTCTTCGAGAAGTAACGCAAATTAGGTAGGGAATATATATATATATATATATATATATATATATATATATATATATATATATATATATATATATATAGTCATTTTTCTTTTCTAAAAATTATTACCCGATTTCAAAAAAGGGGTTATATCAATTCGACATCTATATATATTTTTTCGTGTGCAGCGAAAACTCGGCAATTATCATCATTCGGCACTTTTCATCATTAATACTTCATCACTCGAAAATTATCACTTTTCATCATTAATATTAGTTTGAAAGGAAATAGTATTCATAATTAAATGAAACTACGTGATGTAGTGAGTTTATTGCAGGGGCGCAGAGTAGGTTTTATTATATTACCGAGAGTTATACAATATACCAGTATTTTAGTGAGGGTAATAAATTCAATTGTTGTTATTATGTGAGGTTATACAATGCAAACTTTAAGGTGTATGTAATAAAATTAAATGGAAGTTATTATTGGTAATATATCTATACAAAACAAGGGTATTTGAAAGTAAGGACAAGGTAATACACTAATTCTACATATCTCCGGTTTTGTGTATTCATGTATTTATTTATTTATTTCTTTTAATTTTTCTTGCTTTTATTATATATACTTATATTTATATGTGTATTATTGCTGAAACAATTTCCAGAGTACGGTAGAATCAATGTTGTATATTTATATTATATCTAGAAGATATTAAGAATGGGTGATGATATTATATTTACTTGTTCATTTAATATATTGACCTTGATATCTTTTTTATGTCTGTTTATTTCTAATGTTTCTAGGATATTAAGTTTATTACCTTTTGTATTTATTTGTAATATATAGGGGGAATTATCAGTACGGGGGTGATGGTTATTTTCAATAAAATGTTTAGCAAAGTGAGATGTGTCTGGTATATTATTTCGCCAGCTGTCAATGTGTTTTTTATATCTTGTATTAAAATCTCTTCCTGTTTGCATACATTATTACATTTACAGTCGTTACATTTAAGTTTATAGATACCACTCTTTTTACGTTTATCTATTTTTTCTTTATTATTAATAAGGGTTTTACCCAAGTTATTTAAGGTACTATATACATGTTATATTATTTATATTTTTATTTTTAGTTAAGAGTTTTCCTAATTTGAGTGATACATTACCTATGTATGGGATAGATTTATAGTAAATATTATTATTATTTGGTACGACCGGGTATATTTCTTGCATTAGTATTTTTCTTAATTTATTATGGTACAGTTTTGTGACAATTGATGGGTTATAATTATTATTTGTTGCGATTTGTTTTATAGTTTTTTTTTCTTTATGTAGATTAGGTTTTTCTAGAGGGATGGTTAAAGCTCTGCGAATCGTGGAATGGAAGGCTGCTAACTTATGGGACCAAGGGTGTTGAGATTGACCATTAATTATGGAGTCTGTAAATGTGTCTTTTCTAAATATACTAAATATATGTTTATTATTTTTGTGTTCAATTATTTAATCTAAAAAATTTAGTTTATTATCGGATTCTACTTCTAAAGTGAATTTGATATTATTGTGTAGGGAGTTAGCAAAGTTAACAAACTGGTCTAACTGTCGCTGTGTACCTTTCCAGCAGATAAGGATGTCGTCAACGTATCTATAATAGTATAATATATTGGTCGCTAATTTACTGTTTAAGAGGCTGGTTTCTAAATGGTTCATAAATAACTCGGCTAAAAGGGGACTGAGGGGGGAGCCCATTGTAAGACCATTGACTTGTTGAAAAAAAAAATTATCGAATAGGAAATAATTTTGGTCTATGCATACTTTAAAGAGGTCTCTAATTTCCGATGCTTCAATGGGATTTAACTTTTTCTTTTCTAGGATATCTGAAATGATATTTAGGCAATCTTTTGGTGGTATATTAGAAAATAAGTTTACTACGTCCAGTGATACTAATTTACAATTGGGTTTAGATGTATATTTTTAATTTTATTACAGAGATCAACAGAGTTTTTAATGGTATGTTTGACACACATGGTATGTTTTAATGGAACATCATTTCTAATTTTATAGTCTAAAGTATCAAATTCGATAGGGTGAAGGAGATATATTAGAGAAGAGTGTATTACCTTTAGACAGAGGTTTATGTAGTCTCGTTTGATGGTTGATTCCCGAATTTCTTCCTTCAGCCAGGTGGTGACGGCTTTAGTTGTTGCTTTCTGGGCTGCTCGATTGTTCCACTAATCTTTATGTTCACGTGACTGGGTGTAAGATTACACTTTATGCACGTTTTGTTAAACCATATGCTTTGTACTGCCTTCCGAAATTTAATTCGGAGTTGACGTACAATAAAGTAAATAGTTCTGCCTGTTGATATAATGGCTCAAAATGAAGAAATATAATAAGAAGTGTTTACAACCATCAGAAATAAATGAACAAGGGGTTAAAATATTACATCCATTTCAACAATATCTTTGCAAAAATAAATTTTAGCTTTCATAGATTTATAGTCCAACGAATAACACCGTGTGAATTAGTCCGCGCGTGCATAATTAATTATATTCAATGCAACTTGGAGCATTCTCTTTTAACCAAATTCTTACCAACAATTGTTCCAGTCATTAGTTATCCACATTTAATTAAATGTAAACGAGCATTGTTAAGAAATAATATTCATTAGTTTTCACTCCCAATATTTATTTTGACTAAAAATAATATTTTTCTATTAAAATGGTAGTTACCGTGGCGCAGCTTTCCCGGAGCATATTCTTCGAGTTTTTAAAGTAGAAGGTTGTATCGTTCCGTGCATTGAATAAATAATTCACAATGCGGCTGATAAGTAAAATGAAAAAAAAACAAAATAATGAAGTGTGGTCATTACCATGGAAAAAAACAAAATAATGGACTGTAGTCATTATCATATTTGGTTCTGATATCGTTTTCCATTATCATTTTGTTTTTTCCTTTGAATATTTATATCAACTTGAATACTTCAACTCAGTATAAACTTGAGTAATTTACATTATCTGCTGATGTTATTGAAAGAAGTATAGTTTGATTGATATATATATATATATATATATATATATATATATATATATATATATATATATATATATATAATCCAAACACCACTCATTAATTTACTCACTGACTCGTCACGCAATATCCAGAAAAATAAAGCCTAAAAAGTTGGTATGTATGTTTCACTGGATTCCTTAGGTTTGGGTTACACAAAAAATTTTCAAAATTCAATTCTTAATATGAGAAAATGGGAGAGAAGATTGTATACGAATATCAAAATAACTGACGTGAAAGACATAAAAATGTTTATAGACAAGAAAATGAATCGATAGATGAGAAAAATTAATATAACAAAATACAACTGATGCAGCATGATACTTTTTAACTTTACGACCGAGACAGGCAGGTAGACATTTATCTAACACTAATTTTTTAAAGAGACAAATTTTTTTTGTTTGCCTGTTTTTAAAAACTTTACAAAATCGTGTTTTATCTTGCTGTCATGAAAACTCTGCTATCGTAGGTCTAAGGGTAGTTAGATAGAGAGAGGGCTTACGAATTTTTTTTAGGACGAGTGGGTTACGAAAGTTGCCGGTTGAAGCGATAAGGGTCGAATTACACTATACAAATTTTTAGTTAAAATTTATGAGTTATTAGAGCTTAATTAAAATAGCATATAATAATATGCTCGACGTTTTAAAAATCTAGTAATAAATGTAAGATAAAATTTAAAAGGTAATTTTGTATCCCTGAATAATTTTTTTAAATTTTTTTTGGTGTAAATAATGGTAGCCCATGTTATTTAATGATATTTAAAAGTTTAGGATAGATTACAAAATATATATATATATATACACACACACACACACACATATATATATATATATATATATATATATATATATAATATATGTAATAAGCCCATGTATTTAATTTAAGCAGAGATAAAATAAAGACCGACAGAAGGCAATGTCTTCTTTTTCATTTTCTATTACTAATATCAAGCAAACAATTTCCACTTTCCGTGCCTTTTATGAAAGAAAGGCTTTTAGCTAAAATGACAAAGTGAAATTCCGGAGTAGGGATATCAAAGACATTATTACCGACCGGAAGAAAACTGGCAATTAAAATGACAATTGACTTCGACTGTGAATCAATTTTCATGCAAATGCAAAGAAATTCAAATGCAAAGAAATGTAAAATTGGACTTTATAATACACGAAATAACTAGTAGACCAAAAATACATCCATGACAATCATACTCCATGAGACGTTAAATGTAAACAAATTTGGGGCGAATTCCAAATTATTTTAAAAATCGTAGTTATTTCAAAAATAGCCGATTGAAGATGGAAGAAAATTTATGTTCTAAAATGGCATTTTTGTATAACGTACGAACGCTTAGCTTTGTATGTCATAGATTTGCAAAATTTATTGCATATTCTTCTATGAGCGCTTGGCATTGATTTTTCAATTATTTAGATTTTAAATTCATTCAAATTGTGAGTGCGAAGATTGATATAACATAACCGGTTAAAACCTGCTTATGATCATAAGCCAAGTCTGTAGTAGAAATAATGCCACACTAATCACAGATTATTTATTTTGACATTAAGGTCAAAAATTTTTGCACAAAATGTTTTAAACCACCAAATATAATTTAAATTAATTACTTTTATTTGAAAATTTTTTTAAAAATGCGAAACTTTCACTATTTGATGGAAAATATTAAAGCAACTGATACCAAATCTATCAAATTTATTCTACTTATTTAGGTCTCAATCTGCATCAAATTAACGTAAATACATACAAATATATATCCATACTTGAATGCTAATATGATACACATCCAAAAACTGCTGTTATTTAAACCGTTTTTTTTCAGTTCAATTACAACATTGTTGGTAATTGAATTGGAAAAAGGTCGTTGTTGTTTGATAAATAATGAATTGTAAATAAAAAATACGTAAGGGAGAATAGATACTTTAGAGAATTATATTTCATTTTTATTTGTCACTCCATTGTTCAATATTATGTGTAATATTATATTCGATGTCCCTATAGCAAAGAATGAGTCTGAGTTCATAATGGGAAAATGATCTTTTAGTTATTTTTTGTCAGTTTTGAAATATAAGTTGAAATATCACTTGTCCTTTTAGTAATAAAACTACTATTGAACTTAATAATAGTACCAAAATGTCCTCGAATTCGCATTTCAAATATTGTTTAAAATATTTTATCTTAACTGTTTAAACCTATCAATATTTTTTGCCGTCTTATAAAAAAATCATGTATTTAACAACCATAATATCATAAATTTTCCAAAAACTGCGAGATTTAGAACCATTATTTTAATTTCAGGTAAACGTAACTTCTTTAAAAGTAACTTCTAGACGAAATAGGAGGAAATTTGAAATTCGCGTAAAATATGTAGTCGCGTAAAATGTGTAGACATTAATTTGCTAATAATTATTCTCTGTTCTCATATATCTAAGTTTATAATATATTTTTTAAGATATTTATTAATTAAATATAACAACTTGACCACAACTACCGATTCCACTGCTGAAATTATTCATTGTTAATGAAAATATTCGCATATGCTTAATAGCTGCTGACAGATGTACAAAATTAGAAAATTTAAAAAAATCGTTCCCAAGAAATGGAAAAAAAGCAAAATAACGTCACAATTTTCTGCCTTTTAAAAAATTTAATAAATTGCTATCTCGCTTTTTATGGCGTATCAAATATGGCAAATGTGCAAATCGATTATTAAATAATACAATGAATTTTGCAACACAACAAGATTAAATTAAAACCTTGGCTATAAAGAATTTTCTTTTGAAAAGGAGTAAAATTAGTTTGGCAACTGATAAACCCACTATTTCAGTTCATTGATGGCTCGTGCTTTGACTAAAGGGAAAAATGAAATTGTTTTTCAAATGAATTAAGAGAGCAGTTCTAACAAAGAATTCAAACGTAACCCAATCAAATTTAACCTCATTTTAATTCTAAATTAAAGGAATCTCCCTAGATGAGAATTAACTGAGAGGTCAAAAATTCCTTCTTTGCATGTTTTGCAACAATGCAAATATTTCGTGTTGCTTCGTTCAGTTTTTGCCCTAGAGAGGATCCATAAAATAATGCTCTATAAGTTTCATCAAAAAATAGTCATGTATTGTTTGCTTGATGAAACTCCATTGCTAACTTTACTCTCGATGAAACTCAGTAGCTGAGTTAACAAAATATCGATCGCTTTACATTTTTTTTCAAACTAATTGAGATATTAAAGCAATGTCTATAATATTCCGGGGATTTTTGAAAAAAAGTGGCACATTTATAATAGTTTGTGATAGTTAATATTTTCATCAAATTCGAATTAAAGTAAAAAAAATTATAAAGGCGGTCAATACCCCAGAACAAATATAATTGTTACTTTCGAATCATATTTCTCGTATTCATCAATGAGAAAATTAACTTATTGTAACTGATTTCAAATATTAATAAAACTAAACAAAGTAAACCTCTCATTGTTGAAACTAATTTAGACATTATTCCTTATATATTTTTATGCCTTAAATTGTAAATTTAAATCAGGTATTCACATATTTAAATACTCACTGTAGTCATCACACTCTTGTCAGAGTGGTCGTGCTCGCGGCGATAATGCACGTGGTTGCTCTTTATTCTCGTTCCTTCCGACTCGAACGGCTTCTTTAACAATGATGTTCCATTTCACACGATCGGTAGCGTTTTTAGAACAATCTGTAATGCTGATCTTTGTCATCATCTTTATCAGGTCCATCCAGATTGGAAATCGCCCTTCTGACCTTTGCCTTCAACCTGTCCGTGCATCACTCGACGCTACGTCAGAAATTATTCCTGCAGATATGTCCGAAGAATTTAAAAATTCGCAATTGCACAGCCGACGACTAAACATATTCACTGAAATGTGCACCGGCAATGGTCATATACATATCATTACATGTAATCCCATGAAACAAACGTAAGAAATGAGCGATGTACAAGTTTGATCAGCCAGAAAAATTTGAGATCTCATACACTAACAGTGTAGTTTTTTTTTTAAACTCAATTAGTTTTATTCATAATTTGGGTGTTGAAAGAAATTAAATGCTTCTTAGGTTTCTGGTACAAAATGTTTATCTTTCAAACTTTTGTTTGTTTTTTTTAATTGTTAAATCAACACAAATACGTTTCATGAGATATTTCAATTATCCTCAATAAAGTTGCCGTTTAAACTGATAAAGAACAGCAATAAATTTTCTGTTCAACTTGAAATGGAACAAAATATGAATTAAAGACCATGTATTGAATCTTTTATGGGTTTAGAAGTACTAATTATAAATTTTTACAACCTCTAAATTAGAAAAGTTCTAAATTACAAGACGGATAAATGTACGAGCACTTTTTGAACTGTTGAACTAAACATTATTGATCCCCACAATAATTCATTCGATCGCATGCGAGCAAAAAAGTAGCATTAATAATATTTAGTATTTTATTATACTTAATTATCTCTAGGAGTTAACATAAAGATTTTACTCTTACTTGATTATGTTTGTAAATAAAATGAAAAATAAATATTGTTAAAATGATGATTCTTTTAGTTGCGCCAACGCAAAAAGGTTGGGAACCCCTGGTTTAGCCATTTCTAAAGAAAAATTTACCAAGGCTAATTATTTTCAAATATTTGAGGAATCATTTCTTATTGTTGATAATGTAAATTTGTATCTACACATTTTGCAAATAAATAATGATTATTTTTTGTTCACAATAAACTAAATTCATTCTACATATCTTTAGTTTATTCTTATAAAGGTATTTATTATTTTTTTGGCAGTTTTTTACATCAGTAATATTTTTCGAAAACGCCTCCGCTAAAATTGACATTGAGTTTTGCATCGTTCAAAACCATTAAGCATTGTATTATTTAGACCTCTGCTTCCTGGCTTTTCATAAGAGAAGCAGAACCTTTAAATTTGATAAGTTTTAGAAATGAATAAAAAATGCAAAGTGCCAAGTATCAATATTGCAGCGAATGGTTACCTATACTTTGTGCTTGATCATATGGGAATTTTGCTCATATTTTCAGACAAAAAGTAAAGTTGCTTGCCAGTCTCGAGTCTCTAAAGAAGAATTTCTCATCTTTAGTAAAAGTTCTCATCGAAATCCGCATTTATTGGGAAGGCGAATAACTAATTCAACTACGGTTTTTCTTATTTAACTGTAATTTAACTGTTCATTTAAAAGTATTATATAAATTTGTATTTAAAAGTAGCCACATAAAGCTAACTTTTCTAAAATCGTGTCAAGTAACTGGTACCTCCGCTTTATTTAATGAGGACAATCCTGTTTATAGGTTGGTCGACGAATTTTGCTTAGTATATAATAGTCAAAACTCCGTCTCCCCACTGCTTGATTTTAAAAAAATACAATATTTTTAATAAAGAATAAAAAATGGTAGACACAATTAAACTTAAAAAATATTGTTATTCATATACAATAAACACATTTTCTTCAATGAAAAATAAGGAAACATAAGAAATAATTAATGAAAAACAAAATATAAAAATATCCAAAAATAAAAATGAATTCTATTATACATTTTGTCAAAACAGTTGGTCAACGATTCGATGAATTCGGTGATTAAAATATAATTTTATAGCAAAAAAAAAAAATATTAATTCATTTGCCCATAAATCTACCTCAAATTCCTTTAATATCTTCTCATAAAACTTCCTAAAATTAATCAAATATTGCAACATCTATAAACTAAATCAAACAATTTAGTGCTATTCTTGAAGTAAGTGATTTTCACTATTTTTCATAATTATGTTTCATATCATATCAATTTGATTATGTTTCATACCGTATATATTTGATCCGAAATATGGTTTCGACTTAATATCACAACCAAAATGTTTGTATAAAATTGTTCTATAATTTTGTATGGAAGATAAAATGTTTCTGAAACATAACATTAAAATATTAGTGAAATAAATTATAACTTCTACTTGGATAAGACTTTTGTTAAACTTTCTATAATTTACAAAAATAAAATTCTGTCAAATAATAATAAAATTCGCGTTACGAGGGTTCTGTGCATAAGTATTCATAAATAGGCTATTATATTTGAATAGTATCGCTCATATGAAACTATTCTGAAATTATAACTTTGTTTCTCATTACGAAATTACACTATAATTAAAATTTACTACTACACTACACTATAATTAATATTGTACGCAAATGTCAACTGTTGAGCATATCACGAAAAATATGATATTTAGAATCATCGTATTGATTTTTCGGCTAAAAGTGAAACTATTAGTAATTTTTTGAAATGAATTAATGGAATATAAATAATTTTGAAATCTACTTCATAAGAACTTTGACATAATTTTATGTACTATTCATATAAAGACGTATCGTTAAAAAACTAACAAAGGAACAGCATGAGTTGAAATATCACATCAAGTATTACTTCTATATTTATTTTATGTAATTAAAGTAAAATTGGTGTCAAATACGATACTAAAGTGATCTAGTGTCCTGTTTTAGACATATACATATCATATTCAACGCAAGTGATAATGTGTTCTTACTTAACATCCTCGACATGTGACCTAAATGATACAACATTACGAAATATTTTAATTACTCTAAGATGTATAATAGGTAAAAATGCTTCAATTTGAAGTTAAAATATTAAAATCAAGCAACGAATCTCTAAACAAATTTTAATTTATGGCGCTGCTTACCACACGTTCAGCACTTGGTGAAAATCTGATCATATTTATTAAAAAAGATATTTGAAAAGATAATTTACTAGAGTTTGTCTGAATGATGTTAAGAAAAAAAAACATTTTTTATAGAAATAAGTAGCAAATTTCATTAAAGTTTTGAACATACCTTCGGACTTCCGGCCTTACAATTGTAGTGGTACAGTTTAACACCTCGTCCTAATTATGTGCTAATTACGTGCTAATATTATGTGCTAATACTCTGGACTAAAATGCCGTGCAATTATTAATCCATTAATTTGGAATATTAAATCGGAAATGTCTTACTGTTTTTTTATAATTGAAATAATAGCAGAACATTCAGTTTTTCGTCCGCAATCACATTTTTTAGCATTTATGTTCACTGATCTGCTCCTGTTAAAAAAGACATAATTATATTTACCCTGTCTTTTAATCTAGGACGTATAATACCTACATACAAAACTCAATTGATCTTTTGATCGTTTTGGCGTGAAAGATAAACAAACAAACAAATAAACCGTCAAAGTTTCACTTTTATTACATCAACAGGAATAATTAAAACATAACTTATAACCTATTAAGCCATAGTTTTAAAAATATGATGTAAATGTAAACAATTTATACCGAAAATTTCAAAAGCATTAGACAGCAAACCACGCGCGGAAACCGTGACATTCTCACGGAAGCTAAATTCACTTGCGACAGAATCGGATGACCGCTTTGATCTCCTTTATAAATAAAATACATTTTCCATGTTGATATAACTAAAAATATGCATTGATAAAATTCGGGAAGAATTAAAAATTATGAAAGGTCGGTTTATTCGATTACTCGCAAAACTATATTTTCGAAACTCATCATGTTTTTTATAAAAACATTATTTCCACAACTAAAATTAGATTTTTCTTATTATGTGATAAATTTGGTTGATTTTATGTATCACAATTATAACTCAATATTTACCGACGGATTTTCAATTTCTATGGTCGATAACATTGTACCTTCATCACCTAAATAAATAAAATTAACTTGTAAGGTTATGTAATTTATGTGAATGGTCTTTGCTTAAGAATATATCTATTATTTACACAGATGATTCTGCACAATAATATTTATTACGGTGATCTTTATTCTGGTTTTAAGTGTTATAATTCCATGAGAGTATTTCTTTAAATACGAATGCTACATGAGATGGAATCTATACTTGGATTACTGGAAGTCTGAAGAGCAACAGACTTTAATACTCAAATACAAAAATTCCGTTTTCATCATTTAACCATGGCCAGTCGAAATGGAAGCATTTGCATTATTCTAAGTTCTTGCTCATACAGAATTCTCCTTTTCCACACTTTTTTACGGAAATAAACTTTTTTGAAACGTATCTATTTATGATTTTTATTCCCAATTCGAAAAAAATGTTCCGATCTAGTAAACTTGTAGAAAATTTTACATTTTGGTATTAAACTGAAATTACATATAAAGTTGTATTTGAATATGAATCGAAAGAGAAGAAATAAATTGCTGGACTATAAGGATTGCTCAAAATGTTTAATAATTTGATTAAAATACAAAGTTAAAAAAAGATAGGAAATCCATATAGCATATTCTGACCTGCAGAAAAAAAGGAACATAAAAATAAATAAAATTCCTATTTAAATTTACCCCTTTTCTAGAAAATACTTGCCGAAACCACTGGGCGAAAATAAACTGCAAAAAATAGAAAAGGTCGATAATATACAACGTACAGAAATTCCCTCGGGTGGTTTCTAGTTTTCCTTTTAAACTCGTTGGTCTACATTGCGTATGTATCCTTTTTTGTTCGACGATCTCTGGAGAAAGCCTTAATCATGTGGTGACAGGAAAATGATTTAACTTTTCCACAAAAACAAATTGGTTTTCTTGAAATTAGGTCAGAACTTACAAACGATTTTTATTTGTTTACTAGAATGTGTCTAAACGAAACAAATACAAAGAAAAAATAAATTTATGTTTTTCCTTGTATTTGTTCTAAATATTTGTCATGTTTGTTGATTTTTTTCTTGTCAAAATAATATAAGGACTATCTTTACATCCTTAGTCTTTTGAATAGAAGGTTTGCTACAACTATCTTCGTAGTAAATTTAAGTTTTAAGTAATTGATATTATACCACCAAATCAATATTTTATAAAGTGATATAAGTTTTGTTGAATATAAATATTTGAAATGATTTCAAATATTATATACGCAGGGAAATTCTACGCTTTAACGTAATATCGATATCAGGCCAAAATTCCTAAAGAAATGGTCTGCTAAAATCCTTTGGAAATTGTCGTGTTATTTTTAATTGATATTAATTATTTTTTTTAAGACTCCAAGTGTAATATTTTTATGAGTAGAGGCAGTTTGCGTAAATTATTATTTACATTTCGACATTTCATTTAAAAAGTTTTTTTTTCTACAGCTACCCAATTTCACATCTGGGGGTTTAAAGGAGGGGTTTAACAATGGTGTTAAAAAACAGGGTATTTTGAAGTCTATGCAAAGGTTATTAAATCTAAAAAAAATCTAAATGTCATACTTTTGAGGTATTCAAATAATAGGTGTATGTGTCCCTCCTACTTAATTATATAATATATTATTAAATATTTATTGTGCTATGAAGACTATAACAGTAAGTCGATATTAATGATTTGTATTTATTATAATAATAAATTAAAAATCTCTGTAAACGACGTACGAAATCCCTGGTGGACGAATCAAAAAAATATCTGAGTTATTTAAACTAAGATAGGAGATAATTTAATTAATACTCTCTTTCCTGCTAATGTTACCAGATTTAATTTTATCTTTTCTTTTATCATAACTTTACAGAAATCTAATTAAATTTAAGAACTTAAACGAAAGTTTTAAAAAAAATGTATTATTGGGTAGTGCCTTGACTATTAAGTTGAAGTAAGGTAATTTTTATTACTTTTGTTCCTGCATATTCATTAGAATTTTATTTTTGCAATTAATGTAATATAATATTATTTCTTATCTATATCCGTACGATTAAAAAAAACAATTTTAGTTCGTATATAAGTGCGTTTTCGTTAATCAGAACGCAATTCTGAATCGGATGTCAACAGAATGGCGATTTGATACTCCTGAATCAGTAATCCTAGATATTTGAAAACCTGTACAAGCCGCCGATATGGCATAGTGAACAAAGTCTGGCGATTCGTCTGTCATCAGTACCTTTATCTTATCGGCATTGATTTTCAAGCAGTATGAAACCAGGATTATATTTTTATTATTTGGGATTTTTGTGACTCCTATGAAGATAACGGAAATCACAGCAATATAATCGGCGAACTTGAGGTCGAGCTAATGATGTTAGTTCAGTAAGAACTTGATGAGGCGCTTGTTCTCACAGCTTTGCACATAAAAGCTTCTGCTACAATATTGAAAAGTTACGGTGACGTCACCTCCCCTCGGCGGACTTTAGTTTTGACAGCGTGGCGAAGTCTTGTTTACATAAATAAAATCGGAAATGGAATTTACACAGCCGATTTTACTTTTTTGAAATTTTATTTGGAACTTTAGTTTTAAAAATTCTCTAAATTTATTAGAAATTAAAAAATTCATTAATTTAATATGGGAATATTTCAGTAATGAATAGTTTACAGAACTTATCACGAAACTACTCAGAAAAATGACGTGGCTAAATGCTGTATAATGACAACACTTTCCAAACATTTTGATTACATAGTATTTCATCTAAGAATTCAAAGTAAATTTCAGAAAATCAGGAGTGGCGACAGCGAAAAACTATAATACATCAATTTGTTCGTTACTTGTGCTTCCATTTATCACTCATCTTGTTTTGAAATGTCATGTATACATAATATTATATGTATATATGTATATATATATATATATTTATATATATATATATATATATATATATATATACACATATATATTTATATACGCATAAACAGGAGGAATTTCCGAAACAAATTACTAATTTTTTCATGAAAACTTCGCATTTCTATTTCGCTTAAATTTTTACAATTACTGTAGAATATATTTTGCACAAATCAAGAAAAAAAAAGAATGATATTGGTATTAATCTCGGATAAAACTTGGTCAACCTTCACTTGATCAAATTGAAATTTAATTGAAACAAAATAGAGATATTTTTTATGCAACACTTCAAAATAATAAACTGTCAATAACCACCTTATTCATTTCCACGACAAAATTTACCAAATTTTCTTTAGTTTGTATACCTTATTTACTTTTCTTTAATTAATCTGACTTCCCACGAGAAAGGAAATAACTATTTTTCAGTAATAAATATATCCTGAATACCATGTACAATGCAATAAACAACAGTACTTTGGGGTAAATAAGCATTATTGGTAGACTTATATCTTAACCCATATATGTTGTTTACATTTAACTGATTTCAAAAAAAATCGCTTATCATCATTAAGCACTCAGAACTAAATATTTTTAATAATAATATGTCTATTATTTTCTTTTAATGCACTGAAAAAACTTAAATATTTGTTTCACGGTCAAAACTCTTACTTTACATATTATCTATAATTTTCTGAGAAACGTAAGTTATATTTAATTTTATTTTAATGGAAATAAGTGGTGATTTAAAAGAAATAAAAAACTAAATCAATGTTAATGATACTTATACCTGATGAAATGGTTTGCCTTTCAAAATATGTCTAGAACATATTTTTCTTCTATTATTTTTGGAATATGCAAACAGACCGAATAATTTTAAAGCATACACGTCTCCGCTCCATAGGCCATGACAGATAGGGTGCATTGTTTTTTAAGCTCGGCGCTTGAGGTCGATTGTCTCAGTGCATCAATCAAATTATTTTATAAAATAATGTTATGGTCATTCTTAGTGTATCACGACATTGATTCGACTAAAGACTGGAAGTCATTGAGTCAATTAAGGATTGATTTGTGTTTGAAGCAAAACCTAACACTGAACAAATGTGTATCTTTAAATACACAATACTCACATTTAAAATTCTGAAAACTCTCTCAAAAATTTTGAACTCAAAAATGTTATGTAAAATATTCAAAATAAAGTCCGGAAATAATCTTAGGGAATTAATTTTTATACGAAATCGTGACTGCATAAGTTCACTGATATCGAAAATTAAATCAATTTGTTGATTGCGTACCGCAATGCGTAAGTTTACTGATATCGAAAATTAAATCAATTTGTTGAATTGTTTCCGTTTTTGCTATTATCTCTATATTATTAATGTTACGTCCGAATATAAGATGCTGACACTAGAATTTAAGATACTACTTTGGAAAAAATTTAATATTTATGCGAAGTTTTTTGTTCTATATATCAAAAAACATTTATTAAGAAATTTATCAACCCATGTTTAATTTACGTAGGTGGGATCCCATATGCGAAATTTCTGAAATGTATGTGGGAAGCTTCTGGACAGAGAATATAATTATTATACAGTGATTATTATTGGATGATTGTAAGGAACGTACAAATAACTCATAGTTTTCCATCAATTTCGGAGAAAATTACCTTAACATATTGGTTATATTATATAATTATTTCTATAGCTGTAGTATTAACTTAAAAGCAACAATTCTATATAATTTGAGCAATATTTAATATATCAAATAAAATGTCATTATCAAACGTAACAACGATAAAAAGCTAGTCCAAATCACATAACCGCAAATGGCGTACGTGACCAAAAACGTCTTCTACAGCTGCCAAATGAACTACCGCTTACTGCTCTTGGCACATACTCATGGAGTGTAAAATTTTCACGTACAGATCAGCCGCAAGTATCTTTCTCCGGAAGTAGGTAAAGCTCAAATACAAAATGAAGGCTGTATTTAAATTGAGATTGGACTGTGGTAGGTTATTACGACGTGAGATTGCTTCAAAATTCCTAACGAGAGTTGCATAGAAGAACACATTGGTGCGGTTAGTATGGAGGCTGGTAATAGAAAGAAATATTTTGGGGTATAGCAGTGAGTTTAAATAACTGAAGCGAATGTAAGAGCTTGGTGAAGGGAAATAATATTTTCATTCCACGAAATTGGGATGCCATCAATATTTTATTTATTTGGTTACACTTTCGTATCATGAATGACGTATGAATTAATTATAAATGAGAACCTTCATTTATATGCGTTCTTCATTATTTTGCCTCACTTCTTTGTTTTAGTCAGTGTAATGATACAAGTATTAGTATAATGATATAATCCATAGTAAACAGGTCACAGAGATCAAAGAAATATTTGAAATTTAATCAATTATGTTTAAAATATCGGAATAGAAAACTTTAAAACAACCTACCGCTGAGTTACGACATTTGACAATATTTAAATTGGGATGAATATACACAAAATGCAAGATATCGCCAAATATTGCATTTCCATTTGATACTATCAAATGGGAAAACAGGAAAGAAAGAAAGTTTGGTAATCCTATTTCAACAACTGTAGGCCAACTTACCGACACAGTCTTGGATGGGGTTTTACGTGACACCCTGGGCGAAATTTAACAAAACTATGCAATTTGATTCCTTATCGCATTGAATATTCGGTTGGATGTTGATTATAAGAAATAATACCTCGCATGAATATTTGGAATGTTTGTCATTTTTTTCCAGATATTAGAATTCGAAATATCAAAATTAGCACTTACTAACAAAATATTTTAAAATATAATTGGTAAATATTGAAATTTTCACGAAAAACGCACCGACCATTGTATTGTGCTTCGAGTGCTTTATTTATTTGAATAAACAACTTGAATTTTAGGTAATTAGAAACAAATAATCAGTCATAAATACATGCGATGATACAGAAAATGTGACATGACTTACATTTAACAAATTAAAAATAAGCGAGAACCAAAATTTATTGGCTAGCAGCTGCCCTGCTATACTTACAAGAGTAGTTTGTCTCAAAATAATGTTCTTTTGAACATCCAGGCCTAAATTTAAGCATCGATTTTTTGCTACGAAAAAGTATTGCAAAGAATGTATTTAAACTATTGTTAGTAATTAATTTAAAGGTATGACTAGAATTTTAATGGCGGCCTATAAGTAAACTGCCATTATTAATGGGGTTTACTATTGTGATGATACCTTGGAAAACTATTCGTCTCTCATATTATCATTACACTTTACAATTATACTTATTAACAAGACTAGCAGTCACTTTGCCACTTTGTTCATTTATTAGTAACTAGATTTGTAAACAGTTCGGTTCGACTTGATTATTTGTAGTTTTATACAATACAACAATGGAATCATTAGAATTTGCTTATTAATTACTAAGTAATGCGCATTCAAACAAACAAAACATTCCACTCCCTCAATATCTCTTATTCCAAAACAATCAACACCTCGCATGTAAAATATTAAATATAAGAGCTATTGAATAAAATATAAGGGTTGTTATAAAAATGGATATACGAATTTGGAAGTTTGCTTTCTCGACTTCTGTGTGCTGCAAAAATCCAGAAAAACCCATTTATATCTGTATAGTAGTTTCCCCGTGGCATACGAGTAGTCGGACAAATATTCCAAAGACTATGACGTTCTATTTAGTAAGTTATTTGTGACCTCTAAATTCACTTTCTTCAAAAATATTGTAGAAATTTTATAACTTATAACTTTTCGTCAATAAATGAATATTTTTTAGTTAAATTTTAATTTCAAATCAACTATTTTTGGTTGTGTATTTTGAAATGTGTGGTTTGACGTCAGCCCTTAGAAAAGTTTAATCGCAAATTATTCTCTACAACCGTCCATTGTCTCGCCTCGGCATCGCGTAAGGGAAATGAGGAGCCTGTCACGCCAATATTTGTTACCGGTAAGGAAAAGAGGTACCAGGTGATATAATCTTGTTATAAAGCCTATATTTTTTTAAAACAAAGAAATTATTTTATACCGTATGAAAAGAAATCGTCCAAAGGAAATTCACTTTTATGGGCAATTGTCGCCTTTGACGCCTTTGATGATTATAAGTAATGAAAATGAAATCTGGATATGAAGTTGATTTCCAAGTAATCATAAAAGATATTAAAAATCTTTTCACATATACCCCAAATATTATCTGAAGCTTCCTTTCACAAAAGAAAATCCTTCATAAAATTTCTTGTAAGAAAATTTATGTTTTTTAAATTTCTTATAAAGTAGTTCTCAACAAGTAATTTTTTTTAAACTGCGTCTACAAATTTTCAAAATTTTTCGTTTTGGACTGAATATATTTTTTAAATCATTTGCGTTTTTTAATTGAATTATGTTATTATTTAACTTGAAACTGTGCGTATTCGTGAGAAAAACTAAGGTAAAAATAACTTGAATTCAAATTTCCAAATTCATTATTGTACTTTCCCAGCTTTGTAAAAATGTATGGTATTTCGGGAAACCTGTAAAGCCGACATACTGCTTTATGTCAGAATAATGGAAATATATGTTGCACATATAAAGGGTAAATCAATAGTTGATTAGGTAAGGAATTATTAAACACGAACATATTTTCTAAATAAATTTGATATTTCGTTATTAATATTAAATATATTGTAATTGTTAATACTATAAATATTGATTTTCAATAATTCTAAAGCTAATTTAGGTATTTTGGAAATATCTCATCCGACCTCACTCTCATGACTTTTGTTATAGACGGTAACAGAAACTTATATATTTGAAATATCAGAAGATAGTTTAAAATTTTAAATTATGATAATTATTTGTAACATAATATTTCAAATAATAAATATTACACTTTTTTCCGTTTGTACGTATATCTGTCTGCTTTTCTTACTTAAACGCAAGTGACCGAAATATAAAACGCTCAATATTTTCAACAACTCAATCTCGTCAACCCCTTTTGTCGACAAACCTTGGAACGAATATTTAAAAAATATTAATAAATACGCGAATGAATTCGTTTGCTTTCATTTATTACTAAACCGTTTGTGAGATGCTTTCAAACAAAAAAAAATGCCAAACAGTCGAGAAGGAATTTGATCTGTTTTTAGGCGCATAACTTTTCTCCCTTGAAATAAAAATATTTTCAAATTCATAAATAAAACACCTTTTGATTTTTCCGTTTATATGTATATCTATCTGATGTACCTATAGCTTTTCTTTCTATGCAGTTATAGATACCAGCGCAATATTTTTATAAGTTCACTTATTTTACTAGATCGACAATTAAACTTTTGTTCATTAGTTGGAATATTTCAAGGGAGGGACTCACGGTGAATGCATATTTGTTGTCAGCCTTTAAAATGACTAGCTAACAAATTAATGGCCAATAGGACTAAATATGTTTCCTTAGTAATATTATTTTTTGTATTATCAATTAAACTGGCTTCTACTAGTATATCCATATTTTTCACCCGAGATTCGGTCATATTTTTATTACTTGTTTAGAGCCATAAGTTATAACTTACGGAATAAAAAAATCGAGAGTATGGAAGACTTTCAGAAAGATTTTTTAAATTTATTAAAACCTACTTAGGTTTTAACAGATATTGACGTTGAAATTATATCGAAACTGCCAGCAGATGACAGCAAAACGTTAATAAATGTGGATTATTTATTTGTAGTTTGATTTCTTTTGGACATAAAAATTTTAGAATATTAAAATTAATTTGGAATAAAAATTGTTCACCGGACCAATATTTATTCTGATTAAGATCTACTGTAGCTTTCTAGTTACACACACACACACACACATACACACACATACGGGTACGGACGTAATAGCACACAAGTAGTCACACGCATACACATACACGAGAATCAAATTTCAAACTTTTAATTTAGTCACTGAACGAAATAAATAGTAAATTTTCCTTTTTTTTCATTTCATTACGAAGGAGAAATAATCTTGAAAACATGGTTTCACGTTACGCATGTCATCACGTGACTGTATGCGTACGTCTCCAAGGACCGAAGGTGAGCGTGTATTTAAGGAGCGCTCATCTGTGTTTTTAACTAAAAAGCTACAGAATTATCCAGGCCTGATTAAATATTGGGCCGGTTGATAATTTTAAATACCGGTTTTAATTGTTTAAATGTTTTAAAATTTTGATGTCACAAAGAAACCAAACTATACATAAATTCTCCATGTTTCTTTTTGAATTCGGAATGGCTTCCTGAAGGTTCCGATGCTGTTGAAATTTTTATTCTGTAAAATATAACTTAGAGCTCTAAGCAAATGATAGCACATAGGTAAGATGACACATAAGTAAAATGGTACAATCTCGGGTGAATAAGATGGATGTACCAGCAGAATCCTATATGATATCTTTAATAATTATAGCTGGTATATTTTAATGACGTCATAAATAAAATAAAGTCACTGCAGTTGACTATTTGGTTTGTTAACTAGTCGTTCTCATGGCTGACACTAAATACGCAGGCAGTATAGTAAATCTCTCTGATAGAAATGAATAAAGCCATTGATATTCCATTGACATTACAGTATTACACATTTCTAATAAACAGTTAGGTTTGGTTTGGTTTCTCAACTACTTACTAATTACCTCAGTTGAGGTTGTGTTTAACGTCAATAATTTTTGACAAACATTAATTTACCAAGTTAAGTAGTCCCTATGTAATGATGATAAAAGTTCATTTTTTTAAATGCAATTCTTTTTAGTTCTTGGTGTTGGCGATGTTAACCGACCTTCAGCCTATTTATATCTTCTATCACAATAATCTGAAACTTTTTATGACATTGCAATAAAGTGTAACTTTATTGTGGACTAAATCTAACTGTCCAAACCAAGTTAACATTGAACGTATTAAAATTTTATGGTCTTATCTTCAACTACATAGAAATAACAGATATGCCGCAGATATGTATAAGTACATACGAAAAAAGGTATAATATTGAAGAAATTAAAAATTCTTTTATTTCAAGCTAAAAATTATACGCCTACAAACGCATGCAAATCCCTTCTCGACTATTTGATATTTTGTTTATTTGAAAGATTGATGATTTGGCGATAAAGGATAGCAAGTGAATTCAGTGGGCTTATTTATTCGTTTATTAAAATGTTTATTCCAAAACTTTGTTTAGAAAAATCGGGTCGATGAATATGTTGAGCGGTTTCATGTTTAATTTACCTATTTTAAAGTAACATTCATTTCAAATCTTATATTATGAATAATTACTTCAGTTTATAGTTTTAACTTATCTTTTGATTCTCAAAAATGAAACTTGTGTAAAGTTCCATGTTATCAAAATTACACATTTTCTTAAATTAAAAAATCGGCTAATAGTATTCCATACGCTGACTGATGTATTGTCCTTTTAGGTATAGTTAAAGTGGAGAAATAAGAAGTCAAGCTTGGTCACATCTTTATACTGTCTAGGTAAAAATATTTTAAAACCTTGGATATATAGCCTAAACGAGATAACTATTTAACCGTGAATTTATTTATATCTTAATAAAATATATTCGTTGACTTCTGTGCCTTCATTTTCAATGAAATATCAAAGATCATTTCTCACTTACATTGTTCACTTGACCTTATCCGGCAACAGTTTAGAGTCGTACATGCACCATACTAATAAGATTTGTAAAAAGAAAAGTAAACCGTATCTGTCACCCCATACGTTTCAAATTCTAAATACTCAAACCTACTCGCTCATTCTAAGTCCTCCCTCTCTTTCGCGTAATACGCGCTGTCGGTTAAATCGACCGCCTCACATTACGTCGCGAGTCGCGCATACCTCATCACATGTAATACATACGAAATACGGACAAAAACAACACTGACCGAACTTTGCCGAATTGAAGTGATAGGTTATGCGGTGAGGCTTAGAACTCTTTCGTAATGTGTAATGTTTCATCACCTCCCCGAGTGAGATTACCTTTGTAATATTAGACTCATTACCTATTCATATCAAATGAAAATTATTATTATTTAATTATGGACTTTTAATTTACGTTAACGTAATAATAATTTTTAAGAGATGGAAATAAATGTTATGAATATAGAGATTACAAAAGTAAAAAAAAACAAAAGCAGAAAAGTGCCATGCGCTTAGAATGGGTGTCAAAAACTCTTAGGTAAAATGTCCACTCTTCCCCCTCCACCCCTAGGCTACCCCTTTTAAATTAAGTGAATTTCATTAATTAGCTTTACTTGCAATTAAGCAATCTTCACTGAATATATTAGTTACATCGCTTTATCGCATTATTTTTGATCAACAACAATTTTTTTAAATCTTGAATTACGCATCGCTGATGTGTTTTTCATGTTACTAATTTAATTGAACCTTTTTATTTTAACCTAAAATCTTTTTTGTTTCAGTATTTCTCATTACTTTCAATCGATTTTAATTTATATATTTTTTTTTCCTATACTAATTTACATATACTTTTTTCCTACGATATATGATGAAAGTTACTCAGTGTAAAAAAACTGTTGTCTGTTATATAAAAATAACTTTACCTAATATGTGAAGTAGCATACACACACAAGCAGACAGTACACAAACTAAACATGCAAGGCAATTTGACTAATCATAACTAAGAGTTAACTTGGCAACTAAGCCTGTGTTTCTAAAAAGATAAGAGAGGTTTGTACAAATGATTGAATTTGCTCAAATATTTCGTAACTCAGGAAATGCCTTTCTATGATATAAAATGTATTCTTTTTCTTGATATTATACGACAAACGTTACTCCGTGTACAGTACCTACGTTTTACTCATTTTAATAAAGGAAAACACTAGATTTATCTAGAAAAATCTAAAAATTTTATACATTTTTATACACTTATACAAATTATAAACGATGAAACAACAATAGATTTATCCCCATAGGTTGTAAAGGACTCTAAGAATTACTAGATTGTAAAAACAACTTAAATTTGACTACTAAATAACAGTAGTAAGTACCACTACTACTAAACAAACATTATATTTGATCTAATAATATTAAATAGAAATTAGAAGTATCAATGTGAATAGCAATTTGTACCTCAATATCAATAGCCTTGCCTTTTAGCCTTTCAGAAACTCTTATATGTTTGATGGTTTACAATTTTAGTATTTATGTATCGATAAATCATTTTGTGCCAAGGTGGCAACAGTGTCGAGTACATGAGAGTGTTTAATGAGAGAATGCCAAAAATGATTTAAGGTTATGAAGCAAAAATAATACTTACTAAATTTTTTATAGCTGAATGTTTTGTTTAAGGTTCCGTACCTGGAAAAGTCAAACGTTATCTTTAGAACACCACACAAGTGTCCCTTTGTCGGTTAGTTATAGCCATTTTTTGTTTAGAAACTGCTTGATGGAGAAAATTTGAAGCATTTTAGCCCGCACTTATCCATACAACTAAGATACAATACTCAACGTGTGAGCCAGATTCACACTTGCACATTTTTTCTTAAAATATGCAAAACGTTAATTCTTTCGGAAGTAAACTGGCAGCAATAGTGTATTAAGTTAAATAAAAATGGATTCGAATCTTACATTGAAGAGACATTTTTTTACAAAATTTTATTTGCAATAAAGATCGAGATTTTTTTTAAAATAACGGAACCAGTTAAACACACCATTAATATTTACAATACACAACATTGTAGCAAGTGACATTCACTCTCGTTAACTGAAATAGAACAGAATTACAGAAGAAACTAACAACAAGAAAGTAAACATAGGCATGTTCGTTCGTGTACATATACTTGCTTAATTTATTTATGCAATGTAGGAAAATAATTATGCAAGAGAGAAGTAAAAGTAATAAGAAAGAAGAAAATTTAATGATAATTTATATAATTTCTTCAAATTCCTGCTATAATCATTTATTAAGAAGGCATATTATATGTTCGGTAATTATATATATCGAAAAAAAGTACCACAAACATATTGGTAGTATAAAGAACCTGCAAAGCAATTAAAAATAATTGGTACGAATCTGCCTTGTCACTACATAAACATGAGAAGCGCTAATATTATCACACACGGCCCGGCATTTAGGATTAGCAGTTTTAAGACATTATGTACTCGTAAGTCATTCTAATCGACTGCCATTATATATGAAATTGCGTGACTTAGAAACAAGTGTAAACGTTTACTAATAATTCTTATAAAGTTTTAATTGAAATCTAAGTTAAACTTTTAAAATTTTTCTATCACTATATAATAATCGTTGTCCCAGTGAAGCGTTAGATTAAAACATTTTTTTTTAAAATCAATGTATATTGAATGGTTAAAGTATTAAAATAACTGATGCTCGGATTAATATCAACGACAAGAAAAAATTCGAATAAAGGCAAGGAAAGCAGCGATGCAGATATTTATATTCAATTATGATAATCATGGAATTAATTACGACAAACCGATTAGAATTCTTTCAAAATAATAAAGTTGTATTGGAATATAGTGGTAGTATGTCAACTAAGTTCGGAGAAGTAAAAAGGGCAGGCACTGGCCGCGTGTTACTTGGGCGAACTATTTAAAGTTATTTTCTAGTTTCTTATTACTCAAAATAAAAATGACCCACAGACTCGAAACTTCATTTGTCTATTAAAGATGCTGTTGAAATCCTAATTCATAGCCATAGTTTAAATAGATCTTAAAATAAGAACATTTAAAAATCGTTATTTTTAAGAATGACTAACTTTTGAAAAAACATAGGCCATTTCCAGTTGCCTAAAGAACGTAAAAATTGACATAAAGTTAGTGTTTTGTAATTACACAAAGAACAAAAAGCAAGAAAGATCACATGTTGAGATTGAAGACGAAGTTATGCCATAATTTATCGATAAACAGAAAACGTAATAATTAAGAAAAAGTGGTATACCATGAATGGGCGTTTTAATACTTCATTTTGACCATATATAAATTTTGCAAGAACTAGTAGTATCCAAAAATACACCAAAGACATAAATACAAGAAAGGGTTTAGTTAAAGGTTTAAGTAACAAGGACATGTTGCTTTGTAGATTTCGCAAAGAAAAGTAGATACATAGGTAAAAATAGAAAAATAGATGTTACAATAAATTTCCTCAAAACTTTTAGAAATTTTTACTTGGAAATTTTTCAACTACATATCATTTATTTATTATTTATAATATGACAAATTTAAACTTATAATGATACTTCAGAAGTTTAAAAGACCTCTGTACTCATTTAAATCTCAATTCTTTTATTAGCAGGGCCAACAAACCAACCAGTTAATGTTTCCGAACTTGACATCTTTTCTCACGAGAACGTCTTTATTGGAACTAAATTTAAACAAATACTTTAGTTTTATTGTCAGAATTTTATGTACATCTTATATTCACACTGTCCGTCATAGATTTTGTTTTTATTGGTCTAAAGTTTTGTTGGTCTAAAGAAGGAAATCCTAATACCGACTTAACTGACAGTTATGTATGTATATGTAGATATAACAATGGTTGAATTAGTAGAACCGATGGTGTAATGTTATAAATATGAAAAAAATATTGATATATTGACGTTATTGGTTCATAAATTTTATAAAAATATTTGATCTTCTCAGAGTATTCGAAGATCATGAGATAAGAATTTTATTTAAACGTAGAATTAAGACGATATTGTAAAGCCTTTGATAAGAAGAGATTAAAAACTCTAATCGACGTTATTTCAATTTTGTATTTATAATATAGATAAAGAATAAAATAAATAAAAAGGACACAACAAAAAATTTCTGTGATTGAGTAGAAAGAAACTAAGAATAGGAACATAAAATCTTCACATCATTGATTTGGAAGAAAATTTTATGGATCTGCAAAGGTTATCGCTATCAAAGCGTCTTTTCATATATTCAGCCTATCGATTAATTAATTGATAATGAAGAGAAACGGAATCTAAATATATTTTACTACTCAGCCATACTCCATTTTTATAGTACTTGGAATACATAAGACATAAACACATAAACATATATTTTCAGTGTAAAAGCTAAATCGTAATTTATATATAATTGGCGACTGGCTAGTTTTATCAAAATTACTCGTCGCAACATGGACTTAAATATAATCCATGTAAAATTAATTGTCAAAAATTTAATTTATAATTCGATTGACAGTTCAATGACCAGTTTCCCGAGTTTTTATAAATTATGCGTCCATATATATTGTTACCTACAACAACCAATTCAATTCAGGACGAACTTTACTGAGCACAATGATGCTTTATATCTTTTGTCATACGTCCAGTCTGCGATCTACAGAATACACAATGGATACTTCCTCTTGTTTGGGGGCAAACTGAATTCTGTAGACGAGGGTTACATCCTTAAGTCAGGAAACAGATGTCTTTGTTAACAAACATATTGAGAAGGGAAAAACCTACTCTATACAAGACGTTATTCTTATGGAATGATTGATAGCCTCTTCCCGATTGATTAATCGCCAAAAAATTTCGAAAAGAGAAGAGTGAAACGTACCCACAATTTGTCCGATATCTTATTTCCTTGTATATTATTCTTTGTACAACAAATTTTTATTAAATATTCATCACCAATTATGTACGTTACGCTAGATATTTTTTTCAACGTGTCATTTATTTATAACTTTCGTTTATTTTTTAACTTTTGTCGATTTTTTTGTAGGGAATGTAAATTATTTTAATTCAAGTTGTAAAACGGAAAAATGTAAGTATGTTGACCTGGCTTAAATTAATAGTTTAAACGGCAAATTGTATTTAATAAAATGAAAAGTGACTTAGATTATAACATTTACCTACATATGCGTGTTAACCAACCCTTAGTGTATCATTTTTATTTGACATCTACCTGTTATATTGTAATCTATTTATAATTTACATTTTTTAAGTTGATATTTTAAGATGTACACATTAATGTGTTTTCATCTTCAAATAGCAAAATGGATAAGATCCGAATTGTAAATATTATATATAAATAAATAAATGCGGTTAATGCATATATAAACGCAGAGTTGTATTATATTAACTCCAGCCTCGATATTGATATATGTTTCACGACATGTTAAATATTTATTTCTTTATTTTTATTTTATAGTGATTTCTGAATGACAACCTAATGTCAGTACGATTTATTAAACCAAAAGCTTTGTACCGTCTTCCGAAATAGAATTCGGAGTCGAAGGTACAATATCGCCAACGTAGCTAAATCGACTGTTTTCAAATATTGACTATATTGAGATTTTGTAGAAATTCATTATTCACAATTAAATTAAACTACATGATGTAGAAGTAGAAGTAGTAGAATTTAAATAAAGTTGGAATAATACGATATCACGTAGTTTCATTTAAATGTGTAATTACTAAAGTAAGTAGATAGACTTAGATTAGGAGTAAAAATATGAATATTTAGTTGTGAGGCAAGAAATGAAGGCAGGTTTATGTTGGCACCATTTTCATTCATGGATTGGAAAGCAAAAGCCAAAAAACAACACAATAACTAGTCTAAGACGGTAACTTCTGGTGGTTAAAAAGATGACATGAATTCAAGTACCGTTTATCGTGTACTCATAATATTATCAATTGTTTGCAAACATCGTTTTAATTACATTTGAAATGCACACAGTTTTAGGATTTTTCCAATTGGTAAGCAGATTTTTTTCATATTTTATATGCTGTATTTGAATTAAATATTATTGTACGGGCAACAAAATTGCAATGTATTTCGTATATAATTTTTAAGCATATCCAATATTCGATTATTTGTATAAACGAAATCCACGAAGAAGAAAATATATTTCTCCTTGTTTATTTAAGACATAGTTGTCTGTACACCACGGTTTAGCGAAGAATTGTCCTAATTTTGGTGTTTGATGTTCGCCAAACGATATATGTCGTTGATAACGGCAGAAATACACAGAAATCAATGAAAATATGATTTTTTCGAGAACCATTTAAGTAGTGATCTCCAATCTTTCTTATATTTTTTTATTACAACTATAAATTTTATTATAGCGATATATAATCTATATTTTTTCTCTAAATATAAATTGTTTTACATTAATTAAAGTTGGGGAAAATTAAGTGTGTTTTCATAGAAATTGACGTTAACAAAAAAAAACAGAAATTAAAAAATGTTTGCCAGTATTTTATTTTTATACATAGTAGCCGAATAGAATAAAAGCTATATAGTCTCTAATTTTTGCACAGTATATGCTTTCTAATGAAATTTTTTTTTTAAATTGGACATGTCATTTTAGAGATTAGCGTGAACGAATACACAATCCTTTCGTCTTTATGTATTGATATAGACAACTATTGCGTTTAGCTTATCAACACATTTTATATTGAAAGAAAATATAAGTTCAAATTTACGAAAGCAATGAGGAAATGAATGACACAAGTCTTTGTTAGAATAGGATGGCAACATGAGGTTGCGACAAAAGACATTTTCTTGTTCGTCAAGTTGTTCGTTGCTTGTCGAATTTAAGTAAACACGGTGTTCGTTCAAATTTGTAGCATCTTTACGACGTCAAAATACTAGCTTTACTAATAAAATATTATTAAAATGTTTATAAAGTAGTGCTTCTACGTGTTAATGACAGTAATTGGAATTATTCATGCCGTGTTAAACATTACCTAATTAATTGAGGGCGGGTGAGTACTCTGAGTAATTTGTTTGGGCGGTGCCGGTGTTTAATAAGGAGTATCCGAACAGACTTAATTGGTTGTATCTACATCTACAATACTATATAGGTAATGTTGAATACATCATATTGGCAACGTCTCATTGGGTTATTTAATAGAAGCCATGTATTTATTTATAAACCTCAACTCACCACTAACTTTTTGTAATGAAGTCACTGACTTCACTCATCTTCCTGTACTCTCGATTTTTTCTATGAAATATGTTCGATTTTATCATGTTGCTATCTATTCTTTCATTACGTAACTTGTTAGTTTGACATATATTTTATACAGAATTCTCTCTCCTCACATTAACGTAACTAATTCTAAATGGATGTCACGAGGGGTGTAAAGCTATGAGAATACTTGAAAATTATATATTCATAACTAATGAGGTTGTTATAGTTTGTGAGTATGCTTTTTAGTAAACGCTATCCTAAAAACTCTTCAGCATTCACATTGTACGTTACTTAGGCCAAATCTCAGTGGTCACATTTTGCTATTATAATAAGCCTCCTTTGTTCCGCTTGTGTTTAATTATTCACAATTATATAGGCGACTTTCTTTACTCACTACTTAAAGTAAGTGTTATACGTGCTCAATATGTATCGAAATATGACTTCCAGAAATGTAGAAAAACGCATTTCCGAACGCGGTGTTTCGTAGCCATGGAAAACTAACCATATATAAATAAGATAAAAAACCATATTTGTACAAGTGCTTAATCAAAAGTAATTCTT
Organism: Druceiella hillmani; assembly: GCA_039881145.1. Lineage (NCBI taxonomy): Eukaryota > Metazoa > Arthropoda > Insecta > Lepidoptera > Hepialidae > Druceiella > Druceiella hillmani. Next base: position 6,961,348 of record JAYKKI010000100.1, read on the forward strand.
GTATTTTGTGAAAATATCATGTTATTATATATAAATAGAAACGGCCAATTGCGTATCGAGGGTTTCTCACCTAATTTGAAATGAAATTACTTTATAATATGTCGTCAGATATGTGAACTTTCTAGCGAAATAATTAATTAATTATACCTGATTTAATAAAATATTCTTTTACACATTTTCTGTACATATTTTCAGATGTAAACATTAAAATTATGAAAAAAAACTGTTGGCTACCATGAAACTCAAACTAACCACCTCTTTCAAATGATATACTACACTATAACACCCCAAACTTCATTCGGAATTATTATAGTGTGTAATTTGGCCTCTCTAAAATGTCAAATAATTTTTTTTGTGCATAAGCTATTGAAATATGTGCCAGGTAGTATACTTTATCACTGAGCCAAATTACATACTGTTATATTGAAAATTTTCCTAAAAAGAAACACAAGCTATATTATAAGGTTCCATTTTCTTCTTGAGGTACGGAGACCTAAAAATGATTCTCTTAACTTCTGAATGACTTCAATTAATATGCAAGATATGTGTGTAATATATTATTACGCAAGAGAATTCCAATAAAAGTAGAACGTTATTTCTATAGAGGTGAGGTTAAATAAATCTACTAAAATAATATCAAAATCCATGTTATATACACATGGATTCTTGTTATTTATATTTACATATTACAACATAACTGTTATTTATATTACAACTTAACTCATATCTAAATAAAAAGTATAATTTTATTCTTCTCCATGATGTGTATTACATGTATATTTTCTGTATATTTCCTGTAATACTGATATTTTGAACCGGGAAGATTCTAAAGTAAAAATAAAAACATGAAGAGGTTGGCAATGATAATGAGGAAGGACACTTTCTGTTTGAAAGGGAAATTAGAAAATTTTATTACCTAAAAAAAGCAAAATTAAGAATTTGTATGCAGAACATTTAATTTTCAGACGAAACAAATCGTGATCATTGAATTTAACCCTTTCAGATATTGCCCTCTTCCGTAAAGTTTTACGATTGTATCGTAAATAAAAAAAGAACAGAAAGCAGATACCCTTAATGGTAATTACACGACTTGTATTTATAGTTGTTTTGGTCACGCTTATTTTCCGAAATTAATCGTATTTAGACCACATAAAAATATATTACTAAGATTTATACATGGATACACTACGCGAATTGTGTACAACAGATATTTTACAAGACCTTAGAACTTTGATTTATTCTATCAAAATGGGAATAAAATATTTGAGAAACGGACAATTGGCTGTGGAACAGAAGAAACTTGACACCGTGAGTGAATGAACCACACGTGGAGTCAGCGGGTCTATTCAACTCGCTACGAAGGTAATAATCTCAGTCGACATCCATTGTTCGAGTCATATCGCTTTCACAAGACATCGCAAACTTTGTTCCGAACTTATCGTAGTTGAATGTTCTCTATCGTACTACTTGCAGAATGAAAGTTGCTGCTATATGTATGCAGTTTTTGTAATCAGAACCCTTAATATTTTGAACGAGTAAAATGTTTTAATTGCAAGCAGTTTTCAGTGGCTTTAAAATTAATTTAGCTTTACATTTATTTCATTACGTCCAATGATAATATTGCAATATATAACTCAATATTGAATATAAAATACTCGAAAGTAAAGTTTAAAAAAAATATTCAGTCATATTTAGGTAGGCGTTTGAAATAATTTATTTGTTATAGTTAAAACCTTGTTAAATTTATTAAAATAAAATAGAATTCTACAAAGAAAATGTCTGAGTTATTATTCTTGATTTCCTTCAGATTACTGAATACCTTCAGATTACTTTAAGCGTATTTTTCGGTTGTTCCGGCAAATCTTCTCCTCAAGTTCATCAAACCAACTTAATATCCTATTAATCATAAATATTAAATTTATCTGTTAAGATTTCTGTAAATTGGATTCATTGGACTAATTTATCTATATAAATGTAACTAATAATTTTTAAAATGCGTGATATAATGGCTTTTATGATCAAGATTACTTTTTGCTGACATGAACTTATAACTTGCTATAGTATTAATTAAATATTTACTGATGTATACATACTATGTATGTTATTTGTGTGTATAATATGTATGTTATTGGTGTTTAATTATAGCGACGCTGGTACTTTTGTCAGTAATAATAAACAGTAAGAAAATAAAGCAAGACTGCAAGGCTTCTGTGAACTTTCAAACAAATGAAAATTTTATTGATTATGTTTATATAGTGAGAGAGTTATTTATTTGTCACTCAGTATATCACTTTGATATACGAAATATAAATAAGTCTATATGCAAAAAATATATTTTATACCAGTTATTCCCTTATTCACGCATGACAAGTCAATGAAATGAAAGTGAAACATATCTTTTCCGCTAATACCTCACTTCACGCTCTGTGCTTTTGACGTAATACCGACATAAATTAATATCGATGATGTCTCCAGTAAGCCCGTCCTCTGCCGGCAAGACTGCTGTATCTCTGCGATATATAACATTTCTTTAAAACTGTTTTAATAATTGGATAGGATTGTAAAAGGTTTCAAAAAAACTGTTTTGTAACAAATTTTTCACATAATTTTTTGATGGCTGGAGACATGAAACTTGGCACACAATTTGTTTCCACTGAAAATATATGAGAATAGCGAAGGAGTTAGTAAGACAGATGATGGCAGAGAAGGAACATAAACCAAGAATTTCCTTAACGGTAAATTACCGTTTCTTTTATTTTGATAATTATTTTGCTTGTGAGGAATAATCAGGTGCTGATGATAGGGTCAGATTTTCTTAGCAAATACTTTTACTTCTTATTTTATAAAACATTTGAAATGAAAGTTTTTTTTTAATTCTACTGAATTTCATTACATTACTGTTTGAGGAACATATCATTTACAGACCTATGATTAAAAACGTTGCGTTTATCTCTTTAAATTATTATTACAAGGGTACCAAAATAAGTTGGCATTAAAGTATTTCCTCAATGCCGTTATCTTGATTTTTTTTAAATTTTTGACATATGTGTCTAAAAAAATAATATCTCACGGAAGAGATGCCGTATCAAGCATAGTGCGAAATATTTTTGATTTATTTTTAAGACGTCTTCAATGGTATCCTATTTTGTAAGGTACAGCAAAAAAAATATTCAGCTCCAAATTTGAAGTACAGACAGGCAATTAAAAAATAAAACACACTTTTTTGTTCATTACGATATATTTACGCAACTCAACTATACCTTCCTTCAAAATTTCATCACAATCAGTCTTCAACTAAAAGAGCTATGGTGCTTGTGCCATAAGTACAGGCACACGACTTGGTGAAAGGGTTCTTTGCAAAATGGTCAAACTTATATTCATTTAAATACATTTTGTAATATTGAATCGATCGATCAGAAACCGCGGGTTCATTTCGCGTGTCCTAATTCACACCAAAGTACTAGGTCACGATATTTGAACGATTTCAGATTTCGTTTGCTGAAATTTTCTAAAATTGTATTACGGAAAATGTTTTAAAAACTAGTCAGAGAAAGTTGGGTATATATTATAAATAAATGAGGTAACAATATCTCATTTAAAGAATCGTTGGAAATATTTGAAAACAAAATGAAACTCTCACTAACTGACCTTTTTGGATAATGCTTAGATCGTTAACATAATATCTAGTCTTTTTAGAAATTTCGTTTTTTAAATAAGGAATAATTACGCAGCACCCACAGATACACGTATACATATATATATATATATATATATATATATATATATATATATATATATATATATATATATATATGGAAGTAAACGCCTTTAGTAAGGTTTCACCTTGGAAATCGTTATGACATAAATATATGTTTGAATCAACTATCTGGCTATCGACTAATTGAACTATACTCACAAAATCTAGGTCGAGTAAGGACAGGTGAAGTTACAATTAATGTACGGAGTTATAAAAATTAGCATAATGTGGATAACACTATAGAAAAAAACCAGTTTACTTTATGATTTCGGAAAACGGCATCTAGTACCTAAACGTCACTATTGAAAATACAAAATTCATTATTAAAATTCTGAGCAAAAAGATTAAAGAAATATATAAACACACAGCTAGATCAAATGCTGCATTTGTATTCTCTGTTATACCTAATTTAAAAATACATGGTGATGATGGAAAAACCATTAGTGGAATCCATAAGAGGTGAATATTTTGAGAAGGTACTTGCAGTCGATCAATAATTTATTCTACTTCATTGCAGTCATACAGGTTAAATATAGAGTTAACAAAACACGGACGCAGTAACGAAACAGAAATAACTGTTTATGTCATTTCCCAGTTAAAATAAATTAGTGGAAATACAAAAAAAAATTGGAACTCATCAAAACTGAGATTTTTCCATTTAGTTCCCAAATAAGCTACCAAAAATTTTGATAATGAATTGTGACAAAAAAAGTGTTTTTTTAAAGTAATATTTAAATGTGCAATAAAAATAAATGTTTATTCAAAATGTGGTCGCGATTATGAAGAATTTATTCTTCTGACATTTTGTCATTGCTGAAGTTTTGTCATTGTACCTAGATCAATGAATTGTAAAAGCTCTCTATCAGTGTGTTATTCAATTTATTACATTCTGCCGCTTTATAAAGTAAAACTAATAATTATGTTTTTGTTCTATAGAGAATCTACGCTTTAGAAAATTCTACCAAATATCAGCAGAATAAAATGGTATTTAGGGGAAAACACGAGTAAAATTTTCGTTTCAAAATTTAGCCGTTTGTCCCTAATTTTTTTCCGTGATTGGATAGTTCAAACGGTTTATTTAAAAAAAAATTGGAAAAGGTCATCGTTTTTGTGGCACACATATAATCTATAAACTTTTTTACGTTAATTTAAAGAATTATTTCCAAATTGCATCAATATTAATACCATCCTTCCTTTCTTTCTTTTTCTTTTTTGGGTTATATGAAATTCGACCAGCTATAATGCGATATCTAATTACTGGTTGACGATCAAATGTCACACATAGTTTCATTGACTAAAGATAATATTTCTATTGCTATCTCAAAGTAATATTCCATACTTATATTTAAGTACTATTTTAGTTTTTTTAGATGCTATCTGGTTTAGAAGGAAATAAGACTTTAAGAAAGTTCTGGTTTTAAAAGACTCATTCTTAACTACAAAACTTACAATTTTACTTTACACGCCTAAATAAATTGTAGTCTTGCATTAGAATGCTTTTGAATTAGATTCGAAAATATTTATTACACGGTTGATGTTTATAATTTCAGGACGATTCGAACTAGCATTTTGGTCAAGATTTTATTAGTTTTAAGACCAGACTACGAATAATCGGTTTAAATTATATATGAAAAAAAAGAATAATTACAAACAAGTTTATATGAAATTTAGGTTTAAGTTTTAAGTTTTATTTTTCAGGATCGTACAAAAAATTTCGAAATTCTTTATCTAATCTGAAAGAATTGAATCCTAACATGATAATTCACGTTTATGTCCGTCTATTCGTATTTTTGTCTTTCATAGTCATCTTTCTTAGTAACTGTTTGACGCAAAAACTTAGTTTGGTTTGAAAACGTATTGAGTCGCATATATCTTAAGAGTAACAAGGGGCAAATAAAGAAACATATTTTTTTTTAATTTTACGTGTCGTGTAGGATACTAATAGAAAAGGCCATTTATAGAAATCCCAAAAAAATTTAAAACTGTAAAATAATTTTAGGGATCTATTTAAATGTATTTCCAAAAATGTGTTCCTATTTGCGATCTCCAAAAATGCCCAAGTTAAAATTATGAAGAAGCGGGGTTACTCGGTATTTACCTGATGCTCACCGGAAAATTATAGCGATGGTTTTAAATCTCATAGTTTTACGCTTCTGAAAGACATGCTAGGCAATAACATGAAAAATAATATTAATATTTATAAAGAGATCAATAGAGCTATTATGTACCCTCAAATATTTATGCGTACTTCAGCTTCAACTGAATCCTTGTAGTGAAATTTCTACGCTATTGTTTATTTATAAATTTGAAAACATATTTACTTCATTGCGCTCACTTATTTAGAGATTTCACCGATAGTTTTACATAGTTTTTCTTTATTAAATTGCCACCAAGGCAATATTTTCCTTATTTTTTCTAATCACTGGATTAAATTTTCTTAAGGATCACAACACTTATCTTATAATTATTTACGGTGGGCTGACGTGAAAAATTATTTTGTGCTTTGATTCTTCTTTAACCTCCATTTATAATTTAATAATACCCTGTTCTCTACAATTTAATAATACGCTGTTCTCTAAATGTTGAAAAATTATGTTGACCAATTCCCCATCGTTTCACTAATATTCACACCTTACTTTCGTCAATCACTATGGTCTGTTACGACCCACGGCATACTCGTAGTATGTGTGCTGTCACGAAAAGCTAAATGACTATTTCTCAAAGTTAAAAACCGTCTAAGTGTGAGTCTGACTTGCAATTATTTTATTTATCATAAGTAATGACTTCCTAGTGCATTGAGTATTCCTAGTGTAATAAATATTTAATGATACGTAATATATTTAAGTGCAGGGGGGGGATACATATATCATCGGGAATATCTCAAAAATTATGATGTCTAGTACATTTGTTTTAGTTTTTCTAGAACTTTTGCGTTAGCATCTAAAAACCCTATGGTTTAAATAATTTTTGATTTAGTTATTTTACAAAAAAAGGGGTGGGGACATATTTTTTCCAAATTTTCCAGTTTGTAAGATATACTTAAAAGTAAGAAATATGCTCTTATAAGATCCTTATAAAATATAGACTTTAAAACTTATTAGGATTTATTTAGTTTTTCTTGCGTGATACGTGAATAAATAGACTCAAAAACATATAGGAAAATAAAATGAAAAAAATATTTTGGTTTTCCATTACCTTTATAATTGTTTCTAATCGTTTTTTTTCATAAATATTTTGAACTTACACACATGCTAATTTTGCTGTTTTTAATATCTTACTTACTGTATCGTAATATCTTACTTACTATATCGTAGGAATGTATAATATCATAATAAGTAAGAAAATATATAAAAAAATTAATTAAGTACGAATAGAACTCTAACTACGAGAGTTACTTACATATTTTGGCACTTTTAAATCTATAGAATATCATTTCTATTAAACTATATAAAAATATTAATTTTTCAAAACGTAAATATATTGTCTCCTAAATCTTTTACACCTATGAGAAGTGATTCAACTACACGTAGGTCGACGATTGCTCGTAAACTAGTAGAGCTCACTCAGCTCTGATAAATATCACTTTAAATTCATTATTCACACAGAAACCTAAAAATTATGTAAGCGTAGACTCAAATGGAAAGTTACATTACTTTAAAGTTTACCGTTTAGGAAACTAGTTTTAAAAAGTTAATTTTAATTTAATATTTACTGAGAATAGCATTGTCTATAAGTTAATAATTATCACTAGTTATTTTAAATTTTCAAAAAATTAAGTATTTTTAGGCTTCAACCTTGTTTCTACTCAAATTATTTAAAGTTTTAATATCTGCATTCTTTGTACTTTGGCAATGTTTTAAGTGAACATATCGATTATATCTTTCCAAGGGATAAATGTACCTTCAAGGAATGTATCTAAAATTTACGCATTTGTTATTATTACGAAGTATTTTTATTAGTACTACCGTTCAAGTTCCATGGTATAATAAATCTATAAAACTCTGAAAACAAATCTAAATTTGTACTTGATGCTCTAGGATCTTACACGTATTAGGCTAATCATTTTTATTTTTTTATTGATAAGTCCGTGATTACGGTGTCCATTTTTATTTTTCGTCTAATGGGAAAGTTCTATCGAAATTTTATTACGTCTGAATTGAAGAAATTAATTTCGCATGAATATTATATGTTATCAAGGTAGTATTGAGCAAAGAAACTATAAATATACGTATAAATTATTTTTCTTTTTTTATTATAAATCCTCTTAATTATTTAAAAATCAAAATTCAAAGAAATTAAAAAAAATTATATAATAAGTAATATTTCATATAACTAAGGTTATAGTGATAAATTATTAAATTAAGGTACATATAGTAATATTAGGTTAACAAAATATATTTTATTTTAAGTAATAAATGTTTGAAATTAATAAAAAAATTAACCGTTTCGAGTCCTAATATTGAAAATATTACAAAGTTTGCCAGTTCAGCCCTCATTTTACTTGCTTTTCTTCTTAATACTTATTTCAAAGTATCAAAACAAACTCTTTCTAAGATTCTTTCAAATACTAGTTACAGGTTTATGTAATTGATACCTATACATCACGTCTCTCATTAGTAACTCAGGACGACGACACTCGTTAGGGCGGACGGATGTCGGCATCACGGGCCGCATCGATTTTTTATTCGTTGCTAGGGAAATATGATTAGGAAGAGAAGTATTTGATGTTTCTATATTTGGGTGATCATATCTCGCCTACTTCTCGTAACTTATATGGAGCTATAGTACATTAAAAAGTGTAATATATCTTTAAAAAGTAGAGTTTACCCATTTTAAAATTGGATGATTGTATACATGTAAACAATATACCATAAATATAAAATTTGAGTTTAAATTGTATATCAATTTTGATCGATAGGCAAACATCGAGAATAAATACTAAATTTTAAGTCAATGAAATCGTTAATTTTAAAACTCTTTTTTGTTATCGAAATATGATAACAACAAAAAGTATTTATAGGCTACCGTGCTTTATTGCATAAATATGTTAAATACACGAAGGTGGATTTAGATGACATCGAAAATTCTTTATTAATTAAATTTTATTTGGAATTATAGTGCGTTGTTAGTATTGAATTATTGACTTTTAAGGTATAAAACATAATGTCAAGAATAGATAAAAACATAACAAATTACTTTTTTAAACCATATCTAACTTAATATATTATACTTATTTCATAACTAAGTTCCTGAAGATAAAACAATGGAGTTAACTCTTTATATAAATGGTCCACTTTTTGGTTTGGTAGATCGTTATACAAATAATTAGATAAACGTTTTTCGCGCAAATAATTTAATGTGTTTCTTTTAAATATACAAAGTCATAGAAGTGTTTTGAAAAAGGCTAACTATTGAAATTAATCAATACATATACTAAATCCCCCGTAAAGTGATTTTGGAAAATTAACGAGCTTGTGTTTATATCGTGTTTGGGCAATAGAAATCGAAATATTCAGAGTTTTTTAAATTTTCCTTATTATTATTTCCTTATTTTGTGTGGTCCCTCACAAAGGTTTCTATTTTAAATTTCGACTAAGAACCAGTTTGAACATCCGTAAAACATTCGTCGGTCTTTATATCTGATTATCTCCTAATATAATTAAAGTTATAAGTAGATTCAATGAAAAGATTGATCAAAGTGAGCATCAGAAGTGGAAAATCGAATTTTAAAATTCGTAATTTAAATGAAAAGCTAATGCATATAAAAGTGCTGTTAAGGATATTCATGTTATAGAAACTTTGAGGTATAAATCTTTCAATTATATTTAACTGAATTTGTATGCAATAGGCAATCTAAGCATTTTTTCAGTGGATAGAAAATTAGCACGGACTGGAAAAAAAATTACAGCAAGCGATACTACACCGATCAATCTTTATAAATTTGAAAGAGCAGAACTGAAAGAGAGAAGCAAATAATTAAGATGATGCAAAAACACTTGTCTTGATGAGACAAAACACTTGTTCCTCTCATCTTCTTCTGACCTAATACGTAAGTAGTAATATTTCCGGTTGCATGTTTTCTAACATAAATAGTTGTCTTGACATTTTTCTGGGGCCAAAACTGATTTTTAGCATTAGCAGTCTTTATTATAGAAATGTGGGCCACATTTCTATAATGAAGACCTCGTAATAGATCTTGGAAACTCTAGTGTATCTTTTGTTTGCCCAAAAGATCTGACGTGCAAAGATGGGTTGTTAATGGCGATGTCATCCATACTAAAATAAGAATTCAGAATTTTTACTTCTAATGGCAATTTTGACATTAATATGGAGTCTACCTACTCCACTCATACGTCGTTTATTGATAGACAAGGTTTGGCTAATCGATATGAATTATCTTTTTAACGGCAACTGAATATTGTTAGGCCTTTGGACAAGGTGTATTATAAAGTAATTTGTCAACAGTGTCAATACGTCGATTTTTCGCATTGTCAATTCGTCGATCGATATTGCACAGTGTAAATAATATAATTTCTATCCAATCACTCATTATCTAGTCCTTTGGGTTATTTTTTGGAATGTTTTTCCAGTATTTGTGATTGTGAAATTGTTCTCTTGCACAATGCTAAGTAATCCAGGTAGGTAAAAAGTTGTCGTGACATAAAAAAACTCTGTATCTTGACGTAAGTTTAAATGCAACCCTTGGAGATGAAAATTATTATTCAGCTTCCTGGCGAGCAACATTTTTCTTGACCCATTTAAGTCGCCTGACATTGCGCAGTCTTAATATAACACGCATTGAAGAAAAACCAGTGGAATCGTAATAATCCCTAGGTGACTGCTATTTCAAATAGAATTTACGTCAAAATCCTTAACAGTACTTTCTTGAATTGACAGTTTAACGGGCTGAGAACGTGATGATCTGCGTAAACTAGTTCTGGATACCATAGAGCTGGGTTTAGAGATCTGAGTGAGAAATAGGATCAGCGATAACAGTTCAAAAGCGACAAAGTTTCAGATTTGTCGTCATAATCCTCTTCATCTTAACCAACCTTTGTAAAGCGAACCCATATATCTAACGCTTCAAAAGCTTCAACAACTTCATTTGTAGAGATCAGGTGTTGGGATCATGAAAATAAACCAATAGTAAGTTCAAGATTTGAATATGCCTACGGTGTTATTAACATTTCACGAAAATATTTCTATTGATTTTAATAAGTGAAATGTAATTCAGGAATAAAAATTACATTTATTCCTCTCCAACATATATACAAGTAATTCAGAATACAAATTTAGTAATAAAATTATAAATGGGACAAAAAATATTAACATTTTACTGTGTTCAAGCGTGTATTTTATCTTTCAAATTAATTTGTTTGAACCTACGCGGCTCATCTTATCACATCAACTTATAAAATGGCCCTGTTTGTTTGACTCAATCGGTCTTAAAAATAGTATTTTATTGTTATGAAATACGACGTTATAAGTAAAATCAAATTTAAAGTTTCTTGATCACGGCGAATTCAAATAATGTAGTAAATTTCATCTTTAACAATCCACTTGGAACGTATAGATTAACAACAATTTAAAAAAGAACCTAGTGCATGCATCAAAGTACATAAAAATCAGAATTTTATAGCTGCTATAAACAATTGAAATGGAGTTTTGAATGGAAGACGATAAATTTTATTGAAAGATCTAATAAAATTCTGCTATCTATTTTTTCGAAATTCATAGGGAAAAGCGTGGGTATTTAAAAAACGAGGCATAAAACTTTAAATTATTAAATATTTTAAAATTAAATTGAGGTCATTTTAAAACGCCTCTCAAATGGTATCACACTCAATGAAAAACACACTCAAAGAATGCTCCAAATAAATCCTCCATGATTTTTATAATTTATCTAATGCATATCCAGTACTTATTTTGTGCGGAGAATTATATTAATTAAGTCTTTTAATATTTTGCAATTTATTAGTTGCGAAGTCTAAATCTGTGGAAATTGTGAGGCTGTGACGAAGGGATCAACGGATATGATTTAGTTACAAATGTACTTTGTTTCACTGCGAAACTTAGTTTGACAAAAAAAATTCAAAACAGCGATCGAACTTTTTATGAAAGAATTGGAAAAGTCATAGGATAATTCTAAAATATTTAGAAAAATAGAAAAGAAATTTTTGGTCAGAGTAAAAATCAAAAAAGAAAAATTATTGAGGTCAACCGATCTCAATCATTTTCCCGACGAATTTTCATAACGCTACCTGCATTATGAAAATTGGTTTTGTAAAGCTTTTATGTCATTTGTTAAGAAATATCATAGATATAGAACGTATTTTCTATTTCAAAAAATTGTAATAACTATTTTTTTCATGTTTGTATATTTCCTAGATGAAAATTTCATCAGCGATCTCGATTATTTAATAATTGACTGAATTCTTTCAAAGGTTTTGAAAAGTCACTGGAATTATAACAGGAATAAGTGAATGTAAGAAGTTTTATTTCATAAATTATTTGTCTTAATTTTTGTAAAGAAATATCTCCAGAAATTTTTACACAGATGTGAATATATCTGTCTGAAAAATATTTTGATCGTAGAGACAAACTGTCATTACAAATTAATGAATCAAATATTTCTGCGGCAAATACGTTAACGAATATTACATCTAATAGACGGCATTTCTTGCAGAGGTATTTCTATGGTGCTTGGTGGTCTTCGCTTCACAAATATAAATTCGCAAATGTAGGGATAATAAAAACTCGTTAATGAGAAATACGTTAAAAAGTAAGCTGGGAGCTATGAATCGAATAACTTTTTCGCCTAATGGGTTGAATGATACATTTTTAAAAGAAAAATATTAATATATTATACGAAAAAAAATTAGTTCTATTATATTCTGTTTCATAATTTTTTTAAACAGTCATTATAATGACTTTACCCAGATTCATGACATAGAAATTGTGAGGCTATATGAAGTACGAATATAACCGAGGTGTGCACAATTATAGTTTCAGAGCCAAACTACATAGACAAAATACAATCTTGTTCCTATATTTTAATAGAAATCGATACTAAATTCCTATTATTGAAAAAAAAATTATGGCCATATTTACTTTCATATTTTTTTTGACTTGTTTGACTAGAATTTCTCCTCGCTCTGTAATACGTCTGCATAGAAATTAAGAAGCACTATATATGAATTTAATTTTTTTATTCTGTTCTTTTATTTTTGAAAATAAAACTCACATTTGGGTTTTATATTTTATTACAAAAATATTTTTGATAACTTGTTCAGATTATTTTCCATAGTATATTCCCACTTTTTAATACGAAAATTTGTTGAACTATTTTCCAAAAATATATTTTACAGAATGTTTTTAAAATACACTTTTATTTCGAAAATGTTTGACACAGTCTTTAAGTAAAAATTCTTGCATATCACGCAATCACTCTATTATCATAAATGCGTAAGTTTGGATATTCGTAAAAATAAAACATAAATTTGGGGTAGATATTGTTCATGATTCTATTTAACATATATATTACTTTTAAATTCGTAAAAATAGTATAATTCCTGTAGAATGTAACTCAATATATCTTCACAATTAAATGAAACTACGTGATGTACTATTATTTCTACTTTCTTTAATTTCTTTACCATGACCTAGGTTTCGTTGTATTACAACATCTTCAGGTGGGCTATTAGCAAAGATAGAATGATTTTGGTAAAGAACTTAAAGAAAGTAGAAATAATTCTACATCATGTAGTTTCATTTAATTGTGAAAACGCCAAATGTATTGAACATTTGATTCTTATTTTTTTGGAAGGGTATACTTCGAGCATATTTCTATAGGATATAAGTTAGAATTTGATAATAAAAGTATAAGATTTACCAGGGAATTTCTCAACATTGAACAGCACTTTTCTTGACCATAAATTACAAATGATATTTAAAGTGACTCAAAATTATAATTCACGGAAGCTCTCAAACATATAAAGAGAGCTGAATTTTTTTCTACTCCTTTAATTGGGGCATCATTGAAAACAAATTTTTAACGAGAATGTAAATCTAAAGTAATGGAATATTTCTTTTCAATTTTTATTATTTCTTTACAGGACAAAATTTTAGTTCTTGGTAAAATTGTTATGAAATCGTACAAAAAGAGAAAGGGTTTTTCGGGTCCTTTGTTCTGCTCAAAATATTTCTTTTCTTGAAATATTTATTCCTTTTAATAGTTATCACACTTTTATAAATATTGTTCAATTTTTACGAGTTTTATTTTACATACAATTTTAAACGATGCTTGAAAATAATCTTTAATGGGATTTGTATTAATAACTGTATTCATTAGACACGTTGAAATAATATTAATAATTTAACATAAATTGAAACCAGATGAAATCAATTATTCAAAACTTACTGAAATGGACGTATTTATTATTTTGGATTTAGACTCCATGTTTAATTGATCAGATATAAAAAGAATTTATCTTTTTCGTTTTATAGAGCTGGCCACTATTTTCACGCTGAAATAGATTCAATTTAGCAGGATACGATTTTAATTCGACGAATATTATTGTTGTAATTGAAATTTTTGTTTTTTATAAAAATCAGAATTCTTTTAATCAACACAAAATATATTTGTAATGTAATTATGTGCACGATTTCCTTGAAGCTATGCCAATATTATACTCTCTTTTCAGAAATTTGTATAGAGCACTATACTAATATGTTGTATGTTTTAAGTACACTGCCTTCATCTGATACTTTCGTTACCGTCCACCTCAATAATAAAACTACAGTTATAACGAATATTTTTTCAAGTTTTTTAAGACTATAGAAAAACTTATCCATAAATTTCCATTACATATAAAGTTCGCTGTGTCAAATAGTTGCCGATTCCCCTACAACAAAAAACAGTGCTTTTAAGTAAACATCTTCGAAACATAACGCTCCAAAATTGACTGAATTTTTCAATACTCTGATTAATGCAAAACTTGCTGGTTAATTGGACTAAGTTTTCGTGATAGATTTGCTTTTTATTCAGTAGATATCATCAGGTAACGCGTGGAAATAAACTACGTCTTGTAATAAATTAGTTGAAGTGTATATGCCAATTGTAAATATAATAGCATTTGGTTTTGTTCATATTATCTACACAGTCTAATAATCATATACGCTAGATGCTATCCAATACTCCTGTATTAAAATAAGTTATTTAGGGACTTTACTTTTTATTGCAGTCAAAATTATTGTGTAATTTTATACAGTATATTGAGAGGTAAGGCTTTTCACTGATATATAACTCTATTCTAATCCATCAATCAGTAGATTTATATTCCTCTCCGTAATTCTCTCTACGATATTCGTTGAAGGGAATGTAGAAATTTGAACAACAGCCCTCAGATGGCAGCATTATTTATTTTTTTAAATTAAATTTTAGAACAAATTGTGTGAAATAATATAATTTTTTGTGTTTATCACGAATAAATTAAACTTCATATTTGTCCATATTACCACATGAGTGATTATAATA
This sequence comes from Druceiella hillmani, assembly GCA_039881145.1. NCBI lineage: Eukaryota > Metazoa > Arthropoda > Insecta > Lepidoptera > Hepialidae > Druceiella > Druceiella hillmani. Next base: position 6,976,641 of record JAYKKI010000100.1, read on the forward strand.
ATGGTCACTATCTTATGTAAATTTTACAACCATGTGTGAAATAATTTTAGTTATAAAGAATTATTTACAGTGAAAGAATTGTCTTCAGATTTATAAGATTTTAAGCACACTTTATACCTTTTTGCCAATCAAGGAGAATCTATTATTTATATTCCCGTTACAATAAAACCTGAACGAAAATTAAATAACGAGATTTATAAAATTATATTTAGAACGAAAAGAAAAACATAGTCATTATTTTTTATTTATTTTTCATAAATACTAATTAAAACTTTTATGTCATTTCTTCCTGTTTCCTGTTAAAAAGGCTGACTACAATTAAAAGTACTTCACGGTTCAGAGTTTGACCACTTTCAGAGATTTTATTCCACATTCACCAGCGAGACACCAATAAATTCAGGTGCATGCGGCGACCGCGTTGTTCGAGGCCTCAACTTTATTTCCGTTTTTATCCCGTCGTTTATCGAGAGGGCAATCGGTTGGATGGCTAAATGTAATTGAGCAGGTTCACGTTTTGGTTACGTTTTAAACCCGTTATACATGTACGTACCTACGGTATAAATATGTAAAAACCATATTGTTCATGGTTATTCTCATATATCATACTTACACGGAACAAATATTCAATTGTGTAACGTTTAGTTAATAAATTTATATCATAACGAATATATTTATTATTTGTTCATATTTAATATTTTTTTCGTGAATTTATGCAATTTTTAACCGGTTTCAAAAAAGGAAGGCCATCAATTCGCTTCTGTATTTATTTGTGCATGTAATTTATTTGTGCATACTCCTGCATTTCTCGCCCAATATAAATGATTATTTTTTCACAATTAAAGGAAACTACGTGATGTCGCATTATTTTCATTTCCTTTAAGTTCTTTACTACGACCTAGGTTTCGTTGTATTTGACATAGGTTTCGTTGTATTAGCAAAGATAGAATGATTTTGGTATAGAACTTAAAGAAAGTAGAAATAATTCTACATCACGTAGTTTCATTTAATTGTGAAAACGCCAAATGTATTGAACATTTGATTCTTATTTTTTTGGAAGGGTCGAGCATATTTCAATAGGATATAAGTTAGAGTTTGATAATAAAAGTATAAGATATACCAGGGAATTTCTCAACATTGAACAGCACTGGTGCCGTGACCTAATAAGAGTCTAATAAGGCACGGCTAAGAATGATATAAATTTGCTCTTTAACAAAATCAGGGTGCAATGGTGAAGTCGGAAGGTGTTCACAGGAGCTCTTTAGTTAAGAGTAGTAAACTCATTAAGTCTAGACTTGTTCAACTTATCTTGAGATAGCAAGAAATAAAAACAGGTAGGTAAGTACATAGGTACATAGGTACATAGGATACACACAAGATAACTTCAATCTCTGATCGATTAATCCTGATATCGCATTTATACTACTCGTCTAAACAGCAAGACTTGCAGATCTTGCGTTGTAGATCTGGAGCAAAGAATCTGCTTCTGAACCCTGGTTTCCAACGCTTAAATTTTATGCTGCAAAATACTGCCTTCCTAAATCGTGAGACTTTGGTATGTGCTGTTTTCAAGTTAGTATTGTTGGTCTTAAGTAGATATTTTGGCACTTACTTCAGGATCTAACTTCTCAGTCTTGACGTTGTAGTGGTGCTGCCTACTTAATCAATGAGACTTGAGGATCTGCTGTTTTTGAAATTGAACTATGGATCTTAAGTAGACGTATTGAATTCTGGGTTTTAACTCCTCAGTCCTGAAGTTGCATGATTTCTGATTGCCCATACCCTCATACTTGAGGATCTGCTGCTTTTTAATTAATACTTTGAACCTCAAACAGAGACTTTGCAACTAAACTTCAGGATCCATCTCCTCAATCTCGATGATGTTGGGGTGTTGACTGGTTAAATCGTGGATCTTGAATATCTGCGATTTTGTCTCTTAAGCACAGACTCTGGCACTAAAGGCTAGGTTTAAATTTTTCAATCTTGACGCTTTGGGGGAACAATCATCAATACTTTAAAGTTTGAAGATAATAACAGGCATGTATCACATATGGCCATGATAGCCGTACGTATTAGAAATGTCGTAGCATAATTTATATAAATTAAATAGGCATTGTGTGTTAACTACATACTTTTATTTATTTCCATGTATTTTTTAGTATGAAACTATATGGTAAAATACGGAATGGCGTTCTATGAAAAAATTAGTACAAAATCTATGATATACGCAGCTCATCATATGCTCGCAATCAATAGCTCTTGGATAAAAATATGGTGAATATCGATGATCATATTAATATATGACAATATGATATAATAATGATAATATAATATAATAATATAATAATGTCTATAAATCAAGAATTTAGGAAAAAAATAAGTATATGGTATTTTTTATGACATAAAAATTTGGAGCATTGAATATAAATTATTCAACTATTTTGTTATAAAAACCTTATAATAATATCTAATATCGTGTTTAAAGAAATCAGTTCCAAGGTTGAACATTCCACCTGAAAGTGGTTTTTGATTATCCCTTAACAGGCCGGGTGCGGTCACCATGACCCCAGTAGGTGCAACACTGTCAATTTTATACTCTTCCAATATTCGATGGTATTTGCCCCTCCTGGTACCTTCGCAACTCAGGCGATTAGTACGAGGCCCGGCTTAGTAATAGTCGCACGCGTCTTTTGTTTTGAGTTTTTATTGTTTAAAAGTTTGCAGCGGTCACAGTGACCGCACCCGGCCTATTGTGTGATTTTAGAAAGTGAATTCCTTTCTCGGTGTAGTCTTCATTTTACTAACAAAATGGAACGTTTTGACCAAAAAATACAAGAGTGGCTTACACAAGAGGATAATGATGACCCTGCCTCTGATGGCGATGGTGAATGCAGTGATATTGATCAGGATATCGAACTAAATCACGTGATTTATGAGTCACACCACTCAGAATCTGAAGAAGAAGTTACCTCATCTAACGATGAAGATGATCAACCTTTGTCAAGTCTTCAACCGAGTCGTAAGCGCAAGGCAAGTAAAAGTATTTCCGATAGCGAGGAAGTTCAACTAAGAGATAAAAACTATTTCGGCAAAAATAAGTTTCGCTGGTCTTCTGTTCCATCTGCCGCCCGAAGTAGAACAAGAAGTCGTAACATAGTAGAGGTACAACCAGGAATACGTCAAAGTCTTCGACACAGCCTTACAGCAGAATCGATAGTAGAAGATGTATGGAATTATTTTTTTCGTGAGGGTACTCTTGAAAAAATTATAACACATACCAACAGTCACTTAGAAAAGATGCGAGACAAGTATGACGACAATAGTTACGTTTATAATTTAGATATGATTGAACTAAAAGCATTATTAGGCATATTGTATTATTCAGCGGTGTTCAAAGAAAATCACGCAGATTTTTCAAGTTGGTATAGCTCGGATGGAACTGGCCGATGTATTTATCAATGTATTATGGCGAAAAATAGAATATACTTCTACTAGCATTACGCTTTGATGAATCTTCAACTCGGCTAGAACGACGTCAAAATGATCCCCCAGCGCCAATTTCTGAAATTTTTAATGATTTTATTGGCAATTGTCAAGACGTATGCGAAATTGGAACTGAAGCTTGTGTTGATGAGATGCTGGTTGCATTTCGCGGCAGATGCAAATTTAAAATGTATATGCCAAAAAAACCGGCAAAATATGGCTTGAAAATTCAGTGTATCACGGATGCAAAAACGGGTTATTTACACAACGCCTACATTTATGTGGGTAAAGATTCTGATGGAAAAGATTTACCAGAACAGTACAAACACTTAAAAAAACCGACCCAATCTGTTTTGAGACTTGTAGAAAAAATAGAGGGCTCAAATCGTAATATTACAGCCGATAATTGGTTTACTTCAATACAGTTAGTACAAGAGTTGAAGAAAAAAGGTCTAACATTTGTTGGCACAATGAAGAAAAACCAAAGAGAAATACCCAAAGATTTTTTACCATCAAAAACTCGTAAAGTAGAAAGTTCCTTGTTTGGATTCACAAATGAATTTACATTAGTATCTTATGTCCCAAAAAAAAATAGGTCGGTTATACTCGTATCAAGCATGCATCACGATTTAGCAGTAGATAATGTCAAGAAAAAACCTACAGTAATAATGTATTATAATGAGACTAAATATGGGGTTGAATTATTAGATCAAAGATGTTCAAACTATAGCACTGCCCGACGTACTCGTAGATGGCCGATGACAATTTTTTATCGTTTGCTGGATATTGCGAGCTCTAATGCATTTATAGTTTATAACTCAGTGCGAGAGGATAAGATTAAAAGGCTTCAATTTATGAAAGATCTCGCATTATGTCTTGTCAAACCGCATTTACATAGGCGAGCAAGTAATCAACATCTGACTCGACAGCTTCGCTTAGCTATAAGAAGAGTACTAAACATAGAAGAACCTATACCCGAGGTAGAAGAAAAGCTGGAAACTAGAAAAACATACTATACTTGTGATCCCAAAAAAAAACGAAGGACCTATCATGTATGTTTTTGTTGTAGAAAGCAGATATGTATCGAATGTAGCCAAAAGATGTGCCGCGATTGTCGCGAAACAAGACCATGATTGACGGTTGTCAATTTGTCATTAACAATATCTTTTAAGTTAATTTTTTATTTTCTCTATATTATATGATCTCTTAAGACAACAAAACCAAATTTTTTTTCCAAAAATTAGTTAAGATTTTTTTTTTAAGGAATTTATACAGAAGTTTAGAGATTTTGTTTCGTTTTGGCGTTTGAGTAATGTTTTTTTTTATTTAGCATTAATAGAAGTTATATTTTGTTAATTTTTCTTTCCTGATTAAAAGTAAACACTATCAGTAACACTGAGTATTTTTATTTATTTATTATTAGGATAATATCATAAAAATATTATACTTTAAGTACATGCGGTCACGGTGACCGCGCCGGGCCCGTTATGTTACAAAAAAACCACCCGGCCAGTTGAGGGTTATAAAAAATTGAAGTTCGAATATTTTCTTTAGAAATTTTCTGCGTTGTTATGTATATATTCTCATTTTATTGTGATCTTTGAAAAATGTAAGAAAAATGAATTTTTTTTATCATTTAAAATTGACGATAATTTCTAGTTTAAAATTACCTTAAAAATTATTGAAAAAAAATCAGCACATTCTAAACCAAAAGCTTTAAATTGATGACACGGGGTAAACAAACGGAAATACGTGAACCTGACATGGGATAAACAAACGGAAATACGTGAATCTGAAAGCGGGGTTAAAAATCTTATCGTTTTTTGCATTCGCCTAGAATTTGTTAGATTGCTCAATTTCTATTCATACTTTTATAAAACACCACGAGGAGGATCCGAGTGAGTCTACGATAAACACGGACATCATTGGAAAGCTTTTGTTCTGTTCCAGCGCGACCCGTAATTTCTTGTTTTATATTATTGAACAATATTTTATCTATTCTTTGGAGAAATATTAAAGTAATTTTTATCAACTTACATTGTATTGATTTTTGTATATTATCAGTATGACAATATATAAAAAATAAATTAAAATAGAAGTAAATAAATAAAATAAGATTAATTAAAATAGAAGAAATTTTTTTCAAAAAAATTTTAATTTCATTGTCGACCTCAAGAATTAAAAATCATTTCTACTTTCGCAAATAAAAGACGAATGTTTCACTTATTTTGAAGTTGATACTTATGTGATAAATAATTTTAATAGAAGAATGCTGCGCGTGATGCAAGTTTTAAATTTGTGGTGAAGATAATAACGAGAGAGAAAGAGATAGATAGATATGTGAATAAAAATTCCAATTATCTCCTAATTGAATTATAATCAGTGTATATACCTTTAAAACACACACACACACATATCCATATATATATATATATATATATATACATACATATATATATATATATATATATATATATATATTTATATCTCTTTAAGTGTAAACTTATAATAAAATAAATAAATGAAAAATTTTAATTAAACTTATAGTGCATAATTAAGAAAATTTTTTTTTTCAATAGGTGTCTTTCTTTAATATATTTAGTAATTACACTGTTTGTGAGTAACGTGCTCATTATCTGCTTATGAATGTTGCATTTAATAATTTGATTTTTCAACATAACAAAATTACCGAAAATTTTCACTAAGAAATTCAGAAATTCAGAAAAAACCACAAACTTCAGAATACACTAATGAAATATATACCTATGAAAAATATAAATTATTATATGAATATAAGTCGAACAAAGTTAAAAGACTGTTTTAATAATTTCACGTCATAAAATGACAAAAGTTTACACCATTAATAACCTTTTTCGTATTCAATCTGTAACCTCACTCCGAAGAAGACTGGAAAGTTTCAATATTGAAAGTTTGGTAGGTTGTGGGCTAGCCTGAATTTATTTATGCCTGAGAGATGATTAGATAATTCAACAAATTTATAGATTTCTAGCTTTGACATAAATAAATAAGTTTTTCAACGGTCACATCGAAATGTCAATATAACAATTACGTATTTATTAGTAGAAATTGTACGCATAAATTTACAAAAGCGATTTAATCGATTAACGTTTTACGTAGTTTTCATGATATTCACGAATTTTTCCAATTTTTGTATTTGTTTTTTTCATCAATGGAAAATCAGATAAATGGATATAAGGCATAACGCCTAAGTTTTGTTATACATAGCAGGGTTAACTTGCTTTAATGTTATATGAATTTTTTTTTATTATTTTTGCAGTCATCGCGTAATTGTTTAAAACCTTATATATTTATAATACTGAATTTAAAAAGAAATGTTAAGAAGCATTCTCTTCCATGCCCTAATTAACATCAAATCATATTTAATATTTAGATTTGCTATAAATTTAAAATGTGTAACTGTGTTACGTAATAAAACAACCAGTCCACTGGTTTTTTTGTTTTGAAATTGTTTATTAATGATTTTTTTAAATTTTCTATTTATGGTTATAATCTTAAGTCCGTCAAAAATCTGTGAACGTGTTTTAGTTTGTGAGATAGTGTGAGATTACTTCTATAGCAATGATCCTTTACATCCATCGTTATTGATACATCCTTATTTCAACTTTTATATGTGTGCAATAAATGTTCTAAAGTTTTCCACGATAAACCGGGCAAAGTTTAGTGTAATCGACTTTATTTTTCTTATATCCATTTTGCTTATTTTAAAAAAAGAGGTTAATGTAAGTTTAATTCGTTTTCAAACATAACATTTATTATCGTGTATTACAAAATTCATTAAACTTAATGACAATACAAAATACACAAATAAATATTACAAAAATTTTAATTTTATGAACATTCACATCAGAGGAAAACGATAGTTGTGAAAAAACAAATTGAAATAGTACATATAAAATTTATATTTAGCTTAAATACTTATTTTAGTTTAGTGTACTAAGTCCTTACGATCTACTAAAATTCTATTATTTTCATTAAACACGAAAAGTTCGTTCACACGAACTTTCCACACGGAATTATTTTACAAACATAACATTTCGATTTCTAGTCGCGTTTGCTCCGACTCCATAAACACCTTGTTCTCTCTCGCGTAAATCCTAATTGAGCATCGATGTCAAATGTAACATTATATTAAAACCCTAAATATTACAAAGCTTTCTTTTTAGGATCAGAGTGTTCTTTCTCGTTTCATGAAAAGAAAAAATAAGAAGCTGCACCTCCGAAGAGTTCGTTTTACTTAATCAATGATGCTTGAATGTTAGGTTGAGTTCAATGCGTAGGATTCCATTGAATTGTTCAAGGCAAGTCAATTGATTTATTTGAAGATCATACGACCCGTATGAATGTAAAAGATTCACACGGGCATATTCAATAAAGGGTTCGACCATCAGTCATATTTTAATTTCTTAAACTTGTGGCTTTTTGTAATTTTACAAATAATTTTATTTTAAGTAATACCAATATTGAGCGTTTAAATGATGATGAATACAATGTTTTCTTCACGATGGCGATCGGTTAAGTAAAATCTTGTTAGGTACATATAAGTTTTTATACTTTAGAATGCATAGTGTTTCTAATTCCGGAGATATGAATAATAATATCAACATTCATCTTGCAAATTTATTACTTTAATAGTATATCATTATAGGTACTGTGTAATAGTCCTAGAATTGTTTTAAAACATTACAATCTAGGCAAACTACTATGTGTTTTTAATAAACTGCCTCTTGAATTTCAGAAAGCTATTACTTTCCTAACTTTCAGTTCATACTAATAACCCTATCTTTTGAAATTCGTCACTGAAGATTATGAAAAACTTTTTTTAAATCGATTCAAACAATATTACACGGCAGACTAAATTGAAAAAAATTGAGTATCCATTTCACAAGTTTAAAATTTCCGTTTAAATATTTTGCGGTAGTCATACTCAGATATAAGCGGGTTAATATACTTTAACCCTATGCGAATTTTAATGTTTCACGCCGATTTGTTCCTGAGAAAAATGACGATGCTGTATACACAGACCCGTGTGTAATCTCACAAGAGTTCCGGTTTGTACCCCTTTGAAGAAGGAAGCATTAAAAATAAGGTAATCGCATTTAACTACGACGTTAAGGACTTTAACGTAACAGATATTTATCATGGTGATCGAGTAACATTTTATGGACTTCGTCTTTATTCTTTTCTATTCTTTTTGGTTTCTGTAATTGAATTTATTTGAAATTTTTTCTCTTTATATAATAATGATTTACGTATTTACAATCCATATCTATTGTCAGTTTGGTATAAAATGACACAAAAGGCGACTTGTTTTATATTTTGCTTAAAATTATTGATATCAAAATTAGTTTACTGGTTTCCACATGTAAGTAAATGACCACACGTACATACAGAAAACCAGTTTTGAAAAAAAATTCGTAGACAAACAGCAATTTTTAATTTACTGAAAGCTTAATTTGATTAAATATATTTAAAAGCATATACATTTGTATACGAGGAATTTGGGGAAATGATTTGGCTATATAATAAAACTGCGTGTCCGTATATGCAACTTATATACGAAATCACTAAAGCGGCTAAAAGCATTGCAATACATCTTTCAGGAATTTTTAGTGCATTCGTATAAAATGGCGTCTTATTAAACGGATATGTTATATTTTTATGAAATAAATTAAAAGTCCCTGGCTATTAAATACAATACAATATTTTTACATATTCAAATATAGAATGCCATTGGCCCAAAAAAGAGATAGAGTTGAAAAAGCAAATATGTTTTTAAAAGAAATAGTAGCCCTTGAAAAAGTTTTTTCGGAATAATTATGGGTATGTAAGTAAGTCATTGATGCGAATGGAATAGCACTCTCTTAGTGTCTAATTGCTGAAAGGCTTATAGCTTAAGTTTGATCTTGTCACACACACATTTTATTGTACATATTTGCTGTCTCACTTTTAGCTTCGAAACTTATAAAAGGAAATACGTAAAAAATAATTGTTTTAAAAAATTAAACGTAATTTTATTTACGTATTATTATAAATTAAATGCTATTTTTCTATTGAATAGAGAATGTTTCATCGTTATAATGCAACTATAAACGAGGCATCGTAAATTAAAACTACATTACAGCTAAGTAAAGACAAACAATCAACTTTTATTTTTATGAATATTTTTCGTATCATCTTTTCTTAACACTGCGTCGTTACTAGTATATTTTCAATATCCATACTTATATAATTTAAGTAATTATAAAAGTATGGATGACATTTGCTCATATTATAAATATATTTATAAAACAATGTCAACCCTTATACTTCCATCAATACAACTGAAAACTTTTTCCAAAATAACTACTTTATTAATAATGAAAGAAAACTATATTAAGACACAGCTGAGCTTACATTTTACGTTTTAATTTACCGATTCCCCGACTCAAAGTAAATTGACTTAAAATAAGGAATCTTAAACTCAAAATAAGGCCAATGCGAGATAATATGCGGATGGCAAAAATTTAGCTTAGGCTGCACGATTTCAAGTGAGGTCTACTTTTAGCCCGTTACAATATTAGGTTAACTCGATATGCACGTTTTGCTATTATGGCGAGCTTCCTTATTAGAAGGAGCTTCGTGAAAGCTTCCAGAAATTTAACATTTTTGTCGAAACTTTTTTTTGCGTTTATTTGTTTTTACTGCGTATTATATTAATGCATATCATAATATTTATGTATAATTCTAAATATAGATCTCCATAGAATGTCTCGTTGCTATATTGCTTATTTTATTTATTTGTGTATGCTAAATCATCAGGCAAATTTTAATTAACTCAAAACTTTAGCCGTTTTCATCACACACGAATTCAAACTTTTTAAGTGCTTCAAAAACTTCTGGTGAATGTACTTACTTCGGTAAAATATTTAAAAAATTTATATATTTTATATCAGTATAATTATGTACACAACAAGTGACCCTATATTAAAACATTTATTTAGAAAAAATACACTTAAAATTAAATATATAAAAATATTACGAAACAATGTTTAAGCAACTAATTCATACTCACTTATTGTCACTCCCTTATTGGTTCAATTGGTCATTTGTCATTCGTATGTTTGATAATTTGTCCCTTAGTTTTTTTCAGAAAACTAAAAAATATCTCTAAAATTATTAAAAACAACAACCTAAATTTTTTCTATACGTAAGTGTAAACATCAAGAGAAAGAATTATTAAAATTATTTTTGAGCGCAACTCACAATATTTGTAATTAGAAGAAAATACGTGCATGTTTTTGTATTTTTTCTTCAAATATTTATTAAGAAGTGCTATCTATCTTATCAAACATCTAATCACAGGATTTAACAAACTTACTATCGCATACTTCTGTTTTTTCCATTATTGAAAAACATGTATTTTCTTTTAAAATCATCAAGACATTTTCCAATGCTTTCTTAAACTAATCAACTAACAGGAACACATACATATGCCAGAACCGAGTTTCGTTTGTTTAATTAAATTTTTCTTGCTGCAATAAATATTAAATATTTATTGATCATAATCGTCCCAATAATGTACTAGTAATTCAAGTTATCGAATAATGATAATGAATAAAGTGTATTGATTCGCTAATCGCATTCATTTCACGCTAACGTGAGCATATACAGTTTTCTTAACATTGATACAGGTTAACGTAATCGAAGTAATTAGTGAGCCACAGATATTGGTCGGAAGTTAATAGCTGTTAGAGAATGTATAATTGCTATCTATAATTTATATCTGCGAATGGTTTGGTTTAATCCTTGTTTGTGGATTAAAATTCTGATCAAATTAATAGTTACAAACTGTTTCATTTTATCGTCAGATTTTAATTTTTTTTTCTAATACAGTATCTATTAAATATATTTATGAAATCACATAATTTCTTATATATGCAGTTTAGGTAGAAACACAGAACCTTAATCATGTCGGTCAGTTTATAATTAAATTTAAATTTGAGTTATTTTTTTATTAGAATATGAGGTCAGTATTGATATCAATGTCAACTTCATGCCTCTACCTTTTTCTGACAGAAAGGATCTCAATGGAGAGAAAGAGAGATGGAAAACGATGCTTCTATAGCTGATTCTTTACTGTCTTCAAATCTAACTTCATTATTTACATAGATTAAATAAGTTACTACTTTATTTTCGTGCAAACCATAGGAGACAATTAAAAAAAAACCGTGAAAACATAAGTAAAAATGGTGTTTGATGTTTAAACACAATGTTCAAATATAACTGCAGACCCTATTTAATTTCAGTGAGTATAAAATATTATTCTAACGTACAGTTTCCGTTCTTAAATTAATTTCATTGACGCTTTTTAAAAATAAATTATAATTAAAATAAATAATGCTTTTACCAAAATTTTCTTTTAATTTTGCTACCAAAAATTTTTCTCTATTTCCTTTTGTAGCGATCAATACACAAAAATATTCTAAAAAAAATTCAAGAGCAACTGGCTGAAGCGCTAGTTGCTTTACAAATCCTTATCCACTAAGTCACTATAAAGATAATAAAAATGTATACTGGTACTGGTACCCAATATTATGATAGCCATCATTATTTCTCACGGATTTCTTGCGAATTTGAGTCAATCATTTAAATTTGATCAACGTTATTTTCCCACGTTAATGACGCTACGATGTTTGGTTTACAGACAACCTAGGTTTTTGCGCATTAAAATTAAAATTAACATAAAACCGTTACTTTTCATAATTAATTTTTTTTATTTATTAGGCATTAAGTTGTTTTTTACGTGGAATAACTGCATAATTTGTTTGCATTAATATGTCACTAATGCACAATTACTACATTTAATTGTGAATAATGAACTTCTACAAAATTAACACCAAATATATTCAATATATCACTAATTGTTTTTCATTCATTTTTTTTTAAATTTGCTTGTTTGTCTAGTCTGACGTTCAAAAAAATTGAATTTATTCGGTTGACAAATTACAAATGCAACATCTTAGGTAGGATATATAAAGAGCACATGATTCATTATTTCGTTTCGTTAGCAACTTAGCTTAAGCGAATAAAGATCAAAACAAATGGAAAAAATTTACATGAAGGAAACTTGTAATAATCTCGTTTCATATATGCATAATGATGTTTGACGATATCCTCTTCTATAACCTAAGTAAGTATTGTTTTCACAGATTCAAAAAAGTGAAGTAAATTCTTCAAAAAAGTGAAGCAAAGTGTGATTTCAAAAATTCAAAGAGTAAAAAATATTTTTAAAAAAATTAAGCAGGCATAGTAAAAAAATTCCAGATTAAGTTCGCATTAGCGGGACGAGCTATTCCCATGTTCTCACATTATATGCTCTGGGAAATAAATTGGAATATATTCAGTTCAGAACTGAATATTCCAATTTCTTTTTCTCTTCAATCTTTCCGTTAAATTTTAGAAGGAGATTAAAGTGTATATGGTAAGAAATTCCCATCGAATCAATGAATGGCTAAAGTATCTTATTCTTTGTGCGTTTTCAGCCATCGTGATATACGATCTTATTGCCACCTAAATATGACCTGTTTAATTCGTCGTCTTATTATTTATGCCATAAAAACTTAAAGACGTTTTAAGACCATGAAAAAATGTAAAGTCTTAAGACCAAACTTATAAAATTTTAAGCCAAGTTCAACAAGGTAGACATTTTATTTCGGCTTAGATGCTGGTAACCAAGCATGGTTAACGACGGTGTTTATATATGAGAGCGTTGATTTAATTAATTGCAAACAAAACTGGACATGTTCAATTCCGACTCTCACGTCGTAGGGTCGGTATTTTTTTTGAAGTAAAATTACTTGATTTGGCATAAATATATACTTAAAATTACGAAAATATATTTTTATGACCTTATGACTAGTCTTTTCAAACACTATCAAACACTAGATATCACATTTGAAACAGAGAATCAAATCACTAACTACTAAATCACTAAAACTTTTTTATAAATATTTTTGAGCATTACTTACTCAGCTATGTGTAGGTAAATATGATTTCTCACTAGTGTCAAATGTCAAGTTATTGTGCCAAGCGATTTCCGAGGAAAACGATTGCGAACAATTTCATAAGGATTCGTTTTTCTAAAGCGAATTAATTTAGTTTGTGAACTGAAACAATGTATTTATTGTTTGCACAGTTGATACGATATTTCCTGATTTTCTTAAAGGTTCAAATTAAGTGTCAAAAACTGCAACATGCCCTTTTTTCATCTCAATATTTTAAAAGTTACCAGCAAGTTCTTCAGGATAACGTTGCTAGAAGTAGATATTCAAATAATAAAGGGTCAGCGAGTTGCTCTACGACGGTCTCTCTACAACCAAAAAATTACTTCCTCTCTCCACCAATCTCTGCCATAATACAGATTGATTTTCATAAACTTTCTTAGCCATAAGTGTTAAAAATACAAAGAAAAGACTACTTAACAGCAGCTTTATTCTGACGGAGGTGCTCTTGATAATGCATAAAATAAATCCTAAGGTGAATTAAACTTCATTGGGTAATAGTTTAAGTAGAGCCCAGCTAGCTGCTAGGATTAAACAATATTTGTTATCTACAAAAAATTTATACAAAAGAATAGAATTATGTACATACATAGTAAAAATCCTATTATCGGAAATTTAATATCATTATTTAATATAAAATAAATAATGCATTACTTATTTTTTATTATTGTTGCAAAAATACTCGCAATAAAAATCATTACCTGAATTAAAGTAATACCTAGTTTTGCTATATTTCTTTTCTCATCCAAAAGGACATGATAAAATCGTTCACTGTATTTTCTCATATTGATAATATTGCATTGCATTTATTTTGCGGTTGTTACCCATTATCATATCAGCTTTAAAAAAATATATTTAAAGCACATAAAGAAGAAAATACTCTCATCAAATAATATATGAACGAAAAACAATATGCATGTCTACATTTCATCTTGATACGATCGGACTTCGCATTTGAACGATATATTAGATTAAGAAGTTCTATCTGATTGTAATCCTAAAAATATTCGATTACCTTCATAATTTAAGTACTTCATTTAATATCACCTTCTTGGTGCTACATACTCCATTTGTAGATCATGAAATATTCCAAATATAAAAAGATACATTATTGGAATATCATAGGACTTATTTAAACTAATTGGTATTGAGTTTCGTGTGACCAAATACAGTTTCTTGCGCCGAACACCAAATGTGAGAACACCACAGTTTCGTGTTCGGCACACTGTGCTTACATATGGAATTTTATGAACAGGAAAATATTGTGAAATCTATTCCGCGTTTTGAGATAACCAGCTTCTCTTTAGTTGCTTGGGGATTTTCAAAAGTCAAGTAAATTTGCCTTTCGAAATTGGTGAAGATTACACAATTCTGTTTGAAAGAAAAAAAATCAAAATCAGGTACAAAATAATCATCTACGTATTTTGTCGCTCGGCACTATGCAATTGCACAATAGTTTTAGTCATGTTCACTAGTGACCACAGAATTTGATTACGAAGGTACAATTGAAAACTAATGAGAGAATCAAAGTTATCTCTTGTAAAATTACATTGTTCTCTTCACACTTTGTAAATTAAGTGAGCTATACTCATAAACACCCATGAAATCACCAAAAACCGTGCGGTAAAACCTAAAAAACGCTGTTTGCTTTTTTACGTTTTGAACACAAAAATATTATTTTCAATAAAATAATATTTTTGTAAACTGTACATATATTTCCTTCAACTAATATCGATTCGTTTAAAATTATGTCAGCAGTAAGAACAACATAATTAGAAATTAATCTAGTTTTAGTTCACCGTATTTTTCTTAAAAATTTCTGCACGAAAATCTCCAATTTTATTCGCCTTAATACAATGTGTTAGTGTTTGATATCAACACACATTTGATGACACAAACTTAAGTGAAAACTGTTAATACATTCGACTCTCTCACTGGAGTTTTCTATGCGTGACTAGGTTCAGAATAAGTAGTCGTGCTACTAAATTAACTTCAGAAGCATTAAATATATTTTGAGCAAATTATGACATAAACTAATGTGGCGATTGATCAACGAAGACAAATGACTTCTAAAGTAACAAATGACTGCCATAATTAAATCGCACATGCATGGAAGGAGAATGTCGCCACGCACTTTTATACCGAGTAAACTCTGTTAATTGATTGATATAAACTAATTTTAATTTATTTATTTATGACCCCAGCAAATATTTGTGAATCTATTTTTTTCTCTATACAATGTTAATAGATTCAATTTTTATTGCTTTTCAACAGTATATTGATAAATGCAATAATCCACAAACCACGTCCACAACGAGAACCTATTTTGATGTATGCAAAGCATTTTCACTGCGCTCAACTCAAATAATGTACATGAAATTAAATAATGTTAGTATGTTTTGAAAATTTTATAATAGTTTAAATGTATATTTTTTAATTTACAAATACATGTCCTTACTATTTAATAAGAAATAGTACTCGTATATGTATATCTTTACATTTTAGCGCGAGTAATATTAAACGATCCAAGTATGTGATTATAAGAGCAAAACGTTTATTTGAAGTTGTTAGGAACCCGGCATTGCTTATTGATTATGGCTATTTAATTTATGTTATATAGTGACTATTAATTTTGAATGCTACTGTGAATATACATTTTAATTTAATTTTAATCGTTATTAGAATATTGAACGTCCATTTAGTTTTATTTCTTTTAATTATTCTCCTATTAAAGTTTAATTTTAAATATATGAATTACGACATCATAGAATAATTCTCAGTTACTCGATTGGGTAATAAACAGTGTGAAAGGCTATTTTATTTTTCCCAAAAAAGTATTGTGTGTAAATTAAGTAACACCCTGAAAATAGTGGTATAATTTCAGCCGTCGTTGTGACAACTGGCGCTATATATACAGGCCGCGAGATTTTTCACAATTATAATTCCATAAACAATTTAAACTTTTATTATTTTATTACCTAAATGACTTATATGGAAAATATTATTGCAGTTGATTACATGTTAATAAATGTAATCTAGGGTGGAGTGACGTCGTTTAGGTATTAATGTAAATATGTATGTGCAATCAACGTTGCAAGTTTGGTTTTCACTGTGCTTTCTCTTGTAGTTTTAATACAATGGATGCCAATTGCGTACAATAAAATCAGATGATCAATAATTTTTAGTTTTGTATATACTTTTGTTTTTATTATGAAATGTTATACTTACAAATATAAAAAAGTGACACATTATCTCCATATTTGTTTGTAGCACGCATATATTTTCTCTATACAAAATCTTATTATGCACCTTAAGACATTTTCAAAGTCTGGTATGGCAAATTATGTTCAAAATAATACTTTGTAAATACGCAATTGGTCAAATTTAAATGAATGTTCCCTGCTTCAAAAAAAAGTCTCTTGCATTTTTTTTTATCAAGCGAGTAAAACTGTGGGCAAAAACTACACATGTGATTAGAATGTGACGTTATAAAACAGTATTATGAAAAAAGATTCACTCTTTTCTTATTAACGAAATGGTAAGTGAAAAGGTATATTACGTGGTAGCTGAGAACATTATTTTTATTTATTTTTTCAACCTCTCTGTTATGGTGGACGTGTATAAATAGCACAAACGCCTTTCGTATAAATTAGTCCTAACCAAAAAAAAATATTTAAACTAATCTCAAACAATATTTGTCTAGATCGAAACTTATTATAATTACCGACTAGAGTAATCACCGTTTACATCAACATGTATCAAGCCGTTACATCATTAGGTTATTATCAGAATTTCAATGACAATATATGCGCAAATTAATTAACATTCATTGATCTGAAGACTTCCACTCGAGGTTGATCTCTGCGTTCCCAAGAACTCCTTACATATTAGAGCTGGGAACTTCAAGGCATCTATAAAGATTCCAAACAGGATGGTATTCAGGTCGATCAAGGTAACTCAAGAACTCCAATTTTATTTCCACTCCAAAAAAAAATATTCGTCAATTCGAATGAGTCTTTTGACTCACCGATTATATCCAACACCATAACAACTTATTCAATAAATATCTTGATATTTGCATTAAAATTAAACCAGACGAATTTGAATTAGTTGCAACTTTTAATAATTTCTTGATACAATTTAAATTCACAAACTCTTTTTAAATGCAGTTATATGAATAGGCAAACCACCGGCTAACTTTTGTAAACATAAACTACGATTTCCCGTACAGAGTTTGGTTAAATTTTAATCTAGTCGGATTACATTTATCACCGCGACTTGTTCCAGCAGAAATGAAAGAAAAAAGAATGAACCAAAAAACTAGTATCAAAACAAGCTGCTATTGTAAAAGTACATAAACGACTGAATGTAGATTTTGAATAAAATATAGTAAATGTGCAGCTGTTCTTGATAAACATCACTCTTCACGTCTTCGGCTCGCTACGAAACGTTGAAGAATGTGAAATGATTTACACGAATGTCATTGTAATAAATTAATTTTTTCAACCATAAACCATCATCATTTTAAATAAAATTAATAATAAAATATTAATTTTTGAAATATATATTTATCAATGATTAGAACTTATTTTAGTGCTCAAATACTCTCCGTGTTTTAATACAGTCGAGGTGAAATAAGTA
This sequence comes from Druceiella hillmani, assembly GCA_039881145.1. Taxonomy (NCBI): domain Eukaryota; kingdom Metazoa; phylum Arthropoda; class Insecta; order Lepidoptera; family Hepialidae; genus Druceiella; species Druceiella hillmani. The sequence continues at coordinate 6,994,844 of JAYKKI010000100.1, forward strand.
CTTCAAAGTGTGGGAATCCCGTATTTGCGCGATTAGCAATATCTGAATATATTAGTTTTAAATAAATTAATAGAAATAAAAAGAAAAATTGATTTAGTTTTTATATTCTAGAGTTGCACTCATAACTCTGAAAATTTCTTAACTAATTTGCACACAAAATTTTCACGTACTAACAAATATTTCAACGTCAGATCTTTTATTTAACGATGATTTTAATAATCGCTCTTCCTGTCTCTCACACCTCGCTCTTGTTTATATTAATTGTAACTATCACAAAATATTCAACAAAACTGTGCATTATAACGGTTAAAATCATAAAATTGTATCAAATTTCCTTTTATAATATGCTACTTTCATTGTGGGGAGCCATAGAGTAGAAAAAGTTCTTACCTTTTGAATTCATTATCGCAATATAATTCGAAGGAGAATTCAAGGGACACCGATTTTAATCAACATTTGTTTCAAATTACGGAGACAGCAATTACGGAGGAGAAGTAATTATGGAGACAGCCAAGTAACAAGTTTTAGGTCACCAAGTTTTTTGTCAATAGCCCTTTCTCTAAAAGCTGTAAATGATATCTTAGAAACAAATTATGAGATTACTCAATATTGAACTTGTTTCGTAATAATTACTTTCAAATATAATTTATTCGAATTGTGCTATAAGTTATTCAAAGTGTGTATAAATATGTGCTTGTTTAAAATCCAGGTCTATTTGTAACTTAACAAAGGTGTACTGATGGGTCTTTGTAATTCGTAGACTATTAAATAACGTTTATAATTTGTATACCCTTATTAGTAAAATTTATAAATATCTTGCCAATATTTAGACATTATATATATATATATATATATATATATATATATATATATATATATATATATATATACATTATGTACGTTTAGTTCGATTTTATGGATATTATGGTATTTATAATAAAAAAATGAAACACGAAATTACACTTTTATTAATTATTTTTCGTATTGCTTATATTTTCCTATAAATAATTCCTGTTTGCAAGTGTAATACGCATACCGCATTGAATCAGAAATTACTAAAGCAATCAACTTGAATTTACATCAATTATAGACAGTAATCCCGGAACCGATCTTGTTTTTTTTTCATTGTGATATCGCAAACGGTTAAGAAGTTATGACGATAAAATGTTACGTATATAATTAAATAAAACCTCGGCTACGCCAATGATGGGCAACGGCGAGCTATAGGAACGTGTGACAGCTGGCAGAGAAGCGTGTCAACGCAAGGTGGCCCGCGTTGTATTTTAACAGAACTAATTATTTGTATCTAATATAATGCATTAAAATACTGGACACTCATTTTGGAATTCCATGCATATGATGTCGCGAGGTATTACAAGTAAGTAACAAACGATATATTTAAGATATAAACAATTATAGTCGTAAGTTAAAAGTTTCATTCAACAAACAATATTACTAAAACATCAAAATGCAACGTTATAATTAGTCGAGCAGGATTGGCATATTTTTTAAAATATTTTTGGCAATAACAATTGAATGAAATATTCTGTAATATTGCAAAGTACTTCACTCAAAAATTTGGACAAATATTTTTGAAATGAAAAGTTGTTTTGAATCTCCTTGTCCAAAATAGTTTCATGGGAACAGATTTGCGAGTCGCATGACACCAAACATGAGGCGCTTCGTTATAGATAGTAAGTGAATTTTTATTTTGTCTCTTTGCCCAATGAATTATCGGCGCAGTGCGCTGTGGTACATAGTCCTAAGACGGGTGGACAAATATAGATAACTCTGAAATAAAGCATCAAGTCTTTATTAAAATAATTTTAAATGTTAAAAAAAGTATTCTTAACTTAATTTATTTTTACAATTAAATGAAACTACGTTATGTAGTAATATTTCTACTTTCTTTAATTTCTTTAACACGACCTAGATTTTCTTGTATTACAATATTTTTAGGTGGGCTATTAGCAAAGAATCTTTGCTAATAGCCCACCTGAGGATGTTGTAATACAACGAAACCTAGGTCGTGTTAAAGAAATTAAAGAAAGTAGAAATAATAATACTAATAATTTAATTTAATTGGGAACAATGAATGTCTACAAAATTAATTTATTTTATTACACAAAATATTTATCAACCATTTGATACAAGTGATAAGAAGAAAAATTTAATAAAAGTATATAAATCAAAAATATGGATATCTTTTAGGCCACACAGTATAAGTGATAGGTTTGGAAACCAATATAAACATAAGTGAAAATTTTTTTGTACGAAAATTAAAAAGGAAATTAAATTATTTAAATGAAAATATCATAAGAAATATGATTCATACAAACACATTCAATTATTTTATAAAAGTTATATAAGTAAAAAATATACTACATAATAAATAAATATATTTATTTAACAAAAAAATACATGTCTTGATTATAGAATTGGACTTTATATTCTTAGTATACCCCGAGCACGGGAGAGAGGAAATTTAACTTGAATTCAATTAAAAATACTTATTTTTTATAATATATAGTTTTAAAAAAAAATTAAGCGGTGGAATTCGAAAAAAGATTTACCACAATCTACTTCTTTTCCATTAAATCATACTTAGGTATGTATGCATCTAAAACACATAATAATATAATATTTATAAACACGTACTGATGGAAAATTAGATTAAATTAATAAATTTGTGATAAAAAAGCTCTTTTAATTTTATTCCAATAAAGAAAAATTACTTCCTTAAATGAAATCAAGTAAGAAACACAAGCACCGAGTTTTAAACTTAAATCTCCTTCGCGTTCCGTGCAGGGTGGTTCCGCCCATAGATTATAAATACCCTAAATTCCCACTTACAGATATCGTTTAACGCAGAATATGAATATAGTGATGAAATTTATTAAAACATAAGTATTACACTTATATTACAGAATCATTTTAGAAGGCCCAAATAAAACTCAATGGGATCTCGATAAAATAAAACTGGGGGTATTCTATGTAATCGAAAATCCGTATAATCGATTTCTAAATGAAATCAAACATTATTTAAATTTTAATCAGCTTTTAGTAGTGGGTTTTATATACATCGTTGGGACAATGCGATATAAAAAATTACAAGCTACAATAATGACGAATAATCTGCATTATGTAATAATAGCAATGTAATTTACAATTTTGGTTGGAAATAACTTGCTATTGATCTTTGATGTAATGATTCACATCTTTTCATTGCAGCCAAGTCCCTGATCTACTTCAGTTGTAACAACTGTATAGGATCTGATTAATTTTGTCTTTCAAACCATTTTAATGCATGCTTCAAAAATTTCTTTCTCAGAGGTACTTGAAATACATCTTCAGTTTTTTTCTCTTCTCCCTCTTCTCTCTCAGTATCATTCAACTTATCGACGATTTCTTCCTGAGTCAATATTTGGAGACTAGGACCATTACTCGCAGTTCAGCCAATCCTTGATATTCCCTTCATCGCACCCTTCACCAATGCTAGGCGTTGTCATTGCTTCTGTTACCTCTTTGAAACAATTGTCATGTAACTCATTTCAAGAATTAAATGGAATTAATTTTAATAATTTATTATGTAAATATTATATAAACATAATAAAATAAATATTAATTTAAATAATGTTTGTGTTTCCAAAGAGTTCCACCTTCCTACCAGCATATAAAAACAATTTTTTTAAATTAATTTACTTAAAAAACTTTAATATCGTCTCTTTACCTTAACATCGTCATCGTCGATTTCTGTATAAACGCTTTAAAGTTTCAATGACACTTCGGTTCATAGGTTGCAAAATTGAGCAAATATTTAACTATAAACTTCCCATTTCCTCAGTTTATTGTTTCGGATGAAGGGTGCAATAGCACATTATCTAACATTGCCCTCGTTTCCCAGGTCTTTTTGAATTTTTTTCACCTCAGGAATAAATGTATTTTCAAGCCTGGAAAATTTCTGTGTTCATTCACGCCTTTTCTTATTGACAACAAAACTTGCCGTAACATGTTTTCGCGTGGTCAAAACATTTTTAAATTGGCAATCAGTTCAATCAGCATATGAGTTTGGATAATCAGATATCCGGATAATCGAGATTCTACTGCACCTGATTTTTTTTTATTTCCTGTATTTTATGAGACATTATGAGAAAGAGTTTTGTATGAAGACTCTAAGAAAATTTTTTCCTAATTTTACGGGATATCGCTTAAAATGTCAACAAAAACATATCCCAATTTCTCGTATCTGAAACTGGTAAAGTCAAACTTATGCAAAAAAAAAGCATTATTTTATATTAAGTTTACCCTATCTATATATATATATATATATATATATGTGTGTGTGTGTGTGTATGTGTGTGTATATATCTTATAAATAATTACTATTTAATACTAAATGCAAAAAGACATATTTTTCTTCGTCTTCGAAAAATGGTGACGGAACAAAATGGTGAGGAGCAAACTCGTGGAGTTTAGATTCTTTCGATTTGTCTTGGTGTAAGCAAAAAAGTAACAAAGTTTTTAAGTGTGGGTACAAAAACATATACTCGAATACGGAGGACTCAAAAGAAGATAATATTATCAACTTGTATACGAATGTATTTATGCAGGTAAATGTGAATGTTTTCGAGTTAATTTAGAGCCGTAATTGCCTCTTTTGATTTCGATACATGAAGTACTTTGAATTCTTCCTGAGTTCATAATATTTAAGGTAACATAAAATATATCAGTCTCGAAAAATGGAAAAAGGAAACATACTTAGAAAACAAATTAACCCACTACAATAACCGCTGAATATGAAACACTGAAAATTATGAAATAAAGTATTTTTTTGCACCAAAATCGAAAGTGAAAACCATTTCTTTGATTGGTATATTAAAAACATGTACAAATAGACTATATAGAATGAATATTATTGCCGATGGGTTACGTACGTAAGATAAGTCCTTCATTTACGAAAACTAATAATGTAGAGAAATATAAAAATAAGTTGGTAAGGTAATTTTATTATGTATTTAAAGATCCACTAATGAGAAAATAATATGATGATTCCGTACGTGTTTTTTTGTAATTGTACACGAGAAGTTAATGCAAAATTTCAACTGTTAATTATCGTACCGATACATCCCTTGACAAATTTATGTAACGACGTTTGGACTATGTTACTTTCATCATAGATTATTACGGTACTCATTGATCCGCCTACCACGTATTTAAGAAAAATGTGAAAATATAAAAATTTCATAACGAAACAATTTCACTTATTTTAAAAAATAATCTTACTTTACAAAAGCCAACTTGATAGGGTCGAAACCCATAAGCTAACTGCTTAAAGTTTTTAATATAATTTGAGTGGGGTCATGTCGAGTCAAAGGATGCTTTGCTAAAAGTGGTTTACCGTAAAATACACGTAGCGGGTTAATGTGCGTAACGCCAATAAATTTATCTCCACATTTCCATACTCGCAAATACTCAGTATGTCTTCAGTGAACATATATGTTTAAATGTATAATATTACATTTAATCCCTCATTAAGCTTTATAGAAATAATAAAGTATCAACAACACAGACAAAAACAGTTTAAATTTTAAACTGTTTTTCAAAATTTAATGATAGGCCCTGAAAAGAGTTTTTATAAGAATTAAGTATTTTTAAAAGATTGTTTTGTAATGAATTAATTTTCAAATACAGACACGAGATGGCCTGCATAATGGCTCAATAATTCTTATAATTTTTAAGTATTTGCTTTTTTGTCTTTTTGGTGGTTGAAGTAAATTTTAAATGAGTTATTGTCATAGTTGCAAATTACTTATTTTTCTTAGTGATTACTATAATACCTTTTTGTAAAGCACAGTTTTTTAAACACTTTTTAATTCCGGTATTCGATTTAAATTTCTGAACTATTAGGCAGCAATTATTAATAATTTTAACTTAAGCTAGCCAACAGTCTGTAACTTTCCCTACATTAGTTACACCAATCAAACGTTGTCAAAAAACAATGAGATACATATATATATATATATATATATACATATATATATATATATATATATATATATATATATATATATATATATATATTTATGTATGTATATATATATATAAATATATACATATATATATATATATATATATATATATATATATATATACATATACATATGTATATTATATATGTACATACTTTTTTATTTGCGTAAAAGTCTTTATAAATATTTAAATTATACATTAATAAAATGCACTTTTACGTTAATTTTTTTTATGTTTCTGTCTGTTAAAAAGAAGTAGAAAAAAGTACAATAATTTTATTTTTCAAATTTTTTCATAATAATTTTTTTTTTTGGTTTTCTGATCTCTTCATTCGGAAATATAATGGCGGAGAAAATTTTAAAACAATATTTTTGCGACTTTCGCGAAAAGGGAACCAAAATTAAAGTAATTTTTACTCGATAAAGCCTGAACGTGGAAAATATAATCATTGTGCACAGCCATTTTTGTTAGCTGAACTGGTCAATGGATAAAATCTTTATAAATGCTGTAATTATACTAACAATTGTTATTGTTTTATCGGCGTAAATTTAATAATACAAAGTAAATAAACTTGGACATACATTTTCACTTAAATTATAATGTTAGCTATCAAGATAATGCAGTTAGTTTATAAACTTGTTGCGAAACACAGGCGGCGTCATTCTACGTCTGTTAGTGATTTTATGACTAAAAAGTATCTGTTTCCATGCAGGGGGGGGGGTTGTAAATACGTCTCAACGAATTGCAATAAGACACAATACAATAAAATAATATTGATAAAGAAATGGTCGCTATGTATTATCACTTAAACTAACGAAATGAAGTAAACTTTAAAGTTCGTGATACATTTTTTTGTGAAAAAATAATGCTCCGAAAAATAGAATATACGGTTCAGGAAATTAAGAAAATAGCCTAAATGCCTCAATTAAAATTTCTTACCTAATGAACTCTTATTTACTCTTGGCTATAACAGAATAAGGTAATTTAAAATTAATTATTTTAACAGGATATTGAATATCGTCATTTTATAATGTTATATAACAAACCCTAAACAATTGTCTATATTTTACCTATACATACAATAGACCTAGTTATGAAACAGGAAATGGTTTTATTTTGTTATTAAAAAAATGATCAATTCGAAATAAATTGCATTGTGTTTGGAGTTAAAATGAAAAAAAAAATACAAGTCTCTTGCTTTTGTTTCCATTACTTCTAAAACATGCAATATACCATAGAAAATAGAGTATCAAAATCAATATCATACAATAGGAAATGATGTCATTCATAAAATAAAATAAAAATATAAAATTAAAACTTAAAATATTTCAAGGTTGAAATATTAAAAGCTGAATCTATCTGTATCGCCAAATGCGTCAAAGATCTAAAGTATCATATAAATGTATTTTATTCATACGAGTATGTTTATTCCATGAATTTACAACGATGTACCATTGTGAAACACAAATTATATGCTACAAAATGGCACTCTTATGAGCCCTCTTATCACCACTAGCCTACTTGGAATATAAATTTCACATCATATACGACGCTGAGTAAAATCGTGGCTCATTTTTAACAAATATGTTTCTTAGGATTTACTCATGTCATTTTGTCCTCTGGGAAATATTTCGTATTTTATGAAGGTAATTTAAAACTAACAATAAAATTTATTACAGTGCCAGAGTTTACTCATTCAAAGGGTGGTTTTGTGAAGATGAAGCGTGTCGTTTTGAAATTTTATTTTGGGTTAGGGAGGAAAATTTACCTTGCAAACTCAGAACTAGACGAGAAAACTATCGATGAAGCTTTTTTATAAAATCATATAGAAGTATCTATTGTGAAAAATATTTTGTGCTACGAGTTAGCAGTCAAAGTAGCAAATAAGGAAAATATACAAGTATATGATAACAATAGAATTACTATAATAACGTGATTGTTAATCGACGTGGTAGTAATACCATTTCTTGAGGATAAAGAAAAGGACAAATTTCAGACTCACTAAAAAGTCTGAAATTTGTGCTATTCCTGAAATTGCCAGGGACCTTCCTTCATTTTAGATATTATATTAAAAAACCTTCACTAGTGTAGATGTGCGATGCTGAAGAAAATGATTTTGAGAGACTTTTCTGCTGTAATATACTTTTAAAATAACGTTAACTGTCACAAATTCTAAAGCAATTGTATTTAATAAATTAATATTGGTTGTTTCAAAAATTCCAAAAAAACTTTTCGTAAGATACGGTTAGTAACTTATTCGATTTAAACATATTTACTTGGAGAGTACAATCAAAAAGGCATTGAGATTATTTAACAACATTTTATACATTTAAAATATTTTGTATCAGTGAAAATCAATAAGCAAAGATTTTTTAGATTGTTCGCCTTCATTGTTTGGGAATGTTCTATCTACTTTAAATGTATATAAAGGCATATTCCAATTGTGTTATTTAATCTTGGATACCACATTTTTTTCCAGCTAGATTCAAAATCGCTCGTTTATGTTTTTTTTATATATTAGATCATAGTGTTTAATACAGAGTGCCTACTGTCAAACATGATGAGAAGAGTACGATAAATTTACATAAGATTTCGTTTCAACAATAATGAAACAAATCAAATATTTAACCAACATATTTCTCATCGTGTTTTAGTACCGTCAAGTATTCTAAAATCGATTTTCTGAAAATAAAGCTGACATTTTCATTTTCATATTTCAAGTCTACAACGAATGATTAAATTTTAAGTCTGCGCAGCGTTCGACGCTTGATTTAATTCTCTTTTCGTGCTTTGTTCGAAATTGACAGAAGACCGTAAATGGAATCTATAAAAAGTACCTCGATCGTTCCGGAAGCGTAAGTAAATTACGTTCAAAGATGGAAAGGCAAAATCATTTTCGATGTAATTCGAATAAATTCAGATATTTTAGTTGAAACCTGTTTTGAATTTGGGGCTCTTTTGACGGCAGGAAGTTGTGGGGTTATATGCTCCGAAGAGCTTTAAGAGTATGACTTACATTTTAAATGCTTGTTATTATAAATAACCCGGCTAGTTTTGTTTAAAATGTTTTTTCATAGATCTACGAACTTCTCATGTAATATTCATAAAATAAGTTTAAATTTCCGAATCTACTTAAGTAAAACTTGTTAAAAAAAATAGGTTTATTAAAAGTTTATCTGAAGTTTATCACAAAATTATTGTAGTGATCAATAGCAGGGTTTAATATAAAACTACGTTATTATATGCCTACAAAAGATATAGTTGGTTATATTTGGTGTTAAATTATGTTAACATTTATAAATAGCTTTATAGAGTAATTTTCAAGCTAAAAATGTTTGTATGTACTTAAATGCATACGAAACCCTCGTAGTAAAGCTTACAATCCTATTTCAATAAATTTAAATTTATATGCCCGTAAATTAACAACGTTTTAAAAGTTCAACAAATTTTTTTTTGTTTTTTAATCGTTCTGAAAATTAAACTATATCCTGTGTTAATATTTTATCTAATAATTGAGGTAACGATAGAGTGTTTAATTACATACATTGGTACACGTTAGAAATTTTCTTATAAACGAAATGTTAAATTTTTATTAATTAACTTAATATCAACGGCAACATTTATTTCAACCTGTATTCATTACGTTCACGAGTACACGTAATACATTATTTTTGTTTGGAAGTAATATAAATTACAGGCTAGAATCAATTACACGTTTGAATCTTTTAGTCTATGCCTATAACTTATTCTAAAAACTAGTTTATAACTTCAGAAAAATATTGAAATAAGATAGTTTTAATTAAAAAAGAAAGAGCAAAAAAGAAACACAATATAATTCTAAATGTATATTTGTTACAAAATCAGCTTCAAAATAAATTCAATATATAGTAATTACGTAATGTGAATTAATAACAGTTTGGTAAGAGTATTTATTTAATGTTAAACATCAAACTCATTTATTCAACAAGGAAGGAAAATGAATATATTGATTATTTTTAAATAAAAGCCACTTAGTTGTTTCCTTCAGCCATTGCCCTAGTCAAACTAATCGACTAATTGAAGAATTTTAGTAATCGGCCGTAGTCCTAATACATACTAGATTGATTCAAATGAAGAGGCATTAACAGGGATTCATAAAAAGTATCGAGATTTCTAAAGCATTCAAAAAATTCAATCTCTTTACATTTTGCGTGACTTGACTGACAGTAAGTTTTTGCATAGATTAAATTCCAAAAAAAATGAAACTAACTTACAAAATTAGGACAAAGTAAAATATTTTGAAAATCCTTTCCAATATGGATTAAATATATCCTTAAATATCTACATTAAGTTATACTGTTGTCGAATAAAAAATTTCGTATTGCTAAATCATAGTTTCTAATAGAAACCAACTTCATAATATATTGTGGAATATAGTAAATATAAAAATTTGTATTCTTGTGGCCGCATGAATAGTATTTGATGTGTTATTCAAGTATTTACTTTTAGTTTTAGCTGCTTATATTCAGGTATTAAAATGGAGGCCTCTGAAATAAATTTTTAATCAAAATTTTAATTATTAGACAAAGAAATTTCTGAATTAAATTCTTAGCAAATCATAAGAATAAAAACAAATAATTAGAACACAATGCAACAATTTATGTTTTCCCTAGTAGTTATAGTTTGACTAAAACTTACACAATCATATGTTTCATTGAACCTACCAGCGTGTAATACAATCTTTGCCCCAAACGTAATACATGTTTCACTGCTTGACAATATTTAAAAGCATCGAATTTTGAAATTTTTCGAAATATCAAATTTTCTCTCTTCATGAAATCATTTTGGAATAAAACTTTTTCTTTTCCGGCAAACAACCGGATTGAATTCTAGACTACGGTGCATCGTAAATATGTACCATTATAAATGTTCAGGTCTCCAAAAGTAATTATAACCTAAATACGGTAGCACTTCCAATTTTAATGAAACTGCATGATTTTGCACATTATGTTCTACAGAAACAAGACACAATGTTATAAAAATTAGGACCATCCATCTTGTGTTCCTATTTAGATATATTCCTATTAAATAATAAATTTATTTCATTTATTGGAAAAAATGCATCTGAACAAAACAATTAAAGAAGGTAATGAAGATAATCCCATATTGAAAGTAGTCACACAGTTACAACTTTGACTCTTTCCATTTTTATATTGTATTTTATGATTTTCAATTAATATACGAAACTGTAAAAACACAACGTTACAAGCTTAAATAAATTTACCTCAAATTCAATCAACTTCTTTTAGTTTATCCTCTTAATTGTAAATATATCTAAGCGTTATTATAAATTTCCTCGAATGGTTTCAAAAAGTAGCTCAAAGTTGTCGCTCAACAAAAGATCTAGATGGGCAAGAAATAGTTACGCTAAGTAGTTTTTGAATGAATGTTCTGCAGTTTTCTGGCATAAAGATTGGATGACATATAAAGCATTACTTACAAGATGTTATCATACAAATTACATTTTTTATTTCCACTTCCAAATCACATATAAATATATTTAATGGCTGATTGTTACTAGGATTTCATAAATAAATAATAGATTTCCACTACCTAACAATAGATAACAATTTTAAAAATCGGCTCAAACCTGTGAATCCCTATGTTCTGTTCTTATAGAATAGAACGGAGACCCAAAAAGATTTCGGTTTTGATTGTTGTCATCGATAAGACACGACAACTTACGATTTACATATTATAGTGTAAATGTTTTTACATAGTTCATATTATTTCCAATCTTTTGAAGAAGAATCCCTTATTTTCTGACTTGTATATTTAGGTATGTCAATTAAGGTCATTTATATTTCGGTGTTAAAAACGAGCACTCTGGCGTAACTTCCACCAAAAAATCCTTTCATAAAAACGGGGCTATATGTAAATTAAGTAAATAAAAATATCAAACAGTCAAAATTCAAAACTAAATTAACTAACCCCATTTTATGTCAAAACACTTGGATGATATTGCACCAAAAGTAACCAATTTATCGGAGTAAAATCGATCCGATAGAAAAGAGTAACCTCTAATATCTAGCTGTCAAATAACGCAACCATATTAGCGACATTAACGCGGTAGTCATTTTTCTCTATTTTACATGCAGGACCAACCACTTACTTTCTAGTAAAAGAAAAAATGAAATTAGTCTCTTACGTTCGGAAATATTTTTCCGATTGTCATTAAAAACCACAGGTATGGACCAAAATGGATAGAATGCTATTTATATGGCTCAAATTCGATTATCTTTTCTTAAGATATTTTAAAATATTGGATCAAATTTGTTGGTGGCATATCTCAGAGTTTAAAACATTTTGGAGTTTTCAAAAATATCTATTTTTTCGCGGATTAATATTAAATCAAAAAACGAGTAGTTAATCTTATGTTTCATCCAAATTTTGCAAGCCTTTCAATACCCACACACTTATGGTATATACACACCCGCAGAAACCAATATAATTCGGGTTCATACATTAACATTAGCTTTGAAAAGCTTCTTCTCCCTTACTTTCATTGTTCATTATGTCGTTTTGGTGAAAGTACAAAGTTAAGCCTTCATTTCTTTTGACTTTAACGTCATTCGTCCGTTGACACTGCTCTTAATTATTTGCAAATAAAATTATCATGATCCACTTTGGATACTTACCGCTCTACAACCCATAAAATCGAGGTGCTTTTCTCGAGAAAAACACGGAGACACTGCGCAAGTAACAATTCTCCAAGGAAAGCTGTCATGTATCGGCATACCGCCTTTAAAAAATGCCGTTTTTAAAAAAATTAATGTCATAATCCTTTGACAACACTAAAATGATTTCCATATTGCAAAAAAATATCTACTATTAAAAATTAATAACTGTTTATAAATGCAAATATATTCCTGTTATTGTTAATTATTATATTTATGTGGAGTACAAATATTCTTTGGGATATTAAGATTAAACATGAGCAAGAAAAACTTAATGAGCCGTTCCTCTATTAAAATCGTAATTTGTGAATTTATGGATATGCGATAGAATTTACATATTTTTTGCTTTACTTCAATTTAAATTTTAATGATGGATTTTACAAAGCAACTACGGAAATAATTAACATTTTAATTAATTTTGTTTTGGAGTTTTCTACAGCTTTCTTAGGTCGACAGTTTTCTTAGGTCGATATAAGTATATGGATAAGGGTATTTATTACTAAAATATATTTAACTCCAATTGTTCTGTTAGGTTATGTATAGAAATCACCTATTTTTAAAATTTATTATTCAAATAATCACAAACCGTTCGTAGAAAAATGAACTGTAAAAAATTGTTATAAATTTCTGAACAAATTATAAAACTGTGAAAAAGTTTAAACTGAATATACTGCTTGACAATGTCTTTACCTTTTCTTCGATTCTTTCCTTACATAAAAGCAAAAAATAATATTTCAACGTATTTATTTTTAGACGAAGTAAGTATTTATTGACAAAAAGAAACGATCATTGCAATATACACTTGGTAGTGTATATTGCAATGATCGTTATAAAGAGTATATTGCTCTTCCTCTCAAGAAAATGCATGACGTTGGAAAAATTACAGTTCGCCATGCCGATCATAAAAAAAACGGAAATAGAAATAGAAAATGTTGTATTTTAACATCTCCAGTATTTTTAAATCAAGAGTATTTTTAAATATTTCTGAGTTATAGAATAATAAGTAGGCAAAAATTTACTATGATGGTAAAGTTACGAAAAAGAACAAAGACCTACTTTAACTTGTGCATTGCCTTGAAAAATTTGTGAATAAAATACTTCGTAATATTCGTTTGCTTAAAATATTACATTGACCATGACCCTCAAACCTGTTAACAAAAGTCGAGAGATATTTTATTCAATAGTGTATACATCATTGAAACTAATTACGGCAAAGATTAAATTGTCTGTTAATAAGCAGTGTGAACGCTTGAAAGCGGCCATACTAAACTAACATAAAACGATTCTGTAATCAAGGACAAGCTTTTTTTTAATATATTAAATTTACAATCATGATATAAAATAAAATGTTTTTAAATTCCTTTTTAAGAAAAATAACAATACTATGTAGTTAAATCACTACTGAAGCCGAATTTTATATAAAGATGGAATATAAGAGTCTTCTCCATAAACTTACTAGCAAAAGGAGGGGACAGATAACTTTGAAAATTATAGTTAAATCTAAAATTGGGACATCGATAAAAACCATAGCAGTCATGTAAGGTTACATTTAAAACGAAAATCAATCACAGTAAAAATTCAAAAAGTAGTCTAGCTTAACTTAATTTAAATAGTCTCAGGAATTTGTGTCTATACGATGAAGCTATTCAACAATCTAACGGTAAATAAACCTGCTACCTCTGGAAAAAACATAGTGGTGTTTTTGTAAAATATTATTTTTTGTCAGTAAGGCAGAACAAAATTTTGGCAAAAATTAGGAACAATATATGATTGTTAATAAATAGCCACAATTTAAATGCAACTCAGTTTTAAAATCATTATATTTAACATAAATGACAATACTGGAAAATTATAAAATAAAGACGAATATTTTAATAAGATATGAGTCATTTGGCAGCCAATAACTAAATATCTAAGAGCAATGTGTGTATAATTGTTTACTTTATATTTTGAATGTTCATAAAATTATGTTTAAATGAAAGTCAAAGTTATTTGTGAAGAAATTTCAAGAAAATTTAGACAGGTAATTGTCTTCTTTTAAACACTTCTTCTAAACACCATTTGCTATCATTTGTAAGCAGTTATTGACTATTCAGTATTTTGATGTTAACAATATATATATATATATATATATTGAAAAGATTAACAGTAATTTCTTGAAAACGTAGTGCTAATGATAAAACTTCGTTTTACAACATTTAAACTAACTCGATAAGTTGTAGTTTACTGTATTATCACAATTTATTTTCAACACAAATTAAATATTGTGCATAATGCTGTCAAATTGATCAGAAGTTCAGAGTATTAATGAATTTCACCCAAATTTTCAAGAACTTTTTAAAATATGCCCCATTTTGGACTAACTTAAAATATATTAAATTTGTCATTATTGATAACATTAGGCTTTGAATGCTTTTGTTTATATTGTTGTAGGTACCCTTAGACAATTAAAATATGGCCTAAATTTATTAACATATTCTCATTTAAGACTCAAGTTAGTACCAAAATATTTAAAATTATATCTTTAAATCTTTTTTCTAGTAAATTTCTTCAATTCTCATCAATTTAAACCTAGAAACTAGGTGCATTGTCTAACACAGTTATCAAAAATTAATTTCATTATGGTTACCTTCAATAATAGTAGACAAGAATTACGTTACTTTGTTTTGGTATTACTTTTCAAAGAGGGTTTTTAATTTAAGTTTTTGCATTATGTATACTCTTTTACATATTTCCTTTCGTTTCATTTTGATGTAAAAACATCTATCCGCTCCTTGAGTATATTATAGCCGGTCAAACTTTCTTATGTTACAAAATATGAACAGATTTTAGTCACTAATAACTACGAGACTAATAATGCGAAAATTGGATGAAAATTAAAGATATCACCTGATGTGTATTGTAAATATGCTCGTTTTTATATAAAACAAAAGTCAGAGGAAATTTAGCGTTAAAAAAAATCTAAGAAACCTAATAAGTTTAAGTCCGAGTAAATGTGAGAGCTATGACAGCGTTGAAATGGTAATGAAAAACGAAACCAATCGATTACGTATTTGAACCATTGGGCTATATAAGTTGTAAATATGGTGGGAATTACAGAAAATGCAAATTAGAAGATTTCTCGTGTCAAAAGGAATCTAACGAACCTAAAAAGTTCAGGTCCCAGTGTATGTGAGAGCTACGACAACATCGGAAAAAAAGAGAAAACGACGCGAAATGATTATATAGCTGGCCCATCGGGTATACAGCATACCGCGAGTATCCAAACGTTCGTGGATTAAGAAGAGATATTTTAAGTTCGAATTCTCTAATAAATATGATTAGCTGTTCGGTTGGGAAGCACTGTCTAAATTCTTCATTCCCTTATTCCATATAACAAATAAAGTTTTTTGCCTAGATGAAATACTACATCAATATAGATATTGAATATATTTGGAGTTAATGTTGTAGAAATTCATTATTCACAATTAAATGAAACTACGTGATATAGTAGCATTTCTACTTTCTTTAAGTTCTTTACCACAGCCTAGGTTTAATTGTGTTACAACATCTTCAGGTGGGTTATTAGCAAAAACCGGTTTGATTTTAGCTATCTTTGCTAATAGCCCATCTGAAATGTTGTAATACTACGACACCTAGGTCGCGGTAAAGAATTTAAAGAAAGTAGAAATAATACTACATCACGTAGTTTCATTTAATTGTGATTATAGACAGTAGCACGTCTCCTGACACAGTTTAAGAAATGAGCTTTGATAAGATACAACACCGCATAACATTCCTACGAAATAAACTAATATATCAACGACCGTATCGACTACCGGAATCTCAACGAAGAGTGATCAGGCGTCAAATACAAGAAATATTAAGGAGTAAAATAATGGGACCATCAGATTCGCCTTTGTCTAGTCCAGCACATTTAGTTTCAAAACACGTAGAGGAAGGAGACGCTCCTAAATGGCGATTAGTAATAGATTATCGCAAACTCAATGAACAAACTACAGACGATACATTCCCTTTGCCGAATACAGAAGACTTTTGAACTAATAACGAAGGACTCTCGACTTAACAACGGGATACTATCAAATTAAAATGAACCCAGATTGTATAGAATCGACTGTAATATCGTTAATTCATACACAAACTATAGAAGATAGTAAAACCGATTTCAGAATTGACAAAAAAAAGGAACGAAAAGGCGTCAAAAAACTAAGCAAATGAAACCAACCCATCAGTTTTTGCATACCCGGAATTTGATATAGTATTCACTGCAAGGTTAGATGCTAGCGATATGGCATTAGGCGCAGTGTTATCGCAGGAAAATAGACCCATATCTTTCGCATAAAGAATCGAACTTTAAAATAACTTGATGGCGATTAAAGCTACAGGAATACGACTATGAAAACAAACATAAAAGGGGAAAAAGTAATTACGTGGCAGATACACTGTCACATAATCTTAATTCAGACCCAGCTGCAGTACATAGTAACGCTGACGACTCGGATCATGGTTTCTTAATAAAATACAAACATCCATCGCGAAGAATATTTAGAAAAGCGCAGGTACGACGTACAAATATTTAAAAAAAACCGTGAGGAACTCATTACTATTACGTTAAGTCAGAAGAAACAACAGAAATCAACCCTCCAAAAGAGGACTAGTTAAGTAGGTTAACTTAGGTAACCCAGATAATAATGACTTAATAGATATATAAAATAAATTCAGTATAACCTCTGATATGTTGAGTGAAGTACATCGACAAATTTATAATGTATCACAGCAAATTAATACAATTTTAAATGTAATATAAAAGGGAAAATAAAATTATTGAAATAATGAAGATGTGAATCACATATGAGAAATTAAATGAGTTATGTCTCAGCATAAACGAAGCATAAATATTTGCACGACATGGTGTACTACAACCCACTATTATATCCCAATTACATTTAGAACGAAGCAATTACATTTCTAAAATACCAGAAACTATAAAATTGCTTAGAAACTTGTTAGCACTCGAATCCTAAATATCTCCAAATGTAGAAATATCCCCTAATATGATAATATTCGATTTACCTATGACAATTCCACCAAAAAATAAATATTACTAAAAATATATTTAACCTATCATCTCTAAGCAAAATAATTGTTGCAAAATTCTAAACATAGTCAAAGGATAATATTTGAAACGATATGACCAGGTATATAAATTAAAAGAATGTACTCAAAACATTTGCACTTCAGAAACAGTCAAAACCTACATACAAGAAAGCATTATGCAAGGGAAGAACGTGTGCGAAAAACTATAGATCATCTCAAAGAGAAAATACTTGTAGAATCAATACGAAGACGAAGAAACCAAAATACGATCGCACAATATTTGTATTCAAAGAATCACTCTTACATAACCAATATTGCACATAGAGTAAAAGTACCACTAACGTAAAAGTATTCCAGTATGGCGAAAAACCAGTAGAAAATATTTATCCTATAGTAATGAATACTGAGGATAACTCAAAGCTTCTTATCAAGGAGTATTAAATTGAATATTAGGAATAATGATATCCTTGATAATAATAATAACCGTCTATAAGCTAATCTACAAAAAAACTCTAGATGTACTTGAGACTGGATAGAGGGAGCCAGAGGAACAGGCCCACGAACGACCCAGATAAAAAAGATGTTAACTCCGGGATCACACTGATACATATGATCACGGTGCTGTCGTACGCATCGCAACTGCATAAGATAATTTAAAAGAAAAGAACAAATATAAAAGGCCTACGAGCCAAGACACAACATTCAGTCATTTAAATGGGACATTAGTACATGATATTGTACCAGTTCGTTGAAATAAAATTTATATTGTTTTGATCTACGAAGAGCATTTAACTATAACTCTCATAAAAAACGCTAGCTACAGCGCGCACGCGCTCCTTCGCCGCCGCTCTATGCCTACACAATTACACAGCTTGGCACGTGAAATCTTCTAATTATAGTCCACAGGATCAAAGATAAACCTGTAGAAAATGGTTCATTTAATTTCATAATAAGCCTCCGTTACTCAGAATATTGAAAAACCCAATCAAATATAAAGCGCGATATATCAACAATTCCGACCATATTTAATTGAAAGCCTTGTTTTTGTTACACGGTACTCGGCAACAGTCGTAGCTAACGAACTTTGTGTGCGATCAAAATTCATGAGGAAGAAACTCTGCGGTTATGTTAGTCTTAAAATATTTTATGATTGGACTGAAATTATGTTTATGTGACTGATAAGTACGGGAAAAATATTTGAAGTAAAGGTCAAATATTATAGTAGATATGACTAGGATTAATGTAATTTAATTCTACAGTATAGTTAAATGATCGCATGTAGGTAATTTATTTTCCATTTACAGAAAATGTAAGTAGTAATTTTTAATCAAGGAACTAAAATATGAAAAAGTCTGACATTTACAATGCTATTTTAGTAACGTATTAAGTGTATTAGAAGCAAAAATATTACCGGACGGAAATAATAAACTTGTTTCGTATTAGTAAAATATTATCGACAATATATATATATATATATATATATATATATATATATATATATGTATATGTATATATATATATATATATATATATATATATATATATATATATATGTAAATATATATATATATATATGTATATATATATATATATATATATATATATATATACATGTAATTTTCAAAAAATTAAAAATATTGCAAAGGAATTTTAGTAAAAAAACATTAATCTTTGAAAAGCAAAGGGAAATGGGAGTGAGAGGGAGGGAGTCTAAAGATTTTCATAATTTTGTTACGCAAATGAATTTTCATGAAGGACGAACAACTAGAAGTATGAATTGATTGATTACGATTGAATGAACGATTAGAAGTATAATTCAAGGCCTTATTCAAATAAATTCGTGAATCTGGTAAGGAGGTAAAAAGATTTGTGTGCTTCACATAAAATATTATGAACTAAAAAAATAATATGAAAATTGCACTATTTAGGAATGAGCATCAATTTGAGCCGTGATTACATTTTTCAAGACAAAATATGTAACGAATACATGTATTTTCAGGTTTTTCCTAGTTCCTTAAGAATTGGTTAGTAAGATCTGTTTAGTATATATGTTCATTGTCAAATCAGAATGAAAAAGTTAAATGTAAGGGCACTTTTTTTGAAGGAAACGAACCATTAGACTTAGAACGACTGAGATTAAGCTTTTCCATTAGACTTAAAAGGAACTTAAACATTTAAGATAATGCATCCAATCCACGACTGACATCGTTTATCTAAGGCTGCCAACTTATTTTTTCTTTTATTATATAAAAAATTAATCCATTAATTATTATGCAATTTTTTGTTATGTTCAGTTCTTAAATTATCTACAATACTTAGCACATATATATCGAATTAATAAAATTTATTATTGAAAAAAATATTCAAGCCAATATAATTTCTTTGGAAGCGATCAAGCTTTAATAGTATTCAATTTCATAACAGCTAGTTTTGCTCATGATTTTCGATTCAAACACAAACGCAAAAATTACTCGAGCACTTTTTAGGTAAAATTTATGAAAGTATGCGCTGCAATATGTGTTTACCTGAAAAGTTAAACTGATTGTATCCCTAATGTAAAAGTGCACATTACAACTGGCAGCCTACGTAGGTACTATTCACTACAATCTATTCATTCCCCAAAATCAACAAAACTCACTTTCTGTACAGAGCAATATAAGGGCCATTAATAATACGAGATGACTGCTTAGAGGCGGGTTATAGAAATATACGAGGGCTACAGAAATATTGCCTTTGAATGTTATGAATCACAGTGAGCGAATGCCTATTTAATGTTTGTGAACTTTTGTATATTTGGACATGAAGAGGGTTTTCGGTACATTGAAACGACATTCATTCACCATGCCTTTGGTTGTATATTTGTACTTGGTATAATATTTCCACTGCACCATTTGCACATTTATTAGTGTATCTGAAAGGCGGTATCTAAAAGACAGTATTCATTTCAGAAATTATTTTTCCACATCTTTCACTACTATGAACTTGATATATAAAGAGATATAACGTAGATTTATATACTTACTGCGTTAGTCACTAATATATAATATTTTTTTACAATCTCTTTAGCTTAAACTGTTTACTGCGATATGTACTCACCTAAAATATTCCTAATTTTAATGCTATGAGATTCATATAAAATGTCACATAATTTTCATATACTTGGGTATGAATACTTATGTCATCACAATTTTCTTTAAGCTTATCTTGACTTATTACCCACCCTATATATACTTGTTATAGAACAGAACGTTCATGAATTAATTCTATTTACCATTTCTATACGAAACTCTAGTTTTAATAAATATTACGAAAAGGTTTATTTGTTTAATAAAGAAAATACATCTTTAGAGACTATATAATATACTTGTGGGATATGAGTTCAATGGAACCACTACCATAAATTAAAATAATATAATTGTTTTTTTTTTATATAATCTTGGCTTCAAAAGTTAATAACATAAATTTAAATAAAAGAAATAACACAGGTTTAAATAATACAACAAACATGATTATTTGTTTTCACCCAAATAATGCGTATCAAAGATAATATTTCATTTAATACATCATAACATCTTTTTGTCATCCTCGGTTCATATATCTTCGTATGTGTATCCTATGTTCGTGTTTCTCTTGAGTATATGTTCTTGTGAGTGTAGAAAACACAAATTATAAATACGCAGCACACATCAATATTTTTTGTAATGATATTTTGAACGAATTTTTAAATAAAAATCATATTAATTAGATGCAAACGTTAATATAGCCCGTTAATACGTTAATATAGTCCATTTAGGACATGGCGAATAGAATTGATAGTGAATCAACATAAAACAAAGTATTCATGAAAAAATAACTCTGTAAATTCTTCTCTTTCTGTTTCTGAAGAGGAAAGAAACGAGAAATGTAAAAAGGTGTCTTTGGATTACTCATCCGTTTCCCGTCGTTTGAGTCTTACATTTTTACGAGTCTTGTTATTGAATTGTTTTTAATCTTACTCAGCTCTAACATTTAACAAACAACAAAAATAGTAAATGTATGTTTTAGTGAGCGTCAGTCTTAATTGTTTACTAAGACAATTGGATCTCTTAATAATACAAAACTCTTGGTAAGTGAAACAAGTGTCTACCTCATAAAGTTACCGGGCAATTATTTAGCGTTAGAAATATGTCCTGTTTATCTATGGATACACGACTACATAAATATATTTAAACTTCAGTGATCCGTGGTTTCACTCTTATACCAAGGACAATTTAAGATTTATTTGCTTAATTAATTTACATTTAAATGTTTGTAAAAGTAGTGTATAAAAATTATATTTTTATAATAAGTATAAAAGCTACAAAAATTATATTATTATAATAATTTTAAAATTAAAGTTAATTAGAGAGGTACAAAAACAAAAAAAATACTTTAATGATTTATTTCATTTGATGTAACTTTAATTTATTTTATCTCGTTTATCAGAGTTTATTAAATAAAAATGTTAAATATAAATGTTCTCAAAATTACGGGACTGTTTATTTCTTTAAAAAGATAGTGCCTAAATTTGTATATTTGTAAAATTGCTTGATCTATTTTATCGGCAAAAATATCGACAAAATAAATTTTTTTACACCAAAACTCTGCGAATCATGATATTTATACGTATATTTTTTATAAATTCCTTTAAGATTTTTTATTTCCTTTAACTTTTCATCTTGAACCTAATATGAAAAACGTAAAACTCATTTTGTCCATTTTTTCGCGCGAATCTCTCTGATCTCACGTCTGATTTGAAAAAAAAAATTTATGGATTGGAAATCTCATACTTTGAAAAAAATAGACTATACACCGTCATACTAGGATTCATAGGAGCCGATCAATGATAAAGAATGTAACAAAAGTTGGAGAACACTGCTTATATAGCGCAAGGTAGAGAGCAGCATAGTTAATTAAATTTATTTTATTTCCAAATAATTGTTACTCCAATTTTTTCTTTTAGTTTATTTATATTACGATAGATCTGAGTTTTGATGAAAAGTGAAATTTAAAAATATATATAAATTAATTATATAAAATCGACGCGGTATGCCGATAGTCAGGCAATGATTGTTGGCGGATGCTCGTGGCGGTACCTCTCGCGGAACCAATTTTCGTTTTAACATCGCCGTTTTTTTATTATTTTTATCACTTGCTTGATAATATGTGATTTTAAAAATAACATAAAAAAGAGCCGTTGTTACTGTCTTTACTCATATACAATTCCTATAGATCCATCCGCCTTTACAATGTATTCCCAGCAACTCAATGCAGCTTAATGAAAATTAAGTGTTAACAAACACCATTAGTAAATTTTGTGCTCTGCCGCCTTGGTTTTGTATTTTAAAATGTTTCTTTGCTCGTATGACTAAATCGATCAGTTATCAAATAATTTCATTAGTAGTACATCTACTATAATTGAATATGTTTTTTTTACTCGCAAATCATATTGAGATGCCAAAATGGATTAAAATATGATGAATCCAATGATTTCTGATTATTGAATTAAAATGAAATTCACACCTTACGCTCGTTATATGTATGGCTGAAGCTGCAATTAGGTCCGTTTGATAGTTTTACAATATCGCAATCAGCTGTCTTGCCTTTACGTGATTTCTCTGTATCGATTTTCCTCCGGCAACATGTTTGCTTTAACATAACGTACCTGGCTACTAGGAAGATATTCTAGTCAAAAAATCTTTTTTCGCATTACAATCATTAATAGATATAATTTTAAAACGGAACTGAATAAGAATATAAATTAAAATTAAAACTACCTAAGCACAAACATCGCTTGCGCTTCGAGGCTTCTGTACTTAGTTTCATACCGATTATTTTATTTATCACTAATATGTACTTCTTACGCAATAAATGTTTACACGTGTATTATTGTAAACATGAATAAAATTATCACATTCAGAATTTTCGTCACGGTTTTCCATCAACTTAAATGAAATTGATAGTTAATAAAAGAGATAGTATTTTCTCGCATATTTTTCACTACATATCCGAAGATATACAACCTATAATTATGAAAACATATTTTTGAAACCCTCAAACAAGCCCTTAAAGCAATATTTCACATTACGCATCAAATTTAAAAAACTCTCCCCTAACCATATAAATATTTTGGGTATTTTCTATTGAGATATTGTATATTTACAGTATGCTTTATTAATTATTTTATTTTATACTGCAAGCGCCTACATCACGCCTTTTTCTGAAAAATAAACGGGCTGAAATTTGTTTTTGGTAAAAATTGTAAAAATTGACATAGCTTTTATTCAATCATAATACTTTAATTCTTTATATTTTCAAAATATAAAAAATTGAGGTATTTAAGTTAACCATGAAATTATTTCAAAATAAAGTAATTCTTATTACAATTCATTTTGTGCGTTGTTCAGCTCTAAATTGAACGAAGGTTATCGCTTTTTTATTGGCTACCATGCTTGTTTATAGTTTTAATGTTTATTTAAATTCGTAATTAAACACGTTACTCTATGTAGAATTTCTGACAAATACGTTTTCACAATTGCGTACCTCTGTCTCCAGTAATTAAATATTTTACATGACAGATACTTGAATATTGATGGCTAAAATTTAGACAGTTTCATTTTATTAGAATTCTATATATGTATATATATATATATATATATATATATATATTAAACTATAAGTAATAAGATTAAGTATCTAAAACAATTAAAACTCAAATAATTTCCATATTCTATTGTACTCGTAGAGGTATTGTTAAGCAATCCACTTTTAAGCAAAAAAATCAGCATATAGAAACATATGGTTGGACGCTGACTACAAAATACATTACGAAGATCCCTCCAGTAGATTTAAAGTTTTAAATCTCGTGTCTAATTTAAGTTGAACATTAAATAACAGAAAAATATTTCCTTATTTAAGCAATGACATCTAAGCAATTCTATTTATTTAATATTTAATTGCCAATATTTCAACTAATTGAATAGCCATGTACGCCTTAAATATCCAAGATTTAATGGACTTAACATGCATTCATATCGGATAGACCAAACAAAAAACTCCATTGAAAAAAATTCCTTTGTGTAGATATTATATTATAGGTACAGTAATTATCTTTATCTATAAATATATAATATTTGTATTTAATTTTCCTATCAAAATTACATCAACATGACGCCTTAATTTCAAAGCCACGAAATACCAAAAAAGTAGGATGTAAAATATTTACATTTGAATTAACATTCGTTTAATCACATCTTCAACTAGGTTCTAACTATTCTTTCCACCTCCCATATCTTTGAGACACATTAATTGTATATTAGACTTATATAAACAATTTTACACATGTTAATATATGTAAACCATACCGAGGAGATACAAAGTAGATATGAATTGTTCAAATTTGTTCTTCACAGTTGATGAATGACGCTTGTCTTGATTTGTATACCTTTAGAAAATATGATTGTCATAAAAGCTTCTGAACTTATTGAACCGAATGTTAGAATATTTTAATGTCATGGGGTTTCCATTAATACAGTGGATGTAATTAATGATAGCGTTAAATGGTTTCCACAATGTATTCAAATTGGGGGTACCGTTAATGGTACTGATACATATGATATTGCTCGTTTTTTTGGTTTAACATAAGTTTACATGAGTATGTTTAACTAGCTGTACCTGTGATTTTTTACATAGATCTTAACAAAACATTTTTAATTCGACTGTGTTATTAATACACTTAATAGTATCTATTAAAATTAATACACTTAATAGTATCTAATTTTTAAGTACTTCTTTATTCCTTTTTCCTATGAGAAATTTTGATGAATAATAGCTCGACGACTATAAAATATATTATAACATTTACCACAGACCCAAAAAATCAATCATTAAAATCTATATATAAACAGACTAGCTGTGTGTAAAGGTTTATAGCTCTGAAGAGTACAAACTTCGACTAAAATAATAAATTTTTTAACTTTTCTCTAATTTCAAGAATTGTTGTTTCTACGTGCATTATAAGTACATTTTTAACATCTTTTGTAAAACTATTCGACTTGATTATCTTTACAAAGAATTCAGATTAAAAATATTTATTACAATTCAACATTCTACGGTGTTATACAGGATTTTTAAAAAAATATTTTTTTCTCGGTTTGATAGTTTAGATGTTATAATGCGATATGAGGAATTTACCCACAGACATGTTTACACAACTTTTGTTGACTTCAGTGTATTCTGAAATTCAATTATTTTTTTGTTTAGTTATTAGAGTTGCTATCAAATCATCGTGAAATTTAAAAATAATTAATTTTAGAAAATTATATTAAAACAATTGTTTCATAAATATAAGAGCAATAACCATAAGACGTATTTCTGAAAATATAATGGTTAACTTTGTTTCTAATTTCTTAAGAGTATTCCTTACTCGAAAGGAAAAACGATGCCCTTATCAGACCCTGAAATGTCGACTTTCTCAGGAACAGCTTAACATAGAAACTTGGAGTTTGGCGTACTAATCAAGCATATTAACCGCTCACATAAAAAAAGCATTATTTTATTTATCAATTACATTAAAAAAATATCATAATTTAATTTTAGCAATTATGGGGGGTTGGGATGAAAATTTTGTACTCTTTTTTTTTTTAATTCCATGTACGTTTGGGTGTATATATATAAATAAATAGGCGCGTGTGTATTTTTTACAAATTTAAGTGATATATATTGAGAGATATGTTAAATAAATATGAAAAAAATATATGTCCGTTCTGCCGAAAAGAACCAAAAAAGTCCAACTAAAATTAGGAAAAATATTAAGAAGCCTACGAAAAGGTTATAGGAAGATTGTGACAATGATTCTAGTTGTCATAATTTTTAAATGTGCACAATATTTTTTCGCTCCTTTTAAAAAAATAGCAGGCAATACGCTTCCGTGGTGAAGAAATTAATATTTGTAAATGGTTTGATTGAAATGCCATGTTTCCTTAATTTTTTACAAGACCCTTCGTTTATATGGAGCCCTAGTAATGCGAATTTTACTGATACTTCACCGGTTTATGCCTAATGTTTTCACTTTGAATTCGGCCAAGAGTGATGTATTGATTATTTTTATCTAAATGGTATCAATAAGAAAATCCACTTAGTTTATGACTCTTAGTGTTATCACAGAAGATACCTCCTGAGTTAAAACACTGGTTATATAATAATATGTAGCGTTCATACGTAAAAGAAAATCCACATCGTAATTCGATCGAGCAACAAAGTGAAAGCATTTAAAGTTAGTCGAACGACAAAGCGCTCTTCGCTCGTTAAAGTACTCTGCTCACGTGGTTGGCGTTTGTGGTTAAGCTCCTCTTAACGATTCGCCTGTTTTCATTTAAGAGCGAGGAATAGAAATAACGAAAGGAATCTGAATATTCCGCAAAAATAAATAACAGCCAAACATAAAATAATTCGTTGCGCAACCAAGCGAATTATACCAACATTATTTTTTTTTAATATTTCTCATGCTGATGAGTTTCGTAGTCAATTTCCATAACGAGGATTATCCGTTTGAAATCTGCCTTTTGTTGAAATTTCCTATACACATGACTTCGGGGTTCACTTTTATTAAAAGTTACAAAGTTAATTCACGACTTGGAATTCGCCGTAATGATGTTTTCTGAAAATCATCACCAATAGATATTACAAAACAAACTATCTCGCCGCGTCCTTGTCTGTATGTACGTAATTTTTTCAGTGACTACCGAACACATTTTCTTTCCTTTATGAAAGATTAAAGGTGTAATTTATAAATATTTCTTATAAATATTTCTGTAATTTATAATATATAGTTTGGGAGATTCCTAAGTATCTCCCGCATAAAGCGTAAGAGATACAAGAAAAAATACATGCAAGTTAGTTCTTCTCATAAATTTCTACAATCACGTTGTCAGGATGTATGTTTCTTTTTCTTAGTCGTTTTCTATCCTTCAGATATAGGTTTCTCTAATGAGAGTAGCATTGGAAGTAACTGCTACAATCGCCATGCTGGACAAGCCGGTGGACGTTCATAATGCGATGATCTCAACAAGTTAGCCGTCTCTCTGGAATGAAAATGGTTCTATGCCAATAAAAACGCATATACAGATGTTCTAATAGTAACAAGTGGAGATTTTGACTTTTCCTTTTAATTAATATATACATTCCACATATTTAAAATAGAATAAAATTTGAAGAGACGTTTAAATATTCATATTTAATTATAACATATTGTAATTCTCTTGCAGATTATCATGAAAGAAATTAACTCTCAGATGTCCATATAGTTTAATACCTGCTATCAATTATTTTTCAAAATAAAAATTGTCATATTTGTAAACTGCAGTGGATAATTATTTAATTAATTAATTAAACTCTTGGTAAAGGAAATGGAAACAAATCACGGCTATAAATTTAGATAAATTCAGCTTTTACAAGTGACGCTCGAAATAGTATATTTATTAATAATTACGAACACACTATAAAGTTAGTCTATGTCATTATACAGAGACGTTTATTGTCAATATGCAAACTTCAAGTATAGGAGAGATGTAGCAGCAAATGTCAAAAAACTAGCACCAAATAGAACGCGTCACAGCTTATGTGTTTACAATATGCATAATCGTATGTATATGTTGAAAACTTACGTTTGTACATATAGATAAAAATATGTAACTTCTAATATTATATAGTAAAACAACTTCACCAACTGACTAATCTTAATTATTATTGGCGTTATCAGTAAATGGTTTTAGTTTTGACTCTTCTTTTTATTGTACACTTTCTGTGAAAAGAGTTTTAAAAAAATCCCCCTCAAATCAAAAGTAATTTTTCAAAATTCACAATGAAGTCTTATTATATTTAGTTACTATGAACAAAGCATATATAAGTAGAACTAAATCATAAGTAGTTGAAACCAGAAAATTCGCCCTATTTATAGTATGAGCATAGGTAAATATATTGTTAAAGATCAGTTACGATTTAAATATGTGAAAATTTGTAACCAACGCAACTTAAATCGCCTGGTACTTAAAAGTTCCGTGGCTCAAAGGAAAAAGTGGAACCCGGGTGTGCCGTACGTCAAATTTTTTTTTAACAAACAAATTTAAGATCTTGAAATTTGGCATATGCTCCAATATATACCTCATAACACAAAGAAATTCATTTTAAAATGTATAATATATCAAAAGAAACAATTTATTATTTCATTATCACCTTAAGATGTCGTTTGAAAAGGTAATTTATAGAAATTTTAATGTTATTTTTTAATATTGAATATATTTGGCGTTAATTTTGTAGAAATTCATTATTCA
The DNA here is from genome assembly GCA_039881145.1 of Druceiella hillmani. NCBI lineage: Eukaryota > Metazoa > Arthropoda > Insecta > Lepidoptera > Hepialidae > Druceiella > Druceiella hillmani. The sequence continues at coordinate 7,024,035 of JAYKKI010000100.1, forward strand.
CAATTAAATGAGACTACGTGATGTAGATTATTTCTACTTTCTTTACGTTCTTTACCACGACCTAAGTTTCGTTGTATTGTTATTTTTTATAATTTTGCACGGTATGAAAAATAGACAAAAAATATACCCCACCCCCTACTCTATTGCCAAAATTGTGGGGTTCAAAACTACGAAAATCAAAACTGCTTTCAGTTTACTGATAGTATACAGAAAAAGTACAGAAAAGCATGATTCTAAAGTGACAAATAAAGTGACAATTTTTGATAAATAAGTTACATTTTTAGATTGGTCAAACACGTACTGGACACCGTATTTTCCTGGAGAAAAATGAATTATCTTTTGTCATAATTTAATAGAAATCTTATGCAATCCCAAAAGTTCAAATTGTCATATGCAATATATTATGCACTTCAGTTTAAGTGCGTATACCCAGTAATAAGAAATACACTCGTACTCACACTTCATGATATCTCCCGTACAAATTTTAATGTTTGTCAACATGTGGCATTTAATATTCCAAACCCAAATTTTATTGTTAAAAATATATTTTCTTAGTATTACAATATAGCAAAGACTTCTGTTTTGAATATTATATTGTTCATGCAACCCTTAGTTATCTTCACGATGCGATAATTGAGGAATCAAACCAATTTAAACATACGTACTATGCCTACAGTATTTGTATTATTAATCATCTAAAGCAGCATTGCCTTTTTATAATTTGCTGACACAGATTTATTCTGTAGATCATTTCTTTTACCCATCCACACCCTATTTCAGAAATGTTCTACCTTCCTATCTGCTTCCTAATTCGGAATTATTCCATTTTTTTGTTACAAATTAAAAACAAATAACTTTTTAATAACAACTCCTGTAAACTCGCCGCCTGTGGCAATATAATTTTTTCGCACTTTTGTCTTTAGGTCGATGGTAAGATTAGATGATATTCAAAACAATACCAGGATATGTGCAACTTTCAAAGTGTTAAGTAATTATTGTCTATGGATAATGGTCAATCGATTTAAAGGAAGATCTGTTGAAAACAGTACATGGATCTCAGAAATATAATGTGCTTTAAGGATTATCGATATCGCTAAAATACTTAAGACCTAATATACTTAGATCTTGACTGTTCCTAAGTTAATTTAACTATATTATAATTTAAAATAACAAAGCATAGATGATAATCTATGCTTTGTTATTTCTTTTGTATTTCCACATATCTATCGGTACTACTTTAATCAAAATACGTAGACAAATAATTTCGTATGACTTTTCGTTTAAATTTCAACACCATATAATTTGAATGGGTCTAACGAGCTAAGAAATAAATTATTTTGAAAACTTGTATCAATTTAAATAATTCGTAAATGAAAATAACTTGCTTATTTACTATTATTCAGTCTTTTTATTTTTAAGTCGAAATAAATTCGTTCGTGTTTAAATAGTAAAAATTTAAATAAAATGTTGCCCCGCTTTACTAAACATTTAAACATTCGGTATTTTGTTAATAGTTTTCCGAAAATGCGCCTTTTTTTCCTTTCATTTCTCCTTAAACATGAATAAATAAAGCTTTACTTTTACTGCCCATAACTATTATTATAATTTAAGATATCCAGAGGAAATATATTGCCTGTAAAAATACACAGTTTTTAATTCCGGTTGTTGCTTAATTTAATTTACAACTTTGCAGCACTTGCTGTTATATGGCGAAAGCAGACTAGAGTCGGACACAGCAGGATGCAGATGCATACCTGTGGCGATGAGAATAGATTTCAAATGAGAATTGGTTTCGGTTCAATGATAGGTTCGTAATAAGTTTCTAGCTGAATGGTATGACGGAAATTGCAGTAATGGAAATACGTTTCGCAAATTAATATTATATTACTGAATAATAAATAATTATGTAAAGATAATAATGGCAGAAAAATTTAATGAAAATACAGACCTGCTTTTAAATAGTATTCTGGAGATGAAAAAGGAATTGATAAATTTTTGAAATACAAAATCTTGTGAATCAAATAAACTAATCATACGTATAAAAGTATTACCGTTCTTTTTAAATATCAATTCGGACAATTAAATAAAAGAATACCTTAATAGTAACTCTTATTAACATTAGTTTTCATCCTTAATTACATATTTACGTGTAATTTCTACTTTGTAAATTTTCACCGACAGGATTTATTATTTGATATAATTTTTGTACAAAAGGAACCTCACTAAAGAATAAAAGCCATTACGCAAAAAACCAATAAAATCATCGGAAGAAAGTGAATTAACAGTGCCATACATTTTGAGCAATGCTTTGTAGTGTTTGTGATATTTCGCTCAATAAAATTGAAAACTAACCAAACTTTACGATTAGAGGAGGAAATAAAAAAACAATATATACAAATAAACACACCAAATCATTACATTATTTTGCTTTGCGTAGTCAGATAAAACAAAATTAAAATGTTTCTTAATCCTTTCCGTAAACAAAATTATTTAAAGAGTCACAATCACCATCATGAATGCTAACAACGCTATTGTAAATGATTTGAGCTAATTAGACACTCCATAAATTCCTTCCTTTTTTCAGTTATATATTACAGACATATCTTTTAATTATGCCTATTTTTTTTTATTAACACTACGCCAATTGCTTAAAGAGGGATTGTAAACTGCAAGACTGATACATTTCGGGGTCCCATTAGTGTCTTAAATGCAAAAATTTGGATATTTCTAACCCGCGGATTGATATAAATTCTTTAGAATGAAACATGTATATTACATTTTTTGTATGCATATTCATAATTTATATAGAGGTGTTGTAGCAGTATGATCTATTTATGAAGCAAGTCGTAATATCATAACCTAAAATGTAAGCGGGTTAACTAGAGGCTTAAAGCTAGTATACAATATATATAAATAATCAAATAACTTTTTTCAATAATTTGTTCTATAATAAGTGGGAATTTTTTCGTAATAAAAAATTCCACTTGGAGAAAATATTTGTTAATAATTAATTAATGTTGGGTAAATTTTCACATGTGTATTTCTAATATAACAAAAAAATATCGTAGAAATGGTGTTCATGGATTCAAGAAATATATTTTTAAAAATAATTTTGTCAATGCTTTTTTAGAAAATATGAACGTTCATATTTTTCATTTCCATCACTTTTCACAGCAAATAGCATACATGAAAAGCAAAGATATATACAGATAAAATCTGCATGTTGTGCAACACTCCTGTAAACTGTTTGAATAAATTAAGTATCTCTTGACTTTGATTTCTGTTTAATTTTATATCGCAATTAATTATTTTAATTTTGTTTAATACTTTGTTTCAATACTCTGTAAATACTCTAACGAAGGACTTTAAACAAAATTGCTGGCACCATATATGTATTTGGGAAATCAAATTGATGTTTTAAATATGGAAATTGGATAATTTGTGATTGGAATTTAAGCTGTCCTTTAACTACAAAAATAGTGTAATTTTTCTCCGATGAATATCTATATTTTTTTTTTCAAGAGTATTACAAACCTATTACTCCTACCAAATTATCGAAGTCAGAAAATGCCTAATTGGTCCAAATTGGTTACCGTAGTTTTTCGTAACACGCAGGCTTTATCTACGTAGTTATGTGAATTAAATTAAAATTCATCAATGCACCAATTCATGTACTAAAGTATATGCACTATAAATCCATGGTCGGGCGTAGCGATTTAAATAACTAAGTATGTTATTTTTAGACTTGTTCATGTGATGAACGAAAGCTTGTAAGGAAACATAAAATTTAATGAGAAGCATTGCATGTTTAGCTAATATAGTTTCTGCTGAAAAGTTTTCCACCGGCAAAATATTAAGTTGGCTGAACGCTTTAAATTTATTATGCAAATTTTTCATGTAGTTATTTTCATTTAAAGTTGGGTCTCAGATTCGTTAGGAGTTGTTTAGCTAGCCTCGTGTATTTGCAGACAAAGTACGGACAAGACATTTAACTGACAAAATGTTTAGTATAACATAAAGCGTTTCATTTTCTTGTCTAGATATGTACTGACTAAGGATATATCTTTTCTAATAAAAATATTTTTTACGCAAAATTACTTTTGCCTAATTTTCACATTTTATTATTTTTAAAGTAAAGCTTCTTTGTCGTACGGCAGGTATAAATTGCAAATACATATTTAAAAAAATTACAGCGTTGTCCCTTTTTAACAAAGTTTTATTTTTTTAACAGGTAGTTTGCGGATATATTTTTTAATATTTCTTTTTTACAATTGATTATCAGTCTCAGTATGATTAACAGCGGATAAGGAGTCTATTTCTACAAGATTCTAATAAAGTTATTGAATAAAAATATAAATGATACAAACAGTGTATTAGGAAAACGTTTAACAATATCATGTAAATAACTTGTTATTTACATTACTAAAAAAACGACTGTACCTTTTTTACAGGAACGACCAAAAAACAAGGCACAGCATGATTTTTATTTTATGAAAAAAAAACCACAATACCTCTTTTACAGTGATACTGAGTTTAAAATAATATAGAAATATTTAAAATTTATCAATTCTTATATATTCCTAATTATGTGTAAAACCTTGGTAGTACGAGTTCTATTAGTACTTAACAGGATATTTTAAATATTTTTTTCATAATTTATTATAACTATCATGTTATTAATGTCAAAAACAATAGTTGCTGAAGTAATTGGTAAATGAATCTTTTTATTTGTTTTAAATCTATATTTACTAGTTAGTACAGTATCCTCGATATATTTTCAAGAAAAGACAAATAACTATAATATTTTAAGACTGAAAAAAGATGAAAATTTGTCGCGGCCAAGTTCAATTTTGTTAGTGCTATCTTTTTGTTGACGAGTACTTCAGCGCATTACTGGGTCATATCAAATAACTTTTAGGGTTTCATAGCTAAACTAAAAACCTTCATAATTTTGCTATATCCTTGCCTCTCTATTCATGTCGCTAATATTCCTATAATGGTTGCATTTGGTATGGTTAGACATATTTATAACGCTTACAAAGTTATGATACTAAAATACAAAGAGAAAATAGTTTAAACCTTTACATAAAAGATTGAGTATTTTTGTTTTAAAAAAAACCTCTTTCGCTCACCTTGTTAAACATTTTTTGGTGGGAAATGTCGGAAACACTTGGCGGTAGACCGAATTAGACTGAATGGTTTGAAGCTCTTCGGATATATTCGGCGCTGGGCTGAGTACCATTGAACGAAGTGAAACCGGTAAGTGTATTCTCATTTCAACACTTTCCCCAGTGAGTTGTTGGTGCAAAAGTAAATCACTGGATTACGTACGGAACGGAGTTGAAATCTATGAATACTAATCTCGAAACTCATATGTTATTTTCTTTGTTTTTCATGTATTTGAAATCGGGTTATTTCTTTAACGAATTTAAATAAATACATTTTTATCGTACAATTGTAAAAATTATTAAATTTGATGTCAGTTCTTATGTATTATAAGAATATACATATTTAGCTATGGTTAAATGCAATATAAATAAATTCACAAAAAGTCTTTCTTCAAATTCCACAAGTTAAATTTTTACTTTATTTTTAATAAGTATTATTTTTAACTGAATTCAAATAAAATTCCCTCTCTATATTCAATATATAAAGTTCTCATTTATAATGCAGACCTATATTTTCTCTTTTGAAAAAAGTTTTTATTTATTATTTGGTGTAATTTTTGTGCAATTGCATAAAAATTATAAATTGCTTGACCATATTTAAATGCAATAATATACATAATTTGTTATAATATTATTTGGTATCGAAATGGATAAAATATGATCAATTAAAAATACTCTACTTGTTTTGGTTTATACACGTATCTCCTTGAATATATAGGTTGTACACGACTATGAATTTTACTTTTTTTCAAATTCAAAAGTCTCCAACGTACATAGTCAGATTATGATAGTTGTCAAAGTTTTTATCTCTACAGTGTGTTCCATAACATTTTTTTATTTGCATGTCCCATTCTATAGTATATCATTAAATAAGTCTTCCAAAATCATTTAGGGTACAAGTATATCAAGAACACTTTTTTGATGCGGGGATTAATTTACCAAATATTATGTTTTGAAACGGTTATTTTTGTGACAATTATGTTTCACCACTTCTGCCAACTAAACCGCTATATTTGAAAATTATTAAAAATGATATTATATATAACGTAATTCAAAAGAAAATGATCACAGATATGTAGACTCCTAGTTTCAAGAGTATAATAGAAAAAATTGTGACATATGATTAAGTCTGAAATGTTCATAGGAATTTCACCCAAGTGACAAATAAAATATAGCTGCAAAAATTACTTTAAATTTTAAAATGTAATTTTAAGTTTTACCGTCAACTAGTTTACACTAATTGTTGTGTACATATACATGAAATAAAAAAAATATAAATAATTAATATATATATATATATATATATATATATATATATATATATATATAAAACAGAACTTTAAATTTTGGATTTTAACTGAACGTTATCTCAGTGGCATAAGGTTGAGATTTTTTTTATAATTTTAGATAATATATCTCCAGAAATATGTTAAAAAATATGTAGAAAGTATATCTTTCTTCCTAATTTCTGAAACTACTTAACCTAAAGTTACAAAAAAATTATTTTTAGCTGACTATGCGAAAACTGCAGGAAAACTACAACGATGGTTTTTAATTTTATGCTTTTTGAGTATTCACATTAAAATATATATCTTACCTATTTAATGTATTTCACTTTAAACGATGATCGGTACCGAACCATTGATGCACAAGTCAGACCCGTGCGATAATTTTGAAATGTTTGCAGACGACAAAAGTTTAAACCAGAAAAATTTTTCAAATTCAAGGTGCACAACGTTTGAGCTATCCATTAAAGTGTTTTGGATGCTTCCATGCACAGAAAAAGGAAAAAAAAAACATAAAATATACAAGGCTACCGGCCAGCCAAGTGCCATGTGCACAAAGTGGACCATCATTAATAAGTAAAAACTATATTTCTTTCATGATAAAATGTTTGATATTATGTATTTTAACACTAATTTTCGTAATATGAAATTTAACTAATTGTATCCTTAAAGACAAAATTTCGTTCTTTTTAGGTTTTTTTCATGCATAACGTAAAATGTATTAAACCAAATCAGGTATAGTTTTCATATGAGCAAAGAATTAGCTAGAAAAAACATTTAGTTTCCTTTCAATCACAATAGCGTCACTCAATCAGTAGATTTTTGAATTTAATATTTCCAGAAAATTATTTATACCGCATTAATACGAGAATAACAAAGCTAGCCGACGTGTAGTAATTACACAAATGTATAGCGTACATATGATAGCAATAGACAACGTATATTTTAAATTGCGCAAGGACATTTTCTACCTGGATTTACATTTTTGAAGTGGTAGGTGCTTGAGTAAGCAGATCGAATGTTGGCAGACGTATAAGGGCAAATTTACTTGTCGGTTGCCTTTCGCACTTTAAATATTCTTGGACAGCATAAACTCGATTTTAACTTTATTATCTATACATATATTACGAAGCACTTATTTAGAGGAATAGAAAAAGTAAGAGAATACAAAAATATTGTTTTCGGAATGTTTGTCTATGTTCGTATACTATGCGATAACATCATGATAAAATCATTGTGATGGCATTATTATTTGTGGATTCTGTTTAGAGAAACGTGTTTATGTTGTTTTATGTACTATGTTTTATCGCCATCGATCAACAAAAACGGAGATATGGTAATTTAATGCTTCATTGCAAAAAGTGCTTACTTGAAAAAGGTTAAATTTTATTAATATTACAATAGATGCATTACTTGTATTAATTTTACAGTTACCTTAATAATATTTTTCCATGGCTCACATGCAGAACTCAACAGAGGTGTGTGCGAAACTTTCGTAATGCGGGATCTATATCTACTTAAAAGGTTTAATTGCTCTATCCTTCATAGATACTATATGATTTAATATACTTATTATGGGAAGTTTTTTGATAGCACAATTGTTTTTGTATATATTTTCGTAGTATATTTTTTAACATAATTTTAAAACGTGTTTAAATATTTGACTCCATGTAAAATAATATACGCCTCAAATTTTGCTTAACTTTTTGTTTTTATTTCATTTTATTTCGATGTTATATATTCACACATGTATGTAATACAATAAAAAGTAATTGGATCGCCTGATTTAAATCAGGCGATCCAATAAAAGAAAATAAGTAAATTTTAACATTATTCTAATACAGGCGAAACCTAAATGTTGTTTTCGTTGTTAATTCGAATAAGGTCTCCATCGAATTAGACCCCCATCGAATTAAACTGCGTTGTCTATATAAAAGAACTTGGCTGACTCTTGTGATAACTATGACTTAATTTCGTTAGTCTTTTCTTCTAACTGAGTTTGTTCTTAATATTTCGTATGATGTGGACTTATTACTTTTTGGAAATATGGTTTTAATTGACGAAATTTAAACGGTTTTAATTTGTTATGATGAAATTCAATGATGAGCACTTATTACTTTTAAAAACTATATGTGGACGATGATGTGGATTTATTACTTATTACGTGCGATGTGGACTTATTACTTTTAGAAAATGTGATATTAAATGACGAAAAGTTACAATACGGACAAAAGTATAGTGAATCTAAGAAATAGATACGTACACTAACAAGTTCAATAAATATTAAGGAGTATCGATTACTACCCTATAGTCATTTTAATAGTGACAATTTTGGTTTATCGCTATTGGTTAAAGCAAATCTTAGTGTCTGATCCTTAAATCTTAATTTCAATCTATGATTTGAGTTCGTCCCCTGTCCCCATCCACTGCTGGATATAAGCTTTTCCTAATATGCGCTTCATTGGAGTTTACGCCAACTATCGCCCCGCCGACGATAGCCCCGCCACTTACTTGTAGTATTTTAGCCAGGCCATTAAATATACCTCCTCAGTCCTCCTCGACGAGTGACCTCAAATCGAACCGGGACCACGCGGTAGATCGCACTGTTAAAGGTCATATGACTAGGTTGGGGAGAACTTCTTAATTTTTCAGCACCTGAATAGTTTTCAGACTTAACTATTACCAATTGAGCTAATTTTTAGACTAGTATTTTTTTTCGTAATTAAATAATTCGATTAAATAATAAGAATGATTTAGAAGAATTTAAATAACGGACAAATAAAAATACAAAATCGAACACAGATAAAATTATGAAAATTTGAGAGGCCATCTGGTGTATAAAGTGGTTTTACATCATTGAAATTCCTCAAATATTGGTTATTTCATTTGTGTTCGAAAGGATGTGTCAATGGGTTTATAACATTTTATGTAAGTTATTACCATTGTTTTTATCTGGACATCTAGACCAGCCACTTCTCACAATTGGTCCATATAAATAAATTTTACAGAATGGCACGGTGATTATTTAAAAATGAAAACAGAAAATAAATTACAAATATGCTAGTTGGAACAATTTTGGATTTTCTAAAAATTATCGCCATTACATCTCGTATGAACCAAATTTAATTCAATACTTTTATGAAACAGTAATATTTCCTATTTGATTAATAATATAAAGACTTCATGAAAACTATTTAGAATTTTTCTTGCGTATATGATTGTAATTTTTGAGGAGCTGAAAGACCAATTGGGTTATATTTTTTGTGTTTTCCACAATATTTTCAGAGTAGTAATAATAATTTTTAGAGTAGTTCCATCATGAATATATTTTCAGGTAAAGTTAAAAAATGTACAGAGATACAACTGTACCGCAATTAATTTGTACTAAGAATTATAATTTAGAAAAGCACGTTGTGACGAAATATTTCTGGTAAAAATCATATTATATGCTATTTTTTTTATAATAACAAGTTTTAAAATTATTGATATTGTATAAAAATACATAAGTTATTCTGGATGAAAATTTAATAATTATGTAGCTATGCTTTTCACATAAATTCTCACTTTTTAATATTGAAAAACTTTTTTATTAGCCAAGTTTAAAGATAAAAACATCTAAACAGGAAAATGCTCAAAATGTGTAAAAATTTTTTGTTACAGAGTTTCAATAGTCGATATTTTTTTGTGCTACGCTTGAGAAAAAAAATCGAATAAATCCCTAACCCTTTGTATGATATCCAAACGAAACACTAGAAATATTACAAAAGTTCTTTAAATTATTTATGTTGGATTAATGGTACAAATAATTATGCAAGTAAGAAAGCAATTCTAGACAACAACCTCATTGTGGATCTTCCTCAAATTAATCTGGGGTACCGAACCTGCCATTGACTAAAATCTTTAAGACGTATTATTCTGTAAATTATAAATAAATTGATAAAAAGGACAATAGAATGATAAAATTGCAGATTTGGAAATTTTTGCCTTGTTTTGTTTTCAAATGCGTTTTTGCTCTTGTATAATTTTAAACATGATTCATGAATAAATCTTACTTAACATAAGTAACCGAATAATAATTTGATTATTTATAAGTGTGAAATATCTCTGAGAAGCCTACATCATTCCATAAATATGACAAAACATTTATTAAATCCAAATATACCATGATATATATCAATAAATTTGTGCTTATTCATTACAAACTAAACTAAAAGAAAAGTTTTAATTTTTGTTTATTTTTCACGGTCTAAATTACTTTACTATTTGTTCGTTTACCTATACGTGCATATGAAGACCCATAACAGGTTTCAATTCTTGACTATTACAATAGAAGCCCATTGATTTTCACAATCATATTTTCAAAATAGTTCCATTTTTATGAACAATTGTGTTTTTAAACTCTCTTTTTTGTTGCTTTGCAACCTTTCTCTTCGTTCATTTTGTTAGGATATTTTCGCTCTTTCTCTCTGTTTCCTGCTGTTTTTGAGCTTTTTATAAATTTTTAACTTTGCCGTAAAATGGTTAAAGTATTACAAAAATTCGGCGCAATTTTGTTTGGACATAGCCAAATTATCTGCATTTGGTTACTTACCCAAATATGTTCTGCATGTTATTAGCTTATGGATTATATTTTTTGACCACTCTATTGTTTCAATTATTTTTATGATCCTTAAACAGAACCTATCAAGCCGTGTGGAACTCGCACTACGAGGGTATTTTATATATTTTGGGCCTTTATTAATATTTAATGGTTATCGCATGAGCATATTTAAAATAAATGTTTGATTTACATGATATGGCTATAACTTAACGATTTTCTGATCTTTTCCTTTACTTGTGCCGTGAGACCTTGCTTCTTGCCAAATTTCATGATTCTAGATTAACGGGAAGTACATAGTTAATAGCTCTGCGTTCTTGAGAAAAAGTCTAGACAGATCGACAGACGAACAACGAAATTATCCTATAAGGATTCATTTCTTCCTTTAGAGGTATGGCATACTAAAAAAAGATGTCCATCAAGATCGTAACGTGTTGGCTAATAATGATTTTAATTTCATGTGGCTTACAAATTGTCAATTTTCACAGAACTGCTATAAAAAATTCATATTATTTCAATTTCACGCGCAAATTGAGGTTTTATTTTTTTGGAATATTCTTAATTTGGACTAAAAAGATTATACCTAGTCGAGAACAAATGAATTCCGGATTAACAATTTGAAGAAAAAATTACCATTATGAATAAAATAAGTCCAAATTATTTTTAATCGCTTTTACAAGTCCTAACTTATTTAAATCATTTAAAAAAAAACAATTATCGCTGCGCACCGTAAGAAACAAAATAATACAACAAAATTTATTGTCAACACGCCTGAAAAATCAATATTTATTGTATTGTGTTTTACATTAACTTACCTTTTTAGTTTCATTTCGATTATTTCCAGAATTTTTTGCAACAAAAAATGTGTAAAATATAATTTAATTTTTCTTGTATAATACACTGTCATTATAAAAACTCTTAATTGAGAACGAACAACAATTTTAATAATAATTTCGACAAGCATAGTTTTAAAACGAAGCTGATAGTTTTCAAATAAAAACAAACCAACTATTTTCATAAAGATACGTTTGTAATATTTTAAATTTGGTAAATTTCTTTATTAAAAATTAAAAATATTAATAACAATTTAACAAATTATGTAATTATTTTTAACAACCGATTTAAAAAAATAAACAATACCGAATCCCTTTTTAAATATGTAGCTGTCGCCGAAAGCAATAAACTATTATATGCTATTGATAGTCGTTTAATTATTATAAATAGAATGAATATTTTTTTAACGTTTACAGACTTTATGTGGATTTCTTAAACCTGTCAGTTTCACGACTTAGTATGATACACCTGTGTATGGAAGATATAAAAGAATATAATTGTTTCAAGGTACTTGTGGAGAAAGTTCTATGGACATAGCATTTATACATTACATAAAAATAACCTGACCTCTTAAAAAAATAAGAGTATCATTTACATCCTTGTAATATCTGGCCCTGACACTATATGTACTTCGACTGATCTCCTTTAATTCTGCAAGGTTTTAATGAATACAAAGAAGAAAATTCTATCTACATTTAAGACAATTCTTAATATTTAATTCTTCATCTATAAAACAAGCATCCAAAATCTGATCACGAATATTCACATAACATCACCTTGGCCAGGAAAAATTTGGGAAAAGGTAGAAAATAACTTAAAAAACAACTGTATTGCTTTCTCCAGCTTATTTATAAATAGTTTCTCTCAACGACGTCGTTCACGTGGACTGCAATAATATAGTCCATATGCTAATCCATAAAGTAACAGACATCCACCTATCTACACATTCCAACATTTGCATTCATAATATTAGATTAGAAGACGGCCTAAATTAAAAAAAAAATGTCTCAAGGTAAAGAAATCACATTCATACTTATTGAGTTTACTTTTTCTCTTAATTTTTCTTAAATATTTTCAGTAATAATCTAACAGAACTGAACTTTTTTTGGCGATCTTAATCCCAATTTGTAAATAGAGTAAGAGGTAAAACAGCAGAGAGAATGAGAGAGAGAGAGAAATAGTAGTATAAAGAAGAAATAGTAGTATATATGCTAAATTCTTATATGGAGATTTCAATACCATATATTCAGAAAAATTAATACTACGTAAATATTTAATAAAATCTTCATCTAAATTTACATTGACAATTGTCAATTAAAAAAGTAGCCACGAAGCCATGTATGACATGCACGAACCAAGTATTAGAGAACGGCCAAATGCATCTCAAGGAATTCGGGATGTATTTGTTGCTCCTGTTGTAAATTATATTCACGAAAACTACATTTGCACTTAATACATAAAATTCTTTGCGTAATTATTTTTGTTCCATTTCATTTTTCTTATTGTCAACAATTTTCGTACTAGTACCAATTTATTCTACACTAACCAATTTCGCTGAGATAAAGAAAGAAAATTATACGGTACTCAACAAATATTTTTATTCACAAAAGGCACCAAATCCATTTAGATATGAAATGCTTTTAAAATCAATAAAGTCAGACGATATACAAACAAATAATGAAACATTCCATCAGTGGTTGACGTAATAAATTTTAACTTCAAACTTTTCACGAAACAGTGATTGATTGACACTTAAAGTTTTACGGAAGAAAAGGAATTTCCTGTTAAAATTTAAAATTTAGAACTTCCTCGCCGCGCGTTAAAGCGCCGCCGGATGCACTGCTACAGCTCGCGTTTGATTAATCGTTTAACTGAGGGGTCAGGGTGATCGCGACCTTGTATCTCGGTGGTGAAGTCAACATCTTCAGTTTCAACATCTTCAGGTGGGATATTAGCAAAGATCTTTGCTAATATTCCACCTGAAGATGCTGTAATACAACGAAATCTAGGTCGTGGTAAAGAAATTAAAGATAGTAGAAATAATACTACATCACGAAGTTTCATTTAATTGTGGATAATGAATTTCTACAAAATTAACGCCAAATATATTCAATATTTCATAATTTTTATGTTAAGTTTAACAATGGATTAGGAATATCCATATATTCATCACTTGACAAGCTGTGGTAATTGCTCAAGTTATTTTGTATGCTGTCCTTAAGCATCAAAAACATCGAATACTTGCTTCGTCAGTTATATTTTATTCCGTTTGTATTTTTGTCATGGTTATTTAGTTGTCATTTAAGGTTAAAATACGATAGAGTAAATGAAGCGAAATAATATATAACGAAATATATTTATTATAACGAAATTTAATTTAATTAGTTCACCCACTGTTCAATAATGTGCGTATCATTGGAGGCAGTGCCCTTATTAGCCACAATGGGTAGACAGTTTTAAAATGACAGTGTAGTAGTGTAGTAGCTTTTCGCACCAGTGACACGCTACCCATCATTCGTCTGTGGAATTTCAGGTACTTGATATTAAATATCACGACAGCCTCGCTCGACGAGCGGCTGGGAATCAAACCCGGATCCTTGCGATGCACAATATTGTCAATAACCGTACGCCTTGTGATCAACCCAATACACTAAGGCGAAGACTTTTGATGACATACATGTCTGTATTGTACGTTACAAATGTTTTCCAAATAATTTGACAATTTAGTTATGTTTGAAATTGTTCAGAAAACATCAGTAACGTACAAAGTTACTAATTATTATTTGAAACGAAAAATGTATCTCCTTTGCAAACGTTTCAATTTTGTAAAAAGCAATTATGGCTTTTGTGCAAACATATTGTGTGCAGTCAAAAGTTTTCCCATGAAAACACCACATTAATTTCTGGAATTTTCAGAAAATTGACTTTTGGCAAGAGTCTATAAAATTCATTGAACTATCACTCGATGCAGTAATTTGATACCCAACCATTTAGGAAAAATACCAAGTCATACCGTAATATTTGATAAACAAATAGTAAAAGACACTAAAATTTAGTGAGAATGTTATGTCATTTACAATGAATATCTATAAAATATATAATGAAGACGATCAGAATGACTTAATTAATCCAACTCCCTCTTCTTAGTAATGAAAAAGGATCTTAAGTTTTCTGTGTTTGTATTGTTCCTTTGTTACGTAGGTTTAATGCTATATTAAATTGATTATACAAATTATGATACTACCACATTTTAGCTAGGTTAAAGAAAAAATAATGACTTCAATTACAATATGTCGACTCTACCCTGACATTTTTATCTTTAATACACGAATATTATTTATAACAACATATCCTAGTTCTGAAAAACACACTAAAGGGAAAAAATATATAAGTAATAATACAGAAAATACATCCAAGTATATATATATATATATATATATATATATATATATATATATATATGTATATATATATATATATATATATATATATATATATATATATATATATATATATATATATGTATATCATGAAATGAAAGACAAAATGTAAGAAAATGCTCAATTATACGCATACATACATTTATTTTTTTTTCAATATCTTTAGCATGGAATTAACAAATAGTTTATAAAACATTCTAAAAGGAATCTGCAAAATTAGAAAATATCTACTCTGACAAAATCTTGAGCAAATATAAATTCGGATTCACAGAAAACAGACAAGAAATCCTAGGACACAATTTTTTGTTCTTTTAATTTGTTATACCCCACTTAATAATTTTTTCATAAAAATCTACAATGTAATATACAAATAAATTTTACAGTTTCATTAAAAGTATAAACAACAAAGCACTTGGCAATCAAATTTATGTAATCTATTACTAAACCTACCAAAGTAATTAAGTTAAATTATTGAGAGTATATTCAAATTTTTGGGAAATTTTGGATAAAATTTGAGCTTGAGTCGAATATACGACATCGATAAAATTTATGTGCGAAAGATAACTGAGAATAACCTCTTCTCTCGTATATTTCTTTATTCAAGATGCTTACTGAAGTACTTACTCCGCCCGTAACCCCCATTCCGTACCATTCCCTGTTTTAACATAGATGTAAATAGTCATATATGGATAATATGAAATTGGCCCTCACGTAATAACGTATTAAAATAAAATTACTTAATCAAACTACAGATAGAATGATAAGTAGTTTCTTCCACCCGCTAGTTGTTGGCGCTACATAACATATTTGTCACAAAGGACTTTATTATCGTGATAATGTCTATACACATACTAATTTGACACATAGAATGAACTTTCAAATTGTGGTTCATAGTAATACAGAATATAGAGTAGTATCCCTACCTCTCCTTTCTATACATAATATTCTATGAAAACGAGTATTTATATTTAACTATGTTAAAACATAATAGCCCACCTGAAGATGTTGTAATACGACGAAACCTAGGTCGTGGTAAAGAACTTAAAGAAAGTAGAAATAATACTACATCATGTAGTTTCATTTAATTGTAAATAATGAATTTATACAAAATTAACGCCAAATATATTCAATAATTGTTTACTGTTAGCATAAAATTGGAAAAAGGATTAAAAAACAATCTATTTAATGTTAAGTAAATCTGTTTGTATAATTTTAAATTAACTTATTGTTTTAAATATTTAAATGAAATAAATAGTAAGAAGATTTTCGATTTTCTAAATTTTTATAACTTTGTAATCAGAAAGTAAAATAAAGAAAGAAAAGATATACATTCACATTTTTTTTCATGCAAGTCACAGATGTATAGTTTATTGATTTGAGAAATGTTGTTGCAGCAAAGTTTATTTGTAAATTTGATGGTAGTAATATTACGTCTGCTTTCCAGAACAGACAGACCACAGTACTGCTCAGCTTTTTCTTTATTTGAAGACGAAACTGTACCAATAATTATTTTTGCAATTCGATGTTGTAGGGAATCAAGTTTCTGCTTGGCTGTGGTAGAGGCTTAAGTTCAGATGGGTTTAGTATATTCCAAGACTGGACTAATGACCATGCTATATGTGTTAATCAGTGTTTGAGGTCGTGAGACACACATAGTTTTCTGAGAATATTTAGTTTTCTCAGAGTTTTGTTGGCAGTTTGGTTGATGTGCTTTGTAAAGCAGAGCTCAGTATCTAATGGAACTCCAAGGCCTTTAAGGAGATCGATTTTGTTGAAGCTGCTTCTATTTCGCCTGTCGGTAGAAAAAATGCTGTAATTCATTTTGTCTGCATTGATGCGGTTTCTAATTTTTTCATGCGTCTTTACAATTTAATATAGGAGAAAATTTAACTTTTATTTAAATAACATGCTCGTATTTTATGTTCCTTAATTTTTTTATATGGACAGAAAAGCGTTTAAACTTTTGTTTATATAAATTTAAAGAATAGATGCAGTTGCATGGAAGACAAAATTAATTTTTTTCTAAATCAAAGAAATTTAGTTTGAAAAGAGGTAATTTAGAAACGGTCATGACTATTTAATTATAAAATATCGATTTAGAAATATTATACCTGTGTAATTTTCTTTGCCAAGTATCGGCTTTAACACAGCTCGTTTTCACTTTATTTA
The DNA here is from genome assembly GCA_039881145.1 of Druceiella hillmani. Lineage (NCBI taxonomy): Eukaryota > Metazoa > Arthropoda > Insecta > Lepidoptera > Hepialidae > Druceiella > Druceiella hillmani. The sequence continues at coordinate 7,041,529 of JAYKKI010000100.1, forward strand.
CTACTTATTTTGCCTCTATGCCTTACCACAACAGTGCGAACAAAAATTGTTACCGAGTTGTCACAAAAACGTAACAAAATGTAAAAAATAAAAATTATATAATGTTCTATTATAGGAATTACTTGGGTTACGATGATTTTTTTTCAATAGTACCAACATTAAAAATTAATGAATTGTTGTTTATTCTTGTTTAAATTATAGGTGTTTATTTCTGGTTTTTATTTACTCTAATTACGCTAATATTTTATCATTTGTGAGTCATTTTATTTTATTTCTTTAGTTACTTCGATTTGTAGTTGCATGTTTAATAACTTGTTGATATTAATAGTGGAATGTAAATTTCAGTAGCTTTATTCTTTTAAAGCTGCAATTCTTCTTATTGTATTAATTTTACAAAATTGTGCAAAGCTGTAGCTTTTTATATCACTACAGGAAACATTTGGATTTTATAGTTTACGATCCCAAATTAAGAAAGTTTCGATGTGTTCAACTCGTCGGTCTAGTTTTGCTTAAGTAAAAAGGTTCTTCGGTATGACCCGGCGTATATAAAAGTCTATATATTTCTACTACTGCCAGGAAATTATATTTCGGAATTATTTTCACTATTCGGTTTATTTTCTTTTAAGTGAGAACCTTTACGATCAAACTTTCCACGGATTAAATCCTCAAGGATCTATTAAATAAATTGTTTCGGATTGACATATTTTGCTACAATGAAGTATGTATATCTTCCCGTTATGATACAGTTTAATGTAATAGAATTAAAGTGAAGCTTTAATGCTTTGGAATTAAATTGAAAAGAAAAAAAAAATAGTTAATATTTATTTTTTACGTATTATTAAATTTTTGTGATAATTATGTAACATTATTCAATATCAATCTTCTGCACAATTAAATGAAACTACGTGATAAAGTATTATTTCTACTTTCTTTAATTTCTTTACCACGACCTAGGTTTCGTTGTATTACAACATCTTCAGGTGGGATATTAGCAAAGATAATCTTTGCTAATATCCCACCTGAAGATGTAATACAACGAAACATAGGTCGTGGTAAAGAAATTAAATAAAGTAGAAATAATACTACATCACGTAGTTTCATTTAATTGTGAATAATGAATTTCTACAAAATTAACGCCAAATATATTCAATAATATCAATCTTCTGATTATATGTTAACCTGATAGTGTCAATATTTCACATACGATACTGTAAAAATCTAGTTATATCTGCTAAACCTAACCAAAAAAAGGTTTTTTTTTAAATTAGATTATAATAGATACAAATTACTTAGAAATTATTTAAAAATCCTTATGACCAGCATTTGCACTTTTCATTTGTCTTTATATATTATCCAGTTAAATATATTCGCAGATTCCTTATCGTTCACTTCTTTTTATCACAATAACGGTTTAAATATTGTTCTTATTATTATTAAACTTATATGACGGGGAAAAAATAGGGGAAATTTCCCTGTAGTGGTCTACAGGGAAATTTCCCCTATTTTTTTCACTATGTCGATTTGAACACATTGAAGTTGATATTATCTTATAACATTTGTAAAAAATGTGTTAACATGTGCTCCATAGAGTTATATACATCGCAATCAAATGCATTGTGCATATGCAATGAAACTAATATCGACTGTATATAGCTTGTACATAAGAAAAACAAATAGCATTAAACATAAGTGAAGAACTGTGTACACGATTAGTATGTTTTTATTTCTAACAAATGGTAGACCAAATCAGAGAATGAAGGGTTTGATCTATCCCACTCTTAATATTAGGATTAGAAGTAAATTTGATTAAAGATTGTTACCAAAACTACTTTGATTTACTTCTAATTGAGACAATTGCACAAATAAATAAGCACATAGTACCAAAAAATTACAATTTAAATTAAGAACGTCGGCAGCAAATCTCATTAAATTTATTCTGGCAGGCACCGGAGGTCTAATGAAACTATGGCTATGAAATATGGTCGAATGAAAAATGGTATTGGTTACTGATTTATATAGACCCGACTGAGCACACAAATTTGATTCTTGCATTTCTTTAGCATTGCCTTACTTGTAGAAACTTAGAGGGTTATTGCAATAATATTCTACTAAATATCATAAATCTAAACGAATTTTTACGTAAACTAAATGTTACCTAATTGTCATATTTTTAAATTTTTTATGAATGATATTTAATTTATGATTAATAGTAAACCTACTCTTTTTATTTACTACTTGTTATGTATTCTCTTTATAATCAATTAATTATGAAACAAAGAATGAAATAATATTACGAAAAATTGGCATAAATCATGAAGATAAGGGTTTTAGTTGTGGCGTGCATAATATTTGAAAGGAAATATAGGCCAAACATACTTTGACTTAAGTCGTGTTGATACACAACACTTCACCTTTGTGAAATTATTATTTTTGCACCAAAATGATGACGTATTCTATAAAAAAGCAAAAAGACATGGGACATTAGAAGTAATATACTCACCATGAGTAAATATACTTTCATGTAATTTTTATAACATATACTATTCGTAAAGAATTCACCGCTTTTTCAAATTAATGAAATATGAAGTAACGTACCCTAAATTGGTAATTTTAATAAACAACTGTAATTTTAATAAAAACAATAGGTGATATAATTTAATTCTCTCTATTGAGTGTTTCGACCATGTAAATTGTTTGTCGTATTAAATTCCAAACAATAAATTTATTGGTGTATATAATTATTGGCCATTGCGAATTTAAATGTTAATTTTTTTTAAATATATATATATATATATATATATATATATATATAAATATATATATGTATATATAAATAAATATATATATATATATATATATATATATATATATATATATATATAAATATATATATGTATATATAAATAAATATATATATATATATATATATATATATATATATATATATATAAATATATATATGTATATATAAATAAATATATATATATATATATATATATATATATAATATACTATTTTGTATAAATCGTATTAATTAGATAACGATAATGTATAAGATTACGTTACATAATGCTATCAATGCTGTTATTTTTTATAATTAGAAATTTTTAGTTTCTTTTTTTTTACTGCAGCTCATTAAATAATTTTTTTAATTATGTGCACGCCAAGGGAAAAATTTCCACATATAATAAATTACTTTGTAGAATTAAAATTTGTTAGTCCTTTTATTTATACGATTATTTTAATTCTTCTATTTAATAGTAGTTTTATGACTTATTAATCTTTATCGTTTAAAAGACGAACACTTGGCGTAAAATGTATGAACATTTCGAAACGTAACACCAATTAATAATTTTGTCAATAACGAGCATATGGTATTGTTGCCTGTTGCTCGCAACATTGGATCACTGACTACAAAATAATTAGTATAATAGGGTACAAATGAATTTTGAAACATGGAGTTTTTCGCGAAATTTATACTACGATTTATGAGGGAAATTATATTTATATACTATAAAATACAAGCTATATCTAACAAGCATTCAATATTTTCCGTATTGATTTGAAAATAGGTATTTGTATCTATGGTCTTGTGTGTGTATTTGTATGTTATACACACACGCATGCACGCACGTACACGCGCACGCACCACACGCCCGACGAGGGGCTAGTTTGTTTTTAATTACAATATAAAATGTAAAACTGAAATTAAATATAAAATGAAAAATCCCTAGTCTAAATATTATGAATACGTAGATTGATTGGGAATTCACTTGGAAACGTAGAATTATTTCCATAAACCCGAAAATAATACAATAAGCAATTTATAAATATTAGCATATTATAAATCAAATTTGAAGACAGCTATTTTTTATGGACTACGCGATTATATCTCTGATTGTAATTTTTTAATAAATTATATGTGACAAACGTAAATTTTATTACGTAAGACAAAAAACTAAACAAACAATTTCACGTCACTTAAATAATACAATGATGACTCTTAATAACAGGAATCATCCGATACAACCTTCCCATTCGCCCACTGGCAATCAAAGGATTGCCCACAAATTTCGGTGAATATTTTTTGTTTATTTATTCACAACCCAAGACAAATGCATCAAGAGCCTTTACATAAGCCTAAAGTAACAGTCTGGTGTGCCATGTCTGCATCTGCAATCATAGGGCCTTTTTTCTTTGAAAATCAAGGTGGCCAGACTGTAACTGTGAATTCGGAGAGACATGTCCAGATGTTAAGTGACTTTTTCAGAGTAGAACTATAGAATAGTCCATCCTTCACCCGATTTAAGCCCATGTGACTTTTTCTTATGGGGATACTTAAAATCCATTGCTTACCAAACAAGTCCGAGCACTGTGACACAACTTAAAGAAAATATTCGAGCCGAAGTCAGTAGGATACCCCAGTCGCTATGCAAACGCGTTTTTGAAAACATGCGTGCTAGACTCGAAGAGTGTGTCAGACTCGATGGCCGCCATTTGGAAAACGTGGTTTTTAAAAAATGAAATCCGCATTTGTTGTTATAAATTTAAAATAAACCTACTTTGTATTAGAGTGTAGTTTTTTTTTACAATTTTTCAAACATTGAAATCTGCCACCCAGTACTTCCAGTTTTATCATCAACAAGATTCGATTTACGCTAGCTCAGTTTATGTTTGTTGCTCGGTGTATCAAATTTCTTTCTAGAATTATTATTGTTTTATTTCATTTACCATTTAATACAGGTCAACGTTCCGTGTTTTCTTCCCGGGTAATAAATATATTTTTCCTGTCAAAATCTCTGCTGTATAATATGAAAGAATGTACATGTTTTTAGATATTTACACCATCGTCAGTACTTAGTTCTTATAGACTCTATTACTATATTTTTCCCTTTTGGTACCAGTTGAAGCACTAGCTATTTTGCCTCAAAGTTGTTATATATTATATGCTGGATTTAGACGTACAACTATTTTATTAACTTTCATGAAATTTTGTAAGAATTTATTGAAAGCTTAAAGTCAAAGTGCAATGAAATATAAAAATTTACATTTCATCAATATATTTCAAAGTGAATGCACATAAATTAGTGTATATTATTTTGTACATATACAGTAAAATTTTTAAGACATATAAGTTTTCGTTGCAGCAAGCACCATTGATAAATAGCAAATATTATTATAAAATGACGCTTAGCGCTACTAGAAAAGCGTACGATTTATAGAAAAAAAGGTAAGTACGTCGTTTGCGTCTAAATAGAATTTTTTTGTTTTTTTTTCGATTATATGCTACTACTGAGTATATACTTTTACCGTATCAAATTTCATCAAAATACTTTAATTTTCAAATTAACGTCGCTCAAAGTATTCTACGTAGACAGTTTCTCAATTTTTCAAAAATATTTTTAATGAAATTGAAAATTTTATAGAATAAATTGTGCACGTATTTATTCTGATACATTTTTATTATATGTATAGATTAAAAGATTAATTTTCTTTTAACATACTCCTGAATTGTTAAGAAGTCCAAAAAAATAAATTGAATTTGGAAATTACTAATACCATTTTTTATTATTTTCACTGGTGTAAGGCGATGTATTGGAATCATGCGCAATATCCCACTTGAAAACTGTTGCTTTTGTAAATGTGGCTTTAGAAAAATTTTCAAATGGTAATAGAAAATTCCGTTTACGATGGATCGGCTGTAGTGTATGTTAACTAAATGAAATATTTTACCTTCTTTGAAACTTATATTTAATTTATGGAATCCCTGTTATCTGTTTATCTTTCGGTAAAGGATTTTTATCAAGGATAGATTACGATGAGACTGCACATACTTGTACATTTTATATATTTACCATACTTCCTAAAATAAGTGTTCATTTTTGGTGTGCCATATATATGGATGGCAAATAAAATTTTCTTTATTACAGAAACAAAAAATATTGTATTCTGGTAAAATTATAATTTTAGTCTATTGGTGGACGGATTTTAATTTTATTATTCTATTTTATACGGTTTAAAAGTTATTTCTTCTACTGACGCAAGTCGGTGGTGCTATTTAAAGAAAGAACTACGTTATATACACAACACAGAATATAAATGAGTCCAGCACAATTTGAACCCATTTAAATGAGCTCACTCTCGTCGGATCACATGCCAGATTACAGCTTGTAATTGTATTACGTACTACCCGTGTGCATATTATTTGGTCACTTCATTAGTGGCATGATGAATAATATTAATAGGAATAATGAATGAATGAACTCGTTAAAATTTCACACATGCTTTTGGTTCAATTTTCCTGGCGGAAATAATTTTCCATCCGAATAAAACTTTTTTCCAGATATGTTGTTTCTGTTTGGTTTAGAATTTAAATTTGTGAATTTAAAATTTGACGTTTATGGAGACAGGCCACAAGCCTTTGTTCTTATTATAATCGCATAATTTTCAACTATTGATAAAGAAAATAGTAAAAGTATAAATGACTAAATTATGTGTATAAACAATTTGTAACGTTTGTAAAACAAAATAAAATCTCATTAAAAATATGATAAATTAATTAAACCTATGAAAAAATTTATGCGAAACTTCATTCACAGTTCATTTTGGTTTTATATAATAATTAAGTAGATTGTTATATTATTTTTGGTTACGTAACAAATCTATCTTATCGATAATCTTCAAATATTATCGATAAGATAGAATTGTTAGATTTTCGCGACATACTTTCTTGGTTCAAATGGGCAACCTGGAAACGTTTCTCATTGAAAGTTATTGATTCTATTGAATATATTTGGCGTTAATTTTGTAGAAATTTATTATTCAAAATTAAATGAAACTACGTGATGTAGTATTATTTCTACTTTCTTTAAGTTCTTTACCACCTAGGTTTCGTTGTATTACATCTTAAGATGGGTTATTAGCAAAGATCTTTGCTAATAGCCCACCTGAAGATGTCGTAATACAACGAAACCTAGGTCATGATTAAGAACTTAGAAATTAGAAATAATAAGAAATTAGAAATATAAAGAAAGTAGAAATAATACTACCTCACGTAGTTTCGTTTAATTGTTCTTGATTCTAATTTAAATTTTCAATTCGTGCTATTTTCAAGGCATCGTAAGATATGGTTCTCACCAGGTTTCTGTTTACAGCAAGCGAAAACGAATAATTTCTTCACATACGCACTCAAATGAATTTTTATTGCAACCGATAGAGTTTTATGGCGATCGAGAAAATTTATAACATCTCGTTTGCTATTCGGTCCGGTCTATATTAATTTGAAAAATCGTAACCATACGACACGTACAGATTTACGATACGTACAAACATACGGTACGTACCAACATACATAAAATACGTACATATATAAAACAAGTAACATGCATCATATGAAAAATTACTATGTAGAAAATGTTTTTTATAATAATGTAAATATTTTCGCTTTGAAATTTTGAATCAGTAATTACTAATAAAAAAAATAACCCGTAAATATATGAATAAAAATAATGTTAAAATTTTAATAATGTAAATAGTATCTATTTTTACCTATAATTTATGTATTTTATTCATAAATTTGAATTTTTATTCTCGTAGTTTTTGTGTTAAGTAAGTTAAAATATTTATTTTCAAATAGTCACTCAACGTGCTTTTGAAATAAATATATAACTTATTTCTTAATGTACAAAAACTAACTTTTGATAAAGAAATTTCCGGACTATATATATATATATATATATATATATATATATATACAAATATATATACATATAATTACCGAATATTTCATTACCGTTCTTTTCAACACAGCTCTGAACGTCAAATTTCAGACACTAATTTAATTTATTGTCGTATGTAATTTTGTTTTCGATATAAAAAAAATTACAATTATATGTTGTATGGTTATATTATGTATAAATTATATAACTGATTATTTACGTTAAATTTGCATTTACTTTATTTAGATACTTCTTTATTCAGCTTTCACTATTAAAGATATTATAATCTCTACTCGAAGATTTTCTTATGTTGCTCTAATTTTCAAAGATCTCATACGATCGATGAAGTCAATTCTGTTACCCTTCCAACGTTCTCAGTACAGCTAAAGTTTCAATCACACTCTTAATGGAGATATGAATTGAATCATGGATATTAAAATTTTATTTTGAAGGAAATCTTGAATAATGAGACCAAAAATACAAATACACCTGTAACGAATTCGACAAATGTAGTATCCATATATAAATGTAGTAGTCATCTTTGTACAAAAATCTCTTTTGTACCTTGAATGAACCACACTCCACAATGCTCGACGATTTTTGTTAATAATTATTTATGAGTCGTGATACGACTGGTTAGCGAATATTTGAAAACTTACCATAGAAGTTCGTAATTGTCATGACATACCACAGTATCTCGTTACAACTCGTCACATTAGGTTTAAACATTATTTTTAACAAAAGTACTAAGTTGTAGTAAAAGTTATTGAAATAAATTTCGATTTAAATCTTTAAGGTTTATCAATATATCACCGGTTAGATACATATGTTTTTTGTTAAAACATTTATAATGATTTTTTATTTCAGGTATTTAGAAATATTACATAAGTACATGAATAATTATACGTCGTTTTTACATACATTATGTTTGCACCTAAAATAATAGTTTCTGCTATTATGTTAGTTATTTTTGGATTAAGGTCAATTAACTACAAGACGAGCAACACAGCTATTAGTATTACATATGTATAATAATTTAATTTTTATAATTACATAGGTAATATTACTCCATCTTTTAAAACTATGATTTTTTAAGACCAAAACAAATATTTATTTAGTCACTCAAAATTTTACTTACAAAAAACAGCAAGTATCTACTGCGAAATAAATATTAGAGTAGCAATGTTTTTCTATTAGCTTTGGTATTGTTAAAGAATAAATACATTGTATAATAGATGAAATATTTAGAACAACTATAAAATATAAAAATTCGAGAGAAAGTAAAATTCTACTTCAGCATTAAGAATGGGAAGTAAAAAAATAGTAAAGATTAAAATCATGGTAGGATATAGAATACTGGATATTGTAATCGTTAAGAGAGGTGGAGATTTTTCAGGAAACTTTGAAAATTAATTAGAAGTTTTGATGTTACTTTTCATTTTATAATAAAAATTTGAAACTGGAGTAATTAGTTACATTTCAAAAATTTATAAATATGTTAAGCAGATAACGTTGTTTATCCATTGCTTCTCCGTGAAAGGAAAAAATAACTATATCAGAATTAATTACATTAGAATTAAAAGAGTAAAAATCTTTTTTAAATAGTTCCTTTTTATATTATTTCATTATTAACCTTGGCTAAATCGTACTTGCAGTCAGAAATGCAAGTTTGGCAAAAATATGTCATAAGGTCTAAATAACTTTAAATAACATATTATTATATACGAAAAATATAACATGCTTAGTACTCTAACATTTCTAAAGTGACTATAATAAAAAAATTAAAAGAAATTATTTATTTCGACCAATAAGCCGTCCGGATATGCCGAAAACTTTCTCGTCTCTAGCCAATTCCACAATGCAGGGACTTACGGGAATAAACAGAGCAGGACGTTAACACTTGACTTGAAGTTTTCCCCGAGAGGGCTGTTTTCTTTTTCGGTTTGGGCTCATCGCACCACGTTGCACGTAAATGTTTTGAATAGAATTGTCCTTGCTCGTGGTAAACTCAATTTAACCTTACGATCTAAATGTAATATAACTTATTTACAGAAAACCTTTATATATATAATAAATAGATAAATTGAAAAAAAAGCTATAGATAAATTGAAGTATATAGATAAATTGAAAATAAAGATAAATTGAAAAAAAGCAATAAATTTTATAATGAATTCAAATCCAACTGCGACGAAATTAATTAAATAACAAATAGGTTTTTTGTCATCAAGCTTAATTATTAACATCATATAAAAAGTCAAGTGGAAAATCTATAAAAATAAAAAAAAAGTTTTAGAAAAAATATAATACAAAATTCAATAACTATAAGGTAGAAATAACATAAAAAATTCAAACGTGGCCTTGAGCGAACATGCGCGCGCGCCTTTGTGTCTGTGTATATGTGTCACATACACACACACACGTGTGTGTGAGTGTGTGATATACGGTTCTTGATCGAATTATTAAAATATACTTGAATTATTTTTAATTCTTTAACACCAATGCTGATAACATGTAAATATTTTTATTATAATTGAAAAAATATTTTCAAACCTTCCGTACAATGTAAAGGTATTAATCGAGAAATTAATTAATATTATTAGACTTTTCATTTCCGTCTAAAAAGTAAAGTCATTCTGTACGCGAGAGACAAAATGATTGACAAGTCAGTGATCTCATGAAGGTTTATTTTTTCCCCTTATGATGGGCGGACCCCCAAAAGTGGATTAAACAAAAAAAAAAAATATATATATATATATATAAATATATATGTATGTATATATTTATATATACATATATATATATATATATATATATATATATATGTATGTATATATATATATATATATATATATATAGTAGTTACAATTTTATATTTTGAATATTCAGTTGTAAACTTAATAATATTTTCCCAGTAAATGAAATAATGCCATTTTAGACTCGTAAACGTCTTGTTTTCTATATAAATTAGCAAGATTAATTTCAACAAGGTAAACTTAGAATTATTTGGAAGGTAATCTGGCTGTTAAATAGCTAAACAAACCAAAATTTTACCAAGTGAACTAATCATTTTTGGTTTTATGTTAACGTGTAACAGTGTTTCCAAACTATGGTTTTATTTCAACTGATATTTAAACTGTCTTTAAAAGTCAAGTTTCAAACATCATTTGACGTATTAAGTGCCTCGAATACGTAAATAGAAGCTCAAAAAATCTATTTATTGACTTATTTTTTACTGAATGATGGATACTCACCGTTATCACTTTAGATCCATTGCATTACCAGATCTATCCAAAATACTATTAGCTGAAAGCTATGGATCAGTCCTAATATTTCTTACGCTTAGAAAACAGATTTAAAAAATATATATATAAAACATAAAAAAGTTGTTTGAAAGAAAAAATTATGTTTAAATTAAAAATTTGTATAATAAATTATTGTGATGAAAATATTAACTAACATTATTTCTTTGAAACTACCAACTTAGAACATGACTTTAAAAATTAACGTAATTAAAAAAATTATCCTTGCATTTTTAAATATTAAAACTATCGAATCCCCATTATTAGATTTTAATTTACACCAAATACAACCATCGAATTTGTAAAAAATCACAAGGACAACGTCGGTCATTAATTTCTAGCATTTAATTAATTATCATTATAAATATTAACTTCAACCAAATTTTTTCCCCACGCAATGATACATTGAAGGCAAAACTTTACTTTATACATGTTTAATACGCAATTGGCCAGATTTTGTCTAATTACTTAAAATTGCTGGCACGTCTGTTACTGACTTTGTAACTACTGAACAATTTGACCGATTGATGTCAAATTCACACAATATGTTTTGTCGAGATCATGGTTCGTAGCTATTAGGATTCAATAGGGGGCGATGTAGTCAAATTATTAATCTTTTTTATGGACCAAAATAACTTCTGTATGCTGATTTAGTGTCAAAGAACAAAATCAGAAAATTTGGACTCGGTAGGTGGCGCTCCGTTTCAAAGGACAAAATAATGTCTGCCTGACAAGCTAGCATACGTAAAATTGCTATATATACGTAGATGTTAAAATATGTATATTGCGTTTTTTCCATTGAAATAGTGTTCAAGTCATATTTTTAGGAAATTATGACAGAAATAATAAAATAGCATTAAAAATATGATTGTAACTTAATATCTATAATTAAAGAAGTTGAAAATATTTGTTTATGGATAGAAATTGTACATCGTTACAAAAATATCATTGTGTTCTTTTTTAAATGTCTAGTTTTTTTAATAACTCTAGTAGAATAATAAAGACGTCAAGTAGGGGGGTCCTTGCCAATTTTTGTTAATTTTTTACAATTATACGATATACTTACGATTGTGATATTTTTCCAAAAAAATACCTTTTTCAACCTAAAAAAGAAACGACTAAACGACTTTTGTTGCGGGTTCATGCCAAAATCTTTAGTCGGGTGAAATATAAGTCGCGTGACGTCACGATGCCTCTCACAAAAATATATTGAAACAGGTTCTGTCTCTTTCCCAGATTTAAAGTATAAAAGTCCATCTGATTATTCAGTGCTATTTACCCCAAAAGTGGATTGAACTACATTGAAATACACGCAATATACAATAATAATACAAATTATATGTATATTTATATATATATATATATATATATATATATGTATATATATATATATACGCATATATATACAGTAGTTACAATTTTATATTTTAAATATTTAGTTGTAGACTTTTATAATATTTTCCCAGTAAATGAAATAATGCCATTTTAGACTCGTAAACGTCTTGTTTCCTATATAAATTAGCAAAATTAATTTCAACAAGATAAACTTAGAATTATTTGCAAGGTAATCTGGCTGTTAAATAGTTAAACAAACCAAAATTTTACCAAGCGAACCAAACATTTTTGGTTTTATGTTAACGTGTAACAGTGTTCCCAAACTATGGCTTTATTTCAACTGATATTTGAACTGTCTTTGAAAGTCAACTTTCAAATATCATTTGACGTATTAAGTGCCTCGAGTACGTAAATGGAAGCCCAAAAAATTTATTTATTGACTTATTTTTTACTGAATGATGGATCCTCACCGTTATAACTTTAGATCCATTGCGTTACCAGATCTATCCAAAATACTATTAGCTGAAAGCTATGGTTCAGTCTTAATATTTCTTACGCTTAGAAAACAGATTTAAAAAATACATATATAGAAAATAGAAAAGTTGTGTCCATAAAAATAAAGTAGCTTTGAATCAATATATTGTTGTGCCTGTGAAAAATGTATCGGGTAAAATTTTACAAGGTAAAAGCATTATTAATATATGTAAATACTCAGTACGAATACTATGTATCAATACTGTAATACTTTAGTACGAATACTATCTATCATAAATTGTTTAAATTTTTATATAAACTAGGTTCGTTTAAGCTGCTGAAGAGAGTCGAGTAACTTATTCTAATCAAATTTTAATAATAATAGCTAGCTTCAGACTTGTAAATATGATAAGTTCTTTATTCAATTAAATCGTTATCAATTCATGAAATATTGGAATAATGCATAGTCTTCAACAAAGTGAGAAAACTATAAATTTTGAACTTTTGAATAACTTCATAATGGCTACAATATTTTAATGATCAATGGATTTAATTAATTAGTTTAAAAATAGGAAAATTAAGTAAATAAGCTAAACAAATTTACATATAATTAATATAATGTAACGTGGCTTCTATTGACTCTACTTTTGATTTAATTTCATGGTTGCCTTCATTACTAACTCTAATTAGATAAAAAGAAAAATAATTAATGAAAGTTTTCATGTATTTAAAAGAAAAAGTTTTTCATTTAGTTTTGAAAAAAATTTAATTACTTTATTAAAAATTCACATTTTTCGCCGGAATAGAGAAAAGTCATTGTTAGCTCAACGATATATTCGCTTTGCATTTAATATATGAATGGCGAAGCTCGTAAGAGAAAAACAATGTTTGAGAAATAAACAAGACAGGTTTTTAAAATATATAAAAAATAAACTCAGATGAACTTGAATCAAAATCTAATCAAATACCTTTAGACCTGAAGACACTCGAAATCTTACTGAATACCCATTATTAATTTCTACTACCAGTACTATATAAAAATAGTATTATATAAAAGCGCTAGCACGTCTGTTAGTGACCTTGTAACTACTGAACAATTTGACCGATTGATTTCAAATTCACACAATATATATGTTTTGTCAAGATGATGGTTCATGGCTATTAGGATTCGATAGTGGGCGATGTAATCAAATTATTAATCTTTTTTTATGGACCAAAATAACTCCTTTATACCGATTTAGTGCCAAAGAATAAAATCATAAAATTTAGACTTGGTAGGTGGCGCTCCGTTTCAAAGTACAAAATGACGTCTGCCCGGCCAGGTAGCGTACGTAAAAGCGCTATATATGCGTAGATGTTAAAATATGTATATAGCGTTTTCTTTATTGAAATAGTGTTGAAGTTATATTTTTAGGAAATTATTCTAGGAACAATAGCATTAAAAAATAAAATTGTAAATGAATAATTATAATTAAAGAAGGTGAAAATATTTTTTTGAATGGAATTTTGTATATCGTCACAAAAAATAATAATGTGTTCTTTTATTTATTTAAATGTGTAGTGTTTTTGACATACTTTTAAACATAACTCTAGCAGAAAAATAAAGATGTGAAGTATAAGATTCCTCGACAATTTTTTATAATTATTTTTCGAAAAAAATTACCTTTTTTAAGCTAAAAAATGACTAAACGACTTTTGTTGCAGTTTCATGTCAAAACCTTTAGTCGCGTGAAATATAAGCCCCGTGACGTCACGATGCTTCTCAAAAAAAATATAGTGAAACAGGTTCTATCTCTTTCTCAGATTTAAAATATAAAAGCCCATCTGAATATTCAGTGTTATTTTGTAGTGACAAATGAAGATTACTTGAAAGGGGCCCTCCACATCATTACTTGAAATGGGCCATCTATTAGTATTTATGATCCGTGTGGTGAATTTCGACGTCACGTGTTTTGATCAGCTTACAGTTTGTGTTTTGGTGTTCAGACGCGAATTTGAAAACAAAATATTATTTTTGACTTCAGTTATAAAACAAAAAAATGTTTATACTCAATTTCTTGCATTAAAAATCTTTAATAATTATGTGAGTATCGCCATACAACAAATTCCTTATCGCCATACAACAAATTCCTTAAATTAATCGGTAGAAGTTAATCTAGTGGGTCAAATATTAATGCGAGTGAATTGTTTCGATCGGTATAAAAAATCAGTTATAGGGTATTTGGTATCGGAAAATATCTGATTAATATATCGTCCTTTGATTAAGTAAAATTATAATTATTTTTAATCAATGGACCATATATTAATCAAATATTTTTAAATATGTTGCATATACCCTATTAGTTATTTTTTATTCCAATCGAAAAATTTCAATCGTATTAATATTTGACTCACTAGATTAACTTTTACCGATAAATTTAAGAAATTTGATGTATGAGACAAATATTCAAAATTCATGGTGACATTGTTTATTATAATAACTAGAAGTATATTAAGGAAAAATACCCCAAAAAAGAGCGTTTATGGTTTTATGCAAATAATTTGATTTGATTAAATTAAGAAGAGGTGGTAAGAGATTTTTTACTGTTTCTTAATTGATGTTAGTATTTTAAGTTTTTAATTTAACAATTTATGATGTATCTTGCTATAAAGTAAAAATAACAGTTTGTATAGCACAAATATTTTTGGCGTATGGCCCTTTACTTGACAAAATATAGCTCAATTCAATAAGTTTAATTCAATTAATTGAATTTATACTTGTCTTTATACATACTTATATATATATATATATATATATATATATATATATATATATATATATATATATATATATATATGTGTGTATAACAATTACTTTACCTTACGTTTTGTGCATATTCGATTAAATTATCATTAGTTTTTTGAAAGTTTAATATAAATTTATTATTTTTTGTGTATTATATATAAGAATACACATAAAATACCAAATTAAATATGAATGTTTTTCATCGATTACTTAAGTAGAAAAAAAAAGAAAACCTAAGCTCGTTATATAATGAAATATCACAGATGGCTAGAATTACGTTTACCGACACAAAGATATGTTTTTCCAGAACATATGGGCATAAAGTAAAAGCAACATGTTCGATAAATCAATTTCAAGTGACAAAAGAATTACCTAGGGTATTAACGTTCTTATTTTCACTGCTCTGAGGTGAAAATTGGGATTTAGAATTTTCCATTACAGACTGAAGCTATAATTTTTCCAGTTGTAGCGTAAGATTTTTCTGAACTTACATTATCCTTTTTATCTCCATTCAGAACTAATTGCAAGATATTTCGACTACGCATTGAGCTTATCAAAGATGCTTAATAACAAGGTCATTTTAGGATTCCGTACCACAAAAACCAATAAAGAGAGCGATCTTATAAACCTGTCCATTCGTCAGTTCATCTGTTTTTATTGAAAAATGAATTATTTAATTCAATACAAAATCTAGTGCAAGAAATTACGATAGATAATTTTATATACACACCCACACGCACAAAATATATATATATATTTATATATATATATATATATATATATATATATATATATATATATATATATTTAAGATATTGATATTCATAAAATATCCATGTAATTTTTTTCATAAATTTATATATGATAGTCCTTAAAATTTAACTAAAATTTATGATCTATGCGAACTACTAAGATCGGAATATCTAAATTTCATATTTTTAGGTATTCATGATATGTTTACGTCTATGAAAAATATACTAGGCAAAATATTTGCTTTCAGCAAATATTAACAATTAGACGTCGTTTAATATTTCTAAATATTGAATGTACTTGGCGTTAATTTTGTAGACATTCATTATTCACAATAAAGTAAAACTACGTGATGTAGTATTATTTTTACTTTCTTTAAGTTCTTTACAACGACCTACGTTTTGTTGTATTACAAAATCTTCAGGTGGGCTATTAGCAAAGATATATACACTTTGCTAATAGCTCATCTGAAGATGTAATATAACGAAACCTAGGTCGTGGTAAAGAACTTAAAGAAAGTGGAAATAATATTACATCACGTAGTTTCATTTAATCGTGTATTTCTAAATAGTTCAAGAGATTATGTATGTCCTCAATTATGTATGTCAAGTTATTCAAACCTACGAGTAAGTTGATGTGGCTTGTATCATTTGATGGGTTATTTTTAAATAATGATAACCGGAATCGCAAAATGCAAAAAAAAATTCTTCATCTCAACTAATTATTTAAAGTACACTTTTTGTTTCTATACTGCGGTAGTTTACGCGTTTGAATGTATGTTTCAATATACATATATATATATATATATATATATATATATATGTATATATATATGTATATATATATGTATATATATATATATATATATATATATATATATATATATATATATATACATCATGAAGAATGTTACATGTCTCGGAAGATCTTCATATTAACAAGATGAGCGGAATATAAATATAAAATCCTTTAATTTAAGAGAAATATCGTTCTGATATGTACAAAATATACTGCTCATGTATTGTATGTATTATTGTTTAATATTAAGAATTCAATTAATATGGAATAGTGACGTTTATTTTCATATATAGGTATTATAGAATAAGCAATTTTGCTAGTAATTAATTAAACAGTTTTACTTTTCTTTAGATACAAAAAAAGTGAAATTCCATAAAACTGACGCAGAGAAGGCAGTATAATTATTATGCTAATTCGTGATACATTTTATCGTATCACATGCGTTGCTACATAATGTCTCCGCAGTTTCTGTACTAGCTACTGAAAGCTAATGCATATTTAGTAATAAAAATATTTCACCCTTTATTAGGGAATCTGGGATATGAAATATTTGGCCAAAACACATCGCATGTAAAGCAATATTTAACTTTTTTTCCTAACCAATATTTATATCATTACACCCATTTTTATTTTAACTTCGTACAATGTAAAAGTAAGAGGGAGGGGATAAAGAGGTAGACTAGATAGTATTACATAGAATAAAAAAATGTAAAATGTCATTTAAAAGTCAGAATATCACTTTCAAGACAAAGTTTTTTTGCAGTGTTTTGGATAGTTATGAATAGTTAGAATGTTTATGCAAATACATCCGGAATTTGGATTGTAAAATAACTAATTGCAACTAAATTTAATAATAGTCCTGAAAAATTAAAAATTAATTGTTATTTTGGTTTGGTATGCAATTTAATAATTCCTAAGGAGCACGGCAGTGATTTCTGAAACTTAACAATTGTATTTAGGACATCACTAAATTTGTTTTTCATTAAGAGTTTTGTGTTTTGTTACTATTGAATATTGGAACAAATAGTAAATATTAAATGTTGTTTATTTTTAATTAGGATTTATAATATAGGACCATATTTAATAATTGAATCCATACCTATATAATTTATCGGTAGTTAAAAGATTTGAGGTGGAAATTGCAACGAAGAATGCTGCAGTTTATTATGCTACCTTGCAAGGTAATTGATAAAAAATTGTATATTACACCGTTTTACACTACTACGGTTAAAGAAGATTTTTTCAAAACAATTATGAGTTTTTTTGTAAAAAAAAATAATTTATAAGCATCCACTCTTAAAACATCAACTTGAAATTACATTAAAATATACCGAGCATTTCTCAATGTTAATAAATGCATATATAAGAAAATTGTAAGTATACAAGGTCGAATTCCATTTTTAAAGTTTAACGCTTCGTCTCATGAAATAATCTAGGTAAACACCTTGCAGATGAGTTTATATTAATCTAGATATTCTTTATTGCATATTGCGCAGTAAGCAGTGCATTCAATCTTACTTCATAACGTAAATAATCTTAATCTTACTTCAATTCTTACGGCTACCAAACGTGATATCGAAATATCAAACGCTTCCGCAATGTGTGTTCATAATTATTAAATTAAATCTGGTTTATTGCTTGGAAAGTTGTTACGTACTGACTTTTTATTTACTGACTTTATATTTATATACACACATTTCATGAAATAAATTGAACTTACCTTATGAAAAATATGTTTTATCTTACTTTATGAATAATATGTATAAATATCTTTAGTAGGTTTACTAAAATTATGTAGAAGCGATGTTTTATTTATATACAGCTTTATTAATTAGGAAAATTTTTCCAACTAAGAACTATAAAGTTTAAAAATAGCTTTATCTCAATAGCCTATTATTAAGTAACTTTTGTAACCTAATTTAACATATTTTTAACTGGCTACGGACTAATTCAGGTATACACTTGCTTTAACTATTTGTATTCTTGAAACTAAAATAAGTTATATTGTAAAATTTGTCTTCATTTTGTTCAATAGTAGTAAGATTATTATACAAAAACCTGTTAAATATGAATAGAACTCTGACTAAAAGTTTTCAGACACATTTAAATACTTATGAAAATTAAGTTAAGAAACATAGTGTTTCTAGTATGAGTGTATTATTTTTTTAAATTATATAAATATATCAACGGATCAGAATATCTTTCAAAGGCAAGAAATTATTGTAAACTCATTGCTGTAGAATTTCAGAAAACTCTAAAATAAACTTTTAATAATGCTGATCTTTCCTAATTTTGATTTAAGCAGGTTCGGGACTGAGGGATGGAGAGGGGAAGGAGATATTTATTGTAAATATCTTTGACAAATTGTCTAAAGCTTTCGCTTGCAAAATTTACGAAAAATAATGTTGGAAAATTTTCGACTTATTCTTTTAAATAATGTCTTAAGCAATTTGTGAGATAAAAAAAATGTATACTTCGTTGCCTCTTCAAAAATTTTAATAGAAATAATTCCTAGTGCTAAGTATGCAGGTTATTGCAATATATTACTGTTTAAAATGTCTAAGACATGCATTTTCTTAGAAACAGGTGACAGGCAGATGACAGGCTAAGACAGACTTTTGAGGCAAAATACAAATAAAGTCCCTTTATTCATATTAAGGTCTTTGTTAAAAAAAAATTCTGCACCGGTGAATTGATAATGTCAATGTCGTATTGTCTTACATCATTATACATTTTTCCCAACAGAAAGACAAAACAGAGCAAGATAAAATTTTATAAAACTGTAGGGTTACTAGTTATAAAATTAAAATTCATAAAAATTAAGAAATTTTATTTTCTGTCAAATCAGAATTTCATAGAGAATGAGGAAAGCAAAAAAGAAAAAATAAAGGTAAAGCCTTTCACATTATTTCTTTCATTCAAATCTACCTTAGAAATAAATATAATCTGACAATAAACTCTTCGTGAACTCGAATCAACTTTTCACTGCTGTGACTTAATTGGAAATTTAACCCAAAATTTGCTTTTTCAGTTACTTTGCCTTTTACTAAGTGCACAGAGCTAAATAAAGTAATGCCGGTGTATGAAATTTAGAAATTAAGTGAACTAATAACAAAAAGCACAACCGTGGTTACTGTTAATGTTTAATTAAATGTTACTGAAATTGATTAATTTTAGTAATATGTTTTAACATTAAAATTTGGTAATTTTTTTTGCAGTTATTTAAAACATTAACCGATTGGCATGTAGATAAATAGTATATAAAGAGGAGTATAATTCTTATTTGGTCTTAGATTTAATAATATTAAATTTTGAAAATCGACAAGTTTAGAGTTTTAATTTAAATGGTATAAAAGTTAATTTATAAGTATTAAATCCACGACGTCTAAAGTTACCATTTGTAATTTCAGCGTTAAATTAATTTTTAATGTTATTAAAGTGCTCGAAGTTCATTATATTTTAACAGAAGAATTAAATATTTTAATAGTAGAGACTTTTTATAAGTGATACTTTTTACATTGAAATTGGAATATTTTTAATATTAAGCAACGTTTTAATTTTTACATAAGTTTTGTTTTGGCCATTACTAGTGCTTAAAATAAAGAGCTAAACATTTGAAATAATATTTATAAAATATTATAATTTTTCTTTAAATATTTCCTTAAAATTTTTAAATATTTCTATTTTCCAATTCACAGTTGGTACAAAAGTAATGTGTATTTAAGATATCAAAGTGTTTTATTTGATGGAACATGAAAGAAATTGTGCTTAATTGATATACCAGAGTAAAAGATCCGTTAGTAACTTCCACTTAATTGAATACATTGTTTATTGTATTTTTTATACGTATGTATAATTATGTCTCGGGAGAAACAAATATCATACGTAACTTTGCGCCATTCATCTCTTCTCGCCGAGTGAACGATACATTTAATTTTACTTGTACCTTTAATTACTGTTATTTATTTGTCTGATACACTCGATTTAATAAAAACAGACTAATTTTATTTCACCGTATTATTCCACTTAACTGCAAGCGAAATAATATTTAATTATAGAAGAAAGTCTATTACGTAAGGAGATGCTTTACATTTTATTAAATTTAATTAATGTAATTAAAAAAGAAGTGAAAGACTTGAAAAATTTAAAATTTTAGAAATACCGCAATTAATGAAGATTTATGGTAAATAATTTGTAAAATGTATATAACTTCTTAATAAAGCACTTTTTCCTAACTGTGATATTTATTTAGTTTAATACATTAAAAAGACCAACGAAAACAAAATAGTTTGATTGGCTAGGATTCCATAATGTCGAGTATATCATGTAACTTTAATTACTAAAAAGAAACATTAGGTACTAAGTTCAGAAACTCGTTTTATCAAGCTCATGATTATTTTTTAAAATATACATTTCTAAGTACCAATCACTTAAATAAAATTTTTGCTCTACTCTCTTGATAAATATATTTACTTCCAAGTAATAATCAGGATAAGATAAAATAAAAAACCATTTTACCCATTCAAAAGTACGCAAAAAACTATTGTTGTTTTATTATTCAGAACAACCTCGGAAACTTTGAAATGTAAAATGTTGAAAAAGTAGTTTCAGATTTCATAAAAGCCTTTCAAATTGTTTTCTATACCATGGTTCTCTATGTGAAATTTTTGTGATCTCCTAAACCTTGACCGCCATAAACTTACGAGAAACATAATTGTATTTTGCCCTTTGTATATGCGTTTAACTAAGTTTTCCTAACGCAACACGTATATATGCGTTTAGTTAAGTTTCATAACTATGTCAAATTAAACTTGACACGGGTGTTGAATTAAAAAATATAAATTATAACTGATATGCAAATGACCAAAAAGAGGATTTTGCAACAAATTCCTTTTTTTCGTTTTTATATTTCCATTCTCCAAAACCAAAACTTTTGAGATATTCATAAAATCCGTATCTCCATCTAACTAATCATAACCATCTTTATTAGAATCCGATTTATCAGAGTCTAATGAAATACTAGATTTTTATAAATTTCACTTTAAGAAGCGACTACTAAGAATTTAAAACGATTGGTTTTGGAATTTAAAGGTATTTCACCTTCTGTAAAATTCCAATGAATAAATTCCTCAAACTGTCCACAAAAATGTATTTCCTCCCTTAGTACCTGAGACTGCTAAAATAAAAATGTGACAAGGTAAACCTTATTGTGAGAAATTTGCCTTAAAGTAACTATTGAAATTATCCAAATTTCATACTTTTTGAGATATTAATAAGATTAATATTTGGATATAGTAACTTTAAAAGTTTATGATAAATGTTTATGATCAATTACAAAGCTATAATAATTTTTAGCGTAACTGGAAAGAAAAAAACCCTAGAACGACTATAGTAAATACTATAGAGAAACTTAGTAAAGGGTCTAAGAGACGGCTATACTAGTAAAGAAAATAATTTCAAAACACGACTCAACTTACACATATTGAAAAGAAATATTTTATATATTTTGTGTTTATTGAGATTTATGATTTCTTAATTCTCTTCCTTGCTTCTATACATAGTGATACAACGCAATATTAAAATGTTTAAACATCTTAATCGAAAGTTTTGTTTCTCTTATTTTCCGAATTCCTTTTAATTTTGATGGCCCTGAATTTTATTTTGTATTACACAGTCCCATAGATGAATAACAGAAGCTTGCATGTATTATGCTAATTTAATTTGATAAAATATTACATAAGGAAATAATCAAGAGCATGAGCAATAAGTTACGAATGTAGGTTTGGGGAATTATTAAATTAGAAATATGTCCGAAAATCTAATGCCTTTTTCGCAACCAGATATAAAGGGGCGTGTATATCTGTAGGCTATTTTCCTCGTACGACCCTTGATTCTCTCCAGTATTGGTTGAGAATTTACATCTGTTCGGATGTATCCATTTGTCTTTATTGAGGCAGCCTTAAAGATTAGATTCACTAGGTCAAGGTTCAGCATCGACTAACTTGGGAGATTCCGATGAATATAAATCAGTGAAAGGTTAAACCTTCAGAGCTTAACTTAAAATATTTTTTTCAGCGGAAGACTAATTGTTTTATTCACTCATAATTTAAACGAAGCTACGTCTGAAACTGCTTTTGTACGACCCTAATATTAAATAGTTCCCTTTACTAGTCAGAAATCGGAGAAGAAATAAATAAAATAAATGATTGCATTTTGTCATCTTTTTATTAAAAACATCTCAACATATCTTTGATGGAATGTATGGGTTAAAAGTTGCTAACGAGAGATGAACAGTTTCACAAATTGTTTCGTATAGAAATTGAATTCTGGTGTATATTTTGCGAATAAGGTGACAATAATTTCATGCGCTAAAATCCACCCAGATCAGATGGATCTGTATTTTATGGATTTATACAAAATTTGTGTATTGTGCAGGTTATATCCTGTTCCTGCATGAAAATAATTTTTTGTCTATGATAACATTTGTATAGGTAGATACACATTGAGAAGCTTTGCATCGACATTTAGTAACGACCGCATCTCACGTATCTGAGCTGCTTTATATTCATTCAAACGCTGTGTTCTCCTTTTAGCCTCGTTGATGCAAAGGAATCATAAGACGTTGCAACATTTTTAGCACAATGTAGTTAAAATGAATTTATTTTGAATATATAAACTGTGTAATGATAGCTGCCTCAGTAAAATAATAATATTCCTATTAAAATAAAATTTCCGTAATAGCAAAAAAAAAAATTCAATTCAGAAAGTAAGTTTCATATTTTAATAATGTTAAATATATTCAACAATGTGATTTTTTACTTGATTCTTCAAAAATTTTGCTTATACTATATCAGTTGTCTTGATAACAAAATTAACGGTTTATATTATTCAAAGAAGCTTTGTTTCATTTTCATATAAATGAGAGTCACACAATAGCAGGTGTTTGGATAACGACTAAAATAATTTATGTATATTTATTAAGTAAATATTACTAAATAAATTTCGATGGAGTATATGTCTTTATGTCGCATAACATTTTGAAAAGAGTGCGAAGCATGTTTGGTTAAAATATTTGTCCACGAATGATAAGTAAATTTATAAGCATCAGAAAAATATCTTACAGAGTACATAATAAACTTTTCAAACTGTCAATTTCCCATTAGTAGTAAACAAAGAACAACTGTTAGATACAAAGAGAAACAAAATTACATCCCTTACTCACTTCACTAGCAATCGTAGTTAAGACAAGGTAACCACAATCTAAATAATAAATTATGATATTAAAAATATGTTTTTAAGCATAAATACTACAATACTGGTTATAAGTGTTTTAAACATGACTATTAATCTTTATTGAGAAAATATTTTCAAATTGTACATTGGGGCTAAATTTTGAATAGTAAATAGAATAACTTGGCATTAAATATTACAAATATTTTTTTTACTTACGGGATGATTCTACTCCAGAAACAAAAATTAACGTAACCTATGGTATATTTTTTCAAATTAAATAACTATATATTTCAGTTCTACTAATTAGAAATATATTGGTTTCAGGATTTTATTTACATGTTTAAGATAGAGTAAGAGTTCAAATTTCAGATGAAGATAGAAGAACAGGTTGAGGAAGATGTTTAAATTTATGGATATGGAAAATAGTTTTAATTAGTACGTAGTTAGCATTGGAAAATCGAAAACATATTTTTGAGGAATCTCTTTTACATTTTCATAATGAGTTTATTGACTTTGAATATGTTTCTCCAGTAAAAAAGTTATGTTAACTTGCAACCAAATTGCTTTGAGGAGGCCAAGACTCTAATAGCTATAAATGCAAAACTTAAAGCGCTGCTAAAAGTCTCAGTGTCAAACTAGAAATAATTAATTTGTCTATGTATTTTTTTTCTTGATAAGTTTAAGGCATTTTCTTCAGCACTAACTAGTTTAGAAACCAAAATTGATTACTACTGATAAACTAATATTACTTTGCTGATGTTTTGCAGGACTGGGTTGAAGCTCAGTCATCATAAATAACTTTTTAATTATATCCGATTATCGATTAAACACATTGTAAAATGATATGGATACCCTATTAATCCCAGTTTTTTGACGCTTATAACGTTATCCGTAAAATATTCAAGAAACAAATGTTTCGGAGACTCCTACAAAAATCTCGTAATCTGACGTCCCCCCATATTGCATTTAACTTATATAATAAAGTGGCATATTTATAAACTATTTAAAATAAATCTTCGATTCATTAAAACAGTGTTTCACTTCGTGTTAACACTGTTAATGATACGACCGTTTATGTCTTTGTATTTATTTTTTACCGTTTAAATTACGCTTTTTTCAGCAGAAATTTTTAAAAATCCTATCAATTTATGATAAGCTAAACGAAATACGATCGGGACCATCAAGTCGACCACGCGACGATTGCAGATATCGTTAGTCGCCAGAAATCATTACAAGCGGCGATTATCTTGGCATGGTACAAATTACGATTTATGATTCGCTTATATCGATTGCGCTCTGCCTGGTATTTCCTACTAAGGGAAATAAAATTATGTCTCGGAAGCGATACGGTATGTATTTCTTCGAATCGAAAAATAAATTATCTCTCGTATGCTTTGAAGCGGTTTATGATACAAGTTATCACATGGACAGTTTCACATTTTTGTTTACATATTTTGTTTTTCTACGATTTATGATTCGCCAATATCGATTGCGCTCCGTCTGGTAATTCCTTCGAAGGAAAATAAAATTGTCTCGGAAGCGACATAATGTTATTCAACTCTTCGAATTGAGAAGTAATTTCTCTGTCATTTACTTTGAAGCGGTTTATGATACAAGTTATCACGTTTTCATGTATTTCACAACAACAGTTTCATATATTTGTTTACATATTTTGTTTTCCTATATTTTGTAATTAAAAACCCTTAAATAAAATTTGATAATATTTGATATCTGAGACAGAATATATTTTATATACCGATGCATATGATAAAAATAGTGCTTGAAATTTTTGAAGAAATATAAAAAAAAATGGCCAAACACTGTGGAAATCGCACTAGGAGGGTTCCGTATATAGTTAAGCATTTATAAACATTTAATGGTACATAATATTCCTATTAAACTATTAACAAAATTTTAATTTTTTAGAACGAAATAATATTGTCTACTATATCTTTCACAGCCAAGATTAACACTTTTTTGAGAACCGGTTGTCAATCTGCACAATGTCAATGTTATTATGTGGGTTTCACAGTTAATTTTATTAGCAGATTTCTGTACTGCAACTCGATCTTCTATAATATTATTATATTTAAGTAAATAACTAATATTATATAATTTGAATAAATTGATTTATTGGCTACGAAAATTTTTTTTAAAATTTGTTTATGGTTACTTCTGTAAAGCC
Organism: Druceiella hillmani; assembly: GCA_039881145.1. Taxonomy (NCBI): domain Eukaryota; kingdom Metazoa; phylum Arthropoda; class Insecta; order Lepidoptera; family Hepialidae; genus Druceiella; species Druceiella hillmani. The sequence continues at coordinate 7,068,106 of JAYKKI010000100.1, forward strand.
AGCCATTCACGAGAGTTGGGTTCATTTGTAATTTAACTGTACTGACATTGTATAAATCACAGATACGGAATTTAATTTTTTATTTTGTTTCGACATATACATGAATCCAAACGCTCTGGAGATGAAAATATGGATGCTTTTTAGAGGAATAGCAAAAAACAAATTGCATTGCGAAACATACTAATCCACCGCTTTCGTAAATTGCAATTACACATAAAATTGGATCAATACGTTAATGTTAGTCACCAATTGTAGCAAAGAGAAAGTCCAACTCTATCAAAAATTAAAGTGTGAACCTCTATTATGTGTTGAATATTGTAAGCATAATGCTAACTATTACTTAGTGTTACTATTTTTGAATTTTTCTATTCCTTGATATTATTCCTACGTTGACTCGACCAAACTTGATCGAACAAAATCTTAATTGATTATTTCAAGGTAAAACGCGTTACTCTACCTAGTATATAAAAATGTTTCTGTCTCCTTTTATTTTAACCTTTTATTTATTTTCAGAATTTTAAACTTTAAATTGACAAAATTTAAGTCATAATATCCCTTATATATCCATTTCCCTATGCGACTTAATTTTTTTGAGCAATCGCAAAATTTGAAATTTAGCATGGCAATAAATTTGATACAGTTCAATATACCCACGCCGCTTTTTGCAGAAACTGTTTGATTCATTAACTGAGAATTTGGCAGAGCCTAATTTAATTTAGGAATTTATTTAATTGCAAATAATTTTTAATAATTAGTTCAGTTGAAAGTGTAAGTTTCTAGATAACGAAGTAATTTTGGTCTTCAAATTTCATCTAAGGTAGTTCGAGAGATATTTGTAACATTATCCTCCAAACATACGTCACCCATACTTTCATTGCCAAAAATGCTGAATTAAAAGTAAGAAAAGAAAACAGGTTTACTAGAAGTTTTCCTAAATTTAATGCAAAGACTGTAGCAATAGTTGCTAACTTTATAAATTTTGAAAAATTTGCGATACCTTTATGTCTGTAAATGGTACACTAGGCAAATTATTTTCATGATGAAAAATAATATATGTTAATTTAGAGAAAAAATTATGTATATTTAAATGTCTGTATGTGTGGAAATCTCATAGTTCTAGTCCATTCGTACTTAGCAGATACTAATCTTGTACTTTAATAGTAAACTGATCTGATCTATTGTTTTGATAAAAACTGTTGCGGTGTGATAAAAACTGTTGTGAAATGAAAACGGAATGTTAAGTAAATAGTCAATTTTCATTTTGAATGTCTCTTTAAATTTTTGCAAGCCGAAATACTCTAAACATTACGTCTTCGAGATCCCTTGAATATTAGAGACTTCGTAAAACCTAAGACATTACGTCTTCGGGGCCCACTTTTCATAGATTGAATTGTGGATAATTCAGGCAGAATTCGCTAAGATAAATTTAATTTTTTAAACTATTATGGTTAATTATATAGTAAATTATAATTAACCATATCACCATATGGTAAATTATATAGAAAATTCAACAAAAATCTTTGTATGATACCGTTTTCACGTAAATGTTATCGAAATATAGAACGAAGAATAAAGTTTAGATTATTAATCAATTATCAAAAGACACGTATTTATTTTATTCGATTTCATCTGAATCGATTTTTTTAAATATTTAACAGTAAAAATATTATAAAAAATTTTCAATGAAATTAAATAAAAAATTAATAAAAAAATATAATGAAATTAAAGTTCGAAAAAACTAAGACAATAGGCTTTTGTAGCAATATAAACTAAAAGTAAAACAAATATTTAAAAAGTCACTGATGATAAAAAAAATTAAACTTAATGTGAAAAAGCAGGGATGGTTCTCGACTGGGATTTTCATAATAACTCTATCTCAACAAGATCTAGTGATAAAAGTATTTCGAATAACTCTTCTTTTAAGCACCAATATTTGTTTAATATTAAAATAAATCCTAGGTACATAAATTTTTAGTCTCATGATTAGAAAAAAACCATTTTTATTTAATAAATGGACAACATAAAATTTTTTTAATTATTATGTTGTCTATTTTCTTACAATGTTCTCTTATTTCTTTTTAACTATAGTTTTTTGGTACGTATGGAAAAATATGACATAATTTGGACACCTGAAAAAAGGTAAAAATTTAATGGGAAATTTCCAATACCTCCATATATAAATTAAAGTGAAGTCAAGAAAAGCGTTTTAAAAATTCGGCTTCTTCGAACCAACGTTAAATGTATTACGACAAAGATATTAACAAACCAATTATTAATATTCATCAGAAAATTGTTGCCCCAGATAGCACAAGCGCTAATTTTTACCTTTTCCAAACAAACAAAATTTTGCCTAACATATATAAATTTTCTTTAAAAATAATTGATCATAAGGAGTAATAATTGTGCACGTGACCTGCACAAGTGCAAGTCACGGGCACGTAAGTTTTTTTATATCCATTTAATCAAATTACTCGCTTCTAAAAATTTTTATTTCCTTTTAAAAAGATTGCCTGAAGTGCGTTGTATACCTACGTAAGAAGTGCATTTTATGCATACACGTAAGACATCTCTGGACTCATAAGAGACATTATGATATAACTGGTGCAGAATTATGTTTTACGGGAGAAGTGAGCCGATAAAAAAAAAATTATTTGTAAAGCCAATCATAATGGTCTACTTATGAAATCAAGTCTTGTGCTATAATTTATCTATCCGTTTAAGCAAGCATATAAGTGACTTGCACATCACTAATGTCATCGACGCGTCCTTCTGGACGTCTTATCATAACTTCATGGACAATATTTCCATAATCAAAAGTTTTCATTTTAAACTACTTTTACTGAAACTAAGAATATTGTCCAGTTTATGTTTTAGAAATTACTATAATTTAACATTGTACGTAACAAACTTCGATAAATTTGATTTAGAAAAATTGCTGTCTACTTCGTAATTATTATTTATTACATTGCCTGTGATTGAAAAAGTATTAACTGACGACCCAATGGTATAAAATATTTTAGACAACTGTTGGTGGAAAATATAAGAAAAAATTTATATTTTATGAAATACATTTTCTAGATAACCTTTTTACCAAAATATAATTAAATTCGTATCTACTCAGCTTACTGTGAAAAATTTAATTCTTTTCATTTCCCAATTCTAAAAGATTTTCAAAATTAATATAATATGAATGACAATTCTGAACTTTGAATAAGTTTAAGGAGTTAAACATACGACTAGAAATAAAATCTTGCTTTTTAAGAAAAAGGAAAGGAAAACCCACCACGGATGTAGTGGTTGTAATTGAAAAACGAATAAATCATTTTTTTGAAGACTCCCGACTAAAACTCAAGAAAATCCGTCGGGGCTCCCATTGTCCTTTCCGTTCCCAATATGAATTTAGCATTTAAACGTAAACATTGTAGCAGTATAGAAAAGCTATTTGCGCACCTAAGAGTAATCAATTAGTCACGAACTGATTTTCTTACTTTCTTTTAGTCGGTGCGTTTTAAAAAAAATATTTAATCGTTTTCGTCATGGGTTTTTCTAAATGTTTAATTCTACTTATTATTTTATATTTTTCCGCTTAAAACGTTTATGCAGAAATCCGTGTTTAAATCCGTCAACCCATTTTTAATATAAATGGGAACATTGGATTGCAACCACAAATAAACAAACAACAACCACTCACCCTAAATGCTATATGCCCCTCCTCCGTTCCATCGAGGGTAAAAATATCGAAACAAATTTATGGCACTGAGTTACAATTATATTTATTAAAGTTTTTTCCCTTCTATTCTTTAAGTAATTCATCGATGCCAACCAAAATCGTAATATTTGGAATGCATAAAATACATTTAGAAATAATTTTGAAAATTACATTTATTTAAAAACATACCGATTGACTTTCTTTTCTTATAAGAAAAACTAAAAAGCTGTTTTTATTTCACAATTTCAATACTCAACTCAATTTCAATACTCAACCCGATTTCAACTCTAGTATCTCTATACAAAATATAGCTGAAAAAATCAAAACTGAAACTTCGTAAATAATATTTAGAGCAAATCAACATACACTGATATATTAAAAGCAAGTGTTGCTTTATTAAAAGTAAACGAATGAAGAATTATATGGAAATTATATTTGACATGTTGAAATTCACAATAAATTTTTATTGTCAAAGTATGATAAACTGGACGTTTTTACTGAAGTGGAAAATCTAACGGAAACTTTGAATGAAACTTGTTACGATTTGACTCCACATAACTTAAAGAATCGTTACGTATGCAACAATTTTAAGTACTTTGATTGGTGTTTCATAATATTGTTCTAAGTCGGTGTGGGACTGTAGTCTCCATACTGTAATAGACACGTTAGTTCTCAGATTACCGACAATAATATAAAATTGAACTGTGTACTAAATAAATAATTTAAAACAGCAAATACTTATATTTATATTTGGCATTCTAACTTTAGTAATGTTTCATGATTCAAAATTCCACTACTCAAGTGATAGTTGTTGTTACAGATATCTCCGAACCGAACGATTTCCGTTATCGTCATCTGTGCGTTAAATCAATTATTTGATTACATTTAATCGCAAAATGAGTAAGTTAAGTAACGGATCCTTTATATTTTACATTCAACCTTCGTCGGTGCTGCACATTGCGTTATTGACTGGGAGGTTGAGGTCATGTGTTTTCATTACTATAGATCTTACGATCGTAATTTAAAATGTTTAGAAAGAGTTGTTTATTTTGTTTTTTTTTAATCGACGTAGCAAAAATAGATCTTTCTCAAATAGATCAGATTTGTGTGTATGTTACCTCATATTTTTGCCCTTAACCAACAAGTTTTGTTGATATCTTTTTTAGAAGTGTATTCCCTCAAAATGACACCATAATCATTTAATTATAATTTGAATATTTAAATTGAAGACACTTTATAAAATGCCTCAACAAAGAATAGCACAGGCATCGATCGAATTTTGACTATAGAGGTCAAATTGTAATATAACAATAAAATCTTTAAAACTTGGCAGGACCAAGGGCAGTAGAAGTGTGTGCCCTTTATCAAAATCAAAGCCTAATGTTGGAGCCTAAAAGTGATGACAAAAACTCTTCAGCGATGAGGAGTAAATTTATCGAGTTTGGACTCGTTCGATTTGTCCTCACTTAAGAAGAATACAGCAAAGCACATAGATAAGGTGTAGGTAAGTAATAAGTAAGTCGAGTACTTACATAGGCATGAAGCAACTAAGATAATAACAGCAAGGTAGATAAAGAAACATGTTTATACAGGTATAAATAAAGATGAAAAGCAATTCGGATATTAATGGACGTAGATGGAATGGACGTAGATGGATGGACTTAGATGGAAGTAGAAAGTGTATACTCGCATATATAGGCAATAAATACCATCAACGGTGCAGCTAAGAGAGAATATTATGTACATTCGAATGTCTATGCATACCTGTAAGTATGCATGTACACAGGCATCTGTAAGGTGGCTAATATAAATACATTTAAATTCATTAAATTCTTGAAAATATATGTTTTGGTTTTAGTAAACGAGATACTATTGAGTTTTCCTAAAAATAGTTGATGCCAAGTAATATAATGCACTCATCTCTGTTTGCGTGTGTGCATATACGTGAGAGAGAATGAGAAACGTCAACTTGGCACCGATTCCGAAAATCTCTAGAAGTAATACTGTTTTGTGAATATGTTGTTGTTCGGAGACGAAGTTGTAAATAAATAGTAAAAGTTCCAACTGAGTAGGTACTCGCATTTTTATATGAGCTTTATGAGTTTAATATCATTATATGAGTTTAACATAACATTCGTATGATTATGAAAAAATATTTTAAAAAATTTCAATAAAAAGAATATGTGGCGAAACTAACATGATATTTAATTGAATTACTTCAGAATATTTTTCTAGAATATTTTGAATTAATCTATGTGACGGAATTAATTTTTCTTTTGCCAGATATATAGGCAACCCTACATAACCTTAATTGTATTCTCTTCAAAGTAACGTTACATGTTCCGTCACATAAGCAAGTAAATAAGAAGAATAACAAGAGCAACGATTAGATGAAATAATTAAAGCAAGTAAGAAGAAGAAATATTTGGAAAAATAAAAAAATTATAAAACACTTTAAAAATAAAAAAAACTTTTTTATAAAATGCAAAATTGTAATTTTTTTGAAACTGGTTTTTCATTTGTTGACAACGTAATATTAAGAATCATGTTTGCATTACTATCTTTATTCAGAATCTCTTGATTAATTTGATTTTAAAATTTGTTCTGCACCCTTTACATTTTATAATGTTTATACTCGTTTTGAAATTTTTACACTCTACAAGAATTTCATTGTTGTCTGTTAGAATTCTCATTATTACTCTTATAAACAGAATAATTACATGGGGATTCCTGTATAGTATCCATTTAATAAATTGAATATTATTCAATGACTAGGTAATTTAAAATCGAAATCCATACGCATCAAAACACCGTGAGTTTGCATATCTGTACATTTAAAATATTAGCAAAATAAATTATTGGGGTGATAGAGGATATGTAAGAGAATGCATTAAAATTATTTCTCAAATGTTTGCCTGTATTGAATTCTGTTTTCACAAAAACAGAAAAAAAATCGAAGTAACCTTCAGTTTTTGTTTCATTGCAATCGGTTCATTAACCAGATATGTGAGAGGCACTTAAATCGCATGAGTACAACAACAATATGTCATAGTTGGTTTTCTTATGCACATTACATTTTTGGTTATTGTACCTATTCGAGTTTTCTGAATTTGTTCTTTCGTCACAATTTGTAATTGTTATTCAATTAGTCAGATATTGTATATTGTTATAAAAATTTGGTTGCCACCTAGAGTACGTATTGTATATAATTTGATGTAACGGAACTGTAAGCAATAATAGAAAAAATTATTAATCTGGAAATTTTGATCGTATAATGAAGATTACTTCGCAATCGATAAACTAAAAGGAAAATATGGTATTTGCATATTTCAACACGAAACACACTAATTAAAAATACTTTTTTTTAATTGTTATAATAAGTCATACTACGCATTTAACCATAATATTAATTTAAAAATTATTTCTAATGATATACGCACACGAAGTTCCTGATATAGTTAGTTTTAAATTATGATGTACTTTAATACTGAGGATATTTTTAAGTCAACTATTGACATTTAATAACAAATTAACCGTGTTAATCAAATAAAATAAGTAAGATAAGTAACAATATTATTACAAATAATTGTGAAATATTTCTACTGTTACTTGCATTCCAAGAATTAAATATTTCTGCTGTCACTCCGTAATTATTCCGATTATTTTTATTCCGAAAATTCAAAAATTAAGGCTAGGTTGAAGCACCAAGAAGCGCGAAGCGGAACATTTTATCACTACTACTTTCACAGGTACGCTTCGTGATTATTGTTTGCCGTGTTAAAAAGAATCCTTTATATTAGGTGCTCAAGTTTACTCGTTAGGTTTGTTTATCGTATAAGTAGGACCAGACTTTAAACATGCTGAGATCACGACCAAATTATGATAGTTAAAGTGAAGATTATGGTAATTGAGATAAGATTATGATAATATACATTTAGGATTTTACTTGCATTTTAGGATGAAATTTAAAATAAATAAAAAGTTAAATATTTATATTTAACGAAATCATAATAAAAGGAGAATTAGTTATAATAATAAATCCTTTTAATTAGTTGAAAAATTTCCTATAGGAAAAAAATCATAAATTGGTGTCAAATTACTCAGTACATAGAATACTTTTTTGTAGAGTATGTTTGTTAGGTAAAAAAATAGTGCACATAGTTATAGGTTTTTATCTATCAAAATTGATGAACGTCAAACTAATATGGTGGGATTTGTATTCATACGCCGGTTGTGACACAGGTGGAATTTTATAAAGTTTTTATTGCAAAATGTAAGTAAGTTGAATCATGAAGTCTTAGCAATTAATAGAGAAAATCGTAAACTTAACTAATTTTTATTTCATAATCCCTAAAAATAGGAAAGTGAGGAAAAACTGCGTGCCATAATGAGCTTAATTAATTCCATCGCCTCAGGAGAGTGTGCGTAAAGATTATAGGAAAGATGAGTTAAATTGTCATCCCACATTAGCTAATAGTGAAAATTCTCACATACATGGTTATTTTCAAATAAGTTAAACATCGCAAGTTATTGTAATAAAGTAAAAAACATGACCAGGTAAATACTTAGGCTGGAAAACCCTATCGTGGTAATAGGTACAAACAGCAGTCAGGTTTGGGGTCGCTTGAAAAACATGAACGACTAGAATCACCACCGAATTTAGAAAAAAAATGCGTTACTACAATGTTCTGCATAACAATTTGGCAGTTGCAGATTCGCGTAGCAAAGTTCGTAGTAAAGTTTGTATTTGTTTTAATTTCTACTATGGGAATTAAATCAAAGCTTCATCTCTATGTGGATATAAAGCGATATCTGCGAAAAACTGTAATGTTAATAAGATACATTGTTATTCTAAAGGTAATTTTAAAAAAAACAAGCAAAATTACCTTTATTGTTTCTAGTAACTTTAAATGATTGATAACAATTTTCACAATTTTTAGACAATTTCGAAAATGAAACACTGATTTTCTTATAAATTTCGTAGTTCATCCTTCCCTTAAAAACCTACAGAATACAGAACTATTACATTTATAAATTACGTAAATTACCCCGATTCAGGTAAATAGGATGCAAGTAAAAGCAATACAAAATAAAACAAAATTATTTCTTGAAAACCACGAAAACCATTTACGAGTAATTTTTTCCAAAACTTTATATGGCATTTTGTGTACACTTAATAATTTTTTTCTTTCAAACTAATATACCATATCCGTCTACATACAGATACAGACTACTCCCTATGTCCTTATCATTGGAAGTTATGTCTATTGTCGCCAAACAAGGGAGGCGGTTTGATAAATGCCGTGCATAGTATCATCCACCAGTGACACAACTCCCTCACAGTTTAATTACTCACATCAAATAACTTTGTCAACTAGGTGAAAACGTAGAGATATTCTCTTTTCTACTACTTTATAATTAGACCGCAAAAGTTAATCCTAAATCGAATAAATTCCAATATAAACGTCAACTTATGATAATTCACAGAAAACGGCAATCAAAGTTCTTCATACACAAACGTAACTCTATTCTTTGAAGCATTGCGAAATCAATATAAGCTATTCACCTCTAGCAACTGACAAACCTCAAGCTCCTTTCTATACCCCCTACCGATACATCGACTAGAAACATAGGCTTTATCACAATGATTTTACCCAGCCCAAACTGGCACGACGATGACGAAAAAAATTATCATGACAAAGAAAATTTTTTGTGGTAATTAAAGAGCCCGAGACTACAGTCTCGGGCTTGGCGGGTACTTGGCGGGTCGTAATGTAGCCAATTTCTATAGTTCGATTGCTTCATATAGACTTTTGTGCTATATAGCCCTAATATGTGTAAACTAGGTATTTATTTTATTTGATTTTTATTTTAGTCAAGAGACAGAAGCGGTAGTATGGAAATGGGTCAAAAGTCTTTATGCACAGGCGACAATGTTTTTGGTAAGGGTATTATGTACGCTTTCTTTCATTCAGCAGGATAAGTGGCAGATGTCAGAGTTGTGTTAAATATGTCAGGAAAAACAGAGGTTACAATATATAGGTAAGTTTAAAGGCTTTAATACTTAGGCTATCGCAGTATATAGATTACTAGAGCAATGGGTTTTTATCGCCAGACGGTTGATTTTAACTTCCAAATCACAGGTATTATTAAATAGGGATTCATGATTAGAAGGAAGAGTATTGATTGTCTTTAATGTTTCCGACTTAACAGCTGTATCAAGTAATACGGGGGCTTAGCAAAGAAACAGTCAAAATATTAAAGTCAAGCTGGCAATATACATCAGAATGAGAATTATCAACTCACAGAGTGACAAGGAATTTTCAAACATTGAAAGAAATGAAAGTGGACATGCAATGCTTATTAGCATTTCTATACTATCCACTCTAAATATCTCCTATTGTGCAGGACTGGTTTTTGTTTTACATATCCCTTTGACCAAACGCGCTTAGCTATAACGTTTTCGATGGAGTCATTAAGCCATGGATCTGCCTTTCTTTTAATTTTTGCTCGTTTAGGGGTGCATGCATATTAAACAGCTTGAAGATACGGTTGTTGAATTCAATAACTTTTTGGTCAAGCGTTTTAATTGATTAGCGTTTTAATACATTATCCCAATCTGTGAGTTTGGTACCCTCAAACAAAATTGGAAATTTTAGCAGATGGCTTAGAACTACACAAGGTAGGTAAATAAAAGTCATTATGTGAGAACCCAGGAGCAGGAAGTTGACCATAGAAACATACACTTTTAGAGGAGAATATAATAAAAAGATCAATAAAGGAATGATAATTTACCCGATGGAAGGTAGTAAAGGATGGAAAAATAGCGAGGTTTTTTAAAATGTAATGTCCCAAAACTATTCATTTCTCATACTACTTTTATACAGACAGGTGTTTAAGTCGCCCATATTCACCTTAGGGGAGCAGAAATCGTTAGGAGAGGACCAGGAATGATAGGAATAAATGGAAGATTTGGAAAACATGTCAATATTTAACCAGGATAACAGTAACAAAATTATGAAATTTAAATTAAACAGAGAGAAAAAGTACAATTAAATAAATCCAAATGTACAAAAATGCAAAATAAATAATCTAACAATACATATATATATATATATATATATATATATATATATATATATATATATGTATGTATATATATATATATATATATATATATATATATATATACCTATACATATATGTAGGCATGCTTAAATGCATGGCATTATACACATATATACGCCCACAGACTCACAGGCACGCATGCCTATGATGAGTGTGTGTGTGTATATCCATTTGTGCGTGTGTGAATATCATTACTTGGCATTCATGCCGCTCTTTACAAATATATACACATTTCATAAAGAGTATTTTCAATAACACTTAGCTTCGCACTTTGAAGAGAATAAATATATATTGAAGAGAATAAATATATTATTCAATGATAATGTAAAAGAAATTCTATTAGCAAATGGTCAAAAACTTGACAAGATTCTATCATGGTAAATTAATTTAGACCTTTTGGTATTTAAGTAAAAAAAAGAAGTTGGTAAAAAATTCACAACAATGCTCCCTATACTTAACTGTCAGACGTCAGTTCACCCTTTGATGAGGGTTTGACGTGATTATCCGATCGAATAAGAAACGCTAAGTTCATTATCCCTTCAATAATGGTTAAAATGATGAAAATTTAAATTTTTTTGACGGGTTCGCCATTCATTTTTTGTACATATTTTTATCGTGACTTCGTGGTTTTTTAACTTATGGGTTGTTTTTTATTCAAAATAATTGATTAAGTAAAAAGGGATACTAAATACGTAAATAACATTCAGTACGTGGCTTTAAATTTTATTGGTAAAGCTACATATCTTCGTTAGACATATTATCAGACTTCATTTTTCTTTAACCGGAAACGTTGATAAACAATTTGTGTGCTCAGTGTATCCACCAGCGAGTGGAATAATTAAAAGGAAAGAGAAGAATTTAAATGTGTTAAAATATATTAAGTTGAAAAAAAAATTAAGAAGAAGGAGAAATGATAAAGAAGAAGGAGCGCAACAGGGGATAAAGAAAGGTTTTTTAGTCATTTATGAGGATTAACACTTTTGTTGAAGGGACAAAGCCTATTACATTTTAATCCCAAGGCCTTATTATGCTATATAACAAGCAGTGAAAACAATTGACACACACCAAAAATGACCGATGAATCCAGAAATCTCTCATGTCTTCTTGTCAATGCTGTGAAGTTGTAAGTAGTCATTGTGAACTTTTGGCAACACAAAAGCTCAAAAAATCATTGCTTTTTTGTTGCCGAAAACACACATTCACACAAACACGCTTACCTCTTAGTGGGCAATAATAAAGTTTTAACAATGTCTCACAAAGCTTAGACCAAAAAGTGACCGTGTGAGTTAGACCGTGCTACAACCTACCGTTTCCCTAGATTGAGTAAAATATTTATTAAACTTTTAAGAATAATAAAAGGAATAACATATTATTCATATATTAAATAAATTATTAGGATAACTATTTAAGTTCAAATAAATTGTAAGTGAGGATATTCGGCTGAATACAGAAAAATATATCAAATGTCGAATAGTATCTAATACAGTTACGGATTTCGTTGCAATTCTAAAAATGACTAGACGGCCTAAGGTAAGAATAGGAAAAAAAACTTGTCCGTCTTTCGCTCCCTTTCACTTCGGTTTAGTGGGATCTCAAATAATGTGGCTATTAAAGGTATACCTCAGAAAAAATATTGTGGGTATTACTTCACAATAATCCAAGCATTCATATTTATTACAAATACTAACTACGAAAACTTACTACTCACTAAGAAAATTATGGAGTGAATCATATCTGAATTTCAAATCGATAACATCATAAATTGATATAAGGGACAGAGTATTCATACTCGAAAGTAAGATATGCTGGTTAGCGTATGACTATTTCCTTATTTTTAATCGCAAACTGCGCACAAAGCTCTATTGAAAAACAGCATTAATGTTATATTGTAGCATTTCACAATCTACTATACGTGTAAGAAATACAAAAAAACATTAAATTCTTTTTACATTAACTATTAACACATATTGACAGCATCCTAAACTTTTTTTTAACGATTTGCTCTCAATTGTTTAACATCTTCTTAAATAAACTATGAGCTAAGCAAAATTTTAAAACGTTTATTTTCTTTTCAAATAAAACGGAATACAAAAATTGTGATAAATAACTTAGAATATATAACTTATCAAAGGCTCATTTCGCTTACCTTTGTCAATAAATTATAAGTTTTTAGATGGATATTTTATGACCTAATTTATGATCAAAAATTATCAATTGATTATAAAAATTTATCGTAGAGCAAATATAAATATGTCAACCCTCATTATAAACACAACTTCTTACTTTAAGGTAACTAGTCCAAAACAACTCACCGAGAATAACTTAACAGGAAACACTGTAAACATTGTGGTTCCGTCCGCTCGAATTAAGTAATTTTCTCTTCGAATTCAAATGCCTGCATTGTTACGGGTTAGGCTGAAGTTTCGGTAACAAACTGTTATTTGCCGTACTTCATAGCACTCAAAAACCATAGCAGCTTGAAAGCTAAGAAACACGTAGCTTTTGTGCTGTTACAATTGTTTGCATAAAGTTCAGTATTATTACGTTAAGTAGAATCGTTAGCACTCGATGGGCGGAAAGATTAGTAAAGCAAATTAATTTGCCTCCTTCTCTAATATTGCACTTGGTTGGTACCCCATTTGTTGATTTGATTTCCCTTTGTACAACACAAATAAAACACAAACTGTCTATGTCCTAACTATAATAGAGCAATGTTAAGTACTAAGACATATTCCGTTACGCTGGGTCACAGTTAAAAACGTACGTATAGTAGGTGAAGAACAAGCAATATGAGAGTTTTGTACAATATTTAGGTACATGTAAACATTAAAGGATTACAGTATTTGCATTAAACTCTTTTCAATTATTAATTTTCACAACTTAAATTTATAGCCTGCTATGCTTTTCACAGGCGTAAAAATATGACCCATATATGTATATGTGTATATACATATATAAATAAAAAAAAAATAAAAAATATATATATATATATATATATATATAAATATAAATATATATACATATATATATATATATATATATATATATATATATATATATACATACATATACATACATAGTGCTTAGTATATCTTTCACAGCAATAATAAATACGCATTTTATAATAGGAAGATGTATTTTTAGTTGATTTATATCATTTTTATGGAGCTTCTATGCATTTCTTACAAAGGTAATTTAATAAGTTGGCCGACTATTACCCTACAATTACGAAGTTTGTTGAAATAATGATAAAAACGCTTGACATAAAAGATTATTTAATATTTTTTTTAATTTACATGCGCTTTTTCGAAGTATCCCTCGGTTCTAATACACTTTTGCCACCGTTCCTGCCACTTTGTAATCACGAACGCCATACAATTTTCCCAAGCGGCAGCGCGCATCCACAGCTTTGACGACCTCGTCACTGGTAATGAATTTCCGTTCCTGGAGTAAAAACTTGAGTGTAGAAAAAAAACAGAAGATGAGAAGGGCAAATTTGGGTCGTATCGTGGACGGGATGCAGGTGTGATACCGTGAACGTTCAAGAAATCCACTTAAACGTGAGCAACGTGGAGCAATAACGAGCGGTCATTGTCTTAATGCAACAAAATTTTTTACTGTTCTTTTGTGGTCATTTTTTTTGTAAAATGACGCGACATCGTAGTCAATACTGATTTGTAACAATGCACCATGTTCCTATTCCTTTGAGAGACAACATGTTAGTAGACAACATGTTTTTCAGCGGCTGTGAGTGCGTTCTTTTCTATTGAGAACTTTAATGTATCAGTTTCGCTGGTAATTTTACGTTATAACGATACTATAATTTTCATCCTCGTTGGTCATAGACGAATATCTAATACATGTTATGTCCACTCAATACACCGGTCGACTTCAAACTGACCATTGTAGATGAATAAGAGAATGGGCTATACAACGAAATTCAATGTTCCCACCCTTCGCAACACATTTTTCCTCAGGATCTCTATTGTCGTTACTTTTTGATCAGCCCTCGTAGTAGAGCCTGCTAAGTTGTGATAATTATTTCCATATGTGTTTTAGTTTGAATTTCATTATACATACATATTCTTTTTCATATATTGAAAAATACTGGTTAAGTCCCAACCCGCCAGGGTTGGGACTTAATCAGTATTCGTCACGTGTTAATAAAATTAACTAAAATTACGATTTTACAGCGCATTATTTTGCAAACGTATCCTTGTAATGAAAAAGTATTCATGATTTATTCGCAATATTCATTAAAGACGTGTTCAATAATACTCTATACAATGAGCCATGTGAAGAAACGGTAAATTCCGCTATACATATATAGAATACACCATGAAAAACTTTTTTATCGTGTAAGAGGTTTGTAGACATTACAATTACAGTACAATTATGACAAACCTCAGCTGTGTGAAACTAAGAGTCTGTAAGTAAACAGATAAAACCCCCAGATGGACAGATAGGTAGACGGACGTGACTAAACTATAAGGATTCCTAATTTGCCTATAGAAACCTGTAAAGTATTATTCTAGTCAAATTTGTTTGCGTGAATTAAATGATTTGTTGGCATTATGTGGTCAGATGTGTGTTTTTTGTTTAAAAGTTAAGTTTTCAATATTTCTACATATTTATGTTCTGTTAAATTTTTTGAATTTGTTTTTCGTGAACAATTTCATAACATACTAAGGCAGATAAAATAGTTATCGCTGGAAATATTGTAACACTTTTTAAAGAATGTTGTATTTAGTATTATGTTTTGCAACAGATGGAATTGTATTGTTTAAAGGACCTGGAAAAGATTTGAAAGATTAGTTTATGCAAAAAATATCCGTGATCAGGAAAAATATGACAGCCAAGTGACGGCCAATGCATTGTAATCCAAGCTTAAGATATCGAAAATCCGCCCACACAAACCTCCAAAACAATTTCGAAGACGTGAGAGATGTAAGTTTTAACCTAAAAACTGTAAAAAAATAATTTCTACAAGTTAATATATACAGCCGAAGACCGACCAGTGGTCATAATTGACTCCATGGGCACCGCATTGCAAAATCGATATTTGCCTAAAATTGTGCTACATTGACCGATGTCGAATGGAGTAGGGTTTTATATCCTGATGAAGTCAAAATCTCTTTATTTGATGAGGAATGGCGTTGCAAAGCAATGGAAAGATCAGGAGAGCGTTATGCTGACGTACGCTTCAAAGAGATTACGACTTGTGGCGGAAACTTTGTTATGTTTTAGGCAGGCATAACATCAGAATATCTAACAAAGTTAGTTTTTATTGTAAACGACTCTCTGAATGCACAAGATCTGCTTCATAACCAATCGACACTAGTGATTACAAAAGCTTCTGCTGTTTATATGCACGATAACACTCGAACACACCAAGCGAATAAATGAATTTTATGACACACATGCTCATCTATCTCTCAAGAATGTTCTTTAATATTAATGTTGTTCACACATTTATTGATCCTCATTAAAATTCCAAGCTAAAGCAGCGTAATAACATAGATAATTTTATATATTTCGATTAATTTTTAGAAGGAAAAAACTAATTTCTAATTCTAATATTTACAGGTGCTATATACTTAATATCTTTATTTAATATAACAGAATAATAATATATTAATATGGCTATAAGTCCTAAAACTAAAATAAACAATAAAGGATGAAGGAAGAAAATTTCTATAAAAAATGGAATTTAAATAAATGTAACACCCAATGATTTCAAAGCGAAACAAATAAATTTCCAAGGCGTATTAGATTTTCAATCAAGTTGAGGTTCATATTGACCAAAAAAATTTAATTTTAGTTGCTCACAATTAAATACAGTGACAAAATATGTCCTAAATAATTAACTTATTGCCCTAAAAATCACGTATGTTTATTAAGTAGTTGACGTTTGTCCATTTAGGATTAGGGTGTTTTGATAAATAAAATAAACGAATATTAATGTACCTCTCCACTTCGGCTTTTATTAAATCGTTTGCAAGATTGCTTGAGGGAAAATCTCCATATTGATAGAAATAAATGCAATCAAATATCTTTATGTATAAACCTCTCTTAAAATTTTTGAGTTATTGACCATAAATAGGAATATAAGAGTCTTATTACCTTTTGCCAGATAGTTACCACTGAAATGAATTCCAACGTCTATGTAGCAACGAAAATATTTTCCATTCTAATAGATGAAAATACAAGTTGACGTTTTATCTATGATTTGGCTGACAAAAATATTTTCCATTCTAATGGATGAAAAGACATTCTTCTGTGTATAAACTGGAACTGTTGTTGTGTACAAATAGTTTATATCGGTCTAACTTACAACAAAATTATCTTCTAAATAATGTGCTGAGTTAACTGGGCCTAACTTTGTAGGAAACCAATTCTTCCATCCAGCGGTTTTACTTCATTTCTCTCATTTGCAGAGGAGTCTTTAGGGTTTCTAATAGCATATATTTCAATGAACCAACTGGCTCGGTTTAAACTTGAAATTGATGTAAGGCCCAAAATGTGAATTGTTCTCAATTTAAAAGTTTATCCCTTTCTGAAATGCTACAAGCCAAAATCGCACTAGATGTACACTAGGAGAAAAAATTGTTTTCAAGCTACATTATCGCAAATATTAAAATTTGCGTAATTTTACACAGATTACTAAAAAGACAAAAATAACTACTATTCTGTGTTATCATGGGGACCCTTTCACACTTTAAAATTTTGTAAATTTTACGTTTTTATAGACCTAAACTGTATGTATATAATAATGAAAACATCAAGTTTAAATGGTATTTTAGTATTTAAGTTAACGAAATGAAGCATCAGAAAACAAAACAAACAGAGCTTTGATAACAAAAACTTTGATTTTAAACTTATTTCTGTATCCAAAATTTGGAATTTTTGCTCGAGATGGAAACGTGGTTCTAATAAATCCATCTCCAGAAGTAGCGTCAGTTACAGTTTATGATTTTTTGTGATTAGGAAAGTCAACAATTTCAAAACTCTATTGTTTTGATCTGTACCTAATTCATCTGCCACATTTTTCGACAAGTCAGCCAAATTACCAGCCACCGCATGAAATTACCAGACACCGTGGTTTTATTTTCGAAACCAGCTAATTGTTTTCCAGTAAGTCCGGAATATTCTCTAGGACCCGGACTGCAACAATCTAAGGTCAAAAATAAATGACGAAGAAATGACTTCACACATCGAACCTTCATCACAATTTTTCGAGACAGAATCGGTTTCCTGAGTAGAACACGACTTTTTTGCTGCCATTATTGACTTTCCAATTTATCTCTGCTGTCATTTCATTAATCATGCCATTTTTTTCTTATCAACACCGCCTATAACCATTTTCTTATAAAAACTTGTTTCATTAATGGAAAATTTTCTAGGTCTTCTGAATAAGATTCAAATTAAATGCATTTACAAGCAATAGCATCGAAAAGCTTCTCAGATGACTTTACAAAGCATTTCAGTTTGTTTTCGATACAATCATATCGTTTGCTTTTAGGGTATCTTTTTAAATTAAGAATTATAATTTAAAAAGTATTAATAATTAACTATTCGAATTGAATTTCAGTAATTTATTAACTTGATCTTTATTTATATTTGGAATCAAAGCTTTGGTTCAAATATTGTTGATTTCTTTAGAAATAGTCGCATATACATCTGAATTGAATGAATCTTTTATATTATACTTCAATTTCAAGTCATTCTTGATAAATAAAATGAATTTATTGACATTCCGTAGAGTGGGAAACTACGGATTGTCAAGTATTTGTATGGTGCTAATAGAGCACAAGTAGACTTACTATATCTCAAACCATCATTTAAAAATCACAAAATTCACTTTTGACACTAATAATCGTAACTTTATAGCGTAAAAATTACTTTGACTACGAAGAAAACACTCGCGAGTCAAGTCCAAAAGGTCCTCGAAACAAGTTGAAACTTGAGGAAATTTGCAGGTTGAAACATAACAAATTAAAGTTGCCGGTAAGGTTTTATTGCATACAAATCAAAACGTCATATATATGTTACACCGAAATAGAACAAGAAGTAAAATTTTTTGTATATTTAGTTCAGGAGCCGAAATTATGAATAGCAAAATATCATCATAAAAATGACAATTTTTCAAAACTCAGAAAGTCGATAAAACCCTAAAGATATGGTTTTATTTTACTTTTAAACTTTTTTGGTAATCTATGATCAATTGTCCAAAATTTAAGGGGTCTTACCCTAAGAAAAACCAAAAAAAATATTAACACACCCTTGTGATTAGTCGTGTATATTATTGAAACAATATAAACTTTAAACTTGTGTAATTAAGAAATTCATTTATTTTTTAATCAATCTCATAAAGTGTACGAAAATATATCGTGGTTTAGTTTCATATTATTATTATACTCTAGAATTATTATGTAGCTTGAACTGCTTTAGAGTATCAAACTTTTGTCCTATTAAGAAAGAGTGTCCAACCATATTCACATTATCAATACTAATATGATAACAACATTAAGTTGCCTGTACTTTTGAGGCAATGAGGTCGTCAATGACGTTTTTGTTTAAAATCCTACAAAATAGATTCAAACTAATTTATCGAATATAGAAATTCTGCAATTGGTCCTGCTTTTTCTTTCTTTGAGTATTTTGTGTTAATACCTAAACTTGCCCTAGTATCATTATAAATTATTTTATTGCCAGTCTTTATCAAACGTCGCACAGTACTGATTTTATCTCCTGCTGTTATTGTTTGGACGTCCCTCACAATTTTCAAATTTCCTGAATTTGTGAAAAAATGGCAAATTCAAGTTAATTGATTACCGGAGAGCGATTTTCAAAACACCGATTCCTTTCTTATTACTAATTTTATAAATGTACTGTTCCAAAACAATTCAGTACTCAACTTTACTTTTGGTGATAAATGCGTCTTTTAATAGATAGATCGATACCATAGAAGCTATAAATATATAAAATTTCCTGCAAGTTTTTTGAGTAGTTAAGGCGTAAAAGCAAAGCAAATAAAGGAACAAAAGAATTTTGCAAAAAACTTCGGTAAAACGTTCTCATTTATAACATAAGTAAGAATAAATCAAGCATACCGAAAAGACATCAGCTCAGTTACATGAACGTAAAATTTGATTTATGTATTTGTAATTAGTTACATAAAAATTGGTACCGAGGTACCATAAGTATTACATCCAGCATTCGTTATTTTCTGCAATCATATGATTAATTTGATTGCGTCCATATAATCAACATTCGTGACCGAATTGGAAGTTACGTTGCATTTACTCAGCTGTTCGGTCGACGTAGAAAAAACTAATCTACAAAACTTAAATCCTCATATCTGGTAGTGTTTACATTTTCTGATGATTCTTCAGATTACTTTATTACATTAATTCAAAATATGTTAGAACCAAAATTAACCATATGAAGGTAACTGGACACTAAAAATCATATGGTAACTAAAAATCTTATGATTCGTGTCTTCTGAATTATTATATACAGAAGACAAAAAAGATTTTGAGGATAAGCGGGAAAAAACTTAATATTTTGTTGCTTTATCTAGTTTTATTTGTCTTGTTTGTCTTATTAATTTCAATGTATTCCAAAATAATTTTTATTAAATTTTCATTTCAAAAATATATTCGCTCTTATTTCTATATTGACCGAAATTAAAGTAGAATAATTTAGACTTCTATTTTTCTAGTGATCATAGAAAAAGTAATTATAATTTTTGAAGCAATGTTAATAAATCCCAAGAGGAAATCCAGAATCGCTTCTTGTCAAAAATTTCAATTACGTATCTGCTATAATTATTGCAAAAAGCATATTAAAATATATTATTTGACTAGCTAAAATTTTATAAGCTATGTTTAAATTCTGACCATAAGGCTTTTGTGTTATTCTACCCAGATTATTTTATCAGATCAATAAATGCAATATTTCGTTTGTTTTGTGGTCATTGAGAAATGATCACATTCAACACTTTGGTTCTAATAATATGAAAATCATGGATGCGCGCTGTGACATTAAATAAATTCCGTTTCGTGACAAATTCAATAATTAGGTAATGTTTATTTTGACTGATCAGTGTTTTTGTAAACTTTGACTAAAAGAGAATTGTTACTGTTCTTTGGTATGAACTAAGCAGCACGGTATATACTAAATTAATAAAAGATTATTAACTATTCACTTATTCTAATTTAAGTTCAAATGTCATACACCAAGATGAAATAAAAAATATAAAACAGAAAGATGTTATTTTTCTATAAGGTTTGAACTTTCTCGAAACCTTATATTGAAACATGTATTTCAAGAATTTTACAAGTCTTCAACTTTCTCTTTAAAATTAAATCATGTTTTAATAGAAAGAAGAGTAAATAATTTCTCACGATGGTAACGTAATTCATGTTACTTCATAAAAAATTTAACTGGATATAGCTCAGAAAATGGTTTTTCCTTAGTTGGGTACGTTACTTCTTATGTAAAAAGCCAGACGCATTTTCCAGTTGCTCCTCTTTTAATTGTTGTGATCATCCAGTTACATTATTTGCACTTATTACAATTCATTGTTTCAGTAATAAAAATATTGTACCATATTTATTTTAACATAGTATCGTTCTTTACAGTTGAATATGATAATTTAGGCACACCATTTAAAACTATGAAGTTAATAAACTTACTGAGAACCACATAAGGCAATGCAACTTCAATTTGATTTTAGAAAACTTTTGAGCATTTTCACAATCAATAAAATAACAAGAACCTGAAGAAAATAATATTAGCCCGGTTACCTTATAACTTTCTTGTATATATATATATATATATATATATATATATATATATATATATTTATATATATATATATATATATATATATATATATATATGTATATATATATAAATATAAATATATATATGTACATATACATATAAATATTGCAATGTATATTTTGTTAACTACTGCTTTAATTATCTCAATGAAAATAAATTAAATAAATTGTTCACTTACTTAATGTTGGAAACTAAATTATTATCAAAGGAAATTCTAAGCAATGAGCCTTAAAGCCCATTTATATAAAATAGTAATTGGAATATTGTAATCTTTGGGTTCTAATAAATTAAATAACTCTTTACTTTTAAAAACCGCTTGACACTTTTATTGGCTATTTAAAAAAAAAAACATTTGAACTATCGAGACCTGCATAAAAAACATCAACCTGGGAAAAAATTCAGTATAATTATAATGACACCCCGTATTGTGTTAACAAATGACCTGTCGCCGCTTTTAATTATTTAATACAGTGTACTAAATATTTAAAAACTCTTATGAAAAAAATATCATTTTGTTATGACAATCGGAACGTATGAAATATTACAATATTTTTATAACTGTCATACAAACAAACAGTAATGTATTTTATATCTGACCGCACAGACCAATTAACATTTTGCACGAACATACTTCCGAAGATAATTCGTTTGCTATTTATGAATCAATTAATTTTATATTTCTTCGTGAAACAAAAAACCGAAGAAGTTTATATTTGGTACCAATATACATAAATAGATTTAACTGCATTTACGGAGGAATACACTAAAGGTGACAGAGTTAGAACAAAATATTCCTGTTTTATGACATCGCGCTTCGTTTTTGAAATTTAAACTCTTCGGTTTTGTACCATAATGGACTGCTATTGGTATGATTTCATTTGTTAGGGTAAGTTTTATTATATTTGATAACTGTCAAGATAAACCGTTGTAGTGTAAATATTCAATATCTAGATGTAAATAATTTTGTATGCATCGAAATATTTCAGTGAAAATTTAATTATATTATATATGGAGTAAAATTTTGAAAGGAAGATTTAATCAATGGGTCGGATAAATTTTATGTAGTAATGTAGAATACTGATTGTTAGATGTTATTGATTTAATAATGATTTTTGGTAGTGAAAAGAAATTAAATTTCAGATAAATAAATTCTAGGCTGTGATAATAAATTAATACCATTTTTACCAGGACAGTAATCGCGTAGTATACTTAAGCTTTTACTTTAAACTTTGTAATATATCATTTTCATTTTTAAATTTATTTGGTGCGTGGGAATTTGTTTTTCCTCATTAGTCAATATAAATACACCGAAAGTTTTTCTCTAGATGCAGGGTCACTTGAATTTTGTTGAACGTGCTCAAATATAATTGGGAGAGATTGGAAAAGCTTTTCTCTTTTTTCCGTCTATGCCTGGATTGAATGAAATAAAGTCAGTTTCCCAGAAATTGTTTTCTGACTGTGTCGCAGTTATTAGAGTTAACTTGAAAGATTAAATTTTTAAGAAATATTAATTTTCATTTTTATTGGTGATTATTAGTTTTAGTTTTGTGTTTTATTTCGTATGTCTCTAGGACTCTGTGTTGACAGATTTATTACTTAATGAAGACATAAAAATTATATGTAAAAATAATATTTGTTTTGTTGATAATTATTTATTTTGTAGAAATATAAATATAATTTTGTTGGGGTACAGTATAAAACTATTTATTTTCATTCACAAACAAGTATATCAAATGTACTAGAATGATGCATGTATATTATCTTGTAACGAATTGCAAAAAATTATTAACAAAATGTTATTAGTTATGGAAATCTACATATAAACTCTCATAAAGAGCATATATTACAGAAAAACAGAAAATAATCACGACTTTTGTATTAATCTTTCCCAATATCTTTACATTATTTTGTATAGTTCCAGACACGTAGGTTTTACCAGTGGTTTTGGATGCAAACTTTTTTACACTTTAACATTAAGGCTAATCCTTATAAACTACGGCCGTTACCATTTATTTACCATAACTTCCACATGGTTTTTATTTGTCTTAATATTTGAATAAATTTTGAAATACACACGAAATACATCTTTCACCCACGAAAAAGAATGTAATTACTTCATGTTCAAAATTTCATTTTATCTCACGTTTTTATGATATATTGGAAAATATATACAAAAATGGAAAGATATGAATGAACATAAAAAAAAGCGAAAAACACGAGTATATTATATTTGTAGGCATGCTCATTTTATTACTTGAAAATTATTTTAAAAGCTAATTATTCCAAATACATATACAATATTTTGTGTTTGGACAGCTTAAGAGGGAGAAATGTTTAATAAGTCAAGAAACAGAAATATGTATAAATAAGAAAAGAAAATGAGTATCTTACAAACTCACCAACGTACATCTACGACTAATCTTGCACCTGTCACATTAACTGATATGAGGCCTGCTGTAAAAACCTTGAATATTCAATAGTTAGTATTCGTGTCGCCAACCGTTTCCAAAAACTTGAATGAAAAAATACCAATTCTCATCGAAATCAAAACTTTCAAGTTCCTTAAAACATTTTGCGCAAACAGAAAATATTTTTGTACTTAATTTATTGCAGTTGTCTGAACTGATTTTCAATGAACTCATAAAATCTTGGTGAAGTGCTCTGCAATGAATTGGCATAACGGATTTATTACTTTTTGCTCTCATAAATTCAAGAAGTTATCTTTTTGAATAAATATCAATATATCATAAAGCTACCAAGAAATCGATAACATTGAAATATATTGACATTTATTAAAATTAAAATTACGTGCTGCATATTTGAAAGAAATCTACATTAAATATTTTCCAGTTGTTAAGTTTCCGTGTCGTAACAAGACTTCATGCAATGTCGTTAAAATATGCATATGTGATAACACTAAATAATCATTCATTTAGTATTCAACAAAAATATTATATGCAAATATACTCATGAGGATTATTTATTTAACATAAAAATTATAAGATTATTAAAAAAATTATTTGGGAAGTTCAAATTTAACACCAATCCATGAATTAATAAACGACCATACTCGTATAAAATCACATGGGGTCTAACTGAATTTTATTTTGCATTTGCTCTTTATCTTACCGTCTAATTACTGCATACATTCTCATACCACTCAAATAAATTAAATTAATTCCGGACGAATTCCGTTTAACGTATTGCTGCAATTAAATACGATAACAAGGGTAAACATAAGGTTCACATAAAATTAATTAATTCGTTAGTATATTTAAGAGCTTAAGTTAATTACACAATAAAGAAATTTAACGAGAAGAGGCCCTAAAAGTGACGTATATTGGAACAAATTTCGGTTCCTAAAGGTACGTTTCAATAACAAAAGTGATTAACATAGAATTAAGATATTGATGAAGTATTTCATGTTAATATGACGATTCTTCTGGTTTCTTGGTTCATACTCCAGTGTTGTTTAATTATTCTGTGTCTGATAACAAAAACGAGAAGAACAGCAACATGCTGAATTTAATAGAATATTGTATATAACACACAAACTGACATTCGCTTATTAAATATTGCTTAAGAATGAACATTTATATATGCGAAAGGATATTATATATATGGATATTTGTAATATTTTTTAAGAAAAAAACTCGTCAAGCTGTCCCAGATTAAATCAAGGTTGACTTTTTATGGCGGGATATTTTGATTACGGAAATTTTTGACGTCGTTTTATGAAAACTGTAATCGAGTTCCGTTGTTGACATGGCCATGACTAAGAGTCAGTTGAGAGCTATTTTTGCTTAAGTATTTAATATCCGGTCGTAAACATTAACATATAACTTAATATTCATCATCACAAAGGATAATCTCTGGGAGAAATTTAAAGATCATACAGTAAAAAAATGTCACAATAGCTCGTTTCGGATATTTCTCCACAAAAGGTCTAAATATACGAATGAAAATATGAAACAAATTTAATAATTTTTGGAACTTTAATTTTTCGAATTAATTTTTGACGCTAGAAAAACAGTTTAAAGATCCACTTGTTTTTGTAAAATTTGGTTTTGCATTATTCGTGGTAAGCCAAGCCTTACTAGACACATTCAAAACCTAACACCGAATATATCAACAACGTTTTGGATAATAGTTTGTTTAATTATAATATACGATACCTTACTAATATTAATAATGATTATAAAAAAAGTCCTCTAATAAATTAATTGCAGTTTTCTTCAATAATTTTAACATCAAAATGTATGTAAATTAAACGAAGATTCTGAGATGAAACACAATTAAACAGAAAGCATCTTTTTTATTATCTTATATTACACCATATATTATTCAATGAACACTTTAAGTTAATTTATCACAAAATTTATGCTATAAATAAGGTAAAATAAAGCCCCGTATTTGACTTAAATAGAAGTTATTGTATTTATGAAAACAAGTTCTCAGGTTACTTATCTCTACTTACATTTTTAAATTTTACTCCAAATATCCGTCACACCTTATCAGTATATTAAATAGAACAAGTTATAAATTTAAGAAATTAAATTTATTTTACAACCTTGGTGAATACAGCCTAGTTGCCGGGACGAATACTAGCTTATTCAGAATTGTCACTATCATTAGGATAATTTTCCAACCCTGACTACTTTACTCTGCTTTACCATACTTAACATTATGTAATATAATGTACGGAAACCACCTTGCGTGAGCTTTCTGGTTGTTGGGTCATTTGAGTGCTAAAAATATGACGACATATAATAAAAGTTTCAACGTAACTTCAAAGTAGCGTTTATTTTCGCGTAGACGGACTTTATTTAAGTGGCCATAAAAGTAATTTTATTCTCTTTTCTGCTCATTCATTCTCGTTAAACTGGCTTTATTTATTAACTAGACAGAACAAATTACAATGAAACACAAAAAGAGAATTTTGCATTTATGGTGATTATAACGATGTAATAATCTATATGATAACAATTTTAAAAAGTTTGCATGCATTTTTGGCTCTCTCATAATTTTTATCCCAATGAATTGTAAAAATTGCTCTAAATTGAAAAAAAGTTGCTGTTTGAATTATAATTATTTCGTTATTGAAGAATTCGTAAATGATCCAATGAGAAAAAAGTGATTGAAATTGTGTTCGTTAGTTGTTATATTATTTTGTAACTAACACTTTACACCAAAAGCATTAATGAAACCAAATTAAAGAAGAAAATTTACTTCATATAATGGAATATAATAACTGAAATTCAAATTATTCATTATTTTCAGGAAATTTCAGATTTTCTTCTTCATCCTTATAACATCCTGTAATCTATAACTAATTATTACCCAGGAGATTTTATCACTTTCAAAAAAAAAAAAATTTATGTAAGTTTAAGCAGAAAGCATATATGCTATATAATGGAATTTTGATCTGATTGTAATCAGATAATAAACTTACACTTATATAAAATGTAATATAATTTGTATATCCGTCTTAAGTAGTTTTAGAAACCATAAAATTTATTTTAAAAATTATTTCACTAGTTGACACGTGAGGACACAGAGCATTCTATCATAGACCACATTTTACCTGTTATTTTAAAATGAGTTTAGGGCAAAATAGTTAAAATAATTGAATAAGAATAAAAATAAAATTCACAACAAAAATCGTGAACTATGCGACACAGGAAGTTACACGTTTTGACTTAACAAAATAATCAATCTTGGGCAGAAACTTTTATAATAGTTGGAATCGATTATACGTTAAAGTTTTTGTTCTTATTATCATTATTCTTTATAACCCAAATATAAGTATTTTACCACGAGGGATAACTCTATGAGCTCCATATTTCACCCCCTTGAAATAATTAAACTGCAAAAAAATGTGTAGAAGTTTAGAAAAAAAAAGATTTAAATAATCCAATATACAAGTAAACGCAAAAACGTATAAAGAAAACAAAAAAAAAGGAAAAGAAGTCAGAAAGAAAGTGTGAAAATAAAACGTTAAAGGATTTGTTCTAATTTCCGTTACAAATTCTATAGGAAACGCTAAAGAGTCGCGGGTATATGACGGTATTTTATAAATATCAGGAAATAATTCTTAAAATGAAATTGCTTCAATTTCCGACAAAAGTACGTAAATATTCTTATCTACGTATCCACTTTCATAGTCTGTCAAATGTTAACGGTGACGATTGAGCGCGCCAGAATAACTGAAATATTTTCCATAAGCGCTCATCTTTGCTATTAACCATACGGAAAAGGGGCTTAATATAATGACAACATGCTAAATTTTTTATGTTTCTTATGATTTATATTAACTTTAAAATGAAAAATTAAATAAACATTTATTTTAATAAGCTATTCAGTATAAATTTGGCAATAAACGCAGTGATGTCGATACTTAGAAAGAAAACTGGGCAAATTAATGTTTTCAAATTATAGTGGTTACCGATTTTTAAGATTCATTTGTAAAAAAATGTTTTGCTTTGTTTGTTATTCATAGTTTGTCTTTTTTGTTTTTCATGTTATCATATTCATAGTTTGCTTTTCATATTATCAGCACTGAATCATTTGAATAAATAATAAATACCTGATTTTATGTCCCATGCAATAAGTTTGGTTAAATATACTTGTGATAACTTGGATAACATGGAATTGTGCACGTCAATCAAGAATGTAAATATTTACTCCAGATTTTAAAAAAATGAAATGTAGGCATTTTCTTAAATCCATATAAATAATATAATTTGTATTATTACTGGTAAAGTTTTGTATCTGGAGTAAAGCAAGATAAAATTTTCATCAAAATGGCATTTAGCAACGTTTCAAATCTAATTTGAAATTAAATATTTTTAATTGAATACAATTTTTGATAAAAAAAATTAGGCGCACTAATTTTTTTAAATTTTAACTTAATTACGCTAACTTAATAAAAATAGGTGTTTTATAGTTTATAAACATATGTAAGAAATGTAAATATTGGGGTATTGAGTCAGCTGTTATAAACTAACAGCTTATCAAAAATAATAGGCAAGCAAATAATTTAGTATTTTACCTTTAATTCTGAAAATAATTTTCCAATTGGAACTAAAAACAATAGGTATAATACTTATGATGGAGTTATATTAATGCGAACAGTCTGCTCTTTGGTTCAAATTTAAACAGTTGTTCTTTAGTCCTTGCAAAACACCGGTTGAAAATTTCGGAGGCATAACTTAAGGGCGGAACAGTTTTCCGGCTTTGGAAATTTAATGTTTTGTTCATCCTATGGAATATTCTCAAATAAGAAAAAGTTTAGTCAGTGAGATGTTCCCTTCAAATTTACAATTAGGTGAAATCGCATGTTTGTACGAGCATATCCAATGCTGAGTGTCGTAGTAATTTCACAAAAGAAAAGTGTATTTATGCCGCCCTTAAAAATTAAAATGAAATCAACAGTATATGTGGTTCCTCCGCAAGTACAAACAACTATTCGTGATTTTCTATCAAAAAGTCTAAATGTAAATGGAACTAGCCTGCTGTGAATTTTGTACTTATTTAACGAAAAAATGAGACTTACTTCAACTTTTCTCTGGATTTATACCACATAATATAGAATCATGAAAAAAATCATTCCTGGTTCGATGTCACATTAAATGAAGCGTTTTATTTACGCTGCCCTGTTGGTAATCATGCGTGCCTGCGAATGTGCGTGCACGCGTGCGTGTGTGCGCGCGTGCGTGTATGCGCGCGTGCATGCATGCGTGCGTACGTGCTTGCATGCATGTGTGCGGGCGTGCGGACTGCGTAAGTATGTATATATGCGTAGATACATTGAAGAAGAGCGATGCTGCTGGAAAATAAATTAAAATGGAACGTGTTCTCCATAATAGTTTATGTAGTTATGGAATTCTTGTATTAACGAACTCCAATATTTTAATTTCTTACATACGTTCAAAGACACTATGTACACCTGTTTTTATTAAGTAACGTAACTGAGTAAACATTTTTGAGTTTTTACTAAACTTTTTTATTGCGTGTTCATTGATACGATGAAGTAAAAAGTTTATATAATCTTGAATATGAATAAAGTATTATATGTACATAGTTCGAAAATATATTGAAATATATTTTGTTGTAATATTGACAAGTTAAGTCATTTAATGACGGTATATGCATCAGCAAAGTAAATTTTTTGCACTAGTGATTCAGTTTAATATGCTAGTCACCATATTTTAAGATTTTTGCATGATACCATGGTTATACGTTACGTTAATTTAGAAGAATAATACATCTCCAGAAGCAATGCAAATATAGTAAAACAAAATTCAATTATTGGTAGCTGTAACCACAACTTTTCGAATGTGCAAGTCAATTTGGGTAAACTTATTTCTTCCAAATGACCGAATCACTTTGCATTTCTGCAAGGATAATGAGTTCGTCCCAACCGCCAGTTTATGATCCTCTCACCCTCGACAAAACTGGAACCCATACCTCGCAGTTAAATTATTCGAATAGTGTCGCGGACTTTGCTACATTGACTTGTTCATTTAATGCAAACGATTTTTGGTGGCAGCTGCATTTTGTTAAGTTAATTCATGGCTATATAGATAATGAAGATAAATATTACCTTTTTTGTTTTCAAGTGGTTTCAGCGTGCAATCTATTTTGAAGGAAACGTAACCTTATTTTAAGTTTAAAAATTATAATATGTGTCTATAAGATATCAATTGAGCAAAATTAATCAAGTAATTTTATTCGTGTGTATAAAAATACGAAATATAATTTAAAAAATAGAATTAATTACACTCTGCGGGAAAGAATTTGGTGAGGATTTTTTTGCATGTTTTCCATTTAAAAACTGCATATACGTACGCTAGAAGATTATAAACTATATCAAAGCGACGACCGATTTATTATATCTTGAACTTACTCATAATGCAAGGACAAAATGACAAACTTCTTTGTGAAATGATACATAATAACTTGTAAAAATAACAATATTAAGATGATCATCAATATTTGCTTTTTATAACCCTGTGATTCAATCAGGGAATTCAGTTTTGTCGGGAGGATTTTTTTCTTTTATGCGCTGATGTTTATTTTTCAATTGTGTTTACGTTGTGATATTGCGAAAGTTTTAAAAAATCGGGAAATAGGCAAAATTTTCAAATTCGTAGCCCCACACTTTTTTGAATTTTTGAGATAGACCTAAATAGAGTTTTATAACTCGTTCAAAAAAAAATGGCATTTAGCAACATTCCTCTTCAAAAAAATACTTAGCTTACCCAAATCCGATATTTATTATCCGACATAAGATCCCGTTTAAGACAATGGTCGAATACGTAAATGGGAAACTCACGGACGTACTTTATGCTTGCGCGTTTTGTGACGCCCATCTACCACGAATGTCCGAGCAATCAAAGCTGTTAGCCTTTTTTTAAAAATAACATTGCTATGTTTATTTTAGCTGAGTTATTGAAGCTTGATATTACTTAAAGAGAAACTGTCGATCTTTTGGGGATGAATACTTCCTCCAACCCAACCTTGATTTTAAAACAGTTTTCGAAGTAAAAAAATGGGAAATGTATTATTGAGTTTATTAATGGAAATAATTGTAATTAAAAGGTGTCAAACTATCAAAGATGTAGCAAAAATGAGTTAGAAATATCAAGATATTTTTTAAGGAAAAACATTAAATAATTATAGCTTTATGTCAACAGATTGAGCAAGGTAATAATACAAAATATACCAAAGCTAAAATGAAAACACGATCACAAGTTTACAAGTTACGATATTGCATGTAAACCATAAAATATTAAAATCTTTCATGATCGTAATTCCAATAAGTCAAACGAGTAGTAATGTGGCATCATTCCTATTAGGAATTTACATATAATGTTTTGGCTTGGCAGAATTTACATAATGTTGGTAAAAATAACATCATTCTATATCATCTGTCACATATAATTTAAGCATTGTCTGCTGCTGATTGATAAATCTGACCCCAAGTATTCAGTCAATTTGACAAGTAACCCGACCGTCCCTTTGTATGTCAAAGAAAATAAGCGACGCATATGGATTTTCTAGTTCGTTTGCCAGCCAAAGAGTTCTCCAATTAACTTTTTTCATATATCAAGTTATTCAGATAATATTAATTCTAGATATGTAGTGAAATCTTGCTTTGTATCTTAAAGAACTTTGTAAGCCTTGACAATATTTTTTATTATTTATGCCATTAATTTTACAAGACTTAACAGAGCTGTGTTAATAAAACCTGAGTTCTTAGTGCACGTATACATTGACGGTAATTAAAAATAAAACACTTAATAGAAACAAAGTGATTAAAATTTACGCGAACAATTAGGCAAATAGTTATTGGTATATATTTTTTTGCATATTGCATTATTTTGAATCATGAAAGTAGTAAAATGTTTAGCATTCAAGAATTTTACTTAAATTAGCAATACGGTAAAATATAGGACAGTAAATTATCTAAAATAATTAATATTAGTTAAATATAAGCTCATTTATACAAATATTCTCAAAGAGAAAAATTTGTAACGTCTTTAATATAAAAAAAGTTTCAATAATTAAATTATCTTCTAACCACACATTTCCTCATCGTTTTCGCGCTTATACTTTTATGCATATCTATTTAATAAAGAAAGAAATATCGACATTAATATTGTTGGAAAAATGTTGTGTGAAAAATCTATTAAAATGCCGTTCGATTTTTATTATATTTTACAGAGCTTTTTAAAAATTGCAGTCGTATATTTTATCTCTAAAACGAAAGAAGTTTTATTACTGATATTACAATAAGGCTTGTTTTTTTGGTAAATGATAACCATAGAATAATGTTGGAATTAAAATATACATAACGGTCATAAATAAATTGTCACACATTTCTAAAAACTTTCACCAATTTTGATTATCCCAATAGTGATTCACCAGATATGTTTCGTTCGACATCTGCGATAAAATAACTTTTTTTTATTTCCAAACCTGAAAAAGAAAATATACACAGTAATGGTCATCGATGAAATACGACATAATTTCAAAATTTAATTACTATTTATATATGACGTTAATATGACTAGTTATATAAATATAAATATCCTACCAGTAAATAATTGAAGTACTAAATACTACAAAATCCAAGCGACATGAAGATTTAAAAGCTATTCGTGATTATTTGTGTGTATCTTGACGCAAATACCAAATAAAACATGTGTTCTTTCTAAGCTTATTTATGACAGGCAAATTAATGGAAAAAAGCTCGTAAAACTTAAGCACATTAATTTAAGGTTCGCTTTTATTGCTCAGCCTTTAATTACGGAAATTACATGCGCCGTGGGAATAAAACAGCAATCAAGGTTCTGTATTGATATTATGATACCCGGGAAAGGATAATGTTAAATTGTCTATGAAACATTTAATGCCAAGTCATAAAATAATCAAGATATTAAAATGAAAAATTTCATGGTATATAATGTAAGATGAAAATAATTATGATAAAATGAACTAAACGTCCAATATCACTTGCCGTTTAAATTGATACTATTCCTAAGAGTATATTTTACATTCAACTGTAAATACGAAAACAATAATTCTTACATACTTTAATTATATTTGTGGTTTAAATATTTAACATCATTCTCAAAATAAAAATGATTTATTTTTATTTAAATATGCATAAAAGCTAATTCAGATTTACAACAATGGATTTCATACTGTAATATTTTCACTATTATATTATTAAATTTTAGTTAAAACTTTTAATTGACATTGGCTATAAAAAAATTATTTCCTTTATTGGGAATAAAGACAATTTAACGCATGAAAAATCACTATCATCGGAAGTAAAATTACAAGGGAACTTTAATAAATGTTACCAACATTTGTTTAGAAATTTTGGTTAACTGACATCAACACTTTCATTATTTTTTATCGCATATTAATTTAAGTTTACATTCCATATAAATTTGCATTGCATGCTAATTTGTAGGCCTTACGCCGGGCCTTACCAAGTTGTGGTCGGGCGAGCGGACTCGGTGCCGCTCGTTGGGCCAGCGTCAGGTTTGTGTTTTTTCTGGGTCAGGAGGGGTTTTCCCGAATTTCTTTCCTTTTAACATCAACCCTTACAATGTTTTATATCGTATGCTATTTTGAAGCTTATTATTTTGTAAATGGAGTTTAAATCAAAATATGGTAAATGCAATCGCACTTTTCTTAATACCCAAATTTTAATTAATGATACCCAAATCGATGGGTTGCTCGGGATAAATTTGTATTGCAATACTATACAAGTATATAGATTAAATATGGTCTTTATTAGAGTGACATACTTTAAATGAAAATCATAAATATGTAAAGCATCTATTTGCAAAATTTTATGCAAATAGATATAATCCTCTAAAAACTGCGAGACTTTGAAAGAGACTAACATAAGAATGGACGGACGTATGTGACAAAATTATAAAAGTTATTTGTTTTACTACGGAAACCTAAAAAGTCATTTAAGTGAATCACAATAAAAACTACGACCATTTTATTATGATTTTTACCAAAAAAAAATCAAGGTTTATATTGTTTCATATACAAACGTGTAAACTTTTTTAAAAAATATTTTCAATTTAATATTCACTTCTTAAATTGAATTACTGCTGGTTACAACTTGTCACGATCAATCATTGCATAGCTATGCACTAATCGAAAAATAAGAGCATTGCGATAAAATGCACACTGCATTTTCAAATTGACGGATGCATAGACGGGTGCAAAATATGTTACTTAAGGATTCGCTTGTAATTATTTTCGGACGGAATCACAAAGAAGATCCTAATATCATTAGCAAAATTACATAATTATTATTTTGCAAAATGAATTAAACATTCATTCAAAGCCGGGATTATGAGGGATAGTTCCATCAAGTGTAGGCTGATTTGGCATATATTGACTAGTACTTTGACTAAAAATGGCCATGGTCTGGCAATGAAATCAGAAGGTAGTAACAGTAATTTATCAATGATTAGGGATAAAATTTCTCATATTTGGGCTGGTTGAATAGCCTCAACGAATCCTATGGTCAGAAGTAGTGGGTAAGGTCTAATGGCGGAGCCGGAATGTAGTGACATGTGTCGTGTACGTTAAACTGGTATCTTTTAATAGGTTGTATTGAATAGACAATTAAATCACATACATACATTCAAAGTTTTATATATATATATATATATATATATATATATATATATATACATATATATGTATAACACTTTTGTAATTATTCTAATGAAAGTGCTAACAGAATAATTGGAATCAATAGGCCTAAGTGGAAGTGGAGTACTTTATTACGTTTTGATTAAAAGTTCAGGGGTACAGTGAAAGTGGTATACAAAATATTTATTGTTTGAAATAGACAATAACTTTAAGTTAGAAAGGGTATTTCCGTTAAGGGAGAGCAATTAAACCATTACCCTACTTACCGCAAACTGTTCTCAAACATTGGACCGTAATGTTAATAATCAAATCACACTAGGCGTCGGAGAATACTGAGTAAACGCTGCTAAATATTTAATGTAACCTGCTATCCTTGGTAAAATATTTTACTTTTCCCTTTAAACTTACAAGCTATCCACATTTACAACTAAAAGTAATGTACGTACCCTTTGGGTATATATATATATATATTTTATCCATTCTGTAAGCTTCCTTAAAGGTTATCTCAGGGTTAACCCCTCGAGTTCTAGTCGGCGGAGCTTTGATTTCATCTATACCTAAATGTTCAATGTAATAGAATTTAGTAATGCTCAAAATTTTACATCAATGGTGTAATTTGACGTAATGATGCTAAAAATTTTGCAACGATATTAGAATTTTTAAACCGGAAATTTCGCATTTTTCGTCGCTTGCATTTGCACTGGCTGTATGCAATTTCAATCCGATTATTTCTTGAAATATTCACAATTTACTGTACCTTTGTGATATATGTAGTGTTTATTTTATGTAGTATTTATTTAGGTAAAATTTAATGTCACTTTTATAACATGATAATTTTTTAATATGTTTAAAACATATTTAATCATAATTGTTAATTTTTATTTTTATGATGATTTTAATAAAAAGAAAGAACTTTATTTTATTAATATAATTGACTTTATTTTAGTAACATGTTTAAAAATTTAGTATATTCAAGATTCTTAAATAGCAAATAAAATTTTGAGAATATTGTTAATATATACAACGTTAAATTACAGCTTATTTGTGTTTTAATAATATATTAATAAAATTTAATTTTCATATATTTTAAGGACAAATTAAGGTCTATATATTTTAAGGACAATATAGGATTGAATATAAGCATGTTTTTTTTATTTTCATCAAGGAAATAAAAGTACTCCTATAGGAAAACATTAGATTCTTTTAAGCAATTTTTTAATGTAGTTTGTAAAATAAGATATTAATGAAATTCTTTGGTTCCTTTATTCGGTATTTGACTACTTACTTTGAAATGATTAACTCAGTAAACATTTCTTAAACATGTTTATTTACTTTCCTTGTTATTATTCCATTTATCATCGATTATCTTCCTGTCAATTAAGAAAATTTTAGGAAATCCATGCACTGGCTTGAATAATATTTTAAAACTGCATTTAATAATATTTTCTCTAATATTTAAAAATATTCATTTTAAATAATAACATTTTTCTTTAATAATATCCTGCCTCAAACATTAAGAACCCTGGTACTTTATGGAAAAAACATACGAAAAATTTTCGTACCTTAGTTTTTTAAATATTGACAAAATGGTATAGCAGAAAGAGAGAAATAGTTTGATTAAAAATTAAATTATATTATATTAAAAATATAATAAGTATTGGACGACATCAAAGTCAATAGAACTAATTGAGGCGACACAATTTTTCCATATCGCATATTTTTGCTTTGGTATTTTATCGTAAAAAGGTATTTTACTGCCACGCATATTAATCACTAGTGGGAAAAGTATCGTATTTCTTAGTTGAATATATTGACATAATTAGTAATTTAATATCAAGATGCCTAATAAAGTTGATTTTGCAAAGATTTATAGTTTTCTTTATATTTCCTATTCCACCCAATCGTATCTCTAAATCAGACTTTGAACCTTTATAGTATACTTATTTTGTACGTTTAGGAGAGATTTTCCGCATAATGAGATTGCAAATAAGAAGTGTGAATATCGCTAACAAAGTTTCATCAAAGAAAATATTTTGCAATCATTTATTAAAAAAATTCAAAAATGTATTTTTTGTATAAGGTGATTTATTTTTTGTATGTAGGAAACAAACATCCTAAAATTTATGAAAACAAGTCGTATGCTATTTGTTGTCACTATTAAACACATATTTACCGGGATCAGAAAACGTCCGATTTAAGAGAGAAACTTCCAGTATTAAGCACAAACATTATCCAGGCCGTATTTATTAAGAATTTTACTGTTGTCATATTTCGCTCTGATACTGTCATTATAACTTGCCATTACATAATTAAAGCAGGTTTTCAGGTTCAGTTTCCGCATGAATTTTCTTCGTTTACTTAATTTCAGTTAAACTGTGCCGCTACGGTGTTCCGGCTGAATATAATTAAGCTTTTTTCATTTCCGGGATACAGTTAGTGACGTTATCCTAACCCAAACGACTGTCTTCACCGAGACAATTTTACCAAATGCAATCTTTTAGTATTTTTAAAACGCTTCTTACCCTACAACACAAGTCATTGATTATATGTGTTGCAAATCGTAGAATCCGTTCTGACAAACGAAGATTTTCTGCGATATATCTTTTTCACTTAAAATCACTACAGCTTTATTATAACCTTTGCAAAGGGAAAATCACTACAGCTTTTTTTATGTAATTAATTAATGATTTATTTATACCGAAGAGGTATATTATATAATTGATTCGATATCCTGGAATTATATATGTGATTAAATTTTAATTTTTTGAATAAAATTTACAAAAAAAACTTAAATTAAGACATAAATGTAACATAGAAAGTACATAAAAATCTGAACTAATTTGATTAAATGTGGAATGCAATTAAATGGTTCCCACAATATGGAAGGGAGCGGCTACTTTATGGTAGTCCAAAAAACAGCTTTAAATATAAAATATTATGTGAATTTATAAATGCAGTTCCCATTTACAGCCTGTTTCCTCCTGATGAAAAAATGAGATTATTAACCATACATATAAAATAGTTACAATTATACAAATGGAATCCATGATACTACATGTTTATCATTTTATGTTTATGGTTAAATTATAGTTTAACCATAATGTGTTAATTCATTTATCTAAGGGAAACTTGTTTAAACAAAAGTTTAAAACTTATTGGTAATTTTACTCTTAGTATATTGTTTGGAAACAATTTATTTTGGAACATTATTATTTCATGATAATTTTGTAAAACTTTTTAGCCAAAATGAAGCAAAATTTTTTTTTTAAATTCGTTTAAAAATTTAATAACGATATTCCTCCAAAATGGATAATTCCAGAGCTCGTTATAACATTTCCTTTCTCGTATATTCCAAACTATATTTTTATCTGCGTTAGTACTTGGAATGACCTGTAGACCTTTTTATCCATCGCTAAATAGAAGGATAAGCTTAATTAGAAATTGTAATAAAGCTTCTCCGAATTAAGTAGGGTTTCATTTTATTGCAGGTTAGGGAGTGGTTACCATTAAGTTATCTGCTAAGTGGCGATAACATTTTCAATTTTCTTTCATTAAGGGGTAATGCTATTTGTAACTAATGTGTGTTTTTTTGTTTCGTGTCAAATTACGGAAAGCATTAAAAGCTTTAATTCTGTCTATTGACTTCAAAAAAAAAGGAGCTCATGAGGTGCGATGATCGAAGTCCAATCAATTTTTTTCATTCGTTTTTCATTTGGGTTTAGGCCAAGTACGGCCGCATAAAATATTTGTTTAGAATCTTTCCTTGAAAATTGAATATATGCAGTAAAATTTCTCAATACTGAACATTATATATGCCGTGATCAAGTTTGGATGCGACACAATGAGGGAATAAGACACAACTAAGAGTGACATAAATTTGCGCTGTAGTAAAATTAGGAAGCAATGATGGAGATGGCAGTTGTTAAATTCAAAATTAAATTCTTCGAGAAGAAAATAACGCGGTAAAAAAGGAGATAAATATATACGGGTACATATAATATAATTTCAACCTTTGATCTATAAATCTTGATGCCGCAATTGTAATGCCTAACTACACCATGAAGTTTAAAGATCTTCTGATCCTAAATTAGTATTTTGAGTCTCAAGCAGAGATTTTGTCATTAAATTTTGGGTTCCAACTCCTAAGCCCTTATGTTGCAAGTGTACTGCCTTCCTAACAAACCATGAGATTGAAGGATCTACTATTTATAAAATAACATTGTTAGTGTCAAGCACTCTCTTTCACTGAACTGCGTAACCAGCTCCTGAGTCCTCATGCAGCAAATGTACTGCCTGCGTAATTCGTGACACTTGAAAGCTGCTATTTTTAAATCAGTAGTTTGGGTCTCAGTCTAGGATACTGCCTGCCTAAACTGTGAGACTCATGAGGAAGATCTGTTGTTTTTCAAACAGTATTTTGTGTTTTAACCAATTACTTTATCATTGAACTTCGATTTCTTTTGTAAAGAAAGATTTTTATGATTTAAAATTATTATTAATAAATATTAGGGACAATATTATAAATCGTAATTTTAAAAAAAATTTTACCTAGTGGACAGACTACATATATATTTCTTAGTTGGCAGGAAGATAATGGATGGCAGTATTTTTATAATTTTACATTTAAAAACGAATTTTCAAAAGAAATTTTTTTGTCATTTAGAAAGTTGTGGAAATTAGAAACTTATATACTAATATTGCTTACATTTACGAACCGAAAGAACAACAACGAAGTAATCGGAAAACATATATTTACAAAATATAATATTCAATTAAATGTTAATAAGCTATATCAGATTCAAAATTCATTGTTTCAGATAAATGTGAATATAATACTAGTTTCAGTCTAGATAAATAAAACAATTTTCTATTTAACATTCTTATCAGAGTTTTATTGACGCTATGCCAAAAACTTTCCAAATAGTCTCCAAAATGTAATGCAATAAACTAATTATTAGTTTTCTTTATTTAGCGAATAAATAATTTAGCGTTATTAAGAAAGGAAATAAATATGTTCCAAAAAATTGTAGAGTTAAAGGTTCAAAATTAAGTAGTAAAATATCAAATAGCATTTCAATAATGTCATATTTTCCAAACTATATGAAAAAATATGCCTAAAAACCTAATGTTCTCCAAACAGGAGTACGTTTGTTTCCATGATAAACATTTTAAAAAATGTTAAGATTCAATCCTACGTTGGCGCTAATTATAATCATTCGAATTTATTGACATATGTATTATTAAAAGAAAAATAAACTTTAATTTAATGTTGTATGTATATAACAATATACTCTGGGAACATATTGATCAACTGCAGATATAACTGAATATACTTTCGAAGGGCAAAACAATTTTATCTAGATTAGTTTCTGACCTTAATCGGATATTGGAAATATGATAAGCGACCTGTTTCATTAAGTTTTTTTTTTAATTTTGATTATTTTTTACTGAAGAATGATGAATTTGTTATTACGTTGTTACGCTAAGTGAAAGAGGATAAGTAATATCATTTGATGTGTTCGGTTGGGTTTTTATCGCTTAATTGACCTGAAGTGCCAAAAAGGTTTTTTTTTATGTGCAGGTTTTTTATGTCATTAGATTAGTCTTACCTCCGTCGAATATTGACGTTTCTTTGAATTCAATATAACGGTCTATACAGAGACCAATCTCAACGAGGACGCGTAGTGTCTTATCGCACTCACAGTTTTACAACAACGCAGTTTAACTCCGTCAAAATTTCTATGAACGAATTAAAGAAAACTTAAGACTTATGACCGAGTTATTAGCACGTGCTTATTCTCTTATCTTAAATTTTTGGCTAAATTGGGTTTTTATGGTATTTTACCAGTAATTTTATTACGATTATAAAATTAATTTTAACATTTATGGAATTCTTTATTAATCTCATCTTGATTGTTATGATTCTTTTTCTCCTTACAATACTCGAATTCGCCAATAATAGTGATGCGTAATTTTCACTTATTGTTCGATTCGAGTATTAAGAACTAGTTTCATAAAATATGGTTAACTCATCGTTAGCCTGTAACGATGCAATTTGTCATAGATTGTATCTTATTTCTAATCTATACTCTATTAATATTATTGCCATTCTTACAATATTTATTTTCATTTACTTATAGTACATGAACAAGCAAAATAAAAAATTAAGATTTGTTTTTCATCTTTATGACACATGTCATCTAACCATACTATAAAGTTAGATAATTAGCATGTCTGTTTAGTGATAATGTTTACGAAAGAATGCTTTTTGTGTAATGAAAGTAATAGAACAAATAAAATATAGTTTTTAAATTTTTACACATCACGGTAAAACTATTGAGACAGTTGAGATGAAGTTTTGAAAAAAAAATTTAATTTAATTGAGGTAATATTCAGTTTTTATTTCATTTGAATCAGTCGACTCGATTGGAAGATATGTGAACTTAATATTTTCAAAATTGTATTTACGTTGCATTCGTAATACTACGACGAATTAATCCCTAGCTAAGTGAAGTCATATGCGTACCACCTTAATATTCATGTTATTTCAGTATCTATACTGCCTAAGTAATTTTGTGATTTTGTATATTTTTTCGCCTGATGATTAGATAATAACTAGAGCTTTTTTAGTAGAATTACCCGTTTTTATAACTTCCTTCTAATTTTATATACCTGAAAAATAATAAAGTCTAACATTTGTGGAAATTACTCGCAAATATCGAGTATTAAAATTAGAACGGCATTACATGTTTGTAGAATAACACGGTGATGTATTTAATAATTTAGTAAATAATTATTACATGTTATTTTTATACTTTCCCAATATTAGTTAAACACCTGAAATAGAACCCTGGTAAGATCACTCACGTGTTCGTTTGTTTCTATGCCACCGATTTTCTAAGAAATCTTTAGACTCAAAGAATGAAACTTTACGTCACTAGAAAATAGATCAGCCGCATATATCTCAATAGCAACCCTCATTTGCAACAGCAACATGGAATTATTGCAGATGCCAAATAATGTTAAAAAAAAATATTCTGATGTCATGTAAAAACAAGAGAGGTTTTTTTTTTAAAAACGTAGATTTCTCGATGTAACTAGTTACAGGATCCTTCAATAACAAAACTGTGATTACGTACTTGTGGCCAAATGTAACTAGTCGTAGATCTAGGATTTACCTAGACAGATCTTACCGCTGACAATACTTGTATGGGTGTGAATAACTGCCTATGTAAAATTTAACAGTTATTTAAATGGTTACGTTTATTGATACTTACACCAGGCGCCCACATCACATTATATTTGCTTATGACATAAATATGTAACGTATGAACTAAATACAGCTTTGTATTCCCAATTGGTGTCATTCACCCTAACAACGGAACAGCTTTGTCGCGTGCCTGTTAAATATTCAAGAGAAGTCGTGTTCATGAATCCTGTAAAGCGATTGTGTGTGAACCCAGTGCACACAAATAAAAAGGAAATATGTCTAACTATTTAGTTAATATATTCGGAGGCCGTTCGTGTCGCTGTGACAAAATTTAAAAACTACGACAGAAACGCTTATAACAAACATAAATCTGAATTACATATACTTAAACTTCAAGAAGAGGTTTTTGTCCCAGCTTTTGCTATATCTACGTTATTTATAATTGGACGTCAGAAAAGGAAATATTAAGTAAATAAGTCACGCTTGCTGAAAATGTGACTTTTTACACGGATCTTGACGTTACGCTGTATTTTTAAGTGTTCATTCATTTTAAACTTGACGCCATCTGTTATATCTTCGTCATTTATAGTTGTACTTTAAAAAAGAAAAATATTAAGTATATAAGTCACGCTTGTTGGAAGTGTAACTTTTTAAACAGAATTTGACCTTTTTAAACTTGACCGCATCCAATGTTTTTTAAAAACACGTTAATTTCACTACGCAATTTTGTTGTCTATTCAAATTTGCATGTAATATTAAGCATGTTAATAAAATTTCAGTACTCTAACTGTAAAAACAAACTTGCGACTTAAAGCGCTGATAGATACTTTACAATAAAAAGAAACTCATGTAAATGAAGGATTAAGATTGACCTTCATTTACATCTAAAAATTATTCGTGGTAAGTTTTAAATATATATTTATTTGTGTCTATTACATCAAAAAACGACTTGCCATATAATATAATTTTTAAAACCAATTTTAATAAAAACTTTTATTGTCGTGCTCAGCGTCTGTTCTCAGCTTCAGTTTCGTGCGAACTTTCTCTTATTAATAATTATTATATTTTTAAGTTTTTCTTACAATTCTCAAAATTTATAAATGTAAAACTAATATTAAAACTAACTTGTTACGTGTATTTCGTCAAATGTATTATAAGAAATTGCTTTCATAGCAAAAAATACACCATAACTGCATTTAAATAACTAATTTTATATTCGTACTTAAAAATAACGATCAGTTTAACATACTTCCTTTTATACAAATTACTTTGGTATGTTACATTTACACTTCTCTTCATTAAGCAAAATAATTCGTATAGAAATTCGTAACAACTCGCATAGATCACCCACCACATCGTAGTCGAATGAGACAAGCCTACCTAATTGCGTCGATGATTAATATTAGGTTTTGTTTTATTTCAACACGTAAAACTAACGTGTTCCAGTTAGAAAAGGCTTTAAAATGGCATTAAAAATTTTATATAATTTCCTTTTCATTTTATTCACTTCTCATTCTTACTTTCCCTTTGCAATAATATATTTTTTTTTAATTATTATATACGAAAACAATATTTTTGGAGAATATCTACTTGTTCAATTTTGTTTTGTTTTTATGGTTCTC
This sequence comes from Druceiella hillmani, assembly GCA_039881145.1. Classification (NCBI taxonomy): domain Eukaryota; kingdom Metazoa; phylum Arthropoda; class Insecta; order Lepidoptera; family Hepialidae; genus Druceiella; species Druceiella hillmani. The sequence continues at coordinate 7,111,823 of JAYKKI010000100.1, forward strand.
TAATGAAGTAGGACACCTTTTCATATATTTATATCCATTCGTCTATTTGTCATAGCTTCTCAGTTTCTACTGTCAGAGAAGTACGTACACTAAATCTTGCAAATAAATACTTCGATGATTGTATTGCGACATGACGTGATAGGTTTTTAATTTAACATAAAGAATCACTTTAATCAAGCGAAAACAATTAGAGAACGTAGTCTTAATCAATATGGTACTCAGTTAACAAATTTCTGACCGTATGTTGAAGATATCACGATGAAAGAAAAATATATGTAATCCGCAAACGACCTGAATAAAATTATTCGTAAATCGATGAATCATTTACATCGCCAGTTGATGTTACCAAATTTTTTTTAATAGCAAGGGACACACTAAAAGTCAAGCAGAATTTTTTTGTGTCAAATAACATATTGACAATTAACTGTCTTTTCATATTAAATGTTTATATAATTGGTACATCGTTTGCTGAGAATGAAAATGAAGACCAAAACAATGTAACATTGTTAAGAAATAATTTAGTTTTTAAACCTCCTGAATTCTATATCCTTTCGCCTCAATTTTCTAAAATGTTTCTAAAATAGTTTCCGTTTAGGCTTTATTACCGAATTTTCTTTATATTGATTTTAATACGTCGAAAGAAAATGCAACCCTATAACATGAATCGAAATCTTGTCAATAATCAGTAAATTCTCTATAATAAATTTAATTTTTTGCGTTTCAATAATTTACTTTTTACGTGTAAGCCCGCCCATATTTGGGCAAATAGAGGATATAACGCTAACGATGCTATATCGAATCAAATAATCAAATCACGAAGAGGATCGAACGCTTTTAGGGTGCGCAATCAAGTAAATGTTCTTAAGTCAATACGTCGTGATGAATCGAATTGAAGAGCAAAGTCAGATTCGGTGAAGCGGAAATATTGCATAAAGAGACTGTTTCATTCATTTGACTTAATGACGTAAATTGTAATTCTGTATTCAGTTGAATTCAAAATATAATTTGAATCATGTTTGTTTGATCATAGCTTTATTTTTACCATTTTGAAATTCATGCTTATTGTTGCCGGCTTCTATATAAATAAAAAATTATAATGGGGATAGAGGCGATTAATATAATAAGGCGTAGGATTAATATGGAAAATTATGAAAAATTTTGTCCTTGAATGGAATTCATGTGTGCAGGCAGTTCATATTTCCGAAGTTCAAATTTGTTTTAAAATTGTTTCGCTTCAAAATTAATGCTTTGGATATTGTATTTGTAAATAAAATGATAAAAAAACATAAATTATGAACACGGTAATACACGCGCAAAGGTTGTAAGAAAATTATAAAAATGTTGCCAATTCAATGAGTTTAAAATTATTCACGGTAATGTGTATGTCCCGTATTTAATTCCGTTATTAAATAAGTATTGCACTAGGAGGTCCATCATAGTGATTACTTACAATAAATAAAGTAATTTGACTTCAAACGAGGTATCGGACCCTCGGTGCGCTAGCTCTGCCGATTTCACTTGGTCGATTTTCCGTTGAATAAAACAGAATTTTTTTTAAATTTTGTAAGTAAATATTTAAAAAAAATTATATTCAACAGGCTAATAACGAAATGTGTCCAAGGGTGAAAATAATTTTATTTTGAATCATTCTGAAGCGAACGGTATTATTATAAATCATAAAAATATTGATTAATAATTATCCTTTCTACATAAAAAATACTTAACAATATTTTAAATATCTAACATCTATTAATCAATATTATGAAATAATTTTTGTCCCTTTTTTATTTTAATATTGGCTTTTATTGATACATTACTTCTATTTAAATCACCATTAATATTCGCTGTCTCCTCCAATATTTATATTAGACTGATCTAAAGACAAGAAGAGTGGATGTCATATTGTTGTAAAAATTAACTTACTGGTCTCCTGTTTTTCATTTTGCCACAAAAGTATTTCTCATATGAATATTTTCCTGTAAGCCCCGGACTTTTACAGACACGGAAGTTAAGTCAATATTTCCATGACACTTGTTTCCTTTATTTTTCTTTTATTGATACAAACGCATATATATATCGAACCGATTTTCGCAAATAGTGTATTAATATTTTCTTTAATAAATTTGCGTAAAAGCCCTATTGCCAAAAAATATATATAACTTATGTCTAAAATATTATGCAGATGAATCTTTATTAATATAATAAATTAATTAATTTCAATAATTATTTCTTTGTTAATTATTATCTATAACGTGCAGTTTTTCGACTGTATAAAAATAGCAGAATCAAACATCACATTGAAATATTTCGCATGCCATATTCATTATTGCCCACTTATTTATAACTGTCGCTCTGCAGATTTAACATATTTGGCTGATTATTATATACCTGTGTAATATTAATGCAGCCCGTTAATTCTACCACGAGTTTTCTGTCATTAGTATTTACTTATTCAGCGAATTACTATTTATTTGATTGGAAATCAACAGTTTTATTTAAAATTAAGTGAGTAAGTGTAATATTAATGAAAGAAGGTGCCCATAAGACGAGGAAGAGACAAAAATGATTTCTACATTTTCTACATTGGCTTATGGGGTAACATTAATTTTTTTCGTAAAAAAAGTAACGAGCTAGTAATGTTACAAAGTTTGATCATCAGGTTTATTAAAGGATTACGTGAAATTTGGTCCTTTAATTTTTTTTTAAAATATTTTTTTAAGTATAGGCGATTGGGCCTTTGGCGTAGATATTGAATATCATTTAACCTAAATAGGAAACAAATGTATTCTTGAATGAATTCCATTCAATGGCGAAATTTTCGAAAATTTTCGATATGTAAGCCTATCAATCCTCTCGGGGTTTCATATTAAACTCAAATTCGGGTACGATCATTATTACGAGAGTTATTGTAATGACTTCAATTTGAAAATGTCGTTTTCAATGTGAGTCAAAACACTTCAAAAGAAAAGTCGAACGATAATAAATGAACATGTAAATTAAAGATATATATATATATATATATATATATATATATGTACATATATAAGTATATATAAATATATGTGTGTATATATATATATATATATATATATATATATATATATGCAGGTCGCCGAGTTATTTGTTTGAGGTAGTTTTCTTACTATGTAATGTGAGGTTGCTGGAATTCGTGGAACCGTGATTTGGATTGTTGGTAAAGCAATTTTATCTATACTATAAAAACCAATATAATAATGAAAATCATTTGAAAAAGTGAAAAATAATGCGTAAGTTGCATTAAAAATTAATATATTTTTCACAAAAAATTCAAAATGGGAAATATTACAATGTAAAAAATTATTAGTTGACATGCGTATTAGTTGTCTAAAAACAATGTGACCATCAAATGTCCAAATTTTGAATAAAATGCTGAAAACAGTAAAAAATTCGGTTTTGCCAAAGTGCACTTATTTCTAGTGTTTATTACTACACACGGCTCAATCCAATCAGACGATGCGTAAATGTAAATGTACGCATCAAAGGTGATAAAAACATAAATGCATGTATAACGTAAATAATTTAATAAAACGTAAACACGCACCGCAAGTCGCGTTTGCTTTATGTATTTTTAATTGGTGTAGAAACGCAAAGAATTAAACGATAATTAAGCTAAACGACTTACTCGATATTTGAACGATGAATAGTCACGTTTATTGTATTGTCTGAAAGTGGAGTGACGTGTTCAAAGAATATAAAAGTAAATTTTAGTATCGGAATAAACAGTTATATAACATTTCATGTTCTTGCGTACTGAGCGGGGAGCTGAATGATCATAACACACGCCACGAAAAGTTGTAAAACCGACTTACGGCAAAATACCTGGGACCTTTTAATTACACGTGGATAGAGTGTTCAAAGGCCCAAAGAGTTAGCCTAGAGTTTTCATTATAGTAAAAATAAAACGTTATTTCAGTTTTTAGGAAACCTTATCCTTCAACTTTTATTTTATAATGCTCTGATAAGCAACTCATGTATATTCTTGAGGATAGAACATTGCCAAAAATTTAATCATATTTTTAAAAATTAATACAAAATACTCATATAAATAACTATTCATTTGTTGATGGAAAATACAGCCAATAAAATAGTATGAACTTGAATGTACAGACATTTTCTCACAGCTAATTGCAAATTAAAAATTAAATAGGACGCCTTAAATTTAAATTATTAGAACTGTTATCCATAAAAAGGTGACTAGTTCGGCTTGTGAAGTTATTCTATAAGCGTCACCGACACAGCCGATTTAGGGCTAGCATCTGTTCACATACATACACACATAAATATATACACTCGTAACCATCTACATACACACACACATAGATAATTGATAATAATATTAATAATTAATATTAAATGCATGTATTAAATAAAAACATGCAAATGTATGCATATTATTAGCCAAGGAGGACACATAGCACAAGCAAACAGAAACAACCAAAATTAAATAACCAAAAAAGAAAAAATAAAAAATTAATAAACAGTAAGTATAATTTAAATAAATTAAATTGAAGTTCAAAATTCTTTATATATTCTGTTTTCATTTTCTGGGTTAATGGCCACTTACGAATGGACCTTTTAAATGTATTCACAGATTGTGCTCTCATCAAAGACGAAGGAAGTTCATTCCAAATTTCTGTTGAAGTAAACTTGAAACTATCCCGATAACCGGTTGTGCGATGTTCTAGGAGTAGGAGAAGCCTACCTTTGGCCCGCGTCACATGGTGGTGAGCACTGCCGGATCAATTTAGTATTTTGTATAGATATTTCGGCTCTTTTTGTAGTAAAAATGTGATAACTACTGTGGAGTATGTGATAACTACTGTGCGCTCTGAGCATTGCATGCTCATTTAAATAGAGTGATAAAATGATTGCTACGGGATGTTGAATCAAAAATGCACGCATGCATTTTGAATTCTTTGCACTGAGTTGGTAGTTTTTGAGACTAAAGCGGGTCAAATACGATGTCACTGTAATGGAGTACTGGGAGAATGAGGCTTTCGACAAGAAGCTTCCTAAGGGAAATGGAGAGATAGAGCGCTTTGACATGCATAAAGCTACATTTAGATATAGATACTAGATTTTAATTGTATCTTTCTCTCCGACAAAATACAATTTATATATTCTTAAACTCTCGATAAGTTTGGAAAGAAAACATTTTATTATAATAGTAATTTATTATCTTGCTGTATTTTTCGGGACACCCATTTTTAATCAATTCAGTATCGCTGCTAGTTCGGCTCTGGCTCCATGAAATGAACGCAATATAATCATTAAATTATTATTATTAATTATAATGCACATTTCTTTATTTAACACAAAAAAACTCTGCTTACCTGTAAAAAAAAAAATTTTTTTAATTTCTTTTTGTTGCGTAAATTAAAGTCCTGTGTTAATTTAGTTTTAACACAGTGCATCCCTTACAATTAATATAAAAAATCTGGGAATCATTTAGCTGGTGACGTAAATGGATTACATATTTGTGAAACAATTCGAGGGCACTACTTCCCTCACAGATTTGATATCGTCAAAACATGGTCTCATATTTGATATCTGAATTCCATATTGATTAAAACTATGTTCTTTAGCGATATGCTTGATTAAAGTGATTCTCCTTTTGTTAAATTAAAAATCTGTCATGTATGTATCTGAACACACATAAACTAGCGACCCCAAAATTAATACATACATTCATACATAAATATATATATATATATATATATACATAATATATTTCTCATTTGGTGACCGAAGTTAATTCCAAGATTTAATGAATTTAGCTATGACAATTAGACGGACGGACATAAATAAATGAAAAGTGTGTCTTGCTTCAATACAGAACCATAAAAATCAAAATAGATCGAGTATATATTCTGAAGACTCATATTCCTCAAAAAATATATTTTCATTAATATTACTTTTCAAAATAAAATTGTTTTATTATTGCGTGGTTAAGGTAATTAAAAACAAATTAATTCGAATTTCAATTACAATTTTCAGCCTTTACTGTCTGAAACACGTCAGTTTTACGTGTTGAAATAAAACAAAAGCTCTTATTAATAACCGACCTAGTTAGGTTCGGCTTGTCTCATTTGACTATGATGTGGTGGTTACCATTAATATTTCATTTCATTTGTTCAATATTTATTGATGATCGTTGCGAGCTGTTAAGCATTTCGGTACGAATTATTTCATTTAATGAAGCGCAGTGTAAGTAAAATGTACTAATGTAATTTATATAAAAGAAAGCATGTTAAATTGATGATTACTTTTAAGTTCAAATATAAAATTAATTGATTAACTACAGACATGGTCTATTTATTGCTATGAAAGCAGTTTCTTATAATAAGTTTTTCAAGAAATATATGTCAAAGGTCAGTTTTATTGTTAAGTTTAACTTTTGTAAAATTCTGAGTTCCAGATATATCATAATTTCTTACCCAATAACGCAGTGATGATGTTGAGTCAGTTGAACATACATGAAAAAGATCAGGCACATCGACAATAAGCGTGATTTATACACTTCATTATTCTTTTTTGACACGATACTATGAATTAATTACGAAAACATGGCAGAAACCGTCATAAAATCTTCTTGGTGAAGGCTAAGTATTTGTAACTCAGATTTATGTATATTATGAACGCTTCCGTCGTCGTCTTTTTGTCAAGGCAATACGAACGGTTCTCAATATAAACTAACTAGTTAAACCTATTTACATTGTATTTGTGTACATCCAGTTCACTCACATTTGCTTTTACAGGATTCATGAACACGACTTCTCTTGAATATTCAACAGGCACGCGACAAAGCTGTTACGCTGTTAGGGTGAATGACACCAGTTGGGAATGTAAAGTGTAATTAGCTATATTTAAATCATACGTTACATGTTTATTTATTAAAAGCAAATATCATATGATGTACGCGTCTGATATAAGTATATATAATTGTTACCAGTTCAACAACCGTTAAATTTTACATTGGCAGTTATTGACACCTGTACAAATATTGTTAGGGCAATGATCTCACTCGGTAAATTCTGGACCTGTGACCAGTTACAATTGACCACAGGGATTAATCACAATTTCCTTATCCAAGTATCCTATGACTAATTATATCTAGTAATCCATGTATTTCACAAAAAACCTATCTACTTTTACATGAAATAAATATAATTGTTTTTACCATAATTTAACTTCCGTAATAATTCCACACAAAATTTTACAATCGAGATATATGGCATTGATATACATTCTAGGAACGTCAAGTTTCACTTTTTAGGTTTTGCAGTTTTCTTTGTAAGTCGGGGGCATAGAAATGGATAGACACATGACTGATTTTTTAAGAGTTCTTATCCAGGTAATCTTAATAAATGAGGAAATTCATTAGGAAAGTGTAAAAATTTCATGTAATATTTATTAATTAAATCATTAGAAATATCATCATGTTATTCTATAATGATGTAATTTCAATACACGATTTTTTTGAGTAATTCCACAAATATTAGACTTCATTAGTTTTGAGATATGGTATATTAAAAGGAAGTTATAAAATTGGATGCGATAATGTAACGGCGATGATAATTAGTCAAGCTTTAGTTTCATTATGGTATTACAGAACTAATTTTTCAAAGAGAAGTGGGTTTTTTATATTTTTCAAAAAGCGTCGTGAATCATCAAAAAAGTCGCAATTAAAAATAGAAGTTTAACATCACTAAAACTAACAATAATTCGTAAATATGTTCTATATTTTAAGTACCTCTGTAACATATTACTCATATATACACGTAAAACTTCTATCGATATTATCGTCCTATTATTTCTTAGTTGTACTTTTTCTACTAATAATGTAAACTCCACCTTACATTATTAGTTCATTAAAAATTTATTTAAAAAGAAATATTTTTACAGTATAAATAATTGTTATAAATTTGCTAATAGGGCACAAAGAAATGACAGTATCGGTGTTCGTTACCAAATTTAAAGAGGTAAAGTATATAATGAACGCTATTTTATAAAGTGTAATTAAGATTTGACTATCATCAAAGAGTAAGTAACTCAAAAATATATACATAGTCAAATTTCAATACCAAAAATAATTTATGGGCCCAAGTAATGAAGTGGAGAATTAAACTCAGAATTTAATAATTTCCTTTTCCTTACAAGAAAAATAAGAAGACGGAAGTATGGCGCAATAGAAAGGAGCAATATATATAAATAATTTTTTTTGAATTGAGATGTGAATAGAAGATAAGAATGGAACATGGAATGGGAGCAAGTAAAAGGTGAGAAGATATGATTATTCACAAGCTACGTATCATTATAGATTAAGGGTCTAGGAATCTTGTCATCAGTCATATCTTAGACCAGATCACCAGTCCAGCTTCGCTCGATGTGCGGCCTGAAATCGAACCCGTGCGCCGTGAAGTAAAAAGCCTTATAACTTGTGATCATCCAAAGACTACGGCGACGACATTGCCATATGTAGTATATTATTCAGTAATTTTATCTAAATAAGCTTTTTTTAAGAAGTGTACAATAGTAGCATATCATTGAAGAAAAATCTTGATTTTTTAACAAAAGCTTTTAATGCCTAAATGTCGTGTTAACCATATTTTTCATTATATTATTACTTATATCATTAGATGCCACTGGTAATAAAGGTTCACGAAAATTTATTTACCTTAATGTTATTTTCACTACCCCTTGGAAAATGACCTATTAATCTTAGTGTCTTGCAAATGCTGAAGGTGGTATACAATTTCGGTTGTCATTCCACAAATTTCTATTTTAAACAATAGTGTGGATAAGAGCACTTGCCGAAATTCGTACATTGCAATTTTCTCAATTTTCATTTGTAATTCTCAATAGACATATTCAGTATTAATTGTCGTATCACGTCCCATGAAGCTCTAATAGACAACACCGTCACAGGTTTGTTGAAACATCACCGTGAGCTCGAAAATTTATTTATTTTATGATCTTCCGTTTTGAGTACAATTTAATTCGTAATCAAATCAGATGTAGAGAAATGTAGAAATGACAATTGAATACAGGGTTCATTTTCACCGCAGTTCTAATGAAATACATTAGGTTCTTGTACCTGATTAAAGAAAGTATTTAATTTTGCAGTTATTGGTATTAGTTATCAATACCTGTCTCATTCTGAACAATATTTTATAAGGGATTCTGACTTTTTTGTTTGCTTTGCCGATGTTTTGAGGGCAAACCTCTCATTTTATTTAACGCTCATAGATTTGTCTTCAAAATTGACTTGAAATAATTTTTTAATATATTCGTTTTGAGATATTTCAAAATCACCCCTTTAATTTTAAAACCGCTTTATAATATTATACAAAAAATTATTTATATATTTTTATGACCGGCTTAAAATTAGGCTACGTAAATTTTTCGTCTTGGCATTTCTATTAGGTTAATAATATTATTTGTTCACAAGCCCAAGTTTTATTTATATAATAATTATTATTTTCAATTTTACTTTCAGCCATGGTTACAATACAATCGCCGTCGTATTAATATATCATCCCGTTAAATTATTTAATTTACAAGAGACTCGATACATTTTTAATAACATTTTAAATTAATTTTTTTTTCAAATATGTTATTTAGTATATCTCACACACACACACACAAATACACACACACACACACACACACATATATATATATATATATAACTACGTGTATATATTATGATTATATTTATGCAGCTGATAATATGTGTCCGTGAGTAGAGGCGATTGATTGGGTATTTTAAATTTACTGGCAATGAACAGTCTTTTTAAATTATTAATTTATTAAAACAAGAAATGTTAATGTGTTTATTACGCCAATAAGCAATAATATTTTAGTTGTTTCCTCACTATGTTTTTTTGATATACATATGCTAAAATATTTTTGAAATATAGTCATAAAAAAATAAGATTAGATAATCCTAAAATGGGAAGAAAATATTGGCCATTGTTGAATTGGTTATTATTGCAGAGGCAATACCAAAAATTTAAGAAAAATCTAAATTCTGATAATAAATGACAAAATGTAGCTAGAATTTTTTGTATATGTAGTTTTTCAGGTCACTTCTTATTGACTGTGAACAAAAATAGTAAGGAAAGAAAGAGGAGTACAGTAACTTAAATGATTATATATATATTAATATATATATATATATATATATCTATATATATATATATATATATATATATATACATATATATACATATATATATATATATATATATATATAAATTATTTTATTTATTGGACCTGGTTATTTCTATAGCAATTTAGGTAGAAGCACGTATTTTATGACTTTTTTTTCTAATAAATGTTCTGTCTGAGAAATTTGTAGTTTATTACATCATATATTTAATTTACTTTTTGTACTTTGGTCTTATATGTTTTTACTTTATTGGATTTTAATATATTTGTTTTGTATACGTTATGAGGAAATACAATTTTTTTGTTTGATAATTTTTTTCATATCTTATTTTATTGTTAAGCTATTTTTACATTAATCTATTTTTTTTCATGCTTCACCGTACACATCATTTTATTATAATCATGTTGTGGAAATTGCTTATGTAAAATATGAGTAAATATAAAACAACTAAAAAGTACAAGCAAATAAATATAAACTTAGCATATATATAGCATTCAGGATAATTTTAAGCTTAAATCGTCAATAAAACTTTCAGTTATCTTTAGGGAAGTGCATCGTTTTAGCTACAAGCAATATACCAATACTTTATGTCACACCTACGCGGATGTCGCATTGAATATGTAAATATGATGGAATTGAAAATATTTTGATATTAAATTTATATTCCAAGCAATTATTCGAAATAATCTTTCGAGAATTTTTAGTGCAAAACTTGATTCCGCTCACGTGCACTCAGTTTACTCTTGTAACTCGCTCCCGTTTATATAAATCCCAATTCCCAGTCAATATTGAACAAACTCTATGCTATAAGTCTAAATTTATCCGAAAGTTGTGTAAATTCTACTTTCCATAATTTTATGTATATATATATATATATATATATATATATATATATATATATATATATATCTCGTATATATTGTTAGAACGTAGAAATTTTAGACATAACCGAAGAAAAACTGTTTTTTTTTAATTTTTCTAACCTTACATAAGAGATAGTAAACAATTTTGTAATAATTAATAAATAATGAGAAGAATAGGATCAATATATTATGTAAAATATAAAATGTTAAAACGTATCTAGGAAAAAAAGTAAATTTTACAAAATAAGACTACTACTTCCGTATACATAATATTCAAACATTCTCGCACGGAGATTTTTTAAACAACTACATTTCATTATTATATTTCGCTTGATAGCTACGTAATTAAAGAATTTTTTATTATAATTTACCGATCATGACATAATTATCCGTTTACTTTTAAATGTAATTTAGTCCCGTTGAAATGTCTCAGATATAAAATACAAAGAACAAGCAAAACGTATCGTTGTAATAACTATTTTCATAATTATAACCTATTGTCAATATAATTTGATTCTTTCAATTATTAACTTCGTATTATCACTAATAGTACCGTTGAATTATTCGTAACGCTTGAAGAAGCAAAATCAAACTATTTTAGAAGTTTTATTTATGTTTTTTTTAACTTTGCGTTTAAACTTCATTTCAAAAAAATATATAGTAAACTTCTTATTTTGTAGGATTTCTACATATCTCCGGTTTTGTGTATTCATACATTAAAAGAAATAAATAAATAAATATATGAATACACAAAACCGGAGATATGTAGAATTAGTGTATTACCTTGTCCTTACTTTCAAATACCCTTGCTTTTGTATAAATATATTACCGATAATAAGATATGTAGAATTAGTATATTACCTTGGCCTTACTTTCAAATACCCTTGCCTTTGCAATATATTACCGACAATAACTTCCATTTAATTTTATTACATACACCCTAAAGTTTGCATTGTATAACTTCACATAATAACAACAATTGAATTTATTACCCCAACTAGAATACTGGTATATTGTATAACTCTCTGTAATATAATAAAACCTAGTCTGCGCCCTTGCAATAAACTCACTAACATAAACAATGGAAAAATCCGCACAAAGTAGTCTTCCGCTATTGTGTTTGAAACATATAAATGCTGTTGGTTGTTCCTAAGAGTTAATCTTTGCTAATATCCCACCTGAAGATGTTGTAATACAACGAAACCTAGGTCGTGGTAAAGAAATTAAAGATAGTAGAAATAATACTACATCACGTAGTTTCATTTAATTGCGTAAGCTATTACTTTCTTGTTACTTTATTGTACTTGTTACTTGTTACTTTATATCTTCCTCTTTCATAGATTCATTATAAACGAATTGTAAAATGTCATTGATAAGGTAAATTTATATTTCAATTCACGATTTAGAAGGACTACATACGATAGCTTTTAATGAAGTATGTGCAGCATATTGGTATACTTTTTTTAAATCCATCACAGATTATTTCGACATTCTTTTCACATTTTAATTAAATGATTTTTCTTTTTTCGACCTTTATGTCGCTTTGTCAGTTTCCTTCACGAGTGGGTTTACATGTGCTTAGACCTGGTTCTATCTGCGACTAACTGTTAATAATTTTCTTTTTACTCGCGTCAATTTATGGTTTAACAAATTATGTTTTCATTTCAACACTTAATTTTCTTGTTATCCTAGTTATGCTTTTTACGTTCTCCCGTACCGTAAACTGATTCCATATAAAATTATTTACTTGTCAGTGTATCTGATTGTTCTAGCCAATTGTCTCAGAAAATGTGCGACGTAGAATCTTAAAATACAGTATATTATTAAATCTTATTAACCTACATATTTCAGAATAGCTAGGTTTTTAAAAATATAAGAATTAAAGGAGATAAATATATTATCCAAATTTTTTCATTTTTTTAAACCATGGGGTTGTTCTGAAGAACCCAAATATTTTGCATTATGTAAATGCTTTATAACTGTAAATTGCATTCTTAAATAGGTATTCTAAAGTATATGTAAAACCAGTGAGAGATTTTTTTTAAACAACATAAAACATATCTCGTTACACATTGAAAATAATAATTACACTATCGATAATTTTTAATTGTCTATAATGATAACTGACCCATTTACAAAATGAAAAACGTAACAGGAAATGCGTCTTATTAAAAAAGGTATAGTTCATTTCAAAGCCAAAAACTTTGAAATGAACTTTAGACATGAACGTTTAATGAACCCACTTTGTCAACTGCCCTATTTACTCTCGCACGTTTATTCCACAAACCTAGAACTGAATAAATAAGCAAGTTTTAGTAACGCGGTAAACGAGCATTGGTAAACACTGTGGAGTAACAAGGTCACAGAGCGAATGTCTGACATGTGGGCGCTTCAGTGCTGCAGAAATGTATGTAAGAATCTTTTCATTGGGTCTTTTTCACTGTTTCATTGGGTTATATTTTATGCACTCAAACGAGTTTTGGAGATTAGTAAAGTGAAATTATATTTCTCATTTAGGACGTTCCGGTAATAAATGTTTTCCTACTTAGATTTCCGAAAAAAATTTAAAATTTGGTTTTTAGGAAATTTTATCAGGCATGTCTTTTTAATAATTATTTTAAAAATTTTAAGTTAGAAGTTTGTGTACTGAGTTTTTACAAACGCTATGACACTGAACTAATATTTTGAGTCTTATTTTGGGAGAATCAACGCGGGAGTATTAAGCTTTATTATGATATATTAATAGTAAAATTGTTACTGATTTCAATAGTTTCAAATATTACAACGCATGTAAATGGAAAAGATTTATTTAAATGCTCCTTTCAATACTTTAAATGCTCTTTTCATTAAACGTTCATGTCCAAAGTTCATTTCAAAGTTTTTGGCTTTGAAATGAACTATACCTTTTTTAATAAGACGCATTTCCTGTTACGTTTTTCATTTTGTAAATGGGTCAGTTATCATTAAGCAAATATATCGGGAGGGGTATTTCTTATTATGTAATGTATAGACAATTAAAAATTATCGACAGTGTAATTATTATTTTCAATGTGTAACGAGATATGTTTTATGTTGTTTAAAAAAAATCTCTCACTGGTTTTACATATACTTTAGAATACCTATTTAAGAATGCAATTTACAGTTATAAAGCATTTACATAAGAACCCAAATATTGTTCTTCAGAACAAACCCATGGTTTAAAAAAATGAAAAAATTTGAATAATATATTTATCTCCTTTAATTCTTATATTTTTAAAAACCTAGCTATTCTGAAATATGTAGGTTAATAAGATTTAATAATATACTGTATTTTAAGATTCTACGTCGCACATTTTCTGAGACAATTGGCTAGAACAATCAGATACACTGACAAGTAAATAATTTTATATGGAATCCGTTTACGGTACGGGAGAACGTAAAAAGCATAACTAGGATAGCAAGAAAATTAAGTGTTGAAATGAAAACATAATTTGTTAAACCATAAATTGACGCGAGTAAAAAGAAAATTATTAACAGTTAGTCGCAGATAGAACCAGGTCTAAGCACATGTAAACCCACTCGTGAAGGAAACTGACAAAGCGACATAAAGGTCGAAAAAAGAAAAATCATTTAATTAAAATGTGAAAAGAATGTCGAAATAATCTGTGATGGATTTAAAAAAATTATACCAATATGCTGCACATACTTCATTAAAAGCTATCGTATGTAGTCCTTCTAAATCGTGAATTGAAATATAAATTTACCTTATCAATGACATTTTACAATTCGTTTATAATGAATCTATGAAAGAGGAAGATATAAAGTAACAAGTAACAAGTACAATAAAGTAACAAGAAAGTAATAGCTTATATTAAATAGACCGACCGTATTTCAATACAGCTTGGTTGGGAAATAGAATATAAAATAATTGCAGGTTGTAATAGGGATAGGTAATACACGTCTTAACTCGTCTTACTTATAGATAACTCTCTCTCTCTCTCTCTCTCTCTTGGGTGTCATGGCGAAAAACTTTGTAAGTGTTGTATGTGCTCTTCAATAAATAAATAGTTTTTTATTGGTTTAAGCTTGTATTTTATTTATCATTTCATCAAGCTCGCATAACTATTTAGAAACAATATACGAACTATCGCATATATTAAATTTTATTAAATAGAAAATACGTTTCCCAAAATTCTATTCAAAACACTTTCGTAAATATTTTCGTAATGCTAGGCCATAAGAGAATTACTAACTTTAATAATATGAAAGGAAAATAATACTGTAAATCCTACAAAATAAAAAGTTTACTATATATTTTTTGAAATGAAGTTTAAACGTAAAGTTAAAAAAAACATAAGTAAAACTTCTAAAATAGTTTGATTTTGCTTCTTCAAGCGTTACGAATAATTCAACGTTACTATTAGTGATAATACGAAGTTAATAATTGAAAGAATCAAATTATATTGACAATAAATTATAATTATGAATATAGTTATTACAACGATACGTTTTGCTTGTTCTTTGTATTTTATTTCTGAGACATTTCATCGGGACTAAATTACATTTAAAAGTAAACGGATAATTATGTCATGATCGGTAAATTATAATAAAAAAGTCTTTAATTACGTAGCTATTAAGCGAAATATAATAATGAAATGTAGTTGTTTTAAAAGATCTTAAGAGAAAGAGTCTTATTTTGTAAAATTTACTTTTTTTCCTATATACGTTTTAACATATTATATTTTTATAATTTATTGGACCTATTCTTCCCATTATTTATTAATCATTACAAAAATGTTTTCTATCTCTTATGTATGGTTAGAAAAATTTAAAAAAAACAGTTTCTCTTCGGTTATGTCTGAAATTTCTACGTTCGAACGATATAATATATATATATATATATATATATATATATGTATATATTCATATAAATATACACATATACGTATATATATATATATATATATATATATATATATATATAAATGTATATACATAAAATTATGGAAAGTAGAATTTACACAACTTTCGGATAAATTTATACTTATAGCACAGAGTTTGTTCAATATTGATTGGCAATTGGGATTTATATAAACGGGAGCGAGTTACAACAGTAAACTGAGCGTACGTGAGCGGAATCAAGTTTTGCACTAAAAATTCTCGAAATATTATATCGAATAGTTGCTTGGAATATAAATTTAATACCAAAATATTTTCATTTCCATCATATTTACATATTCAATGCGACATCCGCGGAGGTGTGACATAAAGTATTGGTATATTGTTTGTAGCTAAAACAACGCACTTCCCTAAAGATAACTGAAATTTTTATTGACGATTTAAGCTTAAAATTTTCCTGAATGCTATATATATGCTAAGTTTATATTTATTTACTTGTACTTTTTAGTTGTTTTATATTTACTCATATTTTACATAACCAATCTCCACAACATTATTTATATGCATATATATATATATATACATATATATATATATATATATATATATATATATATATATACATATATATATATATATGTATAAATAGTCATTTAAGTTACTGTAACTATTTTTGTGTACTATTTTTGTTCACAGTCAATAAGAAGTGACCTGAAAGCTACATATTCAAAAAACTCTAGCTACATTTATCAGAATTTGGATTTTTCTTAAATTTTTTATATTATCATTTGTACCTATAGAAGTCTCTCCAATAACAAGCAATCCAACAATAACAAATATTTTCTTCCCATTTTAAGATTATCAAATCTTAATTTTTTATGACCATATTTCAAAAATATTTTAGCATATGTCTATCAAAAAAAACATAGTGAGGCAACAACTAAAATATTTATGCTTATTTGCATAATAAACACATTAATATTTCTAGTTTTAATAAATTAATAATTTAAAAAGACTGTTGATTGCCATTAAATTTAAAATGCCCAATCAATCGCTTCTACTCACGGACACATATTATCAGCTGCATAAATATAATCATAATATATATATATATATATATATATATATATATATATATATATATATATATATATATATATATATATATATATATACGTAGTTAATATATATATATATATATATATATATATATATATATATATATATATATATATATTATATATATATATATATATATATGTGTACATGTGTGTGTGTGTGTGTGTATGTGTGTGTGTGTGTATTTATTTGTGTGTGAGATATACTAAATAACATATTTAAAAAAAAATTAATTCAAAATGTTATTAAAAATGTATCGAGTCTCTTGTAGATTAAATGATTTAACGGGATGATGTATTAATACGACGGCGATTGTATTATAACCATCGCTGAAAGTAAAATTTAAAATAATAATTATTGTATAAATAAAACTTGGGTTAAAAGTAATGTTATTAACCTAATAGAAATGCCAAGACGAAAAATGTACGTACCCTAATTTTCAGCCGATCATAAAAATATATTCATTATTTTTTTGTATAATATTATAAAGCGGTTTTAAAATTAAAGGAGTGATTTTTCGAAAATATCTCAAAACGAATATATTGAAAAATTATTTCAAGTCAATTTTGAAGACAAATCTATGAGCGTTAAATAAAATGAGAGGTTTGCCCTCAAAACATCGGCAAAGCAAACAGAAAAGTTAGAATCCCTTATAAAATATTGTTCAGAATGAGACCGGTATTGATAACTAATATCAATAACTGTGAAATTAAATACTTTTTTTAATCAGGCGGTAGAACCTAACGTATTTTATTCGAACTGCAGTGAAAATTAACCCTGTGTTCAATTGTTATTTCTACATTTCTCTACAACTGATTTGATTACGAATTAAATTGTACTCATAACGGAAGATCATAAAATATTTAAATTTGACAAGAATAAAAAGTACGGAAGATCATAAAATATTTAAATTTGACAAGAAGAAAAAGTACAGGTGATAGGGTATTGGTATCGGAATATCTTTTTCATACGACTTTTGAAAAGATAAACGCATATTGCATTTTCAATATTACGATTAAGTTTATTACATAGTCTGTCAATGTATAGATTGAAAATATATGCATTGAACATAGTGCTATTTTTTAAGAATAAGGGGAAAGGGGAAGAACATATAAAGGTAAGTTTAGTAAAAATGCTTTCTGCCAGAATTTTAATAGTATATTATATGTATTTTTAACCAAATCTCGTATTATTTTACTACAACATTAACTTAGATATACTCGAAAGTATTAACTTATAATTATTTAATGAAAATGAACTTTTTTTAATTTCAGATACCAACGTAATTGAAGTGAAGAAAAATATTCTTGCCATTAAATGAAAATTATTCGGCAGTATATATTGACATAAACACTCTTAAGTGCAATAATTCCTATTTTTAATCATTAATTTAAACATTTTATCAATAGTTCCATTAATATCTATCTGACTTATATATAATATACTCACATTAATTTATTTGATAATACACAAACTGTTAGCTTGTGTAATATTGGATTGATTTCAATGTATTTTAAATATATAAATGTTTTTGGTCCTATCAATCATCATGTAATATTTCGATACATTAAGAAAACGCATGGTGAGAAAAGAGTAGTAACGTAGGTCAATCATATTCTAAAGCAGTTGTTGATACGAGAATATGCAGGTATACAAAAACGTACCTTTCATTTGTATACGTAATTCTGATCGTTAAATTGAGTAAAAAATGTCCAAAAACTATTTATTCAGCTCTGCGTGATACGATTTTAGTATACAATTAGTTACTATGGATAAAATGAACTTAATTGTATTTTCAGGAAGTCATGTGCTCTTTATTGCACCAATGTAGAGCTCCCTGAAAAATTAAGATTATTCACGAAGTTAACTTATGAGGTTTAATGTGTTTTAGCCTTCTCAATGTACGGGTAATATCCAGATGTCGAATAGATTTTACTTTGGTATGGATTAGAAGTCGATTTTCGTATTTAATAGCATGTACTTGGATAATTTCGTTAACCAATTTTATGTCCAAGTCGTAGTGTATTTCTTGATTGTTTACATAACGATATGCATTAGGAATCACACGTAAAAACTTGGTTTGGCTTCGTTGAAATACATCACTACTTTTTATTATTTCATTGAATTACATAGCTACTTAGCATATCCTCAAAGCCAGATACCATAGAAGATAGATAACTAAATTAGTTGCTACTACATTTGTCGTTTTTTCAACTTGATTTGTTTAGCTTTTACTTATTTACTTATTTGTTAAGCTTTTACTTTGTGTATGATTTTCCAATTAACGCTACATATCTTGATTTTGTCAAGTATTTCTTGTAAATTTTTGGTTGTTTGATTTGAAATGTCTGCAGTTGCTATTACTACCGAATCCTAAGCCAAAGCGTCTATGAAGGTTTTCTTTGTAGTGCAAATATCAGCGGTATACAGTAGATAGGGAAGAAGTTATAAAGAACTTCCTGAAAACTAAATGAAATTATTAAAAAACTATGTTATGTTTTGAAAAGGAATTGTGGTCAATGTTGCTATTTGAATGAAAATACTTCAGATTGTTTACAGAAACAAAGGGAAGATATTCTTAATTCGAAGCAAAGAATATCTCGTACGAATAGTTCAAGGATTCTTTTTTATATCTATGTATAACATTTTAATAAATATGGCTTTAATTCTCATTCTGTTTCATATATTTTTCTCTTTAAGAATTTTGTCTTAAATATACATAAATTTTATTATACTTTGTAAACCTAGGCGTAGGATTCACGCGAAAAGAAGTGACACAAAAAGTAATTGTCATAACTTATTAATTTAGTTTATTATTTTAAAAAAAATCTGCATTTCAGAGAACCAACAGACTTAGTTAAAATGCGGTGTCAACTAATTAAGTAAATATATACTTAACGGAAATATATTTATCTATTTAAGGTGTTTGTTATGTGAACGCTATTAAAAGAGAAAAACGTGGAGTCGCTTATTTTGGTTGATACTATTATTGTAAGAAATAATTTTTCCAATATTCAGTTATTACAGTCTAACGATTACGTTTCAAATCAATAATTTTTATACAGATTGGTCAATCTTTATACGGAATTGGTGTCAAATAAGCACAATTTTGCTAGTGTTATAATAATTGTAACAATCTATATGTGAGGAAAATTTAATGTAGCAATTATCAATTTAGTCAACAATTATTTTACATTAAGCACTAATGTTCACCCGAAACGTTCTGAAGCTGAAACCGATTTAACTTTACAGATCTCTTCCAAACTTTCATTTTCAAGTTTATTATTGTGAACCTAAAATTGGACCATACTCACTAATATTATAAGCTTTTTTTACCACATATGCAATAAATTGTTTATTAATCTTGGACCGCCCACTTTGACAGAGCTGCTTGCAGATATGGTTTTCTTTTATTAATTATTAATTTAATTTAATAATAATGCTAGGTACTTATCATTTCATACATATATATATATATACATATACATATGTATATATATATATATATATATATATATATATGTATATATATACATATATGTATATATATATATTCAATTTTAACTTAGTGTTTAGTGTAAGTTTTAAAAGAACGCGAAAATATGGTATCTTATATTTGATTTAAATTGTTAAAAAGCAAGCAATCATCAGCGTGAAAGTAGAAAGTCTGAAACCAAGTCAACACATATATTAAATAAATTAAAGAACCCTTTACAAGAATATTAATACTATACCGCATATTTTACATATAAATTTTAACAAATTCTTTGCCTTTGAAATATTCCACTGTATTTCCAACCACAAAGATAATATTTGTAACCTAAATCGATAAGCAGAAACTAAAAACCGTTCAAAAGCTTCTTGGAAATTATTTTAATACCCTCAGCACTAAGTGAATTGGACTTATTAAACGGTTTTCTATTCAAATATTGCAACATTAACTTCGTCGTGTTTGAAATGCCTGACGACGCAACATTTTCCGGAACAGGGAGTTCTTCCTAACAATAAGTAGTAACAAATCGTTTCTTATATATCGTTTGAAATTTTACGTACAATGTAATTCCTCTAGCTTTTATACCTGAATTATTAAAAATTAGTTTTTTTGGTACGAAAGTATGGTTTTTATTTACTATTTTATGCTTTGGACATAAGAAAATTGGGTAGAAAAAAAATTCGGAAATAACTTTATATGTTCTGACTTGAAAATATTACTGTTTGTTTTTTAAATTAGGTCCTAAAAATAAAATACAGTAAGTCCACACAAATTACTATTATGAGATAATAACACATTTTTAATTTTATGCATTTTCCTTTCATTACAAAAATTTTTCGTTTCTTTTTTCTAATATAAATCAAATCAACAAATCGACTAAATTAACCTTTATATCAAATTATATATCATACGTCTCACGATTTTATCAGAATTCCGTTTTCAAATTATTGAACCCAAAACTGAGCAAGAGACAATAAATGGCATGTCTATTTTGCTTTCTCCTACAGCAGTCATGTAGATGGTTGTGTAAAGTAGACGGTTCGTTAGTCGCTTTGAGACTGAATTTTATAAAGAAAATATTATTACAAAATAGAAGTTAAACGGCGGATTAAAGCAAATGAAAACAAATCAGTCAAAGTCACATTCACGATCAGACAAGACACTTATTCACCACTTAAATAATATAGAATTACGTGACCACTTAAATAATATAGATCCGAACGGACCATGTACGCCAGCTGACAAAGGACTAATTTGGCAAAAGCATATATTCACCAAACAAAAATAACTTGATATTCAGCTCAGAAAGTTTTGTTGGATTATCGGGTGTCTGTCTCAATTAGCATAGGAAAATGAACTGTTACTCTATAAAACTATACTTAAACCAGTTTGGAACTACAGCTGTAGAGTACAGCTTCTTGTAGTGTACCCAGCATCCTGGCATCCAACTGTAGAATGCAGCTTTCCATTTTAATATTGAGATAATGCCAATACACTAGAATAAAATGTTGTGCAAATGATGCTTGGTTCGTATTTAAAGAAGAAGTCATAATTAAAGAAGTAGATAAAGACCAGCAAGTTAGAGATTGAAAAGATAGAAACATAAACTACCGAAAACTTACCAGTGCTAAAATTTATAGTTAATACCTGAACATTACGTCAATTAAATGTAGAATTTCCCAAGATGTGTTACAATAAAAGCACATACATGAGCATAAGCCTTTCGTCTAAATATGTCTGAGCAACAACCGAAAAAACTGTACTAATTATATTACAGTCTGTCACCATATCTCCCGGTCTGGTAATAGAGTGTAGTATAATTAAGCCATCGACAAAATCGCTTTTATAATGCCGTGCCGCGATGCTTGGTATGCTTGGAGTCTAAGACACGTAATTCTCATTTTTATATTGAAATAGTTTACACTAAATATGGGATAATTTACAAAATGATTTTCTTATTTTATACTCAGAACTCACCATAAGAAAGATGACTAAACTCATAAATCACAAAAGATTGCTGAAGTGAAACCTGATTTCATTGTGAATGAAATAAGTACCCGTAAATAATAAAAAGGTATGTTAAAAAATGGACCAAAAGCCAAATATTATTTTCATTGGTAAAAAAATGTATGGGACGAAATAAATTCTAAATATACGTTATTTATCCATTAACCCTAAACTGTTTATTTCACAACCTGTTATTGAAACAATAACGTGAACCAAGTCATACCATTAACTTCAGAAACATTGACTCTCCTAAGCCGCATTGTCGCAATAGGAAATTTTATGTGATGAAACTTTCATGATTTTTCTTCATCGTGTTTGCTTGTAATATAATTAAGATATCAAATTTGACGAGAGCCTTTTATTGCGACGTTAGATAAAGTAGAGTCAATGTGAGCCAAATAATATCATGTTTACACAGGGTCGTTTTATGATAATGTCTCTACAAAAGTTACCTGCGACAATAAAACTGTGCTTATGGCACACACTTATTTCTACATATACTCGTACATATTACCAGAAAATGGTACCCAATTACACACAGAAAATTTAATGAGTTGACATACTATATTCTGAAATAAAGTGAATATCGTTAAGTACATACATACATATTTAAACTCCCGTTTGATTATACATAGGCACAGTTATGTAAACTTCAATACTGTATTATTTTTATTAGGGTGCGGTACTTTGAAAATAACAGAATTTTTCGAAATAGTCACGCTTTCTGACCATTCATCCATATACAACACACTTCTGTTTTCTGAACAAAATAAGCTACCTGAATTTTACACAACTTATACTTTTCTTTGGCCTAAAAACAAACATTGCCTAATAATCGTAAGAGAATTCGAATAAAATAGAAAAGTATAAAGCCCTTGTTGTGGGAACATGACTTGCCCTTGGCACTGCTAATCTGTCATATTGGACACCTTTTAATTTTGTAGGATTTAAGTGAATTTGTCATTCCGTAAACAGTTTGTAGGAGGATATTATATTTGGCTTCCACTTTCACTTGTATGACTCATAAATTATAGCATGTTTGCAAGTTTCCTTCTTACTTTTTAATAACTGAAACTATTTTGATATTTACACATAGATATAATTTTTTCTGAGAGTCCCATGTTATAATAAACTTAAATATTTTTGGATCATGAGACTGTGTCATCAAACATTTTGACGAAATAGTGAAAAAGAAAAGCAATGTCAATAACTTTCTAATTAACTTATCAATAAATTTTTCAGACAACTTCATTATGAACTTGATAGGAGTATGAGAAATATAATATTTGTTCAAAATCTCGTAAATTCTAAAAAAAATTTGTCTTTAATTCTGATTTTTGATAACTTTTTGTTCATTTTGTAAAAAAATATATATTATGTATAATGCAAATTTGTTCCACCATATTATTATTTCCCATTTTATCTTCTTTAGATTTTGTTTTTCTTATTTTAAATACATGTTTAATTAAAGATAAAAATAAATTAATATATAAATTTGTTGAAATCTTTAGTGGTATTTAAATTAAACAAGGTTATTTAATTGATAGTGGCGGTACAGATTAGCAATGTCTATCCGCCAATTCCATTTACGGTGAAGTTTTTCTTTTGCAAGGTATTATACCTTTGGAGCACGTTCTTATCCACAGAACAGATAGTAAATAGAAATGACATGTCAGCGTGACTAGCGCGCCCCACATGGGCAGCGCTCCGCTTATTTCGAAAAAAGTGTATCTCGCCCTACATTAGTTTGTTCTTTGACGAGACGTCAGTAAGTGCTCTGTTATTTCTGCGCAAAGAAATAAATATATGCCTTACTGTGCCATTGTATTATGTAAAAATTAAAGCCGTACACAAAACCTTACTAAAGGAGGTATTTTTTACCACAGATATGACGATTTTCAAATTTATTTCCATGTGCGAAAATTAACCTGACATTTATTTTGATACGGTCGATGTTCAATGACGATGCATTGCAGGACTGCATCTTAGATGCGCCCATCGATATTTTTGCCACTAGATTAATGTACATCGATGTAAAAATTTTGTATATTTCGTAGAGATTATCACTATGTAATTTTAAAATGTAAGAACTGTCTACCAATTTCGAAATTTATGCGCTGTACTTTAAATTCTTTAGATGAGACCTAGTCAGTTTTCTTATCTTATATTAGTAATAATTTAATTGTGTTTATTCAACTTAAAGAATTTTTTTTATTTCATAAAATATTTCTTTTTAGATGTCCAAAAGAAAGTGATATTAAAGAAAATTGCGTTGAAGCTACAGGTCACAAAAATTGATTTCCTGCAAAGTTAACATTTTAGATGATGAAATAATTAAAAAAACCTGCTGAAGAAGTTTCTATATACTGAAGCAATACCAACACTAAATATTTAGACACGTATTAAGGTGAGTGAGTTCGGAAACTGGATATTAAATCAAAAAGGAGAAATGTTATTTTGTAACATACGTTCACATAGTGGCTCAAATAGTAACCCCATATATAAAAAACTTCTAACCCATATAAAAGGGTGCGCGAGCCCGCATGGCGCGTGCGAGTGTGTGTTCTTATATTTTGTGAGTATAATATAAAACAGAAGTGACTGGTACCCGAAACTGGTACATTTCCGGATTACACTTCTATTTTATATTATACTGACAAAATATAAGGTTTTGCATTATTTACGCAACACCGAATTTTGAAATAATACTTTTTTTGTTTTCTTTATATAGTTATTATATTCTGTTTAAATAAATTGAATCCATTAAGTACTTACAACCAAATAAAATAAAAAACTTGTGACTTTACAAAGAAGTCGTTTACTGAAAAATAATAAATGAATATTTATATGATGGATACGAAATGTTTACAAATAATGTAAAATTTTATGTTAGTTACGAATCATAATTTAGTAAAAGTACCAAGAATTATTATGATATATAAATATGTCGTGGTATTTGGAAAAAAGGATATTTATACAAAATTACTTTGGTAATCTTTTTCAAAACGTATGATTTACAGCCATTATACATTTAAATTATCATAATAAATTTGTTTCTTAGATTTCAGATATTGAAATTATCATAATACTTTTTCTTAATTTAGACATTTGGCAGTTGTGATAAATTATCTTAGTAAACTCTTATGTCATTTATTATAATTTTTGTATAGCAACATTCATGATTTAGGTCATGCGGCATGTCTCTTTAGATCATCCTTATCATTTCGTTAAACTGAATGGCTTCATTGTTTATTAGAACTATCGTGCGGTTTCTCGTTTCATTTCCATTAATAAAAGTCAATATGTAGTCGTTTGTACATTATGGAAATGTAGATCAGTCCAAAATAAAAAAAGCGCCAATATATAGTTAAGTAAATAGCGAAAGTTTTAATTGTAATGCTCTAAAACTGACGAAACTTATTAGCTAATTATCGCGTTTCCATTAGTCAGTTGGGTGCATCGCATATAAATAATAATTTAATAAATATTTTAGGACCTACCTAAATATCACAATTTCGTAAAATTTAAGTTATCTTAAAAAATATTTAAATATATCGGCTAATTTGTACTGTTGCTCTATATCGATATCGATAGAGGTGAGCGGTCGTTAAATGTGTGAACAACACTAAAATTTTAGAATTTTTGCCGGGAGCAGGATAAAAATATGTGACAAAGCGTGCGGAAACGAGAACGAATTTAATGCATCCATGATGTTTATGAACACTGGTGGGGGAATGCGTCGTGTTGTAATTGGCGCGTAATTTCTAAGCTGGCGCGTTTAAAATTAAAATATTTCGAACTGGCGACACGTGTTTTCCCACAGTTCGGCGAATATGCCACTTCTATTTGTTTTATATTCTGTGTTCTTATTAGACGTATATTCTAACGATAGTCATTTTGTGCTTATATTTAAATACTTTGATGCATACACATAAATACAAGAGTCACATAATTGCTTCAATCATACGTGGCATAAAGTTTCGATTGTGAAATTAGGAGTGAATTTTTAAGAAGCCGAAATATAGGACACGCCTATGTTCGGCTACATACAAAATCTGATAAGATATTCTTAAAGAAAGAAATGCCCATCACAAGAAAAGAAAATAAGCATATTTTGTTAAAAGACCGTATATTTTTTAAAAATAAATTCACTTTGATTAAATATTTTTGAAATTTTATTTCTTCAAAATTTCATTGGTGGTAAACATTTTGTCCAGTAGCCATATTAAGAGGTACTTACCATTTTGTATGAGTTCTTTTTTGTCAAAAATAAATTTTATTAATTAAAATATTTTCGTATTTTAAAATATATTCGCTCCAAGACATTTTTTATCAATGGCATAGCACCTCTTCTTGCTTACTAAGTAAAAAAAGACATGCATATTATTACGTCTATTGAAGTACCTCAAATTTTTTATTTTTCGTGGAGCACGGAACAATTAATTGTTGCTGTAAGAATATTTTTTAATTCATCGTAAGTGACAAAAAAAAAGTCTATAAAATAATAGAAATTACAAATTTGCCAACCGATCACCACCATTGTGTTTCGCATGGAATTATTTTTAAATCAAATAGA
Organism: Druceiella hillmani; assembly: GCA_039881145.1. Lineage (NCBI taxonomy): Eukaryota > Metazoa > Arthropoda > Insecta > Lepidoptera > Hepialidae > Druceiella > Druceiella hillmani. The sequence continues at coordinate 7,138,972 of JAYKKI010000100.1, forward strand.
AGATTACTTTTTAATGGGTGTTATATAAATAAAAAATTGCCATTTTTGTGATATAAAAATAAAACAGTTCGGCGATTTACAACCACGAAAAAGCAAAAATAAATTGTTAAAAATGGGATTATACAAATATGTATGTCATCGTAGCACACGAAATACAAGCGCGACGTTGACCGATGAAATTAAAACGAGGAAATACGGCACCCAAAGGAAAACTCGGGTTAAATATTAACAGGGCGTTCGATTTTCCTGGTGAACACGCTATTTATTTATGTCAGTTTTGTGGGTGGCGCAAGTCGGAAAATGCTTGGACATTTCTCGGTAATTTTTGTGGATGAAAGGAATACGAAACGTGGATATTAAATTTCTATTCAGGAACGTAACTCGAGCGTCAACGTATGATCGATTTTAAATTATAAGTTAACGTTATATTGGTAAATACAAAAACATAGATAAAAGTTTAGAGTTAATCATGTTGCGACAGTGAATTCACATATCAAACACAGGCTTGATTTTATTTTTTTAAGCACGTATTTCCATTGCATGAGTTTTTGGCACAGGCACCGATATTTTTATATAGATTACAGGCGATATCTTTGCAATTGATGGTATTATTGTAAACATACCAACACTGGTTGTTAAATGTTTTATTAAGTATGAATTAAACAATTTTAAAACAGTCTAGATCAGAATCTAGACTGTTTTAAAATTGTTTAATTCATTTTTTGGTGTACGTTTTTTAATTTGTACAGTCAATTAAAGCATTGGTAACTTCACGAGTAACGCAAAACTTTACTTTGAAGTTGAAATGTAATCGATTAATTCTAAATTTTTTATTGGGTTGTCAAATTGTTAGTTTCGTTTGATTTAACGTTACACTTAATATATTAATTACTTAATATATATTTTAACTACTTTTTTTGTTTGATGATCTTTTCACAGTTTTACCATTAACGATATTAAGTAGAAGAATATTTTTTAAATAAATTTGTTAAATAAATTTTGAAAACATTTTTCAATTTTGTTAAGTTGCAAGTTATTACATTCTTTGATATTCCCGTTTTACTATATTTATTCAATACAACATAATTTATTTGATACAACATATTTTAATAGAACTTCTTTTTTCAATTTGAAGCATTTATTAATCACAATTAAATGAAACTACGTTATGTAGTAGTTTAATAAGTTTAATTATTTGAATCTTTGCTAATATCCCACCTGAAGATGTTATAATACAACGAAAGCTAGATCGTGATAAAGAAATTAAAGAAAGTAGAAATAATACGTCACGTAGTTTCATTTAATTGTGAATAATGAATTTCTATAAAATTAACGCCAAATATATTCAATAATCAAAGTTTAATTATATAAAAGATAGTGTTATGAAGTCTTTTGTGTGTTAATAAAAGATCTAATTATTCATGAACATCTTCTAAATTTAAGAGGGGGTATTAAGTAATCGGCATTTATTAATTTCAAGTTTCCAACTAAAATAATCCAATATAAACACAATAACAAATGGCAATATACATAGGTCGTATTGAATTTAATAATTATGCTTATTTGTTTAATTAAGTTCTGGATACTAAGAAACTATTATGGGTAACAAACACGATTTAATTAACGCTCAAGATGCTTATTACAATAAATAAGTTCAAAAGTGTCAAGCTGAAATGATGTGAAAAGTAAAGATAATTTAGAGCAATTAAATGTTATTAATTGAATATTTAGGCAGAAGTAGAAATAAACATATTTAAACACTGAACACTTAAGAAGCTTGGAACTAGCTTTATCTCTTATCACCGATAAAGGAAATCAATTCAATATCTAAAACTTTGGTATATATAATTTATAGAGTTTTTTTTAATTTTGTGAAAACAAACAACATATTGCGTAATTTAGTCAAACATTACTTAAGAACAATAATTTTATTGTCAAAGAATGTAATGTGAGTAATGATAAATTCATTGACACGCAAAATTTCAACCCAATTTAACGCCTGTTTCTTCAATTTTTTCTTTCATAGGAAGCTAAGTAACAAAGTTTCAAATAGTGAATAATATTTAAGTTCACTATTACTTTGTTTTCCATTATTAGAATTTAGACTATTCAAATAGTTATTAATTATTATATTCAAATAATTATTAGTTTCAAAAAAATAATTTCAATAGTAGTTTTTTTCTACATAATGCAAAATTTCTTACATATTTTACTATCAGCGATTACAATAGTTGCAATTATGATATCCTTTGTAAGTAATTTTATTGCACAAAAAATATTAGTTTATTATGAAAGATATTCAATTACATCTCTCTATGGTGGAATTTAGTCATATTAAGATGACATTTTTATACCACACGTGAATATCGTACTAAAAATATTAACAGTGTAGTGTAGTAACAGCCTTAGCTATTGCTATTAAAATTCAGTTCGAAAACTTAACAAATAATTTATATAAAAGAAGCAATCTAATTTTGATGCTTTGAATTAAGCGTATATGATCCATTTAAATTGGACATTATTTAAGAAAAGAAATATCACAATACATAATCACAAATCCTGGTTTAGTATATACAATAAATTTAAACACCAGTTACGATCAAATTAAAAAAAATAAACAACATCTTTTTAAACAACATACCAAATTCACTGACTTAAACATTTCTTTTCTTCAGCTTCAGGTGTCTTTGAGTCAGAGTTCCCAATTAACGATATTCAACATAATAAGCTCGAAGAGCAATTTGTGAGTCAAATTTTTAAGGTTCGTAACACGGACGTTTATAGTGCTATTATTGATTGCCGTTCGAATAAGGATAAAAATATGTGATATGAAGATCTAGTAGATAGAAGAGAAATAAAAAGTAATTATTGACGAAAGATATGGAAAAAGTTTTTTTACATGACATCATATAAAATGTTTTGTAAATATAAGGGCTGAATTCAATTCATAATTTTAATGAACGTAATAATACGAAAAGTTTATTGCTTTTTTGGAGAATTAATCTGCATTAATTCTCCAAACAAGCAATAAACGAAAAACAAACAAGCAATAAATAAAAACAAGCAAGCATAATTGTACTTATCACAAGTTGGTCTCACCACTTCGTATCTGTAGATAACTGAAAAATGTACCGATATAATTTCTTATAAATGTTCTTTCATACTTAATATCTGGCCATGTTTTTTCTCTAATGTAAATTTGCGTCGAAGAATTTGTTGTGCGATTGAAAATACGCGTAGCGCCATTTAATACTGCACATAATTTATTTATAAAATTACTATACGTCGATACTGGTACAGTAAAAATGAATTTTTGAAAATATTACTTTACACATCTAAATAGATTTTAGACAATGAAATACAAAAGTTGCATTAGAATTTCTTATAACCTTAGTTTTATTCAGTCACAGACGTCAACGACTTTTTACATCATAGACGCTAGATTTTTTTATAGACACCTTCAAACATATATTACTTAATACCCCCTCTTAAATTTAGAAAGTGTTTATGAATAATTAGATGTTTTATTGGCTCACAAATGACTTCATGACACTATCTCTTACATAATTAAACTTTGATTATTGAATAAATTTGGCGTTAATTTTGTAGAAATTCATTATTCACAATTAAATGAAACTACATGATGTAGTATTATTATTACTTTCTTTACCACGATCTAGGTTTCGTTGTATTACATCTTCAGGTGGAATATTAGGAAAGATTCAAATAATTAAACTTATTAAACGGTAAAGCTTTAGTAAGAAAATCAGCCAATTGAAATGAGCTTTCAAAATATTTGATACGAATCACTTTCTCACTTCCTCAACGGTTCCTTCATTTTCATTCTTAAACAATTGTACATTAATGAATAGTGTACTTCAACCCTTACCTTCAGACATCATAAACCTATTTATTATGCTTCATTGCATTTCAAAGTACCTTCTTTGATTTAAAAATGTACAACCATGAGTTTTATTTATCTTTATTTGAAAAGTTTTTTCCTAATTCTTTCAATAATATAGAAAGAATCTCCATATTCTTGGATAACAATAACCCGTTATCAACGTAAATTATTAAACATATTTTGATATAATTAAAGTATCCCATAAAAACACAATTCTCTGAATGGCTTGGTCTAAAGCCACACAGTAAGAAATGATGAAACTTCCCATTCCAACAGCGAGAAGACTGTTTGAAACCATAAAGAGTTCATCAAGTTGATTTCACTTTATGGCATAAACCATAAAGTGAAATCAACTTAAATATTTTGGATGACTCGACTATCCTTTGGTGGCTCCATGTAGATATCCTTCAATATCTCCCCATAGAAAGAAATAGTTTTTACGTCAACTGTTCTATCTTTAAATGATATAGTTAAACCTGATAGTTGGTGAGAATGTTTCCTTATAGTCAATATCGTTTGTATGGGAAAACCCCCTGGCATACAGACGGCTTTGTACCTTACTAGCTCTCATTCCTTATTGTCACTAAAAACCCATTTGCATGTAATACGGTTCCTTTCTGTCCTGTTTGTTATCGTCCATGCACTGTTATCCTTATGAGAAATAAGCATATCTTCAGAAGCTTTCTTCCATTCCTGCCGGTTAATACCAGTTACTGCTTCTTCACAGGTACTTGGTACATCCACCTCAGTTAGATTAATTTCCAAATTTCTCTTTCGCCGAAGTTTTAGTCACATTGCTACCATAATTATATTCCTTGGTGGATTATAAATAACATCATTATCCTCAGAATGCCTCATACTGTCGTCTGAAGAAAATTCAGGTTCGTCTGGTAAACTTAGTGATGGTGACAACACGAGCTGGTTTTCATATATACCCTTTCCATTCATTTTTATGTCATTTAAACTTTGTTTTTGTTTGGCTATACCCTATGTTATGTTCTAAAAAATATGATCAGGTTTCTAAATTGAGAAGGCCACATAAATGGACGGAAGTATGCAATCGGCGTTCTTAAATTTGTACACTTCTTTTTAATATTTTGGACAGTCCTACTTATCTAACTTATCTCAGAAGGAGATTTGGTTACTTGCCTTCACACGGTATAGGGCTATGCTCTGAAAAACCAGCTCAGTCTCTTTTTCCGAAACATGCAATCACTTTTTCTGAAAAATCCTTCGCTATCAAAGCTATAAAACTTTGGTTTAATCAATACCAGGAACTCTTCCTATGCAAATGTTTTCAGAGGCTGTTTGAAAAAGTCCTTTCTTCCATATACCTTAGTCCTATCCTTTTTAATCCCATTTTGTTCCCTTTTCTTTGTTCCCAACAATGTCTTTTTTTGTGATTTATATTTAGTATGCTCAAAATAAATATATCTCTTGTGATATTTTTTTGTTTGTTATAACATCCTAATTAGTTTTATTTAATAGTATCAGTTTCAGCCTCCCACATTACATCATGTTCAATTTTAATCGATAGGGTTGATTGAAATAGATGGCTCTAAAAGTAATAAATCTACCAAATGTATACATTATTATACCTTGAAATCTGAAATTATTAAATGATTACTTATTATCAAAAAAGCTTTTATGACGAGTATCACCTTCAAGAGTTCATCGGCGATTTTTTTCAGTTTCACACCATCAGTTTCTATTTTGACTCTATTCGTTTTTTGCCAAATACATGAATATATGTAGTTAAACATTAGGATATTATAAACACAGATCCAGTTATAATTTGTTTCGTTTCAAAGAGCTCATTATTTATAATCAACCTAATGCAAATGCTTCTGCTGTCATAAAACTTTACGGCAAGCCCGCAAAACGTGAACAAACTGATTACACGCGTTTACTTTGTATTCGTATTTATCGGGGTCGAAGTACATACGATTAGTATATAGGATTCATGAAAACAACTGCTCTGAATATTGAAAAGGCACGTTAGGATGCTGTTCTGTTGTTGGGGTAAATGATAAGCCTTGAAAAGGCAAAGAACGATTAAAATTGTTGATGTAAAAAGTTCAGTGAATATATCGGATATTTATATTTTAAACCTAAAGTTAAGTACGACGTATCAAATATTAGCAGATTTAAATTGTTGATATTAACTGATTTTATTTTTAATGGTCAAGTCTTCATAGGTGTTTTTTGGCAAGGCTGCTGATTTAAACTTTTTAATGTAAATTCAGGGTATGGTGATGTGCTTTTTTTTCATCTGTCTTAGTAGTAAAAATAAGAGTAGGAAAGGAAGTGATGACCCTGTAGATATACTAAATAAATATTATTGTTGATTTAAATGAAACTTTGAGAGCCGTTGTGCATTACGATCTAATATCAACTTTTTTCTTAATTAATAGTAATTAAATTTACTTTACATACAGATTATTTATTTTTATTCTTGGAAAACTTTAATTTTTATAATCAATAAAAATGAAAAATATAAATAAGTATAATTAATTGTGTGATTAAATACCTTCATAATCAAAGGCGAGTAAACATGAAACAATGAAACACTTTATTGACCTTTTTCCTCTTTGTCGAAATTTGTTGAAACATTTTTCATATCAATACAAAAATTTCGTATAAATAATAAAAATTATTAAATTAAGTAATTACTGACTGCTAACTTAACACTTAATTGTTGCTAATGGTTCGTGCTTTTCAGCACGTGTCATTCACCCTAACTGTGTAACCACGTCATCGCGTGCCTTTTGAATATTCAAGAGAAGTTTTATTCATGAATCCGGCTAACTAATTATGTATACTGCGACTATAAAGTAAAGGTTCGTTAACATTTTCCGGAGCCTCAAAGTGCTCTTGTTTTCGCGGAAAAATTTGAGGACGAGGTTCCCGGTAGGACGTCGTCTATAGGTTTATATAATGTGTAGTTGCACATCATGAACGTAATGAATAAATGATCAGTTAGGTTTTTATTTATATTTTAATTACATATAAAAAATAAAAAAAGCATTAAAATAGCTTGTCAGTAGCGCATGTTTTTTAAAAGCAGTATTTCTATGCCGTCGTCTATTTTAGTCCTGACTATCATACTCCTAACTTTTAAGTTTATTCTGTTTCCTCAGATTTAAACATGTGGTTCAACTCAATACAGCAAAATGCAGCTTGATCGTCTGTAACTCCTTTTATTCAAATAATATCCAATCAAGTTAAAGATGATCATAATTAAATCGGTTCATTAAAAGTGAGTTATTAAAGCAACACAACAGCAAGAAGGGTCCTAATAACCATTAAATTATTTAGTATTTATAATAATCTGGGTAAAAAATGAATGTGTGTAAGATCTTTTATATTGAAATGAATGAAACTATTCTAGGTCTTATTTCGAAATACTTTATATTTTATCTAATTTGGTAAGGGTCGGTTCAACTTTCATGGGGTTATTAAGTAACAAACAAAGAAAAAAATGAGAAATAAAAATAGTTTCATGTTATAAATAGTATTGGGCTATTGTGCTATCTGACGTATATCTAAAAATTAACCTTATGACGAAGCTTAAATTGAAAAATTTGATCCATAAATAAACTATCAAGCCCGGTAGACTATTAAGCCAAAAAAGCTATCTATCGACGCTTTATTTACTCATTTATTTGACAACTTTAATGCCCAATATATATGGAAGAGAGGAGCAAAATAAATAGTTAACTACATGAATACCATCAATTTTTAAAAAAAATTGGTTTATTTAACAGACTACAGGAGATGTTATAATATAAAATATAAAGTGTCTATAAATAGAAAAAAAATAGAATATAAATGTTAGCATATGAGTTAGAATGGAAGAAGGAAAGGACAAGACTAAGGCTTAGAAGTGGTAACGTTTTTTCAGTCGATCTTTGAAAATATTTATACAGGATATTTTTGTGATGACAAGATTCAGCTGATTCTTGTGTTTTTTGGGTTGGATAGTTAGGGATTTGTCAGAAGCGTTGGTTAACCCAAGGCCTCGATCAGATAATTCTTTAAAACTGGCAATGACATAATTCATCCTCCTAAGAATATTTCATTTTATTTATTAACATCATTCGTGTATCTTTAGTCATTTGAGATCAATTGATCGTGGATTTCGACCTTTGGAAATTAAAATATAATAATTATGTATATCGTCATATTTTTAAGCTAATTCTAAATTTTATTCATTTAACAATTTGTAAAGAAGTTAATAAAATATTTACGTTAATAATTTTAAAGCTCTTACAGCCGAGCGAATTAAATATTTCTTTCTAAACTCGAAACACTTATCGGAACATACATAAAATGAAAAAAGTTAACATTTCATCGATCTTCGGTTGGCTATTTTGTTCCTGCTTTTTAAATCAAAATTGTTGCTATTGTACCCTGCCTTCAGAGACTTACAACCTCTAGGGGCTGACTCTGAGAAGGTTTTTTTTAAATCTTTGATTGAAAAGTTGTATACATTTTTTTATATGTATTAGGGTCAACTTGTTCTTGCAAAACCTTCAGCAGAGAGTGGCTTTGCATATTACATATTTATAATGAATTATACAGTTCATATAGAAAAAAAACATGATGTTGATATTACCTCACAAGAGATTTTAATTTTTAAAATTAATGAAGTACACAGTAGGTACACTAACGGTTAAACGAGTAACAACTACACTCAATAAACTGAAAAAATAATTTTAAATTAACACTTTTATAAATAAAAAATTTGTTTGGTTATCATAATTTTTTTTAAAATATATTTAGATAATTTACATTAAATGTCTTGAACATCAAAGATACTTTGAAAGTTGTTTCAATAGCTTTGTAGCTTTGGGAAGTATGAACACTGTTATTATATGAATGTATATGTTTACATATACATTTCATATAATATAGTGTATATATATGTGTATATATATATATATATATATATATATATATATATATTATTTTTCATCTAAAGGGAGCCACTTCTATCCGTAATAGAGCATCATGGGTAAATTGAAATACATCAATTTTTTTTAAAAGCATACCCCTTCCTTTTCTGAAATTTAAAAATTGTCCTAAGTCATTAACCTGGAAATGAACCAATCTATATCTTTTATTTAGATAAACATAAGACATGAGGCAATATTTTATAATTATCCTTCTTAGCGATCAATGGTGAATTCAATCGATGTTCATTTTTTTTAAATATCCCTTTCATTTATTATAAGTTTTCCAAAAAAAGTTTAAAAAAAGAAAAGGATGAAATGATTCAATTTCGGGGTTAAGTTCGACAATTTATAAATCAAAATGTTTGCCATTTAAAAATCTTTATCATCCGTACACAATTCGCCCCAATATATAAGATTATAAAATAACTATTATCGGTTTTTAAAATAAACTTATCGAAATGAAAATGAATACGTTACTCTTTCATTTGTCATTAAGATAAATTATTATTTACCTCTTATTAATAACTACTGTAATTTTAATTGCAATTTCTAAGTTAATCTAATGGAATACTTATTTTTTAATATGGCAAACCCCAAAAATGTCTACAACTAATCAGATCATTTGAATCTTTTTTGAAGATATAGTTGGTTTTACAAAATGATAGATACAACTACATATGATTAATTATTGCACGAATGGTTGAAATGGCGCCCTTAAATTAATTTACATACTGTTTTAAAAAACTTTGTGAGATCATGAAAAATTCCATAACTCTTTTGAATATATATACTATGTAAACACACACACACACACACACACACACAAACACACACACACACACACACACACACACACACACACATATATATATATATATATATATATATATATATATATATATATATATATAGAGTTAGAATGATATTGCATCATTGTAACCAAACTTGTGCGTGTGTGTAAAATGTCCAAACACTGGCATAAATAGAGCCATCAAGTCAAATTTTCAAAAACATTCAATTGCTCGTGATAACAAAACCACGCACATAACAATCTTCTTGTTAAAAGGATTTACTTACATCAAACCTTCATCCTTATGAAGATGTTTAATGTTAATTATGTTATAAATAACGTCTGAAATTTTTGAAAGGTTTGCCGAAATTGAATCCCAAAACTGATCAACTTAATCAGTTTATGAGCTCGTTTTATCTTGCAATACATTATTAAGTAAGTCAATTTCAGTTTACGAAAATTTCTTCGACATATATTGTCTTTGTGATATTTATTACTGCTGAGCAATTACGACCGGTCACTTGGTTACCTGTTTGTAAGTGCAATTGAATGTTTTTTTGATAAATAAACCAATTTTATCTATATCGATGTATAATTGTATTGGGGACGATTTCCACAATAAATTTTCAATATCTTGTAATTGTTCGCTCTAGGTGGAAATTAATCGCAATGAGACGAAGATGATGTTTGTTGATTGTGCTAACGGAACTCATCTGAAATCAGACAACTAGCGCAATGTGAGTAATATGTATGGGAACATTAATTTTTCATAGTGATGGATATAATGACGAAATGAAAAGGAATATGACGATTACAAGGTTTGATATGGACAAGCTGTCAAGATATGAAGAAACAACAACATTACCGAAACCTGAAAATCCGACTCATTCTAAAGTTAATGTTTCCCATTTTCCTCTATCCTGCAGAGAACACTTTGTGAGAGTGAAAGAAACAAGATAGTTTTATTAAACATATAGTGCTGGAAAAGAGTACATGAAGTATCATTTACTAAATTTGGAGTATTTCGTAAACTTGCCTATTTATTACTGTCATAATAGTATAAAAGGGAAATCGTGGTATATTTAAAGGTATTTTATTTTTCTATGCCTTTTAAAAATATACGTCAGCCTGATTTCATAAACACTTTGAGGTTTTAGAAGGTTTTAGAAGAGGTACTTTCTAACATTTTGCATTTTATTGCCCCGTTACTTTTTCATCTTTTCTAAAATGTATATAAATCTAAACTACCATCAGATCAAATTGATTTATAAACAGACATTAGATTATATAATTGATTTCTGATATAATAATTTTTATTAAATCGAAATCACATCAGATCAGATTAGCATAAACAGATCCGAATAACACAGGACATACAATTTTCTCAAACCCTTCAATGTGCGAAATCATCCCCTTTCCACAAAACATTTTATGTATTAACTATCATAAATAAAAGTTTAATTATTATACAAATGGACAAATACGGTTTCATTAATAATTTATTATTCATATAGGTTTAGATCAAGTTACAGTATACATGTAAAATTAGTTTATAGGCTGCGTGAAATTTTCATGTTGCCAAGCATAATATCATAATAGTAACTAATATTTCTTTCCAATTATTAATTTACTTATAAGCTTTACTTTGTTTAATATTTTTTTACGTTATTTCAATTTCCGATTTATGATGTCGACAATCAAATTATTATACATACGAAAATTTATAATAAATGCGAGAAATTCGATAGGATTTTAAATTTGTTTTTAAATTTACGATTACTTTGTATCTTTTAGTCGACTATATCACATATGGGTATAGTTATAACAATGAGGAAAAACAGCGAACGTAATTGAAGCGACTTTACTGTGACGAGTAGAATCACTTAATCTTTACAAACGACGGCACTGGGACAAGGTGTCGTGCGTTATATAAGCCCCTTCCCAAGTCAGCACTCCATTTAAGATGGTGTTAATGTTATAGATGTGCGAGTGGGATAATAGGTTTGAAAGAATATTACGAGTGTACGAAATTTCTCTCTGCCACGGACATCTATATAAGCATCAGATGTTGTAACCTTATTCTTAAATGTGTTAGTGTTAGCTGAATTTTGCTTAAATATACCTGTTGCAGGAACCTCATATTTCTGAATTCAGCGGGCGTGAGTTCGTGCGAGCGTGCGTGCGTGCATGCATGCTGGCGTAAGTCAACTATTATATATGTATATATATATATATATATATATATATATATATCTAAACACACACATATATATACTTACTTATATACGTATATAACTGGGGAGAGACCTTCAAAAATCACTGCGACGTTTTTAAGTGATAAACACAATTAGGGCACCATTTCGGAGAAAAGTCATAAGGAGATTTGGAGACATAATCTGGCCACCCAGATCGCCCGACTTAACCCCAGCTGACCATTTTCTATAGAGTTATTTCAAAAAAAGTTTTTAATATCCCCTCATGAATTTGGAGCAGCTGAAGGCTAAAATAATGGAAAAAGTGAGGGCCATCTTAGTCGACGTTCTGTAGCGCGTCATTGCAAATTCGTGCTTACGCTCTGAGAAATGCATTCGCCATGATGGGAGACATCTTGATGGTGTAATATTCTGTAAGTTAGCACAAATGTACTTTAGAATTCTGTAATTAAAATACTATAAGTGCAATAATTTTTTTGTATTACCCAAAATTTTAATTCCGCATTGAGACACCTCTTACCTTGATCGAAAAAAGTTATAGAGCATGATCGGGTCGCGGAAATAAGGCAGATTATCATAAAGTCGTAGTTTTTCTTTTTCACAGCTCACTCTATAGATAATATTGTACAGTTGTGTATTATGCTACTGTACTGAAATTATATTAAAGTTATATACCTTTATGGTTCCATGACACGACCAAAATCTAAAATTTTATTTCACAAAAGTTTATACTTACTGAGGGCACGACTCTACAGGAGATCTCATAACTATTTAAGAGTTAAAGGATTGGTCTTGGCAATATTTTTACACGAGATTTTTTGGTTTGGAATATATTTGTATACTCACTCTTTGATATTTTAAGTATATCACATAGCCGTTTTTGTGTGTACAGTTTATTTAACACATGTACAGTTTATTACAATTATTTAAATACGTGTATTTCTTACACAATAAATTAAAATACTTACTTAGTACCACTACTTTTTTTTAAGTCAAAAAGTTTAAATCTGATTGTGTTTAGTTCTGTCAGATTTGTACATCGTCGTTAGCAGTTTCTTAGTTTCTTATCCATTGACTCAATATTATTTTGATTAGTTCATTTATTACCCCAGATTAAATATAAATTTTAAAAGAAGGACGTATGAAAGTAGATATCCTATTTTGCAAGGAAATGAAAAAAAGAGAACATTTTTTTTACAATACAGTCTGCAATAATAATTTTTTTTACAGAACATTTTGATTACAGGATTGAAATAATAATTAAATAATTACAGGGTGCAGTAAAACAATGATTTTACTCCCGATCAAAAATCCCGAATTCCCGAACTTGGTCTGAAGTGTTAGGTATATAGTGTAATATTACGTTTATAAATGTAAGGTTACAACATGTAGCCAAAAAGACCTTATAGTATAGCACAAACTAGACGTAAACGGTAACTGTATGGCCTAGATTGTCACAGAGAATGTTCGGATAACTTTTCAAATATATTAGAATGAATAAATTATTCTGGTGCCGGATTTTAAAGCGACTTGTGTTACTTTTTGCGATACATATATTTTGGTTTTAATTGTTCCTTCTATTTTAATATATTTAAAAAAACACAAAAATTAACAAACCACTAAAATTTATAAATTCCATTAGCTTATGGAACTATTACCAGACCATGTTAAAATATTATTGTTTTTTTATGTAATTAATAGACTAACCAACCACTTATTTAGGCGACAATCAGTCTGATACAGTCAGTGGATAAGCAGGACTTATCTAAATATTGTGAGTATTTGTCACATCCTGGGCTACTGGAAGCATTTCTTAGTCTTTTAGATGTTGCGTTTAAACAACTGATTGAAGAAATAAATACTTCGTAATTTTCTACTGAAATAAACCGATATGAAAAGGCGATTTCAATTATGAGTAAAAGAGGACTTTTCTGGAAATGCCTTTAAATTGTTTTTGTCCAACCCGTGTTGTCTCACATTAAAAAAAAAACATTCCCATGTGATCTGAAAAAAGCCAAAATCCCTAAAAAATTATTAAATTGTCCCATACAATCTTCAAAATCTCAATTTACACCATAGATAAAAAAAAAGATTTTACTTCTTGATCTACTAACCATTATTTAACTTTGATTTATTTCTAAAAATGTATCTCGTGTAAATTGTGCGAGTTAAAAATATCAAACAATTTTTTAAAAATATTGATAAATTCAGCTCTAATTGAACTGCTTTTAAACTACTTCAATTTAATTTATAAAAAGAACGACATTAGGTTGAGATACACTTTTACTTAATAGTTTCGCGAAACCCATTTTCATTACCGGATGTGTGTCTTGTAAATTTGTCAGATGTTTTTAATTGTTTATTTTTTGGCAATTGATTGAAATTCTTTACATATTTCCATTTTACATACTGATTATCATTAGTCCTAATGATTTTTTTAGTTTCAAATCTATGCCGGATAAATTTCAAAATGCGATATGTATCTAGAATAATGACCATATCTTTTTTCGTAACCGGATTATATCGAACATTAAACATATTATACCTGCTCCAACTGCTTCACATTTATATAACCATATTTTAATAATATTTGGTTTAACTTCGGCGTTGATCTCATTTAAAAAAAATATCCTACAAGCAATTGCCACGGGATTCCCAATATATAATCAGAACTAAGCCTAACTTGAAATTTTAATATTGTCGCTCTCTTCTCCTCTACCACCAACAAATCCTACAAAGGAATGTTAGTGCGCAACTTAATCTTATACTTTTATTAGTTTTAAAAGTAGAATTTTAATAGATTCTGCAGTAAACCCAGGTGCCGCATTTATTCTTTGGTACCATTTACTCAGTGTTTTTTATGTGGAAAATAGGTATAAAGAAGTGCAGACATGATAATATACTGATGGGGAATAAAAATATAAGGTTAGCGCGAATTTACGAAACATACATGGTGTATAAATTCTTTGTAAAATGTCAATATGACCAATATATCCCTAACGATATTTCGGGAAAATGTTTTTTTGTTATTTTAGGGACTAATATCGAAAACTACTTAACGGACGCCAACATAAATTTGTACATGTGCGTTACTCGTCCATGTGCACACGTGTTACAGATATGTACACACACACACACATACACATATGTGTACATATATACACGCCATAGAGTTAATATACTGTGATACGTCTGTGAAATATATAGACGCACAATTCAATGTTACACACTCGTTTTAGCAATAATGCGCTTCGCTTTGGATTTATTGTTGCTGCATAAATTTCTGTTTACAAACTACCTTGAATATTTTCTTTATCATGAAAATTAAATCAAGTTCCATATGATATAATATTTATATAATGTTTTCATATATTATTTTCTCACAAATATGAAGTGAGGCTTTATTTTACTTTTAATACGACATAAAATGTTAATTAGTTTTTATAACACATGTAATACATTTACTTAAAGAATAAACTTGTTTTTAAAATTATTAACCGTTTTAGAATAATTTAGACCTTCTTCAATAACACAGGTCTACTCAAGTAATATAATATTATTGTCTCCTTTTAATCTCGATCAACAACGTGTGTGATAGAAACTATGTATGTCGTTATAATGTTTTACATATATATTAATCCGTTCATCAAACTGAAAGTAATATAGAGACAAGGTACTATACAAATATTTACAACATAGTTTGTATAGAAATTAATACCATTCCTACTTCATATACAAAGAAATAAAACACAAATAAAAATCGAGACTCACGGGTGCATTTGGTACCCCCGCATTATTTATTTCGCGGCAACAATTCTTCGTACGATATAGGTCTTTTAAGTTTAACTGCATGAACCTTTCCATTTGATGGTTTCCATAGGCAATCTTTGCTATCAATTTCAATCGAGTCCAGCGACGTTTCCGAAAATGGTCGACTGAAAATCTGAAAACGATATAAAAAATACTCGTACACCTTATTACACAAATTTTGTGTATATTAATTTTGTCTCCCGGTATTTATTTATAATTACAGTCATACTTTAACAAAATTGGGTTATATCATTTTTATTAATATTTGTATCGTTCACTGACTAGAACAATGACGCTGGTTATCCGGCCCCGAATACCATCAGTTCAACACCGAGAGCAGAATTATCCCCCTAATTCAATTAATTAATTTAATTAATTATTCTATGTAATTTTGGAATGTCGAAACTTTGAAGATGATGAGAAGATGAGTGGTCACACTCTTAAAGATTTTTTAGTCGTCCGGTAATCGGATAACTAAATTAATGTTATCAGAATGATACTTTAAAAACTAAAAATTTATATTTTCTTATAAACATACACACACGCACATGCACACGCACGCGCACGCTCACGCAGAAGCGCACGCACACACACAGACATATATATATATATATATATATATATATATATATATATATTAAATTAATTGTATTTTAAATACGTTTAATAAGTAAAATCGCTTAATGGCGTAAACACACCTAGCATTAAATACGACTTCATTTTTCAAAATAGGTACAAAACCTCCTAAAAGAGAATATAAATTTTATAGTTATACATTTTTTAAATTTGGAAAAAGTTTATTGCCACCATATGAGCAATAAAGTAAGTATTGCATAACGTAGCTTTATATGTAAGCAACCAAACCTAGGGTTGTCCCTTTTTTAAAATTTTTTATATTAATATACAAATTTTTATAGACAAAAATTCTTTTTTCGAATAATTTAAAATATTGATTAATTTTTAAACTATTAAAATAACACAAATTTTTAAATTACCACACGAATAAAATAAGTTGGACATCGGATTATAATAAAGAAATGAATTATTGCATAACCTGACTATATATGCTAAAAACCTAAACAAAATACAATTTTTTTTATTTAGATTATTTTTTTTTAGAATACTTCAAACGAATTCCAATTGTTATTGTTTTCAGTTTGCCTCGCCCTAAAGCTATATGACAGTTTATACAAAATGGGAATATAGATCTTAATAAAAATATAAATTAGTTTCGAAAGTTTACAAATCAAACGAACCTTTTAAGCTTACCTGTGAAAAGTCATCCCATCTTATCTCAGATGTGTGGTCTGTTTTTATATTATTTTGAACAAAAACAGACATTGCTTCGCTTAAATTGTGAGTTACATGACAGCTCAAAATCGTGTTTATAGAACGAGAGCTCGTCATGTACTTACTTTTAATGCCTTATACTTTTAAAAGTGGAACATTAAATGATGTAATGTGGTTAGGGCATATCAATATACATCGATGTATTCTAGTAAGAAAATTATATCTAGTAAGATAATTACTCAAATCGATTTTAATATGAAAACCATAATAGTCTGAAATTTCTATTGAAATTGATTTTCGAATATAAAACTTAATTTGGTGGACTATATATGCAAAAATTTCAAACACAAAAATATTTTTTCCTTGCAATATAGTTACTAATCGTCTTGATTTTTTCAATCTTGTTAACTTACTTAGCTATAAACTGGTTATTTCTCTGATAATAGTATAAACATTATTTTATTTATCTTATTTTTTTTTCATGTTGATTTCATATTGTTACTTAAAATACTTTAATGTAAGATTATTAATGAACTGATTGATTGGTTAAAATTCCAAATTGCGATTTTCCGGATATTAATATTTGCTATACATTTAGTTAGTTGTATGTATCTGCGTATTTACGGATAAATTATTTTAAGACATAATTTAAAATATAATATATTTACTGAAACTGATCATCTTAAAGGAAATTGTATTTCATTAGCCAATAACGGACTTTCAGTTTAAAATTAATGTATTTCTCAAGATCATATATAATTAGCAAAAAAAAGACATACTAGAACAAAAATCTGCTTCGAAACTTCAGATCCATAGGTTAAAATAAAAAATGTATATCCGCCAGTTTTTTAAATGAAGATTTACAACATGTACCCAAGGAAATAAAAAAAATAGAATTTTGATTTATTGATATAGCTAATAAGCATATAAGTTTTTCAAGGACAACATCATCACAAAATATGTAATAAATGAAATAAAATAGTTACTATATCTGATAAAAATGGTCTTAGTAGGAAAAACTAAAAATTCTTAAAATATTAAATTCTTTTCCTTAGTTTTTTCTTGCTTAGTTATTTATTGAGAAAAAAGATATTATGGATGATAATTTTGCAGTTATTGCGGTGTTAAATTTTTTGACAGTTGCTTCCAACAACATAGACTTACAAAATTTTTAGATATTCTGTCGTTAATTCTAATTCTTATATATATATATATATATATATATATATATATATATATATATATACGTGTGTGTGCGAATCATTATAAAGCGCATATGTTAGTTCATGATACATTGCAAGTTTATAAATCGATATGACGTCCATATTGCGTTTCGAAAATACTAATATATTATTTTTAAGGTTACGTAGCCAAATGGCAAAAACAGAATGGAAAAAATAATATAAGCCGAGGAACTCCACACATATAAACGAAGGATGAAAAAATAATCCAGTGCACATAGGCGTGAGAAATATTGTTAAATAAGCCATAAAAAATTATATAGATGTTCCATAATAACTTTTTTATTTAAGCCAATATTTGGTGATATATGCTCGTTTAAAATCTTATAAAGTGTACACTCTCCCCCTTCAACTAACCAATTAAAAGTTATAAAAAAATTTGGATGGTAGAACTTAAAATAAATTAACCAGGAAAGTAAGTTAAAATTAAATATGCTGTACAGTTTTTGAGATATGGGATATTTCTGGTCCCGACTGCAGTAATAACATTGTTTTTCACGTGTACTTGAGAAATACAAACTTATCAGTTTAATATTGTTTGGTGCTACGATACTACTGAAGCTACAAAACTAGTATTGAATAAGATTTCGTATTCATCGAACGTGATATAAAGGGTATGTAGCGTCCTACGATGAAATAACGATATGCACTAAAATACTTAATAAATGTAATACAACGCCCAACTCATGTTTAGTAGAATAACAATTTGCAATTTTGATGTAATTTAAAAAAAAAGGAGTCAAAGTTTCATAGACCTAACTAGTTCGCATTATAGTGATGGAAAATGCCATAATTGTTGTAATATAAATGTAAATTAACATGTATTAAAGATATTATTCAAATAATCTTCAAACATATTTTAAATTTTTGAGATTTGTTTTATAATTAAATCAATTTACATTTACGTTGAAGATAATAACATTTTCTAAGACACGAATTCAGAATATTAAATGTAACTTAGTTCGATAAAAGTTTTTAAACATTAAGAACATTTAAATCTTATTCTCTAACTGAGATTAAAGTCGACTTACGAATTTGGTAACTTGTAAGTAGATTAGAACTTTGAAACTTTTGATAGAGAAGTGAAGACCTTTGCTATAGTGACTTCAGTCGGGAATAAATGTCGGAAAATTATAAATATTAGGTACTAAAACTAACCCGCAGCTTTTATTTTATCACGATCAGTAGAAAAGAAAATAATGCACGAACATACCATGTGGCGAAAAAAGTTAAGGTATATGTCCATATATTAGCATAATTTTTATCGAAATAAATAAAGTGTTGAATTGTAAATTAATATAATATGATGTTACCCGTCATATTTCATATCACATTTGTCTATAATTGTATGAAAATTTAAGTCAAATAATAAATAATTGATTAGTTTGGAAAATATAATTTATTCTTGAGGAATATTGGTAGATATAATTATTATTTTATACTTAACTATGTTAACTTTGATATTTTGATATTATGTTAAAACCATTGTGTTAAGCATTATTTAAAAACGTGAAAAATTAAGTCCGCACCGCAGAACTCGGTATTCATACAAAAATTTATCCGCGTAAACACAATTTTTAAACAAATGTCTTCTCATACCACATAAGATACGCCCTTATAAATACATCAACCAAAAATATGTATTGCTTTTATGCATATTTAAAAGAAATCCAGTCGCTTCCAACTTACTAATTTCAAAAATAGATACGAGTATATAAAATATTACACTGTTCCATAGATTTCGAGTTGTTTTATTCAACTAAGACTGTTTATGTTAAAAAAGCTTAACGGCTTTATAATATGTTAGAGCACAAAATAAATAAATGATTTACTTTCATACACAAACACAATAACAACACATCCACACACACTGGCGCGCGTGCACACACACACATACAAAAGCACGTACACAGGTACGTACGAATGCACACGCTCAAGCTCTCACGCACGTTCAGACGCACAAACACATACATATACAACACCTACACACACTCACATAAAGGCATAGAATATATTTTCAATAGGTTTCAAAGAAGAGAAGGTTGTCAATCCGACTGTATTTGTTTGTGTAAGTTAACTAATATCTCCGGCATTTATCACTAGATTTGCATGATTTTTTTGTCTTTGGAATAGTAAATACCGCCAGCATGATCCCGTGAATGTTTGTTTAGAATTTGAACATAGAAATTGAAGGCATGCCACATAATTCTTCACATAGGTACCGCAATATAATTTTACACGATATAGGTCTAATGATAACCTAAAAAGATACATGACAAAAGACAACAAAAATTTGCTATTTGGCACAAGGATGGAGCCGGAAGATGGGGGTAAGAAGTTTTCACTGATGAGGGGTAAACTAACTGAGTTTAGGGTCATTTGACTTGTCTTGACATAAGCACGGAAGTAAAAAAAATAATAGGTAGGTAAGATTATGCAGGTACGTAGGATTAGATGAAGCAGGTACAGATTAGATTAGATGCAGGTTAGATTAGATTAGATGCAGGCATAGATTATACAGGTACGTAGGTAGGTATAAAGCTACTTTTATTATGTGTTAACACATTTCACTTGCATCAATCAAAAATTTTGCAGAATTCTTCTTTATTTAGGTGTATCTTTTAAGTATGGCATTATGGAATTTTGTTTGGGATTTGACTTCGGCAATTGAAAGTAAACCATAGGATTTTTCAATAATAAACAACATAGGTATCCTGATCGAATCTGATTAATATAGGACTATTGATAATTTGAAAACAAACTAGAGTTTTAAAACGACTATGGGAGACATAAATCTGCCCTTTTAAAAAATCAGATCTATTTTATACTCATTTCACTTATCTAGACGTAAGCAAGGAAATAATAAATTACATACATAGGGAAGTATATACAGGTATGTAGTAACTAAGATAATAATGGGTGATAGATAAATAAGTAACTAGAGGTATAGATATGTGCATGAATTAATTAAACATTAAATAGAAAGTAGATTGGTAGCTGAGCAATTACATTTAGGTGAATGCAAAGACATCTTGTACATTACATGCTACACACACACACATACACACACACACACACACATACAGATACAGACGCCTACGCGCAGTCATACAAACACACACACACATGACGCAGCTTTCAGTTTTTGTACTGTGGCATTTTAGGTATTGGCTACAATAAAGACCCAATACTTAATTCCCTGTGTCTTTTCAATTTATCGACACCATTTGATTTTGCTTGCGGAGAAAAAATATTGGTACAAATCTTGACAATTTTTCTTTTAAAACTGAGACGATTTTATGGATATTAAGACGATAGCATCCATGCTCTTTTAAAAAATTAGACAATATCGTCTTAACTTCAAAATGAAACTTGAATGGGTCCGATTAATTATTTGTGGTTTTGGAAGCAAACAAATATAAATAATAAAAGCTCAATTTGCATTAATAATATTAATAGCTATTTCTTCCTTCGTGTGGTATAAAATCTTTTATTTTTTAAAGAAATAAAAACTTTAACAAGGTCACTTACTTACTTTTAAAGTGAAGTATTATTTCAAAAACATTACTTTTGACAAAACAAACACATAAAGAAAAAAACACTAAGTGAAGAAAGAAAGATAGAAAATAAAAAATAGGTACCCTTCTTCATTTTTGTAGAGATTGTTTAGGAATAGAATATAAGTTGGAATTTCTATATCTTTCTTTTCTCTTCCGAACATAATTAGATGTAAGTTTTTGTATGGGAGGGGCAAGAATTGTATTTATTGAAAATATTGATATTTACATCTTTTTTACGTATTTTCTCTTCAAACCTCCTCTCCTATCTGAGTAAAAATAAACTCACTATTTCATTCATTCACCTATAAACTTACTTGTTTGAATATTTTTTACACACAAAATAGATCTGATTTTTTAAAAGGGCAGATTTATGTCTCCCATAGTCGTATTATACTCTAGTTTGTTTTCAAATTATCAATAGTCCTATATTCATCAGATTCGATCAGGATACCTATGTTGTTTATTATTGAAAAATCCTATGGTTTACTTTCAATTGCCGAAGTCAAATCCCAAACAAAATTCCATAATGCCATACTTAAAAGATACACCTAAATAAAGAAGAATTGTGCAAAATGTTTGATTGGTGCAAGTAAAATGTGTTAACACATAATAAAAGTAGCTTTATACCTTTATACCTGCATAATCTTACCTACCTATTATTTTTTTTACTTCCGTGCTTATGTCAAGACAAGTCAAATGATCCTAAACTCAGTGAGTTTACCCCTCATCAGTGAAAACTTGTTACCCCCATCTTCCGGCTTCATCCTTGTGCCAAATAGCAAATTTTTGTTGTCTTTTGTCATGTATATTTTTAGGTTATCATTAGACCTATATCGTGTAAAACTATATTGCGGTACCTATATGAAGAATTATGTGGCATGCCTTCAATTTCTATATTCAAATTCTAAACAAACATTCAGGGGATCATGCTGGCGGTATTTACTATTCCAAAGACAAAAAGAATTAAGTTAAGTTAACTTACACAAACAAATACAGTCGGATTGACAACCTTTTCTTTTTTTATATTGAGATATGCGGACACTAAATAATTGTAAGTTGGATGAGAATATTATTGGAATAAATAAGTATATTAATTACTTAATACATGTACTATTAATTACAAACTCTTAAAGAGGAGGATTATACTAGAATCCGTTTACAAACCTCGTACCTCATTCATTTTTCCAAATTTATATTAAAAAATATAAGGAAAATATTGAAAATTGGATATTCCATAAATTATTTTAACACGATCAGAAAAAATGCAAAATTGGGAAAATTATAAGCAACATATTCTTTACTAGCTGTTTGTGTATTTTATGGTAATGCATGTAAATGTTATAATTTTAAAATTTCATTGCCATAGTTGTTATATTAATAACAAAATTAATCATCTCTTTGTTTAATTATTATAAATAATTTCGATTTCACTCTATTTATCGGACTATTTAATGCATATCATTTATTAGTCTAGTAAATTATTTTAATAAGTAAACTATTAAGAAGTGTTTTAATTATTTCGTCCATTATGCCACCACTGTCCTGTTTTTATTGTAAATACTAACTTTTAACTTCGGCTTTCGCTCAGGTGGTATTAAAACATGCAGCGTCATCTAGAGTGACTAAATGAAATTAAATGCTAAGCCTTTATTTTCATGGCTTTGTAATACAAATGACAATAAAAACAAACATATTTCCTCTAAATTAGGAATTAAAGAGAGTGATTGTGTTACTACCTTACATTGCAATTTAAAAACTAACGTTTATCCGTCACTCCATTGTCACATTGTTTTGTTATTCCCAATGCATCCTTTTTTGTTACAAATAAGAATTTTTCCGGAGGAATGAGATTTCCGAAACAGAAAATAGCCTATATCATTTTTCGGCTTTGTAAATATATTTCAATTAACCCTTATAGTTTCGTTCGTACTCTTATGTCATAGTTCTGCTCACACTTAACAGGTTTATACTTAAAATTCTGTCTAACACCATTGCTATTGTTTCTTCGATTTATTTTATAACTTTCAGTAATGAAATAATTTCAACAATATTAACGACCTCCAATATAACGATAGAAATTACGTAATGAAATAAACAAATTAGTCCATTGTCGTTTCCTCGTTCTAAATCGTTTCGCAAATACGCCAGTGAGAGGGTTATAATTTAAAAGGGAAAATATTTATTCGGAAAGCTTGTTTTATGTTTCAAAAAAAATATTGAATGAGGGAATTTTCCGATTCCGAAAAATTTATGGTTTGCTTTTGTTTTGCAAATATTGCTCGATTACTCCGTAATGAAATTTCCTATTTCTTTTATTTGAAAAAGAAAAGGTTTTATTAGTGCAATCGAGATAGCACTGTCAAACAATGGAATGCTAATTAGAGCCATTATTAAAACATGGTGGCATAGACCACTTGATTTTTAATGACGAATTTAATTTAATTTAACCTTTAGCTCTTTTATTGAATTTTTATTGTCTTTCATCATTGTTATCCCAACGCGAGTCTCACTCTCTCTCACCCCTCCTCTCCCATTTTATCTTCCTCTCCCTCTCTTTCTCTCTCTCTGTATATATATATATATATATATATATATATATATATATATATATATATATATATCCCCTTTCAAGTTTGTTGGGATATAAATATGAAAATAATATTTTAGTTACTTTTTCCACATTTTTATTTATTATGAAATATCTTATGATTTTAACAAACGTTTTACCATAATTTCAAAATTAAGATGATACTGAAATTTTTATTTTTACGCTCGTATATACAAAAGTATAATGTTTTGCCGAATTCAAAATTGTAGCAGACCCTAAATTCGATACGTAGGTTTTTTTTATATCCAACAACTCGAACTCGAAGACGTCTTGACCAATTTTTACTATCTTTTTTTCTTTCAAAGAAAACGGTATCCTGTAGGTCTCAAGTAAATAAACTCAAGACCAAATAGTTGATTCCGGAAATATCTTAAGGAAGTCCTCAGTTGATATGAGAATAAAATCCTTAAGAGAAAATTGACACAAAGTTTGAACAAATTTCACAATTCTTTATTTAAACATTGGATGTAGCTAAAGGGTGGTAACAAAACCCCTAAAATAAGAAATAGATTATTGAAATTATGTTTATTCGATTTATGTTGATGAGACATTTGATCAAAAACAGTGGCCATGGTTTGATGACGGAACAAAAGAAAGTGACAGGAACTCCTCAATAGCGAGAAACAGATGAATTTTCTTTATACTTGTTTGATTTTTCTTGCGAAGTTTTTTAGTCATTATTGGAGATTAGGTCTTGTGATGAGGCGTAAACTTTAATGAAAGCAATCCTCAATGGTGAGAAGAAGATTCTTATAATTAGGACTTGCTTTATTTATCAGGGTTATTCCCTTGTTCCCCTGGTGGGTTGTAATGGTGGTCAAAGTCTAATGGCCGGAAAATGGTGATGAAAACTCCTTAATTGCGAGAAGTATATTAATCGTGTTTAGACTTGTTTGACTCGTTTTTATGAGTACTTTCGTTACAAGTAGCGGTCAGAACCTGTCGATAGGCAATGACAAGAACTCGTTAATAATGAAGGATAGGTTTATCGACTTTGAGCTTTTTTGACAAATTCATTGTTCATAAGTAACTACCAGGGTTTAATGATGATGAAGAAAGATGGTAACAGGGAGTTCTAAGTGGTGAGGAGTAAATTCATGGAATTTGAACTCATTTGACTTAAGGATGTAAGCAAACATGCAATCAAATAAAAAGGTAGATATATAAATGCAGGTATATACAATTGAATGAAGTTACTAAAATATTGGTAGATAGGTAGGTAGGAATGAATGTAATGCCTGCTCTAAATAGAATTAATGTGATAAAATATCGTTCCAAATATTAATAAATTTGTAAAATATTGCTACTATTAGAGATTCTTGGAGTCGATGTCAACATGATGTGATATGTGTGTTGGTGTGCATGCATGCAAGAGGGGGAGGCACCGATACTTAGTACTGAACGTATTTTAATTTAAGTCAAAAGTACTTCAAATATTCATACCGTGTGTATGGGTGAGCATGAACACAAAAGAAAGAGAGAGTCAGAAGCATCGATATTTTCTAAGCCTGTTTCCGTAAATTTCATGATATCTCTTAAGGTACACCTAAAATTATAAAACAAATAGGACTAGTAAGGACCTAAAATTATAAAACAAATATTTTTAAAGCCTCGTAGAAATCTTAAGGACCTAAAATTATAAAACAAATATTTTTAAAGCCTTATGACTAAGCCCATTTGAAGGATACACACACACACACACACCGTATTAATTTAAAAAAATATTTTCCAAGTATTTAATTTGAAAAATTTCCATAAAATATTTTTGAAAGTTAGCTCACTAGGTACATGTGCGTTAATATATTAGCATGCGAAATTATGCGTTTCTACTTCAAGCTGGTTCTGAATAAAGCGGTTATTCGAGATAGACAAACGAATATAGGAGTAATATTTTAAGTGCCCCGTTTTTTTTCTTTTAGGGTCCGAAACCCAAATGAGGAAATAAATTTGTAAAAACTGACTTCATTGTAAATTAACGGTTACTTTAATAAATTTGTTCCTTTCTCTGAATGTCTTACACGAATTGTTTTCAATGTTATGATTAAACATAGTTTCTCACCTAATCAGAAGAGTACGTAGTGATGTTTGAAAGAAAAATTGTAAAGGACATATTAGGAGGTATGTAAAAAAAACATGTGAAAAGAAAAATTAATTCTGAGGCCTGAAAAGCATATTTAGAATCGGAATTTGTATATTTCATACAAATATGAATAACTAAAATGGACGAAAGTGAAATAAGAAAGTCATTTTTTTAATTCAACGGTTTTATCGTAAGAGCAAGACCCAAAGAGCACATCAATGATTGTAGAGAAAGGCATAAAGAAATATGGAAAGTCTAGAACTGACGGACGACATATAAGAATAGAATAGTCCGGAGAGAATTTCTTGAAAATATCACAGGCAACAAAAAACTACCAGCAACAACGCTATGCCTTCTATTATACTGCCTGTATTAATTGGCAATCTCGAATAGTGTACAAACTGAGAGTTAATTGTAAAAAAGTGAACCAAATATTCCGTTTTTCAAAAAAATACATCTGCAGCTGTTTCATTTTCAACGCATAAGTATTTTATATGTATACCCAAGCTTTTCAGTAGTAATAATAAATATTCAAGGAAGACGGACAATTCCGCAGTTGTTCCCTGTGCTGAGCCTAGTGTCTATTGTTTTACAATTGCTGTTAATATTGATAAGCGTTGAAAATCCTTGGGTTATCAAGACATAAAATAGAACAGTCACTACCCTATTACTAATTTTGTAAATTTTTCGTCACTTTTGAAGTACGGTTTTTATTTATTTCCGAATATAATGCCTTCTTCCACGTCATATGTACATATAGTAAAGTCATATTTAATTCCAAATATAATGCGTTCCCAATATGTATTGATCCTCCCAATTTTAAATTCAACCCTCTCCTTAATGTTTGTTGATATATATTTCTTAATGTGTATTATGTATATATATATATATATATATATATATATATATATGTATATATATATATATATATATACACATATATATGTTCATATTTAGGTATTTGGTACTATATACAAATTTAATTATATTCACAATCAACTACAATTTTTCTAATGTCGGTGCTCAGGTCGATTTGAAGAAATAAATTACTAATTATTCAATTAATAAATAATTATTTATACATAATAATATTAATATTATAAAGGTTTATATACTGACATAGAACACTGTCAATTTCCAAGTGTCAGTTAATTTCTTCCATTTTCTCTTCTAAACTACTTAACCGATCTACGTGATATATTGACTACTTACATTGAATACATGTAGCCTAGAAATGAACATAAAACATCCCTATATATTTATTCCGGAATATGGTTTTTATATTTTATATAATTGAAAAATGAGCCTATCAAGGTGAAGAGACCGAATATCACATGTATTAAAAATATTATTGCAAATAGGTAATATTATCTCAATACCTTATGAATAGTTTGTAAACTGCAACAAAATTGTTTCCGCTCCCACGTGATTGAAATCGGATGTTGAAGATGATTTGAAGCTAAATTAATCTATCAAATACTAGTATATCTTGTGCTACGAGTATTGCGTGCACATTTAGAAAAATATATATAACTTTAAAGGCAAGAAAGGTAAATAATATTTCTATTGAATGATTACAGGTATTATTATTATTCTTTTTTAATTTTGCCCTTTATATCTTACATATATTTAAGAGAAAAAAACCTATTGCTTCTTCTTCTATCTTCAATTAATATTGGAAATTTACTGAAATCATTTGTAATTATCTTTCTAAATGCTGTTATTTTGTTTTTTATTTTTTGCGTACGTAGTTGAGAATTCAAGGCTGAAGGGAATACTGGCTAATGATTTGAGGAATCCACTGAGCCTCAGACCACTCTCTAATGCAGAAGTCAAGAGAACTTTTAAAGTGGCCAGCGAAAGTGGTACTTTATTATACGAAATACGAATAATTCGAATCAAAAATAATTTTGGGGTGAGTTTTTCTTTTATTAATATATTTACATAGAACGATCGAGGGTAAAATATATAAAACGATGAACTTCTCTACTCCCCGTTAAGTTCACGTCCTTTTTGGGCTACCGCCGTTTATCCATATAAAATATTATTATCGGCAACGTATCCGTTAAGGCCATTGCACGCCGACCAAAGTATAAGAAAAGGATATCAAGCGTTATAAAGATGAATGATGTTAGAAAAAAATGGTTGGATCAAAATAGTTAAATAATGGAATATTACTTGTATTCTAAATGCTGCAGGCCGTAATCTGCATGACAGTTAAAACAGACGCCACTCACCACACGGCGTGCTCATTTAATTATTAGTCGCCTTTTCATGATTTTTTTCATTCGTTTTACGCTGATCTTAACGATAATAATATAATTTTATAAAAAAATACTTTTGGTCGCTTATTTACATTAGTACCTATGAGTATAAAATGCGATGGTGTTATGGTTGTTGTATTAATTCACAGGGAAAGAAAACCTTTGGGATATATTCAATGCTTGAGTAATCTATGTTCATGTAATATCCACATAAAATCCTATTCAATTAAATATTTTTCTTCAATTAAATAAGTCATCAAAGAATTTTTAAATACATGTTAAATATTTGTTAGGTTATATAGAAGTAGTCAAATTATATATGTTTAGTCAACATTTACGTCTGTGTTTTGAAATATAACTAGAATATAAACAAATAACTTTGTTAGTTCCTCATCTAGAATGTTGATCAAATTATACATTTTTATTGAATATTAATTGGTACATATATTATTATATTAGTTTACATATGAAATTTTGTTACATGGAATATCTAATTTTTTGAAAATTTGCTATATAAATTTATTTTAATATTTTCTTTTTGTCAGGTTTCCCAAAAGAATGAAGAGTGGCATGAAATCTGAATGAAAACCTTAGAAACCTTCTGAATGAAAGACTTAAGAACCGAACTACAAAGACGAAATTTACACTTCGTTCCATTATTTTTGAAGAGAAATACCACAATGGAATCATTGCTGCAGTGTCCCTCAGAGAACAAGTTATTCTCACGTTGTTTCTGGAAATTCTCCGATATTTACGAAATATCGCAGTCATTAACAAAATCTGTGTTAATACAACAGTTAAATTAACTTAACATTTTTGTCACTGCTATATGAAAAAACTATCTAAATAACTAAATAATATTAATTTATCGATGTTATTTTATCTGTGGTCGTTTATTCGAGGTTCATATTTAATTTATCATAATATCCCCAAAAAAAATCTACATAAAAAATGGTAAAAAATTTACCGTCAACAAAGTCCAGTGTATTGAAATATATTTTTTGAATATTACTTTTACACAGATTGGCACAGCAATAACTTAAACGAGCACACGGAATATATATATATATATATATATATATATATATGTGTGTGTGTGTGTGTTTGTGTGTGTGCGTGCGTGCGTGCATGCGTTCGTGCGTGCGTTCATACGTGCGTGCGTGCATGCGGGTGTGCGTGCGTGTATGCGTGCGTGTGTGTGTGTAATTTTAAATGTGTATATGGTTAATATCGTGTTACGACATCCTAATATCCGTTACGACATCCAAATTACGTTAAATGCGTATGAATCGATAGGTGGATTAAATTTCCTTCAAACCATTTGTGCACATAACAAAAAGTTAAAAGCTTTCTTTATCATTGTTGCAGCTTTAACATTATCAATGCTTCGACATTTTCAACCGGCGGACTTTGTTCATGATAGTAATCATGATATCTGTCTAACCATTTGTTTATTACAACTATATCATAAATATTATATATAAATTCCGTCTTTATTTGAATTTGTGACTTTGAGGTTAGAAAATAATGCTTTACATTGCAAAGTAAAATAAAAGTAATTTCATGTATTTACAAATTTTTCTGCATATTCTTTCTATATATCCTTCTTATCTTCCTTTTAATTTTGCGAAAACCGTTTTTTTTAATTACATAGTATATTAATTTCGCAGTTATTTTCATTTATATAACGAGCAATGAAATATTTTGTATTTATGGAGTGTCTCGATGTATGTGTAATTTAAAAGGCTTACAGCTTGTGAGACTACAGGAAGCGATGTAAGGTTGAACATTGATGAAACAATTGTTAATCTCTTTAGAATTGTTTAACCTCAGGATCACATATTTTAAACTGAAAAAATAATGAGTCCGTTCATGGGTGGGATCCTGCTTGAAGTCTCGTATATCGGTCGTTATATTGTGAATTAAGAAATGACAATATTAAAATTGTACACTAAAAGAAACTACTATTTAGTTTAATAAAAATTAATTCTGAAAGTTATCTTCACTACTTTTTGCAAATGGTGTTTATCTTTCTAAGACAAAGTCGCAACAGTCTACTTAAGATTATAGATTCGGATACGAAATGATATTTTTAATATAGTAAAATATGAAAATAAAAATAATCGAGAAATTATCAATAATCGAGAAATGTCAATAATGCCGAAATCCCAATGTCAAAAAAAAGAGTTTGGAAAATTGCCTCTTGTCACCTGAATATTAAAAAATGTGAATACGAAATACATATGAACGAATATCCACCAATGGAATTTTGAATTTATATTTCGTCAAATTTTTTCGCGTAAAAGTTTATATTTTTTAATTTGTAAATATATTATCAGAATTCAAAATTATACTATTGTCCAATTTTAGAGAAATTAAGCACAAGAAAAAAATAAAATATATATCCACCCCACCGAACCAATTCAATAAAACTTGAATCGGAAACTTCCCAAAAATTCCAATGGGTAAACAATAAATAACATTATAAATGTAGAAATACTTAAGACAGAAAACATTTAAAAATTAGAGAAAAAGTCGGTATCTAATTTCCAAAATTTCTCTCAATTTTTCTATGCTTCATAGAAGTGTTTCACTCAAATGTAAATTGCTTTTTTGTTATTGATGGGTAGTAAGCCAGACAAATTTATCGTGATTTTTTTTACATTAAATATGGATAGATTTCGATTACTTGAATGTCTGGGATTTAAAAAAGGGGTAGAAATTTATAAAGATTAACTCAATACACTCATCCAAATATCAAGATACGGCCAAAGAAACAAAAATAAAATCGAAAATGACAACACCAATTTATGTGTGCCATCTATTGCAATTAAACGAAACTACTTCGTCGGTGACATGACTGACTGAACCGTAGATATAATGTTGTCGTGGCGTTATCTTCTTTTATTATTTTTTAACTAAATTGAAGAAATGAAAATTTTCAATTTGTATGCATATATATTGATGTCGCAATGCTTAAATAATTTGAAATTTATGTAAAGTAACGAAAAAAATTTTTATACAACAAGAGGCAATTACAACAGTCAGATACTACGGCACTCTGCTATATAGATATGGCAGGAATGGGTTAGAATTAAAGTGGATACATTATCTCTACTACTTCATTCTGTGCCAATCAGTTTTAATTTATTCCCTGTAACGGAAAGTTGCATACTTATAGTTGTCGGCGTTGATAGGACGATTATATAAAAACCTATTTCTACTTCATCACCGATGAAAAGGTTCAGAATTAAAAAAATTAATTTCGTCTTAAAGAAATTATAATGTTATAATACTCGCCGTCTGCGTACAGGTACATATTTATGGCACGTTTTCGATAATCATTTACCGTGTTCTCGTAATTTATATGATTTTAGTTTAAAATGTTTGTTTATTACTTTAATGAAAAATTGAAAATGTGCAAGATATACGAATAGAAAGATCACCTTTAAATTATATCTGATAATGACATAAGAAAACGCGAATTTTCAACACCTCTGTCACAATAAATTTCAAAATTTATACTGAATATTATTCATTTGTCTTCAATTAAGTTATACTTTCCTGTTTTATTCACCTTTAGAAAAATTCCCTTCCTAATTCCTCTTCCCTGGTTTAGAAATTAATGACACATTTGACACAATCATTTTATATTGGATTTAGAGTGACATGGTCTAGATGGAGTTATTTACAAATATTTCAAACTAGCTGTGCTTACGACTTTGTTCACGTAAAATTCGGAATGAGGACAGTTATGAGAATTTTTTTCTCTATTGTACGTTGTTCTTGGATATAAACTATTATCATTGCAAATTTTATCAAAATCCTTCCAATGGATTTTGCATGATTGACACACAAATTAAGAGACAGACTGACAAAAATTAAAAAAAAAATTTCTAGCTTCTATTATCAGTCTATACGCTGAATAAATTCCTATTTTAAAAATATTTTCCATATACAGAATTCTCTCTATTACAATTTTATTATATGTCTAGGTAATTAATATTTGGAAGGTTAACTATTAAGAAAATTTGTCGATTCTGTTTTCTATCGAAAAGCAATGGTTTCCAAAACTAGTTCTGTTAACGCTCTTGGGGCGCGTGCACACACATGCACGCAAATTTTCCATTGATTAAATACTGTTCTTTTCTTTCGTCTTCGAAATAATTTTTGCACTACTTAACATACTGGAATATTATTTTAATAACCTACAATATAGTACATATTTTTCCCAATAATTAAAAATACAACATATGTGTAAGCTCGTGTGTCTTTCGTGTATAGGTTTTGTCAAAAAGTGTATGCGTTGGCTTCTAAGGTTTCTTGTTTTTTCGGCACCGTACTCATCAGTCGATTTTCGACAATCTAAACAAAGAAAAATTAATATTTAAAAAAATTATGTCCTTACAAGGTCATAACGTTGAATTTTGGTTAGTTACTGAACATATAACTCTTCCATTTTTTGGTTGCTATGGGCCTGTCCTTAGAAGTAATATAAGTCTATGACTCAATATAGTTTTCAAACTTTATTTACCTTTCTGGTACTTTTTTATCTCATTTCACTTATTTTTTTAAATTATATAGAACAGCTAAATTAAGCGTCAAGTATCCCGTCAGACCTTTGTCTCTGATTTAAAATTAAATTAAACAACTTGAAGGAAACTAAATATAAGTTCACTTAAGTGTGTTTTTTAGAATGTAATGATCATTGTTAAAAAAATTCCTTCTGAAAAATTCTTCTTTTTGTTTAAGAGTTGGGCAAAAGTTACAGTGTTATTGAAACAAATAGTTTTGCATATAAATAGAGTTTATCTATTAACTTATATAAATATGTAAAAAAATTAAAGTATATCTTAGTCGATATACGGTACAATTATTTTTGCAATGAGTAATACTATGGAATATTGTCTATACTTATCTTTTTCCATACAAACATAATGACATTAAAGAGTGTAATTTGCATGAGAAGAGTCGTTGTAAAAAACAAATGAATGTATATATATATATATATATATATATATATATATATATATATATATATATATATATATATACACACATACATGTCTAGTTTGCGGAAAATTAATTCTTTACATTCCTCTTCATATATATATATATATTGATTTAATATTTGTATATCAAATAAATTTGGGGTCAATATTTACAATGAAACAATAATAATACAGATAGAAGCAACACATTATATAAATATTACAAAGTTGCTTTAGGTGCTAAAGCTGTTTATTGTCTGGTATATTTACGGTATTCGACCCCTTTCAACCTAATTCCTTTATAATGGAATGTCTAGACTATTAATTGTACAATTTATTAAGGACATGGCGTGAAAATTGGTCCATTTTCAATTATTCCTTTAAATTAATAGTCAAATACAACACAAAATAAATCCGTTCACTTTAAAATTCGTCACGAGTATTACGTTATCCGGGTTCTGATAATTAATTTTAAAAGGAGATTGTTTGCTTACGTATATGCTGACGTATTCACATTAAAGTTTGATTAAAAATTACTTAGTATTGTGAAACTATATTAAGATAGAAACTAAATTATGAACAGATCTTAAATTTCCATATAAGTATGGTCAATAAAGATAATATTTTTGACAAATTTTAATTCCTTTTCACTTCGCTTAAAACAAGTCGAAATACTACTTTTTAATTTTATAGCACATAATAATATATATTGACTATATATAAGTAACAAGTGCCTTTATGCACTTTTGCTGAAAAATGAGATAATTAAAGGTAAATTTGTACAGCAGACAGGTTTTAAATAAATAAATTTGAACAATATATTTAACTGGTGAATTAAAAGAATTTTTAGAAATATAATTTTATACGGAAACTATGACTACAATTACTTATCAACTGGAAGACATAAAATTATAATATCTTACGACATTTATAGAAAAAAGCATGAAATTTATAGGATGCTTTATATTGTCAAGCAAAATGAAAATTATGAAAAAGCATGGTAAATTTCCAGTTCCTCGATTTAGCTGTTCCCTCGCAAGACGGCTCTTGAATCCAATATTCTAAGCATGTTGAATACGTGAATTTACGGTCTCACAATTTACACTTCCATTGAATATCACAAGGTCTCTCTATTAGGTCTAATTTTAAGTAGCTTTCTTTAAATGGATTGGTCCATAAGTACACTTATATTAAAATAATTTCTTACCTAGATAAACCGAACCATATGATACTAAGCATTTCCTTTCTGACAAAAACTAAAAAAAAAATGTTTAGCTTCTATTATCCTTTTATTCCTTTCTTCCCATTTGTTCGGAATGTCACGTGATTCCTTACATTTATCTTTTTAGCGGAATATTCTCATACTTTCTACCCTTATTTCTTCACGTATTGCTTTTTACGTTTCGCTAACCAACTGATAAGTACAGAAGTCGTCTATTTCACGTCGTTACCGTCTATACGATCTTATGTCACAGTGGAACAAATTTCACTTTAAGATTTATTGTGACGAAAAATCATTAACATGAACAAATAAAATGACAGAAAAAAGGCATTTAATTTTTTTTAAATTTCTTAACGACCCGATCATTTTTTCTTAATAAATATTTGATTCTTACAAGACGTTCGTAGCAATTATTTAATAGAAAATTTATGGACATTCGGGCACAAATATTTTAATTTGTCATTTTCTAAAATAAAACGATTGATTTGTTTTTCTAATTTTTGTTTGTTCCATTTTTTAGAGAAACATTTAATTTTTCTAAACTTCTGACCTAAACTTCTGACATCCATTCTCTAATTATCTTTATGGAAAATAATTATTATGAATATTTCTAAAACTGTACTCACGAATATAGACATATTGACACACAAAAACAAATCATAAAATTAAACTTTTAAAGAATTAGTAACTCATCATTTCTTAGACGTACCAACTTGGTAAATTAGTCGTTTAAGGAGCTCACCTGAAATTTTGAAGAAAAATAATTTTTTTTTTAAATTCAAATAACTCAAAAGTAAATTGTACAAATTTGAAGTTTGTGACTGAGCTGTGTGTGAACTTGAGTATTCCAAAGTTTTTGGATGCAAAGGTTTTTAAAACACAGTACGTAGTGTCGACTAAAGGTGGGTGCACACACAACCTTAGCCGTTCCTCTCAAGTGTTACATAAATGATACAGTAAAAAAATCTTTATTTTATTTTAATGGGAATGCGTCTCGATACTTTAATCACAATTATTCAAACCACTTATTGCCGTTTCATTAATGCTATTAAACTTATTTCTTTTTATTTTATATCCACTTATAATTATAACAATTTTGGCGTTGGTTGAAGCTCATCTTTCAGCGACATAGTTTTTGTTAGCAAAAAAAATTTTTGATCGAAAAACAACATTTTCTTTTTAAACAACTACGAGTTTCGGAAAAATCTATGTTTTAAATAAAATAATTAGAGGTTCTTTTCTGACTTTTATATTCTGAATAACCCATCAAAACATGTGGAAAAACGATTGGTATATTCAGCTCATTCATTTTCAGTAACATATTGAAAAGCGTAGGCCTGGTGTTCCCAGATGTCGGCATACTTTGGTTTTCTGTGGAATTACATCATAGTTGAAGTCAAGAATGGGTTAAATAAACATAAAATTAATGAAAAAACTGCGTTCAATAATAAAAGCAAACGTTAATATTACCTACCGGGTCCACAAAACAGTTTTGCCATGCGTTTTGCTGCAATATTTCCTTTTATTTTGAAACTATTAATTTGAGATACTTTACTTTGGCAAGTATATATTATGTCATAAAAGCTAATATAAAATTATAAGCTGGGGCAGCAAACGTGTCACAAAAATTTTAAAATGCTTAAGCTGACATTTACCAGTTACTTTGCTTTATAAATCACTACATGCTTATTAAGAATAACTTCAGTAATTCTGAACATGTTTTCAGCGACTCAATAATTACGTGAGTCAAAAAATACACAACGCAAGCTTAATTATCTATATTTTGCAAATCAGGTTTAACAATAAACAAAGAATTTAAAAAATTATCGAACGATTAAATTTTATTTTAGTTGTCTCAGATGCAGGAAATTAAAAATGTTACCCTCACTTAACATGTTTGCAATACACATATGTATTAAGCATAGACGAAATGTGCATATCCTAATAAATTGAAAAGGGCGGTTTTTTAGTAATTTTTTCCTAATTCCTTGAGATAATAATTTC
The DNA here is from genome assembly GCA_039881145.1 of Druceiella hillmani. Lineage (NCBI taxonomy): Eukaryota > Metazoa > Arthropoda > Insecta > Lepidoptera > Hepialidae > Druceiella > Druceiella hillmani. The sequence continues at coordinate 7,175,907 of JAYKKI010000100.1, forward strand.
AAGCACGAGAGAAAGATGATTATAAGTCTATAGAACTAATACAGTAATAAATGTTTACTATAAATTCGAGGCAAATAAACATTTGCTGATAAATTCTTTATTCTCACAAACACCCCCAAAAACTAAAAATAATTCCAAGTTTATCTTTTACTAACAAATTATCTATTCTCAAAAAGGTTGAAAATAAATTACATATTTGCATATAGTAAAATTAATAATCCAACCTTTTTCAGGTAAACGGAATTCAATAGTTAATTAACGTCATATTTCCACTTTATAAGAGATATTTCATTAAAATAGAAAAATAGATGGACTGCTAATAGAGTGAAGTACGTCAGGCTTTTATTTTGTAAATTGTGGAACTAAGAAATTCTAATAATACAGTAAACAATCATAATTGAAATAACAATTAAATTGATTGTCTTCCACCTACGACTTTATTCAACATCACGGCCAAAATAAACACTGAAATTATTAAAATCAATGAAATATGGATAAAAATTCCAGTCAAGTTAATCGAATTCTTATTGGATTATGTGATGCTTTCAATGTTGTTTCTGAATAGTCGACTAGTTATATATATACATTTCGGCCGAACAGAAAGTAAATATTCAAAGACGTCTGGGATAAAAAAGGTCATTCAGTTTTTGTGAAATTGTCATTCAAAAGGTCGAGGAGGAATTCAGAATTTTTCAATCAAATTTTGAATGTCTGTTGAAATATTTTGTTAATTAAAATCACGCTTTATTCCAGTGATACAGCAAAAATAAAAACAAGTGAGGGCGCGATTAACTTTTGATGTTGTTAACATTTAAAGGTTGTGTCAAGAATTTATTCAATTTGGGAACTTGTTTTTAGAATCCGTCAAAATAGACGTTGATGGTTTTCATATAAATATTTCACAAATAATTTGTTTTAATATGTATTTATATGTACGTGTAATTATGTATTAAAAATATAACTATATTGTATACTTATACGTCCTTAAAATTGATAATTTAGTTGCATTTTTTAGCTTTAACGGACAGTTTTTTTAAGAATTGTATTTGGTAAAGTTGTATATATAAAATAGTTTAATTTTATATTTATTTTAGTTAAGAAAGTTCTTCATTTTAATATGTAAATATTGTGAAAATATTTTCAGATAATAAGAAAAAACATTATTTAATTCTTGCAAAATTAAGTTAAACTAATAAAATTTTTAATGAAGAAAAAACGAAAATTTTTTACCCAATTGGTAAACAATTTTCGTCAAACTGTGACACGTGTATCACTTTCTTCATAGTTTTTAGAATTTTTCTTCATGTGTTTTGGAAAGAGGTGGACAAAATTACTGACTGATTTACAAGATTATTCCAATAAGGAGATTAACGACATGTAATCTGCAATGGCAAGGGTACAACAGATTTAAAATGTTTCATATCTATTTAAAAATTATTTCTCACTTTTTAACATACTAGTGAAGTAATTTTTTATTTTCTAACACTATAAAACACAATAATTAAGACATTTCACAAATGGATATCAAAAGTATCAGTAACAATATTTTGCAACATTATTTATGTTTTAAAACTGACTTATACTACGAAAGTTCCAATTATGTGCACGTGTTTTTATTCCTTTTTTTTGTGTAGTTCTTATTCAGCGCTTATTTAACGTCGGGTCCATTTACTTTTTCTTTAAAACTTTTGTACACACATCTTTCGACGCAATATTCTCATTAATTTCTAATCTAGTTCGATCGGTTTCATACATTATACAGCATTTCTTTTCATTCTTTCGTTTATTGGTTATTCTTTCATATTCTTGCTAGGGTCAATAAATAGTTAGTGTGTTAACTCTTGTAGAAGTTAGCGAAACATCATTTATTTAATATTTAAAATTTATGTGCAATATTTTAATAAATATTTTACCATATTCTTAATTTACGATAGTACAACCAGTCATAGGATTTTTAAATATCATATGTTTAATAAATCTGTTATTACAGCTCAGAACATGAACACTTAAATTTAGTAAAGCCGAGACGCGATTCTAGATAATTATTTTGTTGTTAATCTTTCTTAACTCTGTCAAATATATAGTTTCAAAATATTCTTCATTATTATCTTAAGCCATCTTCAACAATTTCGATATAAATCCCTTCAATCTGGGCAGTACGGTTGAAAAGTATGATCCTTTAATCCTGTAAAAAATAAGTGTTGGTAGAATTCGCCCTATTTAATTCGCTCTATTAATTTTTAATAATCTAATTTAGATTTAAACATTTAATTGTACGCAGCATTCTTATATAAAAAATGGGAAATATCAATATTATTATTCAGTTTAAATATATTGCCTAGTAAATTTTTATAGACTTAAAAATATCGTATTTTAAATCTATATTTTACTACTATATATCCTAAATTTATAGTATTATAAATTTACTCAAAACTATAAAATTTAGAATTCATGTTTTCCTTCTAAAAACTAAATTCTTTTTTTTTCATATTTCAGCAATTTCCGAAGGTTGAGAGATATAGAAGGTTGTCAAATTTTGCGACGGATTTCAACAATATGGCTAAACTCTCTTAGATAATAGCTTGGCATATGTTATAAACAAATCATTACTTCACTTCTGGTCTGAACTTTCTCTGTCAATACTTTTAAATCTCACCTCTTGAATTACGTGAATATTAGTATGCCTCACAATTATGTCATTTACAATCCAAAATTTAATTAATTGTTTTTTCTTTACAGATATTTCTTTTCCTCTTACGCTGCAAAATAATGGAATTCACCTGATCTAAGAATCACAATTTCAATGTCCCGATACACTTTCAGGTCTTCCGAATGTTTTTTCATTATGAATTTTGATGAAATATTTACTGAAAATGTGTATAAATGGGAGGAAAGTCCTATTATATAGCGATAAAGTAACTTCAAATAAAAAACTTACATGATTTTTTTTTAAATTAACTCGAACCTTCCATAACTCAGCTTATGTACTTGGGATTACATGGAAGCAAGCGATAGGTTTCGATACTTTTACGTAAGGATTTCGAAGTTGTTATTTAATTATTGTCTATGGTTATTTCCATTAATATGAAATTTACTTGTAATAAATAGTTGTTTTACATCTCCTGTTTAATATTAGTTAATTGTCCATTAAGATACGAGACGAAACTAGCCGCAATTTCGAAAGGCTTACAACCGTTTTGACTATGCTCGCATATTTTTTTAGTGAATTCCCATATAAAGCATGATCCTATTTAAATTACATATAAACTTTGGTATTCTTTTAGCCCGGTTATTTTTTTTGTAATTTTAACAATTTTCCGTTTCCCACTTGTTTTTTCGGAATCGATTAGTCAGCTGCTCATAATATTTATCAAGTATTTTACATACATTTTTTTAAAAACGTCATATATGCGTCATCTTAATGTTCAGCAAACTCTATAAATGATTTAATTTCTCTAAATCAGAGCCATAACAAATGATTAGGTTATTGAAACTTATGGTTTTATTATACGGTTTAAGGAGCGCTCTTATGGTTTTATCTACGGTTTTCGGAAATTTTAAAAATTATTTCGTAGTTTATGATAGCAAACAGCTTTAATTTCATTTTAGTATTAATACTAATTACCTACATCACTTCATCTCTCATGGATAAAAGTAAAGTCGATGCTAATACACCGTGTTCGGAATTTAGAATTAGGAAATGCTAATATTTCTAATTCGAAATTCAACAATCGAACAAAAGTTTTAAAGGCAGTTAGAGCGTTATTCCATTTAAAACCACTTTACTAGAGCCAAGCATCGATCAGAAGTTTTGAAACAGCACGTACTTCAGGAAGAGTTGAACTGGATATCGAATACTATGGTCGAGGTGGAAGTTACGTTAGATGTAGGTCGGTTAACTCTAAAAACATAACTATCGCACACGTGTTCTGACTTGTTAGTTTCTACGCTTTGAGGTTAGAAATAATACAGAAGGAATTAAACTAATTAAATTAATTTCATTTAATTTCCAAAAAAATCATATCTCAATTGATGGGCATTTTTGTACAATAATTGTGATTCTTTTTTTACTGAATATTATCTTTTTAATGTATGCGTTAGAAGCAAAAAAAACCGGATAATTGGAAAAAACATAACTGTTTTACAATTAAATAAGGCTGTTGTGGAAAACATTTTTTGATATGTTTTAGGATGAAATAAATGCTAAGAAAATTCATTGTATTCATATTAAAATATAGTTGATATTGCATGCCAATATGAACAATGCTTCACAAATTTCAAATTAAAGGTATGCTTTCTCCAGAATTAATAAAAATGACCATGTTAAAATAATAAAAAATACTCCTTAAATAATATATGCGTAAAAAACATACTTTGGCAATTTTGACAACAAATTACATACCTTGAATCATCAAAAATATTTTCGTTATTTTTTATTGAGAAATTACTGGCAAATTCGGCACCAAAAAAAAATTTACACGCTTGGAGCAGAAAAGTGACTCAAACGCGTCTGCTATACTTATTGTACGTATTGTAATTAATGCAAAACGTGGTCGTTTTCGGGTCGATATTGAGCGTCGTGTAAGTAAGTTTGAGTACACTTGTAAACATTTAAATAATTTCTACAAATGTTTAAAAGCACGAGTAATAGCATGGGTAATATTAAATATAAATTAAATAAATATAAATGTTTAAAAACGTGGATTATAAATATTTTTATAAATAAATCTCCACAGACCGTCAGGTCTAATAACTCAACATTCTGCGAATTATTGCCAAAGTAAAATATTCATATCAGTACTTATCGATATGCGAGAGATGGAGTGTTATGTAAATTTTTATATAGGAAATGGACTTCGCGCAATAACAAAATAATTTTTAATTGCTATAAATTAATTTTTGAATTAAAAAGTTTAAAATGTATTTAATAATTAATTAACTCACATATTACTTTCCTTCGTACTTCACAGTTAAGTAAATTATTTGGAAATCAATTTTAATTGGTTTTATAATAAACTTACCATAGTTGTTTAAGTAATTTCGTTTATTTTGTCACTGGACATTACAAAATCAGACAAATATTTAGATTTCTATAAGATTTTTTTTCCTATTTGTCTGATAGGCAAAACTTAATTGTTTTTTTATACAAAGTTGTAATTAACATCACCCAGAGAAATAATATATTATCAAATAATTTAATTGAAAAGGAAAGAATAATGAAGAATATTTTTTTTTTAAAATAATTGTATTAATTGTTATTGAATTAATACATTCATTCCAAACTGACTATAAAACTTTAATTCTTTTCTTTTAATATCATCTTTTATTGTTTCAAAATGAAACAGTTTTATGATATAGAAAAATATACCTAACATTTATTCCCATGGCATAGGTTTGACAATAGACCCTAATTTTTATTTTCATGACATAAGTTTTATGTAGAATATTAAATTGTATAAAAATTGGCTAATTTTAAGCTTATCACTTTGCGTTTTGCGTGATCCGTCAGTCAGAATGTTATTCGGGGCATTATTTTATACATGGAGATTAAAATATGACATGGATATTAAAAAAAATATAACCTCAAAGCTTTATTTAATAATTAGAGTTTACATTAATTCTACCTTAGAAAATGTACAAATTTTTGTAAGATTATGTTTGTATTTTAAGCTCTTTAGTAATCGCTGTACAAAGTAGCATACTGAAGGCTTAGTACTATTATACCGTATACTATTATGCCACAACCGGTTGAAAACTTTAGTCTTTTGTTCGCGAAGTAGATTAAAACTTTGTTTCCAGATCGAGCTTATACAAAAGCTCCCAAAGGCTTAAACTCATTCAACGTCGGTTTAGGTTTGTTGAAAACTTTGCGTTATCGCAAAGTCTAACAAATTCTTAGTATATCGTAAATCACAATTGTATTAACAATATGTCTGAAAATATATGTTCCGTAATCAAAACCTTATTTTATAAGATATTTTTTGAAACATTGTCATTGTTCAAAGTTCCACTGCTAAATATTTGTCCTAAATATTTTTAAATTAAATTTCATAAAAAAATATGCTGGGTGTTAATTTAATTCTTTAAACTCAAATATAGAAAACAACTGTACAAAAACTTATAGCAGTAGGCCATTGGCAAACGTAACATGGATTTCCGTTTTGAAAACAAAATTAAAGGAATTTCTAAAGTTATGAAAATGAAAGTGCTATTATATATTCATAGTACTACATTTCATTTACAAGATCATCAAGAATGAAACTTTTCTCGTACAATTTGATTCGAAAATTTCGAAAATTTTCATTTTCCGAATATCAAAATTAAATTTAATTATTTATTTTTCTTTTCATTCAAATTATGTATTTTTCTAAAATTATGAAAATGGAAGTGCTATCATAGGATTACATTTCATTTACAAGATCGTCAAGAAAGAAATTTTCCTCGTACAATATGATTCGAAAATTTCCATTTCCAGAATGCCAAAATTTAATTTGATTATTCATTTTTCTTTTAATTCAAATTATTTATTTTTCTTTACATGTTATATCAGTGTAAGGATTTTTTATTTGTAGGTGGTTAACAATCTACTAGTCACTTGTCTAAGAGAATTCCAAAATCTTATCCTTTGGAGAAATCCAATTCAAACTATACTTTGATGGCAATAAAACTATACTTTGATGGCTTCATTGTCTCAAAGTCTCAAAGTCGTAGAAAATGGGGTTAATTAGCCATCCATATAACTTCCAATGCTTAAAAACGGTAATACCTATAAAATATTATAAATTTTACCATGAATTGAAGTAAAAACAATGTTTTTTCCTTGGAATTTTTTATTAAAAATTAATGTATTAATAATCATTACTAATAAATTGTATATCATGGCTTCAAAGTATTAACATCCTTGGGGAAACTCCATGCTTCTAATTGATAGAAAAATATTTTGGGACCCAAGTTTTCATCAAAATCCTATGTACAATTCCTTATTAATCATAAAAAAGGGATGACACAGAGAGAAAATTGCTACAATGTAGAGACAAAGTGGATTTTAGAACTGAATTTTACTTGAATTTCGTACCGTTTTATCTTCTCGAAAAATATCATTTTTGAATTTCGATGCATGAGAACTATAGTCACTATATTATGCAATAAGCAATACACATTTACTTCTACACTATTTGTAATATATATGTGTATATATATATATATATATATATATATATATATACACATATATATATACACACACACATTCGTTAGACTGAACTTTCCAGAGAACCTAGTAAGATAATCTCGTTCGTTTGTTCGGTATACAAGTTCAAACCACCTTGGGTATAATTCCTTTTATTTCAATTTGATGCGCCAAAATCATTATTACGTTTCACTGTATAAGTACTTCATTAGAAAATTAAACATGTCTCTTACTCTAAACAGTAATACTTGTACTTTGCTATAGTCTAACACATCGCTTGGTATGGAGTATCAGACTAAACCGTGCCTCGCAGAGAACGATTAACTTTTAAAAACCATAATATTTTGTTTGAGTAAGAAAAATATTTAAAATTTATTAGTCTGAAAGACTAACGCGTAGGTATAAGAACGTTGACTTTCTAAGAAAATCGTTGTAGCATAAACATCTGGCAAACGGCAAACGTATAATTATGTAAAAACGACATACATAGATATATGGTTATTTCTAATCATAAAAATCTTTACTAAATTTAAATAAGATCTTAGTACTTTATTTAATTTTTATTAAAAAAAAATGAGTAAACATAAAATAAACTGGTTAATTTCGGAGAACTTATCCATCCGACAAAATGCTTCTCCACCTGAGCCTGTTAAGTCAATACGTGAGTCCATATTAAGGGCTCTCAAGCGAAGCTCACTTCAGATTGTTTACTTTAAATTAAATATAGGCCTAAGCATTTCCTTCTACGTCTTAACATATTTGTCTTGAGTATGAAGTTTTCTACCTTGTTTGCTTTACGTAAAGGTACTATTTAATTAATTCATAACTATATTAGACTCGACCCTAAAATGTTACTGCTGAATAATCATTGGAGAAATTGGTAAAAAAATATATAATATGGGTAATTCTTTTAGCGGCTATCTCAGTGGACAGAAAGCAGAAGTAATATATTTTAGTCTCTATTTGTATATATACATTAGTTTTGTTTATATATTATTGTATATAATCTTTTTTAAGATGCATAGCAAAAATGTCAATCAAATAAATCTCATGGTGATATGTTACAAATTTCTGATCACATGTGCAAGTGATGGTATTAACCCATAACAGCACTATTATTGTAACTGTGTGAATAAACAGTTGAGTGTAACCACCTCTCCCTAATTTTATATTCATGTGAATATACAATTTTTATGTTGATTTAGAGGATCCGTACACGATAATGTCATATTGCTTAAATAATAAAACTGGGATTATTAATGAAAATTTAATGTTATAGTTTCGCTTTAAAAGTTTTGTTCTATACTTTTTACGTCATTACATAAAAAAATGCCATGAGGATTTTTATTGAACGTAGCATTATTATATAAAATGTGCGTGTCATTACCCGATGTTGACAAAAAAACCCTGTTGGTTTATTGTTTGCTAATGTCAAATAATGTATTTAATATATGTACTATGTATAGAATTACAAGGGTTATGAAATATGCATAAGTTAGGTACAGTATATAAACAGCGCTAATAAAATTATATTATAAGGTATATACCAGTAAAAAGGCCGCCAAATTTTATAGTACAATAGGATGAATATTTACTATGTTGAAATTAAGAAGAATGTGACTTAAAAAGTTTCGCTTAATTAAATAACCAAATAAATACAACAATCCATATGTTGATATCTGATTCTAAAATGCGATATAGATATATTTGAAAAAAATATTTTGAGGGCGTTATGGGTACTTCAACTAAACTAAACATTCCTGGAAAATATGAATGCAATGAAACAATATATTTTATGTTTTGTTAAATATTATAACCGAATTGATATTTAATATAAAATTAGTTTAGACTCAGTCATATAGGAAAAAATTTAAAGTAGAGTTCTTTTTTGGCTGCTTGCATATAAAATCATTATGTTGTAAATTGGAATTTTCTACTTCATTTTTTTCTGTTTGCATTTGCTGCTTTTTAAATTGGAATAAAACAAAGTTTAAACATTTTTAAACCTTTCAATACGTTCTAAAACGAACCTCAATATTTCTGATTTCAAGAGCTCGATTTCAAATTCCTTTTACTTCATCGAGACTAAGGTTATATTTTTAATATTTTAAAATTTATTTATAAGTAAGTATTTAAAATTAAAGGCTATATATAATGTTTATATAGAGGAGGCGTAAATAATATAAAAACAAAATTGAGGTAAAATGAGCAATAAAATATATGGTCGTTTGTCGATTAAAGTTATGAAACATTGCGGCCACCAAGAGTTCCAAAGACTAACGTGGTCACACAAGGAAGACATATGAGAGTAAATTATTAAAATATCAAATTATTTTATACATATTTACTGTCTCCGCCACCTTATTATGCGCTGCGTCTAATTTGCCGTAGACAATAAAATAATATAAGAAAGTTAGGGTTAAATATTTGGAAAACATATGGAAAACTTGATCGGCCATTATTGAGTCAAATAATGAAAAATACATGTTGAAACTTGTAGTTCATTTTTGTTATATTTGTTGTATTAGTTGACACAATACTAATAATCAGTAGAGCATTTCAATGAAGTGGCAATGATATCAGTGATGTATTTCCAAAGCGAGTAATTTAAGTAAATTCAAATTTAAATCTCCCTTTTAGAATTTCGCAGCCCCTCCAGGTCTAATCCATTCATCCGTATGTATAACGAAAGGAAAAGAGAAGAGAAAATGTAACACTATAGATCACATATGAATTAGAAACATAGGGTAAATATAAAAGTAGCAATCATCATTTTTATTTACCACCGTCCCATACGGGCAAGGTGTCCCTAGGTACTATGCACCTCTATTGGAGTATGGGGTGCCTAAATATACGGTGTGCCAAATACTACCCCTAATGAATCATAGCTTAATATGTGTCCGATATGCATATTAAAAATTCCGTGTAATTCTGGTTCGGATAATGAGAATAAAGACCAAATTCGAAACATAAAATATAAGTTAAATAAGTGAATTCAGTGACCCAGAACTTTAATTTTGCAAGCAAAATAAACCTGTTGAAAAATTAAAAGAAGAGAACCCATGGCCATTTTTATTGATAAATCTAACCCAATGAACCGTTAGAGAAATTTGAATTCACTTTTCTACATTATATATGATTAAGAATACACGAATATTATAAAATGTTAAACGCAAACTTGATGAAACGCAAGAACATTGGGCCGTGTAAATACTTTCTGTAAGCTAGAAAAATGACCGCCCATTTAATATTAATTAGCCTTTCCATTTAATGTTCAAGGAAATGAGCAGCTGCATTGTTTATTAAGCTTTCCGCTGGTCCCGTAATTGTGTTTGAAATATTAGAGAATATCATGAACAAAACACTGAAGAATTATGCCGTTATGCCGTGATTTTGTGAACAAAAATTGTACTTTTTTTTTCTTTATTAGGAACAAAATGTTTATTTATGTATGTAATAAAATTGCAAAGAGCCCAGGACAGAGTATATGACAATAAACTTTTTTTACTATTAAAAGAGCATTGAACTTTTGAATAACCGTCTTTTATAATGGTTTTAAAAAGACGTTAGTTATAATTTTATTACATTTTTTACAAGCGTTCCTTTTTTTATCTTTATTTTATATTGATGTATGCGCGTGTATTATGAATAAGATAAATCTATAATGTATCCTCCAATAAATCAAGTTTTTATAAAATATATAGAAATTTTCAAAAAAGTGACGATATTACTTTACAGTGGGTTAAATTTGTACTTCGAGTGTATTTTAAAATTTATTTAAATGTTAAAAAATACATTATTAAATGTAATTTTCAGCAAGGAAATAGTAATAGCAGTGGCTTATAAGTGTTCACCGCATCTTCGGGCTGTTTTATCTCTTAGTAAAAAATGCACCGACTAAAATAATAATTAAAGGTAACGGGTGAAACCTACATTTACCAAACTGTATGAGTTGATGTAATTATATTGGGGAATAGAAAAATTAAAAGTGGGTATTATTTTCCAATCTTTCATAAGATACCTTTCATAGTCGTATTTGAATGTTTTCAACTATCAACATTTTTCTAACATATTTTTAAAATTCGTTACAATACACGTATAATTTTAGTACATTTGGTTTATTTGTTTGTGAATAAAACAATCATTACATTGTACGGCAAGAAAGGTTGTTTTGATTTTTCTACAATATAAAAAATTTATTTCACAATAAAAAGTGTAATTATTTTTTAGAATACACAGTTTCGTTGTGAAATAAAAACGTAAAACTAAAACTGATAATTATCTAAATATTGCCCCTTAAAAATCAGTAAACCCTGCTGATGGAAAAAAAATTTGTAAGCGTATCAATTTGAACTCGCGTATATCGTAATTTGTCAAATAATAGTGACACAATAGAAAAACTTTTTTAAAGAAGTTAACTTTATTTCCCTCGATCGACACACAGGCAGAACAAATGGAAGAGCTAAGTAAGGGAAAATATTTTCCAATCCCTCCTGAGTACATTTGAGCACATTCAAGGAAATTCAAGTCGCGCCATGTTTAGGAAAAAGCTTTCAATATATTTATATTCGTTAATAAAGAAAAAAAAATTAAGTACAAAATTAGGATTGAAAAGGGAAATGATATATAACGAAAAAACAAAATATGCATAAATCTAAAGTAAAAGGTATAGAATTGTATTCGGTTTAAATATATAGATCAGGTCATATTGACAGCTACATTTTTTGCATTATTTAATAAAGAGCTAATACTCTCAATATAAATATGTTTAAATATTTATAATAATTGTACAAGTTGTATGGAAATGTAATATTTTAATTTATGAAAATAAGTGATTCTGTTGAACGGTGGTGAGCTTGAATATTTATTTGGTTTATTTGTGTTATGACAAAAAGGAAAAGTATAAGCAACAACGTTATTGGATATCTCTTAATTGAATATGTTAATAATTTATTATCCCAACTTAATTACTAGACAGATCGCTGTTTAAAGTTGGCGTTTTATAAATTAAAATAAATTATAATATATTTGTCAAAAATTTTAATGCATATTCACTATGAAAAATAACATTATCAGATCATAAATATCGTATTTGATATAAGTGAAATTTACACTAAATTTCTTTAAAACTCGATGGTTAAAATTCTCTCGAAGGTTTTTGTATACCGATAAACAGATCAAACGTTCACAAAAATGTTTTATATATGCAGATATATTTACATTTGGATATTAAATATTAATGAAAATTATTATAATATTGATAGTGAACTATTATGATATGAAAGTCGCAACGCGGGTAAATTTCAAAATCAAAGAGTTCTATCATAAAATATAACAATTTAATGAATATAAATATGAAAAATTCAATCATCCTCAAAAGTAATTATTGCATTACTAAACTAAGCACATAAATATGATGGTTTTAGAACCATTTTTGTTACTAACAAAATATACTCATTATATTGTAAATGTGTTATTTAGCCGTAATTAAATATTATTTTAGCAATAATACAGAGGCGAATTATCAGCGGTAAAATGTTTACCATTTTTACCATAACCCTTGATATTACTCTTGTCATTCTATAAACTTAGGTTGAACCTGTAGTGTCTACTTTTTGACGATTTCAAGCAATGTTTTTAAGCTTAAAAGAAAATACATAAACATTTACTTTAAAAGGTAGAACTTATGATATATTAACATATATGAACAAATTGATTGAAAAAGAAAATTCGCAATAAATTGTAAATACGTTGAAACATATTATCAAAATAAAAATATTATAAATTGTGCCTAATATTTGCATAATGCATTATTTACTTTTGGCACAAAATATTTCAAAGAAACCAAATACACGTGATATTTTATAATAACGAGAATATATACAATTATTTCTTTCAATATATTTTCAACGCTTTAAGGTAGTTATTTTCATGATTATTAAATAAAGATTACGCGATCCTGTCATCGTAATATCATAGAATACCCATAAATTTATAACATAATTAGAGAAATTTCACTTACACATGCCTACTAGTGACAACAAAATCCAACATACATATAAGTATGTTGGCTATAATTGGAATAATCGCAAAGAAAAAACATATATGACACATGTACATTTTTATAATTGTAAATCCAAAATATTTAAAAAAACAAAATATTTATAATTGTAAATCTGCCATTAATCTACACAATACTTCTATTCTTCACAAAACTTGTTCAAATTAAATATCGTATTATTGTGCGGTAATCAATGACACATTATTTCTATAAATGTTTGTAGAATGTATTTTTTTTAAAAGCTATAAAGTAATTATTTTTTATCGTTGTTTTTTCAAACATCTCCTTAACTTACAAATACCTCGAAATAAAAAAGAAATTCAAATAAATATTCAATATATGTACGGTGTTAGATTAATTACTGAAATATTCGTAATATGTAAACTTAAAATAATATATGACTGTAACTAATTATAGAATAGAGATATTAACAAAAAAGTTAAATTTAAAAATACTTCTTTACAGTTTTATACTTACTAAAACCGAAAGTAAAAGTTTGAACTCTATTTAAAACATAATGTTAGACTGTGCTAATAATTTGTTAATATAAACTGAAATATTTCTCGATAGATGTAATCGCAGCTTTGGCAATCATTCAGGACGAATGTGTCGACCTACAAGATTATATTGATGACAACTTACGAACTGTCATCAAGGGATTCGATGGAACTACTCTTTGCCGACTCCGAATAATTGATGTACACAATAATAAAAAAAATATATTATGTTCTCAACGAGATGAAATCCAGAATATCTTGGTGTACTGTGTAAATATGCATTTATAGATTACATCATAGGCTACGTATTCACAACACAAGATATTCACAAGCGGGCATGTATTTGCACCGCAATGGCTATTAATAAATTAGAGAATACAATTAAAACAGCGAATATCGAATGCAATGCTATACATGCAATACAGTTTGAAAATCTAAATGCAACTGAATAATGAGCTATTATAATTCAATATATATATATATATATATATTTGAGTTTTTTAATAATTTTTTTTCAGTACCTAAAGAGATTTGGTATTTATTGATGACGAACTTTGAAAGTTGATGTTTATGACTAAAAGACGCAAAAAGTAATTCCGAGTAGCTATATCGAATTAGCATACAATTGTGATCTCGGATAAACTAACTTTATTGCTTAAACATTAATAATAACGTCAATTTAATAAAAGGAACAGAAATATGAATAAAAAAGCTATGCAGAACATATATTTGGTACTAAGCGGCCAAACTTTACTTTCTAAAGTTTTTTTCAATATATTACTGCTAATGAAAGTATATGAATTTGAGTTTTTTGTATTTTTTTCTATATTTTTATATCTATATGTAATATTATTATCATATTTATATTTTTCTTGTTGAAGTTCTTTAAATTAGAATGAGTAGTATTATGTATATTTGTATCGAAAAATAAATAAGTCTCTCGATTTTTTGATTTGATGAAGAAAGTTGTCAGCAGCAAATAAAATATCTTCTCAAATACATTTGTAAATAAGACCAAATACAAAATTAATTACCGTCAGATCATCATGGAAAAAATAAATGTTTCACATGTCCTAATTACCAAGTTTTGTGACATTTTACACTAAATATTATATACGCCAACACAAATATTCTCAATACAATATTGAGAATTCAGGATGATCATTAGTAGTATCAAGCTATTTTTATAACAGAAACATAACTGAAGTTGTCGTAGCCTTAGCATTTCAATGTTACGATTAATACTTCAAACAAAATAATATATAATGATTTTTGATCAGAAATTCTTCAGAAAATTAATTGTAAAAGTTAAGAAGACTGTATACAAATTTTAAATAGTACCTAATGTTTATTTGTTTCAGTGTTTATATCATATCAACTCATAAGCATAACTCACTAACATTAAATAAATTAAAAAATATGTTTAATTTCTTCTCATATAATTGCTGCATTGAGCCAAAAATTAACCATAAAAACATAAATTATTGTCTTAAGATTTCAGGGCTTTGTGATGTATATCCCACTTAATTGTAATGAAATATTTATAAAAAAAATATTTCATTTTAATGGATAAAATACTAAATAAAAATTATTATACGTTACCGAATATGAATTTATGTTAGAATTTATATCATATCTACTCTGAAACGCAACTCACTGACATTAAATAAATGAAAAATTAATTTGAATTATTTTTATGTAATTGCGGCAATGAGCCAAAAGCTCAGTCATAAAAATGTTAATACTATTTTAGGGTTAATGGAGCAGTGTTTAGCAAAAGAGTTATGGCTTTGTAATTTATATCCCATTTGATTGTAATAAAATATTTATAAAAAACATATTTCATTTTGTTGGGTAAAATTACTAAATACAACTGTTTAAATGGTACCAGATATTAACATATTTTAGAGTTTCTGTATATATCAACTCTGAGGCGCAACTCACTGGCATTAAATAAATGAAAAATTAATTTAATTTTTTTTCACATAATTCCGTAATTGAACTGAAAGCTTAACCATAAAAATATTAACACTATCTTAAAATAATTATAGCTATGGTTAGCAAAATATTCACCATTTGTAATTTACATCCTCTTTAGTTGTAATAAAATATTTATAGATATATGGAAAACTTATAAACTACCAGCCTCATACAATCTTCACAAGTATCATATTTTCGTATTGAATGCAATAATCTACGAAAAATTTTCGAAAAATAATTTAAAATTGCGTTGCCTTTTTTGTATTTTATCAAGTATTATTATCTCCACAATTTTAAATAGGGTAGATAAACAAACAAATTAAAAATCCATTAAGGGTGATACTTCAATCTATTAAGGGTGATATTTAAATCAATAAATACGGTGTTGTTACTCTTTTTATTACACGCTGTTTATTGCTGGTACCAATAAATAGTAATAAGAGCCATTAAATTAATTGAATAATGGCATAATTTGAGAGAAAGCTTTTGAGAGATAATAGCTTCCTTGAAGCAACAACATCAGAAATGCTACTTCTGATGTTGTGGCCAAAGCTAAAGAGGATCATTTAAAATTTCACCGCGATGTTTCCAAATAAAATTTCAGAGAGTACCATAATTCCTACATGAGAATCGGAAATGATTTACTCCTTTCTGTTCCATTAAAATAAAATCTAAATTTTATAAGAAAGTGGAAAACTTACTAAATTCTTTAAATATAATTCACATATAAGCCCCGAGAAAAGTTCACATACTTATAGAACAAAAATGTCTTTCCGTTTTAACTCGTCGTACCTCTTGATATATGGTTATTTTACTTAAATTAAAAAATGTGAATTAATAAATATGTCATTAATTGAATGTACCCCGAATAATAAGGAAAGGCTTAATTGACACCAAAATAAATGTTTAATTATTTTTAGTGCCTCTATTTACCACAGATATTATATAATTTTTCCATCGGTCACTGTTTAAGAGATTCATGTTATTACAACAAAAATGGTAAATGTCATTTTTTCCAATGAATAAGACTCTCTTAATGTGACATTCTCTATGAATAACACTAAGGTTCATTATTTTCTCTAGTTACTAAATTAGTTTGTAGAAGCATAGCTACCAAATTAAAATAATAATGTTCAAATAATTTAGCTATCCGATATTCCAAGCTATCGGATTCAAATTGTGATTCGGACGTGCGTGGTGATTGAGAGTTAAGATAAGTCTAAATTTAACATAATGCTTTTTATATGATAAAGTAACCTAGGTAGTCTAAACGCTAAAGATTGAACGCTTTATCGTCGACATTAAACAGCATTTACGAAATTTCAAGTAGAAAGACAGAATTTTAAATGTAATTTCGCAATATTTACAGTAAACATTTCAAATAATTTTTTTGCCAGAGTCGATTCTTGATTTTCTATTTCACTTTATTACTAGAACAATTATGTTGCTGGACTTTTTAATACTGCTGGAATAACTAGGCTTAATCGTAAGGCCTAGATCTTCTTTCAGAATCTCTCTTACTATTTAATCGATTGCTCTTCTTTCCATTGTTATTATATTTTAAGGTGACAGCAAAACACCCCATGGTAGTAATTGATGTTTAATGCTTATAATAATATATTCCTTTTAACAAATCATAAGCCGTTTGATTGTTTTTAAAATATCTTAATACACCTTTTAAGTCCAATATTTAAATTTTAACAACTCGTAATTCAGACCATTTTCGAGCAGCATTCGAAATCCCGTAACGTAAGTGTTCCCGGATGTATTTTGGAGATATTGGCTACCATAAAAGAGCAAAAGCCATTTCAATATAATATAATATAAAATGATAGATTTGGGTATATAATGCTTTTTGTATTTAGATAAAAAAGGCAAAAATAATGTCAAATAACAATTTTTTAAATTTTGTAACTTTAGTAAATTTTAGTAAGAACTTAAAAGAACAGAGTACATAATAAAATATTCTAGAAATTAAAATTTACTGAAGATATTTAGAAATGTATATAGGTGAATAAAATTATAAGGCAGTAAAATAAAAAAAAAATTTAAAATGAAAAATGTATTTTTTAGCCCGTATTTTAATGTATTTTTAAGCGTGTATTTTTAATCCGATAAAATATTACGGTTTTTGACTCACGTATCATTATATTTTATAACGCGAATTATAACCAGCTCGTCATCAGACAGTATTTGATTTTCCATGGCTTTTATACGATTAAGCTGGCTTCTAATTTGATTGCCTCAATCTAGTAAAGTGAACTTAAAAAAATTTTGTTAACAATATTTCGATCGATTCGATTTTTGTTTAACAATAAAAATTTGAACAGTCGCATCTCTTTTATTTTAAATTAATATAAAATAGACCTTGATGCGTTATGGTAGTATTTTTTAGAATTCTGAACCGAATTGAGAAAAATAGAACAGTCTAGGACTGTAGATTTCTCCATAGAACTAAATAGCGGCCGTAGTTTTATTAATGTGAAGTTTAAATTCTGAAACTCAGCCTGATAAGTAAATAAACAACAAGTATTTAAAGACTCAGAAATACGATTGCGTAAAAGAATGAACTGAAAAGTGAAATACAAGATATCATAGAATACTTCAAATTGTCAATGTTAATAACAACCTGCTCCCAAATTTCAACCAAAGCATATCGCATTCTATACAAATAAATTTCAGTAATGAAGATTTTTAGCCGCCGTAGACCCTGTAACATAGTTTCATGGATTTAAATCTAATTGAAGTTATTAAAACCTAACGTAAATAACATGTCTTAACATAATACAATAAAATTATCTCTCAAATTAAGACACGAAAAAATATTCAAAAATATATTTTTCCCTAATAAAATCCCAATAAATTTGGTTTTAAAACATGATGCTAGAAAAAGGTTTAATTAGGGGCAGTTGTAAGCATATCAAGGAATAACGGTACAAATAAATAATATACTAAAGCAATGTATTAAATATTAACTCGAGAGTTACTTTTTGTAAATCGACATTTGCTGCTCACCTTTCTAAGAAAATCAAATAAAGTTTTCGTAAAAAGTCTACTGAAACCTATCTAATAATATTTTTATAAGCGTATGTAAAAGAAAACAATAAAGAAAATTACGTCTACATTTACCAGTGTAGATACGAAAACAATACTTAAACAGAACCTTATTTGATAAGAAAACAATACTAAGTTCAACTCTGAACACCACAGTAAGTTTACATATTTATTTTGGCCCGAATATCAAACGGAATATCATATTTGATTTGCATCCTAAAATAATAAGTAAATATGTCATCATTTGTTTTTTTTACTCTTCAACAGGAGCACCTCGTATCGCCATCGATCAAATCTCTATATTTATTTCTGAGTCCTTCACTTACCTTTCATTAGCGCGGGGTAATAAATTAGTCCAATGCCATTGAGTCAATGACCTTTTCGAACCCTCGTCAATACTGAAATTGACACTTGACAATTAAATAACGAGGGGAGTTGACGTAATTTGTCGTGCTATTTTAAAATCGGCATTGAGTATTAATCTTACACTGCCGGAATAAATCCATAAAAGTAAAATATATTGAAAATATAGGAAATTAATTAGGTAGCTTAAAAATTATTATTTTGATATGAATGGTTTTCACGACCACTCGCTGCAGGATGACTTTCGTTTTGGTTTATTATCAAATATATTTTTCTACACTTATCTAGGGTTTTTTGGATTCCCTAGCTTAGTGGTCAGATTCGACAGACCCAATTGATATAATAAATCAGAGCCATTTCCCATTGAAAAAAAAATGCACTCATATCACACAATCATTGACATTCAATAAAAAGGTGATCAAATGGCTGAATGAAATGAAAAAAGGCGAACTTATTCAATAAATTATAAAATATTTTGGTATATATGTCTACGATATAGTTCTAGTATATTTTAAATTTAAACGTATTTTAATTTGACATTTATATTTGACTTATAATATACATTATATTTTTTTACGTTTAATGTATCTTTGAAAACATTGTTTCCGTAGCTCTGGTTCAACTTATAACTTAAAATTATGAAAATGCACCTTCAAATAGGACATTTTTTTATAAATTGTAGATAATTATCTTTCAGCAAAATTTGACCTAAGAAAAATAGGTTTAAATTAAAATTTTGCCTGATAATGACTATTATTCTCTAATTTCAGAAAAAAACAAACTGATCTTTCAAAATTGTGATTGGGTGGAGCAAATTAATGCAAAATAATAATTTTTTAGGTGAAGATCTATTTTAACTGGGCCACGTGAAAGCAAATTTTATGTTTAATTTAAATTAAAGTCACACATTTTTTTGTTATGTGATATCATTATAAATTAGAATATAATATCCATATACAGTGGGAATATTAAATCGACAAATGGGGTACGTACAAAATGAGTTACTTGACTTGGATGCCAATTAATTTGCTTTACTAATCTTTCCACTCATTGACCGCTAACGACTCAATTTAATACAACAATACTAAACTTTACACAATAAATTGTAACAGCACAAAAGCTACGTTTCTTAGCTTTCAAGCTGCCATACCTTTTTAGCGCTTTATAGCACGACAAATATCAGTTTTCTACTAATAATTTAATTTAACCATTACCAAAACGGGCGTTTGAATTTAACGGAAAAATTACTTAATTCGACTAGATGGAGCAACAATATTTATACTTTTTCCTGTTATATTATTCTCGTTAAATTGTTTGGTTTAATATAAGAAGTCACGTTTTCACTTACATTTGGAATCATCGTTTTTCTTCTTTGGGGTATTTTCAGAATTAATTAATACTAACTACAGAATTAATTATTTATATATTTATATACAAAACGATGTTCAGGTTATATAGTCTATCATAAAGTGCTGGACATGTGCAAATACTAGAAGTACAGCAATTTGTAATACACGCAATAACATGAATAATAATTAATGAAACAAAATAAAACACACATTAATTCACATTAAACTTAACTAATTAAAGTTAAATAATTATCAAATATGAATTACCAAGCATTTTCATAATCGCATTCCTGAAGCGGTTAATGGAACAGTAAAAACTATCCACATTTGGCCTTCGTAATACCTCGTTGATCAATATAAGTGCATGAAAACTGGTGAACACTCCGGGCTCCCTTAGTCTTTTTAATTTTTCAATAAATGCAATAATATTTATTGTTAAAAATATTTATTTATGACGAAAATTTGGAAATATCTAATAAATGTATGAATATTTCATGTGCAATTAATATTCTAAATTTCGAGCTATTCATAATTTTTTCTTGAAATTATAATTTTAGTGCTATCAATATATCTTCTAAATTATAGTCTATGTACTAAAAGTTCCTCGATTCATATGAAATAATCCAAATATCGCGAATCTACTGGCATCACAGTGGATAAAATTAATCGACAACATATCAAATACATATCTTTATATAAGTATGTAGACTTATACTACACTTTTCGATTAAATAACAGTTATCGGGAAAATTTAATGCCCAATGTTTAACCACACAGAAAGTTTTCGCTTTGTTTAGCAAACACAATCAAAAGTTTAGTTATAACTAAATATCCGTAAATTCTACATTCCTGTTCAAAATACTGCTTCATGATTGCTAAGAGTTTTAATGAAATACTATCATAATGCAAAACCTGATTATAAGTTACATAGATTTTTCCATGTCATCAAATCTAACACTGGAAAATAAAATGACAGTATTTTTTTTTCGTGATAGCGAAATATTTTTATATTTATATTAACAAAATAACCTCGTATTTTTAATTAAATAATTCAATACTATTTAGAAATGTTTTAAAAATAATATTTTTAGGTAATAAATA